>CM053793.1:395140574-395770574 GCA_028749045.1 Cupressus sempervirens
CATTTCCTTAGGAAAAGATCATAAAGAATACAAATATTCTATTCTAGCTAAAAGAAAGCTAAAAAAGCTAACAAATAAGTATAGCTAACTAAATATTAGAAACATTCTAATATTTACAATAGATTACAAATAGATTACCATCAACTAATAATAGACGTTTATCTATTATCATAATACCGTCCCTTAAATTGTTAATCTATCCACAACACCAAGCTGTCCTCTGAATTTGACAAACTTATTAGGACCAAGAGGCTTGGTGAGAATGTTTGCAGTCTGATTTGTGGTAGGAACATACTGCAAATCTATTGTACCATCTTCAACCAGTTGTCATATGTAGTGACAGTGAACATCCACATGCTTGGTTCGTTCATGGAAGACTGGATTTCGGGCTAACTTGATAACGCCTTTGTTATCAACAAACAGAGTAATCAGTCTTGCAACATCCGACGAAGCCAAACAACTTCACATCCTGCTTTAACAGTCCCTCTGTAATTGACCTCTGTAGAGAAGAGAGAAACTGTCTGCTGCTTCTTACTAGCCCATGTGACAACATCGGATCCCAAACCGAACACATTCAAAAGTTGACTTGTTATCGTCAATAGAGGTTGCCCAATTTGAATATGTGAACCCACTGAGTCAAGGATTAGAACTTTGAGAATAAAGAAGTCCATACTCTGAAGTGCTCTTCACATAACGAAGCACACGCTTTGCGGCCATCGAATGATTAGCCTTGGGAGCTATCATAAAGTGTGAGATGTAGCTGACTGCGAAGCTAATGCCAAGCATAGTAGTAAAGAGGTAAATGAGGCTGCCTACTAGTTGCCTGTATGTAGTATCATCAACGGGAGGAGAATTAGACTTGACTGATAACTTGAGACCTTTCTCCATGGGTGTAGATGCAAGTTTGCAATCCTGCATATGAAATTTGTCTAATAGAGCCATGGCATATTTGGACTAAGAGACGAATATACCAGGATACTATTGCCAAACCTCAACACCTAGGCAATAATGCATGAGCCCAAGGTCAGTCATATCAAAAGACTGGCATAAATTATGTTTGATTCCCTGAATCAAAGATGCTAAGTTGCAAGTGATGATCGAATCATCCACATAAATAACTAGAAGGATGATGCCACTGTTAGTAGTCTTGATGTAAAAATTTGAGTCTGAAGAACTCCTCATGAAGCCTTGATCACTGAGGTACTTATCAATTTTAATGTACCATGCCTGAGGGGCTTGCTTCAAGCCATAGAGAGCTTTTACCAATCTAAGAACCTGATGGTCTTTACCAACAACCTTGAAACTAGGAGGCTGTGTCATGTAGACCTCTTCATGTAGATCACCATTTAGGAAAGCACTCTTGATGTCCATCTGATGGATGTTCTAGCCAAATTGTGCTGCCATGGCTAGGAGTCTAGGACTAATCTGATTGTGCTCATCTTTGCAATAGGAGCAAACGTCTCCAAATAATCAATGCCTTGATGTTGAGAAAAGCCCTTTGCAACTAAACGAGCTTTGTACTTATCCAAAGTACCATTAGATTTGTAAAATAATTTGCAGCCAATGGGTTTCTTCCCTGGTGGAAGATACGGAAGTACCCAAGTTTTATTCTTCAACAAGCTCTGGTGTTCAGATGTCATGGCCTATTCCCACTTTGGAATTCCTTTAGCCTTGGAATATGTTTGAGGTTCAAACATATTATGAATGTCGGCCATGCGAGCAAAGTTAACAAACTCTGTAGGTTTACTCTTTTTCCAAGCAGTTCTCCCATCAATGAGCTCATCATCACAAAGATCAGCAAGTGTCCAACCCACCACTTAGGCCGGAAAGGAGAACGATCAACATCAGGAGATGTTTGGTGATCATGTTCCTCATCAAAAGAATTTGGATGAAACTCAGGTAAAGCATCTACAAATCGAGGTGATCCTATAGGAGAAGTTGGAGATCTCTATATGGTGATCACAACTCCCAAATCGTGAGCCTTCATAGGCTGGTTTGCTGGATTGGCAACAGGAGAAACAAGCATGAATGGTCCTCCCTGCTTATCAAAGACTGCATCACGATTGTATAGGAGACGAGATGTCTCAGTGTCGATCAAGCAGTAGGCTTTGTGAAGACTACTGTATCTAGCAAGCATGAGTTTTTTACTCTTGGCATCCAACTTGGTGTGTGATGCATCAAGGATCCAAACAAAAGCAAGGGAGCCGAAAACCTTCAAGTGACTGATTTTGGACTTGCGACCTAACCAGGTCTCTTCTAGAGTTTTACCTTTGACCACTACTATAGGTGACCAGTTCAAAAGATAAATTGCAGTGTTGACCTCTTTTACCCAAAACTGTTCGAGCATGGATCAAGCCATCTCGGTGATTGTTCTGTTCCAACGTTCAACTACACTAGTTGTTCAGTTGTGGTGTGTGGGGTGTGACGTTTGATGCAACGAGTATCCAAGAAGCGAGAGAAATCATTAGAACAAAATTCCCCCCCCCCCCTTGTTTGCTCTAAGAGTAATAATAGATTTCCCAGACTCTTTTTCAACTAAAGTTTTAAACTCCTGAAATACAAGAAATGCATCCAATTTCTTTTTAAGGAAATACACCCACATTTTTCTATTGAAATCATCAACAAATAATTGAAAATACCTGGACCCAAGAACAAAAGGAGTGGTCATAGGACCGCAAATATCAGCATGAACAAGCTGAAGTACCTGAGAAGCTTGCCATGAATTGCCACTGGTGAAAGGTGTGCGATGTTGCTTCCTAGCCTAGTATGCATCACAAACTCCAAGCTGCTGAGTTTGAATCTTTGGCAATCCAAGGACAAGCTCTTCCCGAGCAAGCTGTGAGAGAGATTGCACATCTAAGTGCCCATATCGCTGATGCCAAAGTGTGCTGACAAAAGACCGCCAAGCAGCCATAGCTAAAACCTGCGTATCACTAGAATTAGTAAGTCGAAAAAGACCATGATTCTCAAGACCCACTGCAACAATAGATTGAGTCACCCTATCAGTGATGGTACATTGATGTGAACTGAAGGTGACATCCAACTGTGGAGAATGTCGCAGCAATTGACTGATTGAGAGTACATTTAGTTCCATCCTTGGAATGTCGTACACATCGAGTTAAATGAGATTCCTCCCAGTAGACTATTTGAATGTTGCCTTTGTTGACAACAATGTACTCTTCTCCGCCACCAAAAATAACAGAATCTGTGTAAGGTTGGTAGTTAGTGAACCAATCTCTTCGATGGGTGAAGTGACGAGAGGCACTTGAATCAATGTACTAGGCAGACGACTTCACATGATCTGTAGGTCTTTTAGCCATGAAGGTGTAAAAGGTAGATTTCGTCTACTTAGCATTGTTCGCTTTGGGCCGTGAACCTGATTGCTTAGATTGGGCAACTAAGCACTTCCGGCATTCAATCTTTATGTGCCCAAATTTGTGGCAATAGTTGCATTGAATGTTCTTCTTCCGGGAGCCGTTTGAAGCTGCACTAGAAGATTTTTGCTCAGACGACTGTTGAAGCTTGCCTTTATCCTTCTGAAAGGATTTAGCATCAAAGGCTTGCTCTGTGGAGGTGGAGCTGGAACTGCTATCGAATTGTTGTTTCTACCAATCTTGCTGAAGTAGAAGTGTGCAAAGATTAATGAACTTCAATCAACACCAAAAGATGTGATGTTGAGAGTCTTGATAAAATGCTCATGAGACTTTGGTAAACCCCTAAGATTGATAACCACAATGCCCTCTTTCTCCATCTTGCGATTGATGGCAAGCAACTGATCATGGATTTCTTGAATCCTATTTAGGTGTGCCTAGAGCGAGGTGCACTCATCTATGATAATAAAAACAGAGTGTTCTTAAAGAAGAAAGCTCTACTTTTGTCAGAAGTCTCACGAAGACCTTTGAGATGTGTCCATATCTCGACAACTGTTTTGCCGGATGGAATTTGAGAGAGCTGATCATCAACCACGGATAATTTGAGAAGCATCACCACCTTTCTTGATTATTTAAATCCCATGTATCCTGATCAATACCAGGAGCAGTCGGATGCTTCGTAACACCTAAAACAATTTGATCGGTATTTTGATATTCAAAAAATGCTATGGTCCATTGCTTCCAAGCATAATTTCTACCATTGAATTTGGAGTTGTGCTCGAGCATAACTTTTGTCAGAGATGCCATGGCTCATTTTTCAATGAAAAATGTGAAAATTTGCGAAGACTCTTTCGAGGCAAAAAATGAAAGACCTAGAAAATTTGAAGGATGACCTAGAAGAGAGTTCAAAAAACCCAGAAAGAATATGTTGTCGATTTCTAGATTCGTTGGCACAAAAGTCAAGGCATGCCAATCGAGGCACCTAGAAAAATCTGACGACAACCCAGTTGAGCTCTCGAAAAACCGACCAAGAATTTGAAATCAAAAAATTTTTTGAGCTCAAAATTTAGGGTTTCAAAGAAAACCCTTGTTGACAGCAATGGAGGCAAAAAATTGCAGAAAAAGACGATTTCAGGTAGAAAATGTTCGATTTCTTTTACAAAGAATGGTTTTATGCCAAAACCAAGGTCACCGGGAGATGGGGAGACTTCGAGGTCTCTAGTATTGGTACTGGTACTGGTACGACAATTTTTCAAATAGGAGACGGGGGTACTTGGAGACGGCAATTTTTTTAAAAAAAAAAATTAAATTTTTAATAGTTTAAACTTAAAGAGTCTAATACTAAAAGTAAATACAAAATTTGAAAATAGTAGTGCTGTAAGACTAAAAGACTAAAGTAAATAATAATAGTGTTGTCACATTAAAAATTAAAATAGATTCATAGAGTCAAAGATTTCAAAACTCACATGATCACAATATTGTATCTCATAGACATTTGTTTTTCGAATATTGCATATGATCACCATCATATCAGATTGATAATCGCTGAGATTATCATTACATATTCAAATTTTAAATTAAAAAAAGTATAGTTTGATGCTGAATTGCCGATATGCAAACAAAAATGAACACTTTGTACAATAAACAAAAAACAGAAATATATCTAGTATTAGTATGTCAATGGTACTATCATCTACTCCACAAGGTTGTGATCATCCATCTCAAGATCTTCAACTATCATGCTCTCCAAAAAATCATCACTCTCCAACTCAGGTTCCTTTGATGGTAGTAGAACTGGGGGCAAATCATTAAGGCCATTTGGGTTAACCTCTTCTTCCACCATGGCTGCAACATCTCCATCATGTGCAGTTTGATCCCATTTTGCTGAGGGATCTTCCATATATGTAGGATCAACACGAGAGAGAAGGCGGAGTGTGCTATGAATGTACACCAAGTTCTCCGCTTTCTTTGATCCCAATGGGTTCTTCTTCAATGAATGAATAAAACCATAAGTGCTCCAATTCCTCTCAGAAGCTGAAGAACTAGCCATTTGTGACAACAATCTTATTGCAAATGATTGCAACTCAGGAGTATCACCTCGTGATAGAATCCAAAATAGTAGGAGATATAATAAATTATAATATAAATATCTTGGAAGTTCAATCGGATATTTGTAAACATAAATATCTATAGAAATATCTCAACATAAATATCTACATTTTTAATTTAAAAATTTAAAAATTTTTGGTTGTTCTTAGTGGTTTTAATTATTTCTCAAATATTTCTAATTATTGTTGGTTCACTTGGAATTTAGAATAAAAATAATTTTTTAAAAGCGTTTCTAATGTTTTTAAAGTTATTAATTTATTAAATAAAATATTTTAAATGATTTAATCATTTAAATTATCGGTGGTCTTAATTTTTGCATTAAAAACATTTAAATGAGAGCTAAAATATATAAAATAATATAATATTATATTTTACATTTATATTTTATTAGGAGACTTCGGAGAGACTTCACTTTTTGGATTAGGAGATGGGGAGACTTCAGGAGACTTCGTCATGAAGTCTCCAACCTTTTTTGAGGTCTCCGGAGATGCAAAAAGTCTTCGAGACGTGTCTCGGTCTCCGAGACACAACTTTTAGGGGGGAGACGGGTCTCCTGGTAACTATGGCCAAAACGTCACAGATTATGAAGAAATCAACACCAAAAAGTGGTGTTACTGGCACGTTTTTGAAGAAAAATGATAGAAAAACGCAGTTGTAAAAAATGTTTTAAAAAACGTAGGAGTTTTCTTCAGATGATGACCATGAAAAAACGACAACCTTTCTTGTGTATAGGTGTGATTTGTTCTTCGAAAACAAAACCAAACAAACCCTAGTTCGAAGCAAATATTCGAGACAAATAATGTCGAAAATAGCTTCTAATAATTTCAGAAAGGAAATTATTATTTTCGAAAAAAGCCCTTGCTCTGATACCATATTACAAAGTAATTAGTAAATATTTTCTTGTTATTAATAGAGATTGAGAGTTCTATATATAGAAAAGAATAAAGCTATGTTTTCTTAGGAAACGATCATAACAAATAGAAATATTCTATTCTAGCTAAAAGAAAGCTAAAAATGCTAACACATAACTACAACTAACTGAATATCAGAAACATTCTAATATTTACAATAGATTACAAATAGATTACCATTAACTAATAATAGACATTTATCTATTATCGTAATAGAATCTCCCTTAAGATCCTCTTCATCTTTGATTTAAACCAATTAAATCTTATCCTTGTAGTCAATCACAGCTTAACCCATCTTGTACCTATCTTCCTGAATCTATCTATCCATTAGTTGGCAAGAAAAGGTGTTCTTGGAGTACTCTACTAGCAAATGAGCTCTCCAATCCTCTAAAACCTGAGAAAAGGAGCATAGGGCGGGTATCCTCAATATCAAAGTCATATACCTAAATCTCATTGTGTCTCAAAATAGCGTCCATCCTCTTTGCTAAAATCTCTCTTAGATCCCTATTTGACAGTCCTCGTGGCACCGCCTTTTTGCTATCCACTTTGAATGAGTATTCCATCTTCTTGTGGTCTCCATTCATTGCATGCCCAAATTCAAATCCTTGTCATCCAAATCCAAAACAGAAAAGTCATTTTTCACTGTGTACTCCCCCATGGTGATCCCAAGTTGCAGGATTATATGAGTAATTGGTAGTAAGTTCCTTCTGCCACTTTTTCCTCAAATCCTTCATTCTCCAATGTGCGCAATCCCCTTTTGGTGACAAGTGATGAGTTGATGAAATTGATTGTGTCCCCACTAACAAGCATGACCTTAAATTGCTCCCCTGAAGTGTGCCATGAACCTGAAATACAGTGCATCGAAGTTCCAAAATGTGTAGCAATGGAACCTTTCTTCTGCACAATTGTGACAATCCTCTCTACATGATTAGTTTCTCCCTGTTGCACTTTGGGCTCTCTTGTTCTTTCTTTCTTGCTATTGGGTACCACCTTCATGTAACAGATCTTCCCTTTGCTAAGATTGATGACCCAATTCCCAAGGCTCCTTGCAAGTTTAAGAAAGCTTCTTCCTTTGGAGCTCTTGATGAGTGGCCTCATCTATCGGGGGCTTATTTTGAAATGGCTACTCATTCTTGTCCTCTTGCGGAAGAGTTGGCTTGGGATGTGTGTAACTTTTGGAAGATGTTGATGAGGTAACCATGTCACATGCCTTCTTGATTACCTCAATGAGTGTCTTGGGGTTAAAGCCCTTGACCCAATCCTTTAGGGGTTCTACGAATCCATCCACGAATAGTGATGGAGCCTTAAGTTTTGGAGAAATTCGAGCCTCCATTTGAGCATTCTTCTGCATCTTTTGTTCTATAATCTATTCTATATTTATATTCGCATATGTATATTAGGGGCAGAACTTGATGACTTTTTCATGCAGCAATGAAATAATGCTACAAGTCAATGTCTTTGCAAACCTGTTTTCTTCAACATGATATGAAGGTGAAGTAATAATACTATACTTAGAAATGGGTCGCATGAGCAATATGTCTGGAACTTTGAAGATTGAGATATACAACTCGGTTGAAAATCAACGTTTCCATTCACTGTCATCAGAATTGAGCATGAATGTTACCTCCTTTGTTACTACCATACAAATCAGAACGCAAGGAAATTAATGGCATCCCTGGCTTCACACATGTGCATTATCAATTCCTAAAGACTTGAAGACTTTTCAATACCTTCCCAAATCACAGATTGACATACCAATAATTTCTGAACAATGTTGTGGCTGCAGATTATAATCTGGAACTATAGAAAATGAAATGGACAGAAAGAGGAATGTTTAGCTTTCGCCTATCCTAAACTCAGACAGAAGTACACATTCAGCTCTCTACACAACTATGACAAAACATTGAAAGTCTGAACACTTGGAACCCAAGGATATATTGTTCCCCTTTAGAAACATGTTGGCATATAACACTTCCTGGCTGTAGTTGTGATGAATACAGAGCCTACAGGAGCCTACAGGAGTTGGCTTTGTGCCAAGGATTTGAATTTTATGAAGATGAAGGTGTGAAGTATTTATTAAAACCTATGTTAATGGTGTAATGACTCCACTGAGAAGGGAAGTATGAACAGCTCTGAACATCTGAAAGTATTGTCCGAAGCAAACAAACAATTTATATATTGCATATGTGTAAAGATATCCTACTGTTTGCAGAGCCAGCAGACATAGGGATTAAGCCATGACAAGATGTGAAAGTTGCCATCATATCAAAAGATGGAAGCAAGAGACACATGAACAGGAGTTGTGCTTCATTGTAATTATTGAAGACCCGGTCCAGTCAATCCATAGTCCTAAGATATTCACATACGATGATGACTTCTAAATTCTCAGTGTCAATAAATTCGACGATGCTCAGTGGAAGTGATTGTAGGATTCTTATGGAGAAATTCTACTGCCGACCTGAGACCATAGTGCCTGGAGATTAGCAAAGAAACCATTAACTCCTTGAATGCTTGTGCATGCGTGAATGGTGGGTGTTGCCAGTATGAGAAATATAACCAGAACAGTTGTAACCTGCCCCAATGGTTTCGTTCGAACCCCCCAGTCATTTACAGCATGCGCACTTACTGTCAAAGTCATCAAACTCAAAACATGTTCTACGGTCTTAATTCCGAATGCGAAAATGGCAGAAGCGGCACATTTATTAAATAACAAAATTTTAACAAGGCGTATACCATTGATAATGCGGGCAAAGATTATCATCGATTAATATAAACATTGCGGATGAAGTTCAGTTTTTTTGATTACTCAAGATGATCGGTGATTGATTGAGAATGAAAAATACAATAAAGTTAAAAGAAAAATTAAAATAAAAGAGGTGCGATTATTATTTTAAAAAGATAAGACTCTTCATTATGAAATGTAACATCCCTTTATAAAGATGTATAAGATGAAAGAATCCGGGGAATAAAAGAAGACATTCGGAAAACACATTCGACAAAAAGGACTTTAGTAATAAGGAGGTTAAATATGACTGTAATATAAATTCATTTATTTTTATAATAAATAAAAGGCCCTTTGTTTATATATATTAAAGGTATGGAGATTTAAACTGCAGTTGATTCATCCTTTATAATCAATTTTTAATCTTGTAAACAGTTTTGGTTAGATAAGTGGACAAGGTCATTTATGGCATTTTAAACTTGATCATCGCAGATATTGTGAAATATTTAATTGTTTCCGAATCTGTGTGCAGTTTCTCTCCCTACCATAGGAGTTAAAGTGCAATCTAGACTAGTTTAGAATTGCGTATATATATTTGGTCTGTCGTGTCTTGATTATTAAACTGTTAACATTTTAAGTGCATAGAACATTATAAATTTGTATGTTATAATCGTTATTGTAATTGAATTTGTTGCCCGAATAAGCTAAAGCACTAGTCTTTTTATCATTGAAGTATCAGATTTATATTTTAAGTAAGAAAATCTATAACTTCTTACAAACCTCAAATCCATTGTTAAAAACTGTCATGCCCAAAATATAAGGGCAACACACACACAACAGTTTTAAAAAAAAAAAGAAAAAAAGAACTGATTAACTAGTCTCTTCCAATAACTTAATAACTTGACTGACATTACAAATTGAATCATTTAACTTTAGGCTTAATGTCATTAAATAACGACTTTCAACTTCATTCTAAGATAATTACATCCCGATCCATAATCTATCCTAAACAAAACTTATCAATTACTAGAATACTAACATTAAGAGAAATTAGGACTCTAAAAGATCAATTAAATTTAACTATCCAACTCATGCTAACTACGTTTTAAAACTTTAATAAAAAATCTAAACTAACCTTTAATATACATACAATAGAGATAAACTTTATTATCAATTATACTATCTACATTTTAATTTAGAATTATCTCCAACGTATTCATAACATTCTAATTTATATTATTCTATCATTTACAATTAAAAATTGAAGACTAGGATTGATTCGAATAAATCTATAAGTTAAACTAAACTTTATTTAAAACTATAATAAATTTAAGTCCAACATTAATAATGCCAATATTAAAATTGATCTGACTGACTCACAATTATATAAAACTAATTAATAACATAGAATAAAATACAACTATAACAGTAGAGGTAACTAAATTAAAACTAACTAATTTAGTAACACTAAACTAAATCCTACTTTTAATCTAACTAACCTTATCACTCAATATCATAAAATTTTAAAATTAATGCTAGCACTAAGTAATACTATATATATCTTACATAACAAAACTTAAAACAAAACACACTACCTTAACAATAATTAACATGTCCTACTAATTAAGTCGAGCACATTAATTTAATTATAAAAAGGACATGTTCAAACTACTAACTGACAGTAATTACATTACAAAATAAGCAACTAACACTAAACTAAATATCCCAAAGCTGATTACACACATAAACCCTATACCCTACCTACTTCCCTATACTCTTGGCCACTTGGCCCCCCTCCCCGTCCCACATCCCAAGGAGCTTGGGCGGTCTCCAAGGCACTTAGTGCTGTCAAGTCTGCCAGGTGCGCACTTATCCCCTCTTCCCTGACGTGCAAGCAACTTTCATAAAGCAAGCGCATAGAAATGGAGGAGTTTGGGGGGGGGGGTATGTGGAGTTATAAAGTTTTTTTTCTAAAACATGGTACATCTTTTATTACAATAATAGATAAGACGTCTATTATTAGTTAATGGTTATCTTGTAAATATCTTAAGCTTTAGTTTGCTTTCGTTTTTTGCTTTCTCTGGAATAGAATGTTTCTATTCTTTACGATCGTTTCTTAAGGAAACATCGTCTCATTCTTTTGTATAAATTGACCTTTCGGTCTCTGTTATTAAAAGGCAAGTATTTACCAATTACCTCGTAATATGGTATCAGAGCCAATACTTGAATTTTTTTGAAAAAATTATAATTTCATTCGAAATTATTTGCTAAATTTTTTTGAAATAATTCCTAAGGTTTTTCTCAAACAGCTCGTCTAGGGTTTCTGATTTTTGAGAAATTCATCCGTGTAGCTAGGTTTCTATTTTGAAAATCACAGAAGTTTCTTTTTTTAAAAGTCTGCAAATCACGGGAAGAATTTCATCTGCAACTCCGTTTTTTTTCAAAGAGACCCGTCTGCTACAAAACATTTGAAAATCATTGCCGTTTTTTTTAGAAATCGCGGATTTTCTTTGGCGACAAATTGCAGTTTTTTGCATTAGTTATAGTAGATCCGTGGCCTGTACTCGCGACTGGTTGACATTTTAACTCTGCAACCCGTGAGATTTTTTTTGACTGCAAACTCGTACTCACGGCTTTGCGTTTTTTAAAATGCCTGCTCCTGTCACATCCGCCACCGTTTGGAGGTCACACTCTGTGTCTAGTGTCGTCTCAACTTGAAGTCACGATCTGGGAAATAGATCTATCTTTTTTTTTTCTTCACAAAAATCAACATTTTTTTCTGCAAATCCGACCTCCCTGGTCGCTGACTGTTATTCTGCTCGAAACCCTAATTTTTTGACTTCGAAAAAATATTTTGTTTACAGATCCTTGGTGGGTTTTTCGAGAGCTCAACTGGGTTGTCATCTGTTTTTTCTGGGTGCCTCGATTTTTGAGCCAACGGATTCAGAAAACGACAGCAGATTCCTTCTGGGTTTTTCGAGCTCTCTTTTGGATCATTCTCTGATTCTTTTGGGTCTTCCGTATTTTTGCCTCGAAGAACGTGCCTTCACAAATTTTCACAGTTTTTCATTGAAAAACGTGCCATGGCATCTATGACATATTCTGCTCGAACATAATTCCAAATTCAATGGTCGCAATTATGGAACTTGGAAGCAACGCATCATCGCAATCTTCGAATATCGAAACACCGATCAACTTGTTCTGGGTGTTAAGCAACGTCCGACTTCTCCGGGTCTTGATCAAGATACATGGGATTTGAACAATCGAGAGGCAGTAATGCTTCTCAAACTATCCGTAGCCGATGACCAGCTTTCTCAGATTCCATCCGGCAAGACAGCTACCGAAATCTGGACACATCTAAAAGGTCTTCATGAGACTTCCGACAAGAGCAGAGCCTTCTTTTTGAAAAACACTCTGTTTTCTATTGTCATGGATGAGCGCACCTCGCTCCAGGCACACCTGAATCGGATTCGGGAAATCCGTGATCAGTTACTTGCCATTGATCGCAAGATGCAGGAAGAGGATATTGTGGTAATCACTCTTCGGAGTTTACCAAAATCCTATGAGCATTTTATCGAGACTCTCAACATCACATCTACTAGTGTTGATCTAAAGTTCACTGATCTCTGCACCTTGCTGCTTCAGCAAGATTGGTGGAAACAACAGTTCGGTAGCAGCTCCAGTTCCACCTCCATTGAGCAAGCCTTTGCTGCGAAATCCTTTCAGAAGGATAAGGGCAAGTTTCAACAACCATCTCAGCAGAAGTCTTCTACTCCAGCATCCGATGGTACCAAAAAGAAGAACATTCAATGCAACTACTGCCACAAGTATGGTCACATGAAGGTTGAATGTCGAAAACGCTTAGCTGCCCAGTCTAAGCAATTAGGTTCGCAACCCAAAGCGAACAGTGCAGAGCACACTGAGGCGGAATCTGCCTTTTACGCCTTCATGGCTAAAAGACCCACAGATCATGTGCAGTCATTTGCCTGGTACATTGATTCAGGTGCCTCTCGACATTTCACTCATCGTAGAGATTGGTTTATTGACTACTAGCCTTATTTAGATTCTGTTATCTTTGGTGTTGGAGAAGAGTACACGGTTGTTGGTAAAGGCAACATTCAAATTCAGTCTGTTGGGAGGAAGCTCATATTTCTTGATGTGTACTACGTTTCAGGGATGGAACTAAATCTACTCTTGGTCAGTCAGTTGCTGCGACATTCTCCACACTTGGCAGTCACCTTCAGTTCACATCAGTGCACCATCACTGATCGGGTGACTAAGTCTACTGTTGCAGTTGGTCTTGAGGATCATGGTCTTTTCAGACTTACTGATTTTGGTGATTCTCAGGACTTAGCTATGGTTGCTCGACGATCTTCCATCAGCACACTTTGGCATCAGCGATATGGGCACTTAAATGTGCATTATCTCTCACAACTTGCTCGGGATGAGCTTGTTCTTGGTTTGCCAGAGATTCAAACGCAACACCTTGGAGTTTGTGACGCATGTCTGGCTGGGAAGCAACATCGCACACCTTTCCCCAGTGGCGATTCTTGGCGAGCTTCTCAAGTACTTCAGCTTGTTCATGCTGATATCTGCGGCCCTATGGCCACTCCTTCTGTTCTTGGGTACAGGTATTTTCTGTTGTTTGTAGATGATTTCAGTAGAAAAATGTGGGTGTATTACCTTAAAAAGAAATCTGATGCATTTACTGTATTTCAGAAGTTTAAACCCTTAGTTGAAAAAGAGTCTGGGAAATCTATTATTACTCTTAGATTAGACAATGGGGGGGAATTTTGTTCTAATGTTTTCTCCAGCTTCTTGGATACACATGGCATCCAATGCCAGTTCACCACACCCCACACGCCTCAACAGAACAGTGTAGTTGAACATCGAAATAGGACAATCACCGAGATGGCTCGTTCCATGCTCGAACACAGACATGTTCCGAAGTGTTTTTGGGCAAAAGCAGTTAACATTGCAGTTTATCTGTTGAACCGGTCACCCACAGTGGCGGTCAAAGGTAAAACTCCGGAAGAAGCCTGGTCAGGTCGCAAGCCCAGAATCAATCACCTGAAGGTTTTTGGCTCTCTTGCTTTTTGTTTGGATCCCTGATGCTTCACGCACCAAGTTGGATGCCAAGAGTCAGAAATTGATGCTTGCTGGATATGGCAGTCTTCACAAAGCCTACCGCCTTATTGATGTTGAGACATCTCGTCTCATATACATCCGCGATGTAGTCTTTGATGAGCAGCGAGGACCATTCATGCTTGTTTCTCCTGTTCTTGATCCAGCAGACCAGCCTATGCAGGTTCATGATTTGGGAGTTCGGCTTCCATTAGGTCCACCTGATGGGAGGGCTCCAGTAGCTCCTACAGCTCCAGTCCTGCCAGTGATACCTGTACAGACACCTCCGGCTTCTCCTGCAGGATCACTTCGTTTTGAAGATGCTTCACCTGAGTTTGATCCAGATTCTTCTGATGAGGATCCTGCTGATCAAGCATCTCCTAGTACTACTGTTGGTCATTCTCCTCTCCGGCCTAAGTGGTGGGCTAAGACACTTGCTGATCTTCATGATGATGACCTCATTGATGGGAGAACTGCTCGGAAAAAGAGCAAAACTACAGATTCTGTTAACTTTGCTCTTATGGCCAACATTCACAGTGTGTTTGAACCTCAAACATATTCCGAGGCTAAAGGAATTCCAGAGTGGGAACAGGCCATGCAATCTGAACACCAGAGCCTGCTGAAGAACAACACTTGGGTCCTTTGTGATCTTCCCCCAGGGAAGAAACCCATTAGCTGCAAATGTGTCTACAAAATCAAATACAAATCAGATGGTACTTTGGATAAGTACAAAGCTCGTTTAGTGGCAAAGGGCTTTTCTCAGCGTCAGGGCATTGATTATGAGGAGACCTTTGCTCCTACTGCAAAGATGAGCACCATCAGATTAGTCCTAGCCATGGCAACACAGTTTGGCTGGAAGGTCCATCAGATGGACATAAAGAGTACTTTCCTGAATGGTGATCTCCATGAAGAGGTCTACATGACGCAGCCTCCTGGTTTCAAGGTTGTTGGTAAAGACCATCAGGTTCTCAGATTGGTAAAAGCTCTCTATGGTTTGAAGCAGGCCCCTCGGGCATGGTACATCAAGATTGATACGTACCTCAGTGATCAAGGCTTCAAGAGGAGTTCTTCAGAGTCAAATCTGTACATCAAGACTACTGACAGTGACATCATCCTTCTGGTTATCTATGTGGATGATCTGATCATCACTGGCAGTTCGGCATCTTTGATTCAAGGAATCAAACAACACTCATGCCAGTCTTTTGATATGACTGACCTTGGGCTCATGCATTATTGCTTAGGTGTTGAAGTTTGGCAACAGTCTTCTGGTATATTCATCTCTCAATCCAAATATGCCAGGGCCTTGTTAGACAAATTCCGAATGCAGATTGCAAATCTGCATCTACACCTATGGAGAAAGGTCTCAAGTTATCAGCCAAGTTTGATTCTCCTTCCGTTGATGATACTACGTATAGGCAATTAGTAGGCAACCTCATCTACCTATCTGCTACTAGGCCTGATATCAGCTTCGCAGTCAGCTATATTTCACGCTTTATGACAGCTCTTAAGGCTGATCATTGGATGGCAGCAAAGCGTGTGCTTCGTTATGTGAAGGGCACTTCTGATTATGGACTTTTGTATTCTCGGAGTTCTAATCCTAAACTCAGTGGGTTCACAGATTCAAATTGGGCAGGCTCTGTTGATGATAAAAAATCAACATCTGGATATGTGTTCAGTTTGGGATCCGGTGCAGTCACATGGACCAGCAAGAAGCAGCAGGCAGTTTCTCTCTCTTCTACAGAGGCTGAATACAGAGGGACTGTTAAGGCAGGATGTGAAGTTGTCTGGCTTCGTCGGATGCTTGGGGATATGCAGATGTCACCAGCAGGACCGACTACTCTGTTTGTTGATAACAAAGGCGTTATCAAGTTAGCACGGAATCCAGTCTTCCATGAACGAACCAAGCATGTGGATGTTCATTGTCATTACATACGACAGTTGGTTGAAGACGGGATTATAGATCTGCAGTATGTTCCTACCACAGATCATACTGCAGACATTCTCACCAAGCCTCTTGGTCCTAATAAGTTTGTCAAATTCAGAGGACAGCTTGGTGTGTTAGATAGATTAACTATTAAGGGAGGGTATTACAATAATAGATAAGATGTCTATTATTAGTTAATGGTTATCTTGTAAATATCTTAAGCTTTAGTTTGCTTTCATTTTTTGCTTTCTCTGGAATAGAATGTTTCTATTCTTTACGATCGTTTCCTAAGGAAACATCGTCTCATTATTTTGTATAAATTGACCTTTCGGTCTCTGTTATTAAAAGGCAAGTATTTACCAATTACCTCGTAATATCTTTCTCCCTAGATGCCCACATAATAAAGCTGACCTCACACTCCAACTTCTCATCACACCTGTGTTGCACCGGCCTGGATGGAGAAGTTACTAATTTTTTTGTGTTTGGTTGAGTGAAGGCTCAGGCCCCCAAATGACTATGACAGTCTGCCCCACGTGATCCAAGATTTGGGTTTGAGACAAATTTAAATCTTCATTTGGCATGATTTCTTTCAAGGTAATTTATTGCAAAAAGTTTTATTGGTGGAGTCCATGGACAGGATGCTAAAAATATATATATATATATATATATATATATATGTTTTAGTATTAAAGAACTTGCTAACACCAAAGCTATTTATTATTATATTTAAAAGATTTGCTAAATAGATTTTTAAAAAAAGGGAACCAATATAGAATATGCTCTGTTGTTTAGTGAATTAATTTTTTTGTTTGTCATACAAATTCCAGAGAGCAAAATGCTCTTGTAGGTGCTTTTTTTTTTTCCCCTCTATTTTTTTTTGTTGAATTCCCAAAAGTGTTTAGTTTTAACGAGGGGGGGGGGGGGGGTATGTAAATATATATCTATAATTTTGTGTCATCATCTTTTTTTTGAATACAATGAGGTATATATATATTTTTGTATCTAATTGGTTTTGCCACTTATATAGTTTATCAAGGAAGGTGGTAGATTTGTTTTCCTCAATTTAGGATTATTTACTTTCTCCTAATGCATATAACATTGAATTGAAAACTTCAATGTATTCAATTACCTTTCCTTAACATGAATAAACTTAAACATTGCATAATTGAACATCACCATGTGATCTAATTCCACATTTCACATATCCATAAACTGAAATAACATAAGATACAATGCAAGGGGTTTCTCAATCTTTTCTCTTATATTAATCAACCTGGTTCAAGGCTACATCGGGAAAGAACCAGTAACATCTTTGCTAAATACATCACAATTTAAATATATTTTTACAAAAAGTTACAATTCAATTGAATTCTCTTCTAGGTCCTTCACAAGGGATTCTTTTCCAATATCTTCAATGCATCAAGGGAATCATGGAGAGACAAGAACTAATATGGAGGTAAAACAACATAATATGATGAACAATTCAAGCATGCATTTCCAACTCGGTTTTGCACAATAGGTTCAACATTGAACCAAAATAAGGGGGGAGGTGGATTTTCTCAATAGGAGACGTCAATCACCATACCATAACATAGCCCTTTCGGGGCTAAAATTCAAGAACTTCCGTTCTTTTACAAATGCCCTTTCGAGGCCAATGCAACAAGGATTTACATTCCTTCTTTTCTACAAGAATTCAAATTTTCATACAAGGTATGTGATGACAAGTAGGGGCCCATACACCTTACCCTCTTTCCCTCTTCTCACCATGAGAGGAGATTCTACACTATTGAGGTCCAACTAAGGCCCTTCTTCCCTATCTAAGGGTGAGTAATGCCAAAACAATCCCCATGAAATCCCCTCAAAATTTCAAAGCAAAGCATAAAAAAGACATCCAAGAACAAGTTAAGATTCCTCCCAAAACACCCTCAACACACATACAAGCAATACAAAGATCATCACAATGCCTCATGCATGAATCAAGCATGAACAATTAGAAGAAACATGATCAAAAGAGTGAAAAACCCCCTACCTTCACAAAAAGTTATGGTAAAATGACAAGTTGAGAAGAGCTTATCCTCCCTCTCTTTCAATCTTCAACTTCTCTTTAAAAACTAGAGATAGGGTAACAAACCCAAAATTTCTCCAAAATGCCTCTAAATATGACCCTAACTCAGCTAGGCTTCAGGTAACCCCAAGGTGGAGTTTGAGTCACCAACTCATGGAGGAGACAAATCAATTTCGCAATCAGCCAAAAGTAGGGTTTTTGAGTGACCCCAAAAGTCAACCAAGGAGGCTAAGGGGGTGGAAAGTACTCCCAACCCCTACCCTTACCCCTAGGGCACTTAAATTTAATGTTTTTAGGTCTTAAAGACTTAATAGAACCCAACAAAAGCTAGGAGAGTATTAAGACTATATAACAACCTTCAAAGAAAGATAATACAAAAGAGTACAAATTGGCAAGGGGTATAGTTCCGTCTTTCCATTAGGTTTTTCGGCTATCTGTCCTGCACACTCATTGCACACATCAGTAGTCCAAGAAATCACAAGCATTATGTAAATTACGTATAAGAAAAAACATACAAATTAAAACATCCATTTTTCTAATAATCAATTGTTTATCTAATTCTACTCATATTTTCGACCATTTAAAATTGCATAATCAAAGTGTTAGTTTTGCATTCATTTACTTCATCATTATACATGTTCATACAGCATTAAATGACGAAATCAAGTATCTGAAAATAAAGCATCACACATCATAAAATAGCATAATAATGTTCAGTGCATCAAATAATGTCCCGACATATCGAGTCATGAGTATCAAAATGATAAAGTATCAACTAAGCTACGATGGGTTGGTGCGAGGCCTCACAAAAACCTTGTACAAAACATTCATTTCAAACTATCACATAACTCCATATTAATCGAGTCCAAAGACCTTGCCAGCCGAAGAATTCACCAAAGCTTAAATTTACTCTAGAAAAGCCTTGAATCAAGCAGTCAGCGTTTGAGGTGAGGATCTACCCACCGGCGTGTAGTGGAGTCTAAACTGCTGGGGAATCAAGATGGTTCTTGTTTGTTGGCCAGAATTGATTGTGGAATCCCATTGGAGAAGTGACAGGCTCTTGGATTTTCAATCTGTGGTTTTGGGAACCAATAGATTGGTGACTCTTCTAGGGAGAGTTGCTCACAGTAAGTATTGTGAAGTGACCTAGAGTTTTAGATTTCATAGACTAGAATCTTGTTTCAATTCTGAAGCTGTGATTGTCTTTTTTATTATTCCCTAGATAGCCTTGTGAAGACAATAGGCTCAGTTTTGAGATTTCGTTTTGCAGATATAATGGAAAATTCCTTTTCAAATATGTATTTAGTGAAACATTTTTTGAAATGTAAGTCCCTTGGGACAAGAATGAACTAGATATTGACATGGATGAAAACTTTGTATACTTTCAGTTAGTAGATGATAACTGGTCATCGATAATGGTGGTTGGCAATGGTTGTTCACGGGCTTTGAGAATGTTGTATTAGAAGTAGTAATGTTTTTTGATAGCTACTTTCTTCACTTCTCATATTCATTGGTTGATTTTTGGGAAAAGTATCCCCTTACCTTATTTTCTTTGTATTTTTGAACAAAATTGTGTATTTTCTCAAGTCTGTTGCTAGATGGTTACAATATTTTTCATTTCCACTTAATGGCACAGGACTAATTTGATGGTCTGTCAGTGATGTCTTGCTGTTAGTCTCACATATGTGATTCTATGTTATAACCGTCTTAACTCTTAAGTGATGCCGAGTGTGTATCACAAGCCTACCTGGAATCCTTGTTGTCACATTTTTTCAATTTATTTAGTTGCTGAAGCTGAGCGTAGATGATAGGCACCTTACAATGCTATGAATAATGAGAACTACTGCTTGTCAGGACTGTGTGCACCAGTCATATGGAAGTTCGTTGCAGCTACAGGGTGTTGGTGGTGTAGAACCGGAGCATTCTTTGTCCCTTGAAAATGAAGATTCCCCAAGGTCACCCTATGGTATCCTGACAATTAATGGTAATTTTACTTTTCTTTATCAAGTTGGTGTATTAGAGATAAGATACTTCAATAAAGCTTTGCATATGTTGGTTTTCAATTCACTTTAGTTGTACTTTTCGTTTTGTATAATTGTTTCCATTTCTGCTTGACTTGGATCAGATGTTATACCTATTGAATCTGCAAGAGCACGATTTTTACAACTCATTCTGGATTATTTTCTCCGACCTCATGTTATTCAAGTCCCTGATTCACCAGAGTCTGCTTACGGTAGTCCCAATGGGAAGGATAAGCAAAAGAAAAGAAAGTCAAGAGAGGCACAAGTTGAAGGTGATCCACGGTATGTCTTGCCATTAGCTTATGTTGCAAACCTCTATGAAACTCTTGTGAATGAAGTTAATATGAGGCTTGCCACCTTGGATGGTATTCGTGAAAAGTCAATGGGTGTGGCACTTGAAGCAGCTGGTGGTCTGTATAGAAGACTTGTAAAAAAGTTTCCTCGGAAAGGTACTGTTTGTTAGTTGTATATTCTCTTCTTGCTATTGAACTGTGCTTATGCGCATTTTTAATGGATTAATGGTTAGGGGGTTTCTTTTCTTTACATCTATATGGATTTATTAACTTTATGTGGTCTTCAAACAATTTATCAAAGCTTCTTCTTTGATTTGTAATATACATTTTGAATCCATTCTAGGGCCATGTACCTTTAAACGAAGAGAGATGGCATCCGCCTTAGAAGCCAGGACAAAGTTTCCAGAACTGGTTACAAGAGAAGAGAAACGTGTACGTTTTGTAGTGGTTCATGGATTGGAGCTTGTAGAGCAGCCAGACATGCCTCCGGAAGATGCTGATTGGTAATCAACTTGTATTCATTTTCCCCATGTTTAAATTGATAAGATTTGGGAATGACATCAATCGATGGGTCGTGGATAATATCATTTGTGAATTTCATTTTAGATTTGGAATGATAATAGAGTTTGTAAGGCGCTAATGGACATGCTAATTATTGGAAATGTATTGTTAGTGTTTACTTAATGTGAGTTGTTAACAAAACTCATGTAGCTATTTGTGATTATTTGTTTGTTTGTTGAGTTGTTAAAACAGTTCTAATAATTGGCGAGTTGTTCCTATAATGTAGGAACTAAAACATCTATAAATATGTAATCCATTGAATGAGAAATAGAGAAGTACCGATTATCTTACATAATATTATTTTTAGCTTCTTTCATCTCTGTCCCATATTTCTAGTATGGTATCAATTTTACATAATATTATTTGAGCTTCTTTCATCTCTGTCCCATATTTTTAATATGGTATCAGTCTTACATAATACTATTGTAGCTTTTTTCATCACTGTCCCAGATTTCTATCTGGTATCAGACTGCACACATTGTTCCTTGGACCTGCACAATAGATTCATGTGAGATTGTCAGTAGTTTTGATTGTCTAGTCCATGGTCTGCTAGTATAGATCTTCATCAATTGACCAATGCCTGGATCACTACATTAAGTATTAAATTTCATGTATTTGAGAGGAGGTTTAATAGAATTCACGATTATTCCTGTATGGATTACTGAGACTTCAAGATAATAAAGCCATTTGAATTCTTTGGAGAGTTTTTACATTGTTCTGTGAAGTACTGGCAGCTCCAATTTCTGGGGTTCAACATAGTCAATGCTGTCATTGTGCTTGATTTGGAGCCCTTTCTACTGGTGAGCCATTTCTATGGTATGCACAATTAAATATTGCAGAGTACAGTTGTTTCAAATAAAATGATATTCAATAGCTGTGAAATTGCTCCACGGAAATATAGATCGTTGTAAGTGCATCATCCAAGTGACAGGGAGCATTGATAGAGTTGTGTTATATTTTCCTGAATTATCTAATCGTCCAGAGCTCGCAGATCAAATCTTGTGGTTTCTCTAACAGCTGCGCTGTCTTTTCACGCACAACAATTGAGAATCTTTCTAGCGAGGAAGGAAAAATATGTTTTTTTATCATTCTTCACCTCTGCACACTGTCAATTTAAATCTGCACTTAAAATGATTATGCATCTATTTTGGGTCAGTTCTACTTGAAGGGTCAATATCAAACCAATTTAAAGGCAAATTTGGCATTTTCTGAAAAATAGAGGTAACAGTGGCAGTTAAGTGTAGAGATTTGTATTTTGTTTGTGACTTAAACAGAGTGGCAAGAGATGGTAAGAGATGTTGTGAAGCCCTTGCTTGTGTGGCAACTCAAAGGTTTAATTTTGGGTGACAGGGCAGATAATGTTATGATTAGGTGGTTGGTGCAGTGATGGGTGCCCATTGTTGTCTTGGTTATATTGATGAGTATCTTATAGATTGTTGGTTTTTGGGTCTTGACAACATAATATCGTTCTTTCACCATTTCCTGTAATTGGTTGCCTTAAAGTGCAATTCTACTTTGGTATCCAATGAAATGATGTCATGGATGATGTTTTATAGAAAGACAATCATTAACACATATGGAGGATAAGAGTTGAGTGATTGTAAGTTAGATAGATTTTACTTTATTGTCAAAGTTATTTTATTGTATCATTTTGTTTTAGAATTGGGTCTGTTAATTCTTGTGTCAAAAAGTCAATAATTATAAAAAAACATTTGGCAATTGGATTGCATGATTGCTGGTACCCGACACTCTTAAAAAGTTCATATCAAGGTGGGGATGAATATTCCATCCTCACAATTGACAAAATAAGCCTCAAAAGCCAAATATGCTAAGCAAGTGGCAAACTGATTGTTGGTAGGAGGCAACAAAGGAAGGACTCTCAATGTCCTCTTGTCAGTCACCAATGATGGGGTCGCTCATTAGCTTTGGTGGTATTTTATTTTTATTGTTAGTGTTCATGTAATGTGAGTTAACAAAAATCACATAGCTACTAGTGATTATTTGTTGAGGTTTGTTTGTTTGTTGAGTTGTTCAAACAACACTAACAATTAGTGAGTTGTTCTTATAATGCAGGGACTAAAGCTCCTATAAGTATGTAATCCATTCAGTGAGAAATAGTGAAGCTCCGATTATCTTGCATCATATTATTTTAGCTTTGGTTGATTCATCTCTATTCCATATTTCTAATACTGATCTCTATAAATCATATTTTATTATAAGTAAATTATAATATAATGCTGGTCGAAGTATGATAGAGTTCATTTTTGAACTATGTTATTGGGATTGCACCTTGGACCCTCCAATCAGGTCCGGGTGTGAACCTGGTTTGGGTTTGCACAATGGTCTATGTGCAGTCTGTACAAGTTTTGTGCTTTTACCTATGGGTTTGTGGGGTACTGATCATTGCGGACCCATGCGGACGCGCAAGTCCAAGCGCGGACCCTGTGTGGACCACATACAGAGTGATAGGTCCAAGCACGAACTGTGCAAGGACTCGATGGTACCTAGCTCAAACTTGGGTGCACTTTGTGATAACTGCCAAGGACCCAGGGCCAAAAAGGTAGTGAGTAGGCCCAAAAACATATTAAACTATTTAAAAATAAATATTTTTATCCTCCAAACCTTAAAATGACCCTAATATGGAGGGCTACGAACACATTTCATTCCACATTTGCTCTGTCCATCTTACAAGTTTGAAGTGAGGTGATTATATTGGAAGGAGATCAATTGTGAAGTTGCAAATACTTTCCAAAGAGCAGATTTAAGTGGTTTTTTGATAGATTGTTTCAAGTTTTTGAAAAGTTATAAATTTATTTTAAGTTTTTGTAGAAGTTTTTCCCCTCCATTTTTGTTATAGATTGCAACATTGAGTAGTCAAAGCTCAGTGTGTGGGTCTCAAAAATTTAAGATTGATAAAAGGCTCCTCTTTGGAAATACACTACAAGAATTTCTCAATGCCTTGGAGGTGGGGGGCTTATGTGGAGATGTAATTTTTGCAATGCAAAATATAAAAGCTCTTACTACCGATTAACTCTTCATTTTATGGGCCCTTTGGGTAAAGGGATTATATGTGTGAGAGACCGATGGGGGGATAAGAAGGGGCTGCCACTTGGACAAATAACAATGTTCATTAAAGAACAAGAAGATGTTGATAGGTTAGTTGCAAAAGGAAAACATAGTGGTTATAGTTCCGGTTAGAAAAACCCAACACCACCACCACCACCCACTCAACATGCCTCTAGACAACCCTTATTGTCTATACCTTCTAGGGAGGAGGATGAAGATGTAGATGAACCACAAGTCAACACTTGCAAGAGAGGCCCACTAGATTAAGCACTTCAAATGAAGCAAGAGAAGCTGATGAAAAAATTGCACATTGCCGTTATGTGAATGGTCTTCCATTTAACGTAGTAAGGTCACTCTATTGGAGGGAGATGGTGACAGAAATAAATAATGCACTTGTTGGTTAACAAGGTCTTGGATTTGAAAAGGTGCCCACCACCTTATTGTATAAACTTAGAACCCCAGTTGAAACCATTTAAAGATTCTTGGGTCAAAACAAGTGTATCTATCGTCTTTGATGGATGGAAAGATTGTAAAAACCATCCTTTGATCATTATTATTGCCGTGACCCCAAGGGGGCAATGTTTTTGAATGCGGTTTACTGTGGAGGGGAAGTAAAAGATGCAAAGTTTATTTCCCGGATTCTCATTGATTCCATAGAGGTGGTAGGTAGTGATAATGTTGTCCAAGTAATTACAGATAATGCAATTCTTTTTAGGGCAGCAAGTGCTTTGGTAGAGGCTAGATATGATCACATCTTTTGGACTCCATTCACTGTACACTCTTAATTTGGTGATGCAAACAATTGGCAAACAAGTAGACTAGGTGAAAATTTTTATGGGGGTGAGAAAATTCAGATGTTTGTGACAAATCACCGTATGTCACAAGCAATTTTCGTAACTTTCTCTAAATTAGAACTATTGAAGGTAAATTTTTAAATTTTAATTTATTTAGTTTCATTTATCATTATGTCATGTTTTGCAGTATTGACTTAAATAATTTGTGTTGTTTACATATTTTAAATGTGTTACTGACTTACTATTAACATATTGTTAGGTGGCTGAAATTCGTTTAGCCTCCCACACAATTGTCTTGAGACGACTTGTGAAGGTAAAGAAGGCATTGCCACAAATGGTGATTAGCAACCAATGTGGCACTTGGAAGTAATCCAGTGCAACAAGGGCCCAAAAAGTGAAAGCAATGATATTAGATGATGATTGGTGGGGTTGTGTGGAGTATGTCTTCAAAGTCACTAAGCCAATCATGTACATGCTTCGCTTTGCTAACATTGATGATCCATGTCTTGGGAATGTTTGTGATGCCATGGATACCATGTTTGAGAGGATGAAAGTGGTAAATTATAAATTTTATTTATAATACGTTCCTCTTTTATTGTTTATTGAGAGATATCTAAATTTTTAATTACCATAATTTACATCAAGATAAGTTGCATGAACATCATTTGATATCCTTGGTGATATAAAGAAGAGAGAGTGATGGAAGCAATAGTTATCCATTGTTGGAACAACATGACTACACCTCTTCACCTCCTCGCCTATGCCCTCTCTCCCAAATACTATAGTGTAGAGTTACTTGTTGTTCCTTGTAGAGTACCACCATATAGAGATGCTGAGGTTGCTAGTGGGTACAAGAGGGCACTTAGCAGGATCTTTAGTGATCCGAAGGTGGGGGTAGTAGTTAGGAGAGAAATTGGATTATTCATCTCAGGAAAAGATCTTCTCCCTTGTGCTATAAATGACCAGAATAGGATGGATGTGATTACATGGTGGTACCTCTATGGTCCAGATCATGTGTACCTCCAACCTCTTGCCATTAAGATCCTCTTATAAGTAAGTTTCTTTATTTTTATTTCACTTTTTTGGTAACTTGCATTATAGAATTTAACACTTGAAAATCTTTACTTTATCTTGTATTTTTATTTTTTATTTTGTTTGTTTTCTCTCCACGTTGCTAGCTCTTATGTTGCTGAGCAGAATTGGAGTACCTCTTTATCCACTCAGTTAAGTGTAACCAGTTGGCTGCCAAACAAACCGAGGACTGGATGTTTATTCACACCAATTTGCGTCTCGTGGCATGCAAGGATCCAAAATATAAAAAAGGGGCAAAGAAGTTGTGGGATGTAGCACCTGAGTCTATTGACTTGGATATGACTGTTTAGGATCTTGTTATAGCCACTTTCTTGATGTGGATGATGATGTGTTCATGGCACTTGTTGGATTCAGTGCTAGCAAGACCAATTTAGGTGATAATGAGGATATACTAGCAGCTAGGGAAAATAAAAAATCCCTATGATTTCTTTGATAATCTGATGATCTAGTGCTAGCAAGATCAATTCCGGTGATAATGAGGATATACTAGCAGCTAGGGAAAATAAAAAATCTCAATGATTTTTTTGATACTTTGATTGATGTTTGATCAAAACTTTGATCAATGATTATTAATGAACGTTAAACTGTGAATCATGCTTTAACTTTAAGAATTTTATGAACTATATTTTATTTCAGTTATTTAATGCAATGATTTTCATAATGATAGAAATGATACAATTGCGTTGTAATGTTTATCTTCGGTTTTTGGCATTGATCAATGATCAAGCATCATGCTATGAAATGATTTAGTTCTAAAGTTTTGTATATTCTCTTATTTTTTGTTTGTATATATATACAGTGTTACACCGATGTGGGGGGACATCGGGAAGAGTTTTTGGGTGCGGGAAAAACGGGCCTCAATTTGGGGACGGCAGGGGAACAGTGACAGGGTGCAGAGGGGGGGGGGAGGTTGCATAGTATACATATATGATTGAAAATGCTAATTATGAAATGATACTTCAATATAACATATCAAATATAGTTGAATATAGAAAATTAAAATGCGATTCACGAACCATTAGTTCAAAATTGAAACTTCATAACCATTGAACTTAGTAAAATTGTAAATACTAAATCTTTTAAACATAATAATGATAATGATAAATGAAAGATATAAACCATTGATAGCGCGGTGAACCATGTAAGTCAACCATTGACTATCAAATAATCAAATGACAAAGATGAAAGATTCGAAATTTATTGTTCAAATATGAATTAAAAAAGTTCCCATGCTTGAAAAAATAATAAAAAAAAGCAAATAAGTTTTTTTTTTTTTTTTTTTTTTGACTTTTCATGCAACATGTTGGCTGCACCCCTCACACACCTTGGGCACACCTCAGGCGCATCCCCACACCCCAAACACACTTGTGTCCTCATGTCCCACCTAGGTGCTTCCACTGTGTGGCTATTGTGCGATCACTTTTTGGCCATGGTGGGGGTACTTGAGTGTGCGATGTACGTACACACACTTGATGCATGGGGTTTTTAACTTGGGTGTGCGCACCTGGGTTACACTGTACACACACACACACAAACCCCTATGAATCCTAATGGGAAAAAAATTCCTTAAACCCATGAATCAGGTTTGTACCTAGACCCATACCATAACTTAGCTTTTGAAGCTTTGGCATCTTGTATTGCCCCTAGGTTTGGGATTATCCACCACCCTGCACTCAATTTTCTTTTTGTGTCATTTAAGGAAACAACCTTTTTGCATGTCGTGTCCTCTCAAGTGAAGTCTAATGAAGATCTTATCCTATTAGTTCAGTTTTTGTTAAGTTAATGGGGTGGTGCATGATGGAGCCCTTAATTTCTTTAAAATTTGGGCCTCCATTTGTGCATCATTTCTACACTTCCTATCTTATATCTTATCATTAATATTAGATTCAAATATATCTTCTCATGTCTTTGTGTTACAACCTCGTTGTGAGTTTCACACAATCCGTAAAAAAAGTCATGGGTCTCTTTACTTTAATGAATTGCGGAAAAAACAAACTCACATTACTAAACGAGATTACCCTTTTGTGAACTTTTTCACCCAACTTTCATCTCAATTGTAGAAGAGATCCATTCCTGTAGCTTCTTTTCACCTTTGCAAAAATAATTACTCTATCATTACTTGCTCTAATTTTTTTTGTTTCACTGATATTATTGAACACATCATATGCTCACCAGTAGACACCACATCAAATACTTAGATTAAAGAAGCTTTTTATATACCAAATTTTGCATTCATACCTGTTGGGTGGATATTTTGCAACCAACAGTTTTGGGTAAAAATCTAGTCGCAAAATAGGAAAACCAGCCACAGCGTGTGAGACAAAATCTCTCCTACCTTAAAGGGAAGACTCCTCCTCTCACCATTTCTTAGATCAACTCAAGGTAAGAAAGAAGTCGAGAGATTTTATAAAATGGGTGTTACCAATATCCTTTCTTCTTATCTTTCAAGAAAGAATCCACTTACTCATGGGGCGAGTAATGGGTAGGGTGAATCTCTACCTACACTTCTATCAAAAGTTGGAAACATTGATACCAATAAACTTTCACTAACTCAAAGGCTAGCTGAAAATGTACCGGTTTGGCTCTAAGTCTAGTCGTACTTTTATATGGAAACACTTTACAATTAGGGCACAAAGGCTCCTAAAAGTAAGAATAACTAGCTATTTTGCAAATTAAGAAGAAAATATAAGCTACAGGCAAAGCTTCTAGCTATACACTTTCACAATTGCTCTTGGTCAAAGCTCTGGCTTCAATTGCTTCTTAACTCTTTTCTATTCAATTCACGTGATACAATTATCAATAACACCAGATAACATGAATCAAAGACAACTTGGATGAACTATAGACAAAGCTTACAATTCACACAAATAACAATCTCACTTAATCAAAGTTAAGTCTCAAATGCTCCTTTGTATTCACTCTCTCTCAAAATAGTGCTTACACAAACAAAGTTATGCTGACACAATTTCTCCAAAGTTCTCTTGCATAAAAGATAATGATAATTTTACAATGAGGAGGCACTCCTTTATATAGGCAGAGAAGTTGAGAAAAAGGTGGAGGAAAAAGTGGGAGCAACTCGACCAACTTTGACCTAGTCTAACTACAAAAAAATAAAGGTTTACATGCGACTGCACATGCAACTCGCATTACATCCTTTTACATACATGTAACTCGCATTACTTGTAATTATGCTTTTTCATGTAATGCGTACTTTACAACTACAAACATGAAAGAAGAAGAAGAAGAAAGACAAAACAATTGAAACAATCCTAGGGATTGTTCTGAAGGGCCTTGTACTTGGCAATGCAATCCCAAATGATCACAGGATCGGAAGTTCCTGTACTTTGTACTGCTGTATTCACCTTGATAACCATGGCGTTGCGTCTTTTGATAACCTTTGACTTTGATGAATTGTCTACTGTCATTGAAAACTTGATGTGATCAAGCTTTTCTTGTTCAAGTTGTCGTGAAGTCTCCTTTGTAGATCAACACAAATTGGATTCTTTGACAATTTAAAAACCTTCTTGACGATGTCCGGATGTACACTTGGAACAACTTTCCTTCAGCGTCTTTAACTCTTAAAAAAAAAAAAAAAAGTGCTTGGTGCATGGGAATGCGTGTAATGGAGATTGCTGATTTCCAAGACGTGACTTAGGGTCTTCAAGACGTTATTGCATGAAAAATGATTACATGTAAGTGCAACATGTAACAAGGGATGGAAGAATGAGATGGAATGCAAAGGCGGATGGTGAATGAACTTTTACATGTAAGTGCGGGTGATGGGATGAGGTGCAAAGCATGGAAAGATTTAGAAACATGTATTTGCTCATGGAGGCGTGAATGCATATGCCAGGCGAAAATGTAATGAAGGCGAGTTTAACAAGTTTTATAGTCACTTTTGGGGAAAAGGAGAAATTGAAGTACATGGGAGATGAAAATGACATCTTTTTTGATTTTTCAAAATGTGACTTTTAAACAAAATTGGACCTTATGGATGCAATTACACGTAACACATTTCGTGTAATAGTGTCGTGTGAATGGAAGCGAAAAGTGAGATGGGTGAAAAGTGAAATGAAAAATGGGATTACATGCATATGCGGATAGCGAATGAGATGAAAAACATGTAATCACATTTCGTTGAGTGAGAGATGAAGTGTTGTGACATGGAAACATAATGTGGAATATGACGATGCTTTCGCATGTAATGAAGCAAAAACAAGTTCTTGGGAAAGAACTTACAATTTTTCCAAGTGGAGGAAACCAGCAAGCAAGCACAAAACACAAAACACAAAAAAAATAATGTCCCTTTGGAAAATAACTCAAGCATGCCAAGATGCAATGCACTTCAAAGCTCAAATTCGAAATTGGAACTTGGTAAAGAACAAAAAACAAAGCAAAAATGCACTTTCGATGACAAAGATTTTCACAAATGGCAACCATCTAGTGATTCCATGCATAAAATCAGCAAGATAAACATGAATTAAATTGCAAGAAGGAAAAAGTCCACTTACATGAAGATTTAAGTGCCAAATATGAAGGAAAAAGATGCTCCAATGTTTGAAAAATTCTTTAAAATTAGTGAAGACCTTTTCCAACCTTGCAAACTCGAATGGGAGAGGGTAGCAAACAAGGAGAAATTGTTGCAAGATGCCAAAACGTGCCCTAAAACTTCTCCAAATTCCAACGTTTTTAAAGATGAAAGATTGCAATACGTTTTTTGGAAGAAATGTGTCTCACCGAGAATCCCAAGTTAAACATTTTGGTGTTTAAACACAAAAATATGAATCAATATACAATGTAATCACTCAAAAAGAGCAAATCGATTCATCTCCATGCAAAAACGTTGATGAAAAATGGAGATTTTTGGAGTTTTTACAAAACTGTGCCCTAGATTTGGCCTTCCAAAAACGATTTTCAGCACATTAAACTCATCTTTGATGCAAGAAAACTCATCACCAAGCCAAAATGCCTTGAATGCAAAAGATTTCGTGCAAATCCATGAAGAAAATCTTGAGTTATGGCCAAAATCGGATTCTTGGGAAGCAAGTGCACATTTCCTTCTTAGAATCAAACTTTTTCATGGACATTACACATTTTAAAATATGCTCTCCTCCAAAATCGGACTTTTTGAAGTCATATGCATGTTTTAAAATATGCCTTTAAGTGAAATCACACTTTTTGAAGTGCATAGCATGTTTTAAAATGTGCTCATGGGTAAAATCGGACCTTTTGAGTTCACTTGCACATTTTAAAGTGTATCTCACCTTTTTGATGCTTAGGCATAAAAACTTTACTTTTCATGTCATAGCATCAAAAAGGTCCACTTATGGTGAACACTTAATGCAATGACATGAAAAGTGTCCTCCAAAGTGAATTTTATATGCATTGGCATGAAAAGTGTCCACTTTTCATAGTTTTTACATGCAATTGCATATAAAAAGTCCACTTTTAAAGCCTTTTAGTCATATAATTCACTTAAAATTTATAAAAATGTCACCAAATGGGTCAAAAATAATATTCATTTATCATATTATTAAATATAATACATAAACATCATTTTAAAGTGACATTTAAATAAATATTTGATTTTTAAAACCAAAAATTTAAAATGAAACTATATAGTTATATAGTTACTTTAAGTGGAAAATTAAAAAGTAACTCAAAATTATAACATAAAGTGCATTATAGTCACTTTAAGTTATAAATTTAAAGTAAAAGTAACTTTAAAACATAACAAAAAGTGAGTATAATGTTATATTTTTCAAAAAGTGAAAGTCAAATTCAAAATATAACATCATATTTTTAATTCGTGTAGTTGCACCTAAAATGTCCACTTTTGAGGCACTAAAATGGGCATAACTCTTGACTGGCAACTCTGATTGACCTCTAGGTTAGACCAAATCGAAGGGAAAAATGAAAGGCATGACATGAGCAAAACCAAAGGACTAAAAACAAGCAAACGCAAACTCAAAAGAAAAGAATGGACTGTGAAGGCTTCAAAAATCAAGCAAAGGCTCGACAGAAAGCAAAACGGAAAAGACTTGACGAAGGCCTTCAGTAAAAGGATTCATTATATCAATTGGTACTAATTGGTTGATCAATACTAACCAATTAAATAATGAACTAAACTTAAAGAAATGCGAAACTAAGCTGGAAAAAGTTTCATACTGTTACCTACATTTTGTGGTGACAAAATGCAGGACAACAATACCCACCGGAATACACCAAACTCTTCAGACCAAATGCAACTATGGGTGCCCATGACTTGCTTCAAATCTCTCGAACTTACATAGAATGTTAACAACCATTGGAAATTTTTGCATTGCTACAAACAATATCCAATCAAGGGTCAAACAAAAGTACGGTGTGAAGGCTCAAGTTGATATGCAACATGTAGCATAGTTCATGGCTAAAGTGAACCATGCCATTATGAAGTATTAAAAATGAATATAATATAAGTCAAGTGCAATCTAAAAAAGGGATATTTAAATAATTTAAAAGATATATGATTAATATTAATTATATGCGAATAGGTGCAATTCATGTATGTCTTTTCATTTGAAAAATCATGATTTTAAATTACAAAGGGATATAAGTAGCGGAAGGGTATTGAAGCATAAGATATAGAGCAAGAAATAACAAAACACATCGAGAAATATTCATGAGAGATATATTTACTTGTAAGGAGAAATGTAAAATATTAAAGTATGGCTTTATTATAAATTTATACATTATATTTCAATAATAAATAATAAATTCCTTTTGCCCATATTTATTCAAAGTAGAGAGATTAAAATTATGATTAAGATTCATCCTTTATGATCAGTAAGAAGATTATTGAATTCTTCTGACAAGGTTTTTTGCATTGGACTTTTCTGCATTCTTTGTTCAACAATCAGAGATATTGTGAAATAAATAGGTGTTTCCTTGCCCCTGTCTAATTGGACTTCCACTGAAGAAGATAAGACCTTTTTGGAATAACATTGGATTGCATATAAGGTTTGTCTTTTGTAGTACTTAGGAGTAGTTGATGATATTTTAATCAAAAATTATCTCATAAAGTTGTACGTAATAATCTTCATCGTGGTTGACTTTGTTGCTTGAATAAGAAAAGGCACTGGTCTTTTGAATCATTGAAGTACAATTACTAGATTTATAATTGAAGTTAGTAATCTATATACTTCCTTTTTGAAAGCACCGAATTAATCATTGATAAACATTATACGAAACATTCAAACTATTTCAAGCAATCACAGAGTATTGATCGAGTTTGAGGATTTTGCCAGCCAAAGGACTCACAAGTTTGAATTTGCAATAAAAGCTTTGAACCAGGTGATTAGGTTGAAGTAAAGGTTCACCCGCCTTGGTGTAGTGAAGCCTAAAGTGCAGGGGAATTTGAATTATTCCCATTCGTTGGTCAGAACTGATTGTGGAATCTTGTTGGAGAATTGGCAAGCTCTTGAATTTCTAGTCTGTGGTTTTGGGAACCAACAATGCAAGAGAAAATAATTTAATAATATATTCAAAAAGGACAACTTTAAGTTTTATTATTAAAAGGATTGTTTTAAAAGAGAGACCAAAATTGATGTAAGGAATGGGGATCAAAAGGTAATGTATTTTATATAGATTCTCCCACTCACTTTTCAAAATAAGAGCTTTGTTCGAGCTTGACTCCCTGCCTTGAGTGGCGAGAAGGGTTGGAAAGAGGAGAAGTTGTTTGTTAGTTTTCTCCATGATTCTATGTAACTTTGTCAAAGTGGAGTCTTCATTATAGTTCTAGAAAGCTACTTTAGTTTCCATAGTTGTTCATAGTTTCTTTCCCTAGCTATGAGCATTTTGGAGCAAGTTCTTTGGAGTAAAGTGGAGTTGATTATGGCACATTTTACCAAAAATTAAGCAAGAAACTTTTAATAAGGCTTAAAATTTAATCTAGACAAAAGAAAACACCATTTTTTTAATAATACAATTAATATGTATAATTTTTAATATTCATAAAAAGAATTTAAAATATCAATACTAATGTTTGAACATATCTATTTGAAAACATAATAATATCTATGCTTTTATCATTATGCCAACATTTCAAAAACCTAAAAGTTCTATAAATTTTGCTTAATTCAAAATCTTTAAAGGTAGAAGTGATAAAAATGAAAATTTGTTTGATAAAATTTAAAAAAATTAAAATTGAAGATTGTTTAAAAATGTCATGCTTATGCAAAACAACATCATGCAACTATTCTCCATTCATATCCAAATAAAACAAAGTCCCTTATCTTCCTCCATGTGGCAACCATATGGTGACAACTGAGGAGAAACCATGGTTAACATATTTTTTAATGGCAGGTAAGGCTCGGCCAAATTCGGTAAGCCATGGAGGCTAGTCTAGCTTGGTCAAATACGAGGACTAGAAGGACATGTGTCCTACGTCAGAATTGGGGAGGGTGACTAGTCCAGTCGGTCGGGATGATAGGTGGCACTAGTGTTGGGATTTGGATGAATAAGTCTAGTTTGCCTCTTTTCTCTATTACACAAAGAGGCAAAAACATAGAGGATTCTTTGGGTAAATCTGATATTTTAGTAAACCCTAATATTTCTCTTTTTAGTTGCTTGAGGTCCTTTAATAGTGATGAGAGAAATGACAAAGAGATTGATAGAATTCAAGGCTCCCCTGTCGAGAGCTAAACTCCCTTGTTGGCTTTGCTTAGGGGAGGCAGATACATTTTGAGATTGAACCTTGAGGGAGCCCTACTCTTATAATGAGCCCATTCTAGGTGCAGATCCAACTTAGGTTCAAATTTTTCGCCTATCTTTGATCGGTTCTGCTCAAACCCACCGAACGGGCTCTGTTCCTTTTTCTCACTCTATAGGTTTTCAAATTAGCCTTTACTGAAAAGGCTTAATCATATGGATAGCCAAGCCCTCAACAAGGACTTAACGCCTTGGGTAGACGATAACAACTTTTTAGTTCGATTGGTTGTCTGTCACAAGAAAGGTGAATTCAGTCTTGTGGAAGAGTAGGTAAAACTAGTCTTGTTGGTTCTTTGTTGTGAGACAAAATGGAACAGGGCCCTTTTTAGCTTTGACCACGCCAATCTACTACGCCCAGTCAAAGCATCATATATAGAGGCAACAACATTGGCAACAAAGAACACAAAGGCTAGGGCAAAGGCATAATTCACAGAGACTACAAAGACAAAGTTGTTGATCGAGTAAAGTATCCTCACATGTGATCCGACTCTAGTATGTAATATAAAAACTGCTTGATCGGATGAACGCAATGGTTATCAACATGCTTTGGAAGATCCTTGGCTAGAGGAGAGTGAGGTTTCCCTCCCTTAATGCCTTCTTCATTTCCTAATTTTCCTGAGCTCCACGATCTCCTGGTCCGGTTCTAGGCCGAGAATAGTTGAGCGACATAAACTACGCGATCTGCCTTTGCTATGGCTCAATAAAGCCTCATTACTAACTAACTACTCCATTGAGCCAGACCCAAGCTATACAATTCAAACTGTCCGAAACCATCAATGTGAGTATGACGTAGGCTCTGACAAAGAAATTACTAGATAGTTATCTTGAGATCATTTTTTCTACTATTTTTTCATTGTACAAAACAAAACCCAGCAAAATTGTCCTAAACCCATAAGAAATAAGAAATAATATCTTAAAAATAGATTTTATAAATATTCCTATCAAAACCTTGGAATTTTACAATTTGTTTCTCATGCAAATTAATTCTATGGCACTAACAAAAACATTAGTTCCTTGCCTTATATAAGGCAATGACTAATAAAATTTGAAGAGAAAAGTAGAAAAATAAAGAATAATAATATATTTTTCCACAAAGATAATACAAGGAGGAGCTGAGGAATGGAGAGGGTAACCAATGCATATATTTTCAATCCCATTTCTCATGAGATTGAATTTTGTTTATCATTTTTGCCCTACAACAAAAACACTTTGGAAAAGAATGGGTTTAAGAATAACAACCTTCCTATTCATTTTAACAATTGCAACCAAGAATTATGATTGCGCTAGACATTGTTAAGTTCTTCTAGTTTCGATGATTTGGTTGTGTGGGATTTCCAGTATATTTATATTTCACTTTGGTGTGAACTTTTTCAGTTTTTAGTAATATAAATGTTTGTGGGATATTTTATTTTTAGTGAGTTTTTGATATAAGGGGAATATTATTAGATGGAATTTTATCATTTTTTTGGCCATACCACTCTTCAGACTCAGTTGATTTGTTGTAGATTTTACATAACACTAAGGTGGTGGTATACTTAATACCTTATACTACCTTGGCCACAACTTTCTTGAAGTTTTATTTGCTTGCATGAAGCACCTACTGTATGTTGAGAAGGTGGTGATAAAATTGAGGAAGGATATATGTTAATTTTTGCTGGCTATACTTTTTTAAGGGGCACCTTAATGTGTATAACAAGCCACTGTTAGAATAATTAGATATTTCCTAATTCACTCTAGTTTGTTTAAGCTAAACTTTAGGTATCTAATAATTAATTCTTTTATTAATTATTATGATGCAACCTAGGTTAGACCTTTTTAGGGTTTCGATCTCCTTTATAAGGACGATCTCTCTTTGTAATTATTTAATTAATTCGCTTTTGATTATAGAAATTTCTCTTTTTGCTCATCAAGAATGTCTCATCTATGGATCCGAGAATTCCAGCTTCCATAGCTTTTGCTTTTCTCTTTCTGTGATAGGTGTTTGCATGCAGGTGATTCCTACGAGTTGTGGGGTTGATCTTTCATCCACTTCAACATGGTATCAGAGCTCTAGATCTTCATGTTCCTGTTTTGTTTTTGAGAGGTTTGGCATTGGTTTTCAGCAAAGTTACCGTAAATGCCACCCCTTGACTTGTGACACGCATATTTGCTGTATCAGATACAAATATAGATATGGTGCGACACAAATATGGTGGGAACAATGTGTCCATCCATTTTTAAAAACATGTTGTATTTTCAGTAGTGCTAGAATCACAGGATGCAATTTCAGATAAAATCGAGCCGACTTCATAAATAAGTTTTTAAAAATAGACTAAGTTTTTGAAAATAGATTGAGCCGAATATAGAAAAGCTTACAATTAACTACATATTTAGGGAAGAAATAAAATAAAAATTAGTATAAATAAACCCCAAAGCCGTTGAATGATACAACACTCAATCGACGCTTGTTTTGGCCTCCATCGATTTGTTGATCTGTTTTGGAGACTACAAAGATTTGTTTGGAGCTTTTCTTAGCAGTGTTGGGCATACGTCTGGTGGCTTCGTCAATCCTTGGTGCCTTCATTGATCCTTGGGGCAGCTTGGTTCATTCGTTTTTGCTGTAGTGTTTGGAGTCGACTGCGGGTAAATTATAATGTTATATTATTTTAGGCTAATATTATATATGGTAGATTTTTGTGAACGTTTGTGTTAAATTTATTCATTTGATTTTAGGTTTTCTTTTTAAATATTATATGATGTAGATAATCGTAGTTCACATTTTATTATTATAAACATTGAAATTATATATTAAAATTATAAATACTAAATTAATTATAAAATTGAATAAAGTATTAAATATATATGAAAAATTAATAGTTTAATATTAATCTTATTTAGTTTAAAAAAAATTAAATTTATATTAAATTTACAACTATTAAAGTTTAACTTCATATTTTTATTTTTATTTAGATTTTCAAGAGTTTATAAAAATCATTAAATAGTAATAAACTACCAAGTAAGAATGGTCCTTAAATAAAATTATTTGAAATTTTAATTTGTTTAAATTTAATATTATTTAATTTTCTAAAATGAGTTTATATATTAAAATTAAAATTATAAGAAACTTCAAGTTAACTTTTATTTTTATTTTTATTTAACTTTTTTATTCTATACAATTAAAATTGTTTTAGTAGTCATCGTTGAAATATGAAGTATATAATTTTGATGGACTTAGTAATATAAATCTAAATAATTTATTAAATTAAATTTATTTTGAATTAATAAATACTTTAGATTTAAGTTTTAAAGTAATATATTTTTAAATGAGATTTTAAATGAAATTTATTGAACATATATTATAGACTATTTAAGTTGCATTGCATTATATTATTAAATAAATTTATAAATTATAATTATACTTATTGTTGTATAAGCACAATCTAAAATTGTTTTTGTTTTATAATTTTTTTGCAAGAAGTTAATAATGGCATTGTCTTCATGTAACATTAGAGCTTTAGAAAATGACAAGTGGATCAAATCAAATCTTAGATATCCATTATGGAAACATGTAACCATCCTTGAAAAATTTCAAGGTGGTGGAGGTTTTAAATGGAGGTGTCATGAGTGTCTAATTGATTATAATGGTTCTTATACTAGGGTTCATGGCACTTTTGTCACATAAACGGTACAGGATGTGAAGTGTGCCCTGGTTCGAAGGTTGATGGTCAACCAAGGAAGGGATTGTCAAGTGAGAAGATTGCAAAGTATCAACAAGAAGAGGATGAAGCTAATTATCAAGTCCAAATGTCAACTCAAAGGTCAAGTCAAAATAGACCTTTGCATCCAACTTCTGGAACATCTACTGGTCAAAAGAGGAGCATTTTAGGACCTCTTGAAAAAGCATTTAATTTGCAAAGTCGAGAGAATACAAATCAGAATATTGCACATTGTCTATATGCGAATGGAATTTCATTTAATGTGGTTCGCTCCCCATATTGGCAAGAGATGGTTAGGTCTATTAATGAAGCCCCAAAAGGATACAAAAGCCTTGCGTACAAGAAGGTTCGCACTACCCTTTTGGCTAAAGAAAAAGATATTATTGATAGGCAGTTGCAAGTGATCCGAGATTCATGGAAAATTTCAGGGGTTTCTATCATTTGTGAGGGATGGAAGGATGCTAGAAATAAGCCACTAATCAATGTAGTTGCAATGAGCTCGAAGGGGGCAATGCTTTTGAGAGCAGTGGAATGCAAGGCTGAAGAGAAAGATACACAATTTATTGCCAACATTCTAATTGAAGCAACTGAATCTATGGGGCCAAAAATTGTTATCCAAGTGATCACAGATAATGTAAAAGTATGTAGAGCAGCTGGGTTAGTCGTGGAAGCAAGATATCCAAACATTCGGTGGACCCCTTGTGTAGTTCATTCTTTGAACTTGATTTTACAAAAAATTGGCAAAATTCATTGGATACAAAATATTTATGAAGAAGCCAAAGAAATTCAAATGTTTATTAGTAATTGTCACATGTCACAGGCCATTTACAGACAATTTGCGAAGCTAGAGCTATCTAAGGTAAATTTTTTGTACTAAAAATATTCAAATTTTTTTAATTAAATGTCTTTTATTTATTAAAATATATGTAAGTTTAATATATTTTTAAAAATCGTTATTATTTCATTGAAGGTAGTTGAGACACGCTTTGCTACACTCTACATTGTTCTTAAAAGGCTTGCAGATGTCAAGCAAGCCTTGAAAAGTATGGTGATTAGTGACATTTGGACAGTATGGAGACAATTAGAAACAAATAGAGCAAATAATGTCACAACTTTAATTCTTAATGAAGATTGGTGGGCTCAAATAGATTATTTACTATCTTTCACTATGCCAATATTAGGTGACATCTATGATTGCATAGACACAATGGTGGAGCAAGTTAGAGATATTTTTACAGCAAAAGAGCAAGATCCATCTCAAATTTTTTATAAGCAAATATATGAGATAATCAAGAAGAGATGGGATAAAATGACAACTCCTTTGCAACTTTTGGCATATGCTTTAAACCCCAAGTACTACCATGCTGATATGTTAGCATTGCCAAATAGGACAGCCCCAAATATGGATGTTGAGGTCGTTGAAGGATATAAAAAAGCTTTCAAGAAAATGTTTACAGATCCTAGTGTAACATACGAATTTTCATAACCAATTTTAATCTCAAATTAATCTAATTTCACAAGTAACTGATTTCATTTCGCACGACAATGAATTCTACCAACTGATTATAACTATTAATGTTTGGTAGCTTCTGTGGGATAACTCTAAGGTTATTCATATAATTATAAATGAGATATAATTTTATGTGAGATATAAACTTATTATATGGGAGAATATATATATATATAGTTAAGTTTATATAAAATAGTTATTTGATTAGTGAATAGACATGTCCCATGAAGGGACATGTCTATTCATGACCTATGTTCAATATAAATGAGAGGATGTTGCATATGGAAAACATATATCTGATTACAAGGCAATGCCATTACATATTGCAGCAATTCCATAAATTCAACATGGTATCAGAGCAGGTATATGTAATGGCATTGCTTTGTAATCAGGTATATGTTTTCCATATGCAACATCCTCTCATTTATAATGTTGAATTTATGGAATTGCTGCAATATGTAATGGCATTGCCTTGTAATCAGGTATATGTTTTCCATATGCAACATCCTCTCATTTATATTGAACATAGGTCATGAATAGACATGTCCCTTCATGGGACATGTCTATTCACTAATCAAATTACTATTTTATATAATTTGATTAGTGAATAGACATGTCCCATGAAGGGACATGTCTATTCATGACCTATGTTCAATATAAATGAGAGGATGTTGCATATGGAAAACATATACCTGATTACAAGGCAATGCCATTACATATTGCAGCAATTCCATAAATTCAACATGGTATCAGAGCAGGTTCGATTATAACATATGATGTTCAATTCTATGACATATAAATATGATTGGAGAGATAAATAAATTTGTAGACCGTCTCTTGTAGGCCAACTATTTTAGATAGGCCATTCAACCTCCCGGCTGGGTTTTTGTTTTATAGAGGAAGTGCAATGATAGAATTTATATTCAAGGTTTTTCAACGAACAATGAAAAATTATTGAGAAAGCACTTACAAACATGCACTCTAGATTCCATATACAATTAGCTGCTTGACTATGCGTGGATTATAGCGAGTTTATGTAGACATGACAGAGCACTAAATTTATTTCAGTTGCAAAAAGAGACTATTACTCATAATTTTCTGCTTCTTGGCTGCCGTTTTAGTTTGGGCTAACATTGTTGTGGAAACTGAATGGCAGAGATATACATTTTTGAGAATAATACTACAGTAAGCATCATGAGCTTTAGCAAGTGTATAATGGATATGAAATCTCATCTGCTGGCAGACGTTTTCCAAAACCAGGATATCGTGTTTGTGAAGGAGTAGGGCATGGTGGTAAAAATTGTTTAATAAGCACTTGAATAGGGCCTATTGTTATCTAATATGCAGAATAAGCTGCACTAAATCCTGAACTAATTTGGCAATTGTTCGTTGCAAATGAATGCTCTCTATGTGGAAATGAAAGAAAAAATAAAAAAATATTAAATCTAATTTGCAGCAGTCAGAAAATTAACATTCTGATCAATGGTCCAAAGATTAGGTGCTTTCTTATTTCCATGAAAGAAATCCAACTACCACCGCCTACCACCACAGGCTAAAAAAATGTGATCGAAGATTTTCAACATGGAATATTAAAAGGTAAAATAAGGTATGAGTGTAGTTTTAATTTCTATAGGTCATTATATTTTATATAAAATTAAGCATTATGCTATCTTATTTCTATTATTGAAAATAGAAAATGAAGAGTTATGTTGTTAAGCATGAGTTAAAATTACTTACATTGGAATTAATGATAACATCCTTGCTTATGTTTCTATAAGAACTATTTGTCTTGAGTAGAAAATCCACCAATTATTTATTTCTTATGAATACACTTGAATATAGATTGGGAAATTTGTCAACTTAGATTACTATGTAGCATTAATAAGAAAATGATATGTTAAAATATAGATTAAGGTAGATCTATATTACATTGAAATGATCTTATTATGGAGAATTATTATTCTTGAGTATTTTATTCAACTACTGAAGTCTCTCTCTTATATATACATATCAGAGCTTTATCAATTCTCATTTTATAAATGTGACATTCTTATTGTAGATTATTGAATATTAATCTATATAAAGTATAAATCTATGCATTTATAGAATTGAGAGTTATAAATCATGATAAATATATTAATAAGATATATTGTTGTTAGTATCAAGAATAAGATAAAACTACTAATATTCTTATTTGATTTTTCTATGAGTTATTTGCCTTGATCTTTTCCTCTGAGAATGTTCTTGCAAGAAAAAGAGGGAGATTAAGATTCAGAGGGAGAAGACTGAGGATACTATTTAGTTAACCTTCAGTCAACCTGATCTTATTGATTAAGAGGGAGTAAACCATGCTGAGATGGTTTCTATAATGTTCAATAAGTTGTCACAATTATGAGGACTATGACTATGTATGGGCCTATCCCCTGTGTGCATCATGAGGAAGTGACGACTTCGAAATGATAATCACTTATATTTGGAGAAATTGTTGTAAGGTGACGATCTTACAATAACTTGTATTATGAGATAAAATAAATTGAGTAAATGGTGAATGTCTTGTATCTCAACATTCTGGGAGGCCATTACTCTTAGAGTACTTGGTGAATATCATTGATATTCTGGGAGGCCAATACTCTTGATATCAAATGTGATATCAAAAAATGTTTATAGTAAGTGGTGAATATCACTGATATTCTGGGAGGCCAATACTTTTGATATCAAATGTGATATCTAAACGTTTTGAGTAAGTGGTGAATATCATTAATATTCTGGGAGGCCAATACTGTTGATATCAAATGTGATATGTCGATATTCTGGGAGATCAAGACTCTTGATATCGAATGTGATATCATACCCTGGTTTGAGTAATTGATGAATATCATATGTTGATATTCTGGAAATCAATACTCTTGATATTGTATGTGATATTAAATTGTGAAAAACTTTTGAGATATCCTTATATTACCAATGGTGTAATATTTGTCTTGTGTTTATCCTCCCTTGCTAAGAGGGAGTGTTAATGTTTGGTAGCTTCTGTCAGATAACTCTATTATAGTTATTCATATAATTATAAATGAGATATAATTTTATGTGAGATATAAACTTATTATTTGATTATTGAATAGACATGTCCCATGAAGGGACATGTCTATTCATGACCTATGTTCAATATAAATGAGAGGATGTTGCATATGGAAAACATATACCTGATTACAAGGCAATGCTATTACATATTGCAGCAATTCCATAAATTCAACAATAACTGAAAGAAACTTTTTAAATCAATCTTACAAATTCATTTGATTTCACGAGAAACAAAAGGAGATATTAATGTATTGCTAACAACTAACTACTTCTAAATATTCTATTGAAAATAAAGTAAAGGTTATAAATTGAAATGCTGATTCAACATAAGAGTAAAGGTTTTCTCCATCTTGAAATGAAATTATCTATCTATTCTTTTAGAGGTAAAAAGTGAAAGGAACATACAATATAACAAAGAATCTCTTTAACTTGTTGTCCAAGCCTCGGCATTGGTGAGAGGAGAAGCATTAACATAGGCTTAACCTCCCAACCGCGGACCATTACTTTATCCCACACATTTTAAACTAATAGAATGACCCTCCCTACCCCGGGATCGGGCTTGGGATGTTCATAAGCCCAGCCATCTGAGTAATCAGGTGGGTTGAAGTCCCAACAGTTATTCTCCAAAATAATTGAAGCATTTGGACAATCAACAAAGATCACATGTTCGACACATCTGCCTAATTTCTACCCTTGCCAAGGATTTCAAATTGGGTGTACAAATCGGATCTCCACCACTCGACTTGACAACTTATGTTATATCTGAGCTATTGTAGTTTTGTTTATTATTATTCCTTTGTACTGATTCCATTGTTGTTTATGCAGACTCTCTACACCTCCTCACCTTCTCAGGCTACCATGCTGGTCATTCCTAGGTGCACACGAGCTGTAATCTCTATATTTGCTTTACACCTCTTCACCTATAATGGCATTATTGCTGGTGAGTTCCTTGGTGTTGGATTCCATGATATTATTTCATTTCTATGTGATATAAATGAAAGGAATAAATTCTGGGCTGAGATAATTATTCAAGCATGAATGACTCACTATCATGATTATATAACATCATTGATATAATTGACAGATTCCATGTCCTAAAATCTGATTAATGTTCCCTTGGTTTGATCTGTAATAGACAATAGTATTATGGAATTGGTGCAACATCATGAACGATATATGAGCAAGATTGACAGCATTTGAACTTGGTCTGTACTTGAATCACAACCGACTTGGAACTAAGAGAGAATATAAAGAAATAAAGGAACATAGATTGGCAGCCTTACGTGACACTTCTGTTCTGATTCGGGTTCATTGTGGTTGGAAAAATGGACTCCGCTCCTTGCTCAGTATCCCACATATATGGAAAGTGAAGGTAATACAGAGAAAAATGGAATGCAAAGGTTTTTAGTTGGGTTTTACTTTGCGCAGATGTAGAGAATAGAGAGCTTGAAAGCAGAGAAGGAAGAAAAGACAAAAGACAAGTTGAGACACGATCATGAGACTCTATAAAAGAATTTGTTTGGTGCTTCATCTGCCATTGGTTACAAGAGACCTTTTGAATGCAAATCGATTTGGATTTTTAAAAGAAAGAAGAAAATAGAGGGAAAGAATAAGAAGTTATAAAGTTTGGTTTTATTATTTATTATTATTGTTCATTTTTAAATACGTTCATGTGTATGTATTGATAAAGTGGCATCATTAGATTATAGCTTATAATTTATTGGTGTCACCTTATTTTTATATACATATGTTCGTATTTAAGTGTGAATAATAATGATTAAATAATGAATTCATTAATAATTTCTTCAAGGTATGAATTATAGTTTAAATTTTTTATTGATTATTATATTGTTCCTTTAATAGCTCATGCCATTCCATAATGCAACATGCTGTCAAATCCTAGTATCCTTGGCAGGGTAGTCTTAGGTCAAACTTGTTGATTTAGATGACTGGACTATTCGACCATCCCCTTCCGATGATCCTGTCTAGCGATGCTTCTCCTCTCTTAAGTCTTCTTCTTGCAATCATTCAAACAAACATTCTTGCCAAGACATCAATTCAATATATATTAATTGTTAATTGAAAACTATTGTCTATCATCTAGTGACGGTAGAAATTTCATCAACGTATAAATAACTAACTCATTTCCCATGGTTAGGAAAAAAAATAATTTGATACAACGACAATAATTAACTAACTCACTTCACATGATCAAGAAGAAATATATTGATGCAACGGCCATAATTAACTAACTCACTTCACATGATCAAGAAGAATTAAATTGATGCAACGGTTATAATTAACTAACTCACTTCACATGATCAAGAAGAATTAAATTGATGCAACGACTATAATTAACTAACTTACTTCACATGATAATATTTCGTTAAACCAACAGCTATGATTAAAATAAAAATTTAGGGCAAAAATTTGGTATGTAACATATCCACCCCCTTAGATTTTTCATCCTCCTCGAAAATAATAGCAAATTTAAGTAGTACTTAGTCAGTTATATGGAAAGAAAAGAAATATTCAGTTTTCAATCTCAGAGAAAAGGTAGGGATATCTTTGAAAAATATCATGATAATCCTCTTAGGTGGCATTATCTTCAGTAGACTAGTCCCACTGGACCTTGCATTGCTTTACTTCTCGATTTCGTAAGCGTAGCTTACGTACCTCGAGTATTCTGAGTGGTCTTACCTCTACCACTCCTGGGCTCTCACACTTGCAGTAATTTCCAATCAATTATATGTTCATGGCGGGTAGTATACTTTTTAAGATAAGACACATGGAAGACGTTATGCATCCTGGCAGGGGTTGGTGGTAAAGCAATCCTGTAAGCCACTGGGTTAACAACCTCCAAAACTTCAAAGGGTCCTACATATCTCAGAGCTAACTTAGCATTCTGGCCAAACTTAATGGTACTTTTCTGAGGTTTAACCCTTAATAACACTTTGTACCCTACTAAGAATTCTCTGGGTGTTCTTTTGGCATCAACATAACTCTTCTATCTGTTGTTTGCTTCCTTTAACCTCTGACGAATCTGGAGTACCTGTTCCTCCATCTCTTGAAGCATTTCAGGTCCGACAATGACTCTATCTTCCAATCGATTCCAACTTACTGGAGTTCTGCACTTACGATCATACAAAGCCTCAATGGGAGCCATTTTAATGGTGGATTGATAAGAGTTATTATATGCAAATTCTACCAAGGGTAAGTATGTTTCCCATTAGTACTGTCAGTCCATATAGTATACTCTGAGGAGATCTTCTAATACTTGATTTACTCGTTCTGTATGACCATCTGTCTCAAGATGATAAGTTGAACTAATATTCAATTTGGTGCCCAAAGCTGTAAATAATGTCTGCCAAAATCTGGAAGTTATCCTAGCATCCCTATCTAAAATAATTTTCTTTGGAATTTTGTGCAAACTAAAAATCTCTTTTACGAACTTTTGAGAAATCTCGGGTGCTCCATTAGATAAATTCCCTGGTATGAAATGAGCAACTTTAGTCAAATTGTCGACCATGACCAAAATAGTGTTGTGTCAATTCTAGGTCATAGGTAACCTTGTACAAAATCCATGGATATTACGTGCCACTTCCACTCGAGTACTTCATTTTGGTGCAACAGACTTGCTGGGTACCGATGTTCTGCCTTTCCTCTCTGACATTCTAAGCATCCTGCTACAAACTCAATTATTTCCCTTTTCATCCCCTTCCAAAAATATAAAGGTTTTATATCAGACAACATTTTCATTACTCTCGGATGTCCTGAATACGGGGCAGAGTGAAATTCACCTAAAATTTGTCTTCGGAGTTCAGGGTCATTTGGTACGTAGATTCTGTGGTGGTATCTTAATAATCCATCCTCTTCTAAGCTAAACTCTGAATACTTAGGATCTTGCGGGTCTCTGATAAGAGCCAAGCTGATTTCTGTATAGAACTCATCATGCTCTAGGTATTGTAAAATTTGGTCCTTCAATTTGAAGTTTATGGTAGTTATTACCGAAATGTGCCTTCTCCGGCATAGGGCATCAACCACCTTGTTTTCCTTACCTTTAATGTAGCTTATGTCGAACTCATAACCTGCTAAAAATTCCCGCCATCTCCTTTGTCTAGCATTAAGATTTGGTTGGGTGAAAATATACTTTAAACTGTGATGATCAAATCTAAGCTCGAAAGGTTTTCCGATTAAGTAATGTCTCCACATTTGCAAGGCATGCACTATTGCTGCTAATTCAAGGTCATGGGGTGCGTAATTTTGGTCATAATTTTTCAGTTTTCTAGATTCATAAGCAATGACTCGTTCATCCTCCATTAACACACCCCCTAAACCTTCTCCGGATGCATCTGTTATAACTACAGATTGTTTTTGTGGATCAGGTACCCTCAAAATAGGTGCAGTGGTCAATTTTTCCTTTAGAAACTCGAAAGCTGATTGACACTTCTCTGTCCAAATAAATTTCTTTCCCTTTCTTTGAAGTAAAGTGATCGGATAGGCTATCCTTGAGAAATCTCTGACAAACTTTTTGTAGAACCCAGCTAACCCCATAAAGCTCCTAACTTCGGATACATTTCTAGGTATGGACCATTCCTTAATCGCATTTATCTTAGATGGATCTACTACTATACCTTGAGCTAATATAATGTGCCCTAGATATTGAATTTCCTTTTGGTAAAAAACACAGATAGTTTCCCATATAGCTTGTGTTCTCTTAGTCTTTGCAGAACTATTTCTAAGTGCCTCTGATGTTCTTCTTCGGTCTTAGAATATATTAAAATGTGGCATTGGTTAATCTGAAAGTCAATACTGTAAACTCATAATACCTATACCTAGTTCTGAACGCAGTTTTATGTATATCCTCATCTTTAATTCGCAACTGATGATATATTGAACTTAAATCAATTTTTGGAAATACAATTGCACCCTTCATTTGGTCAAAAAGATCATCTATCCTCGGCAATGGGTACCGATTTTTGATGGTGACTTTATTAAGCATCCTATAATCTATATATAGTCTCATAGTTCCATCCTTTTTCCTTACAAACAATATTGAGACTCCCCATGGTGAGACACTAGGTTGAATCATCTTCTTATCTAGCATATCTTGTAGTTGGATTTGTAACTCCATTAACTCTGTGGTTGTCATTCTATATGGGGCTCTGGATATGGGTTCCGCTCTTGGTATCAAGTCTATGGTAAAATCAAATGCTCGGGAAGGGGGTAGTCTAGGAAGTTCCTAAGGAAACACATCTTGATAATTCTTCAAATAGGGGTATTTTTCTTCGAAGGATTCTTTCAACTTTTGTCTGATTTCTCCATCTTCACAAATGTAATCATCCCCATATGTGCTTGTTTTAGACTCCCTTGTATCCTCAATCCTAACTGCGAAAATTTCACTGTCTTTCCTCCCACATCTCTTAAGTTGCATTGCAGAAATCTGTTTTGATCTAATTTCATGTTTAATCCTTGATATGCTTGTTGGTCTACCATGATCATCCATACAGTTTACAGTTTTGGCAAGACAATCTATTTTGGCCTTATGTTCATTGAGCCAATTAATTTCTATGATAATGTCGTATGACCCCAGCGGTGCTACATATAAGTTCAATTTCATTGAGAAATTTAGAAAGTCAACCTGAGCTTCAAATAGGCATTGCTCTACCTTAGCCCTTGACTGGTTTGCATACTCGACTGTCCATGGTTTTGCCATAAAACTAGATCTTTTCGGGAACCTACATAAAAACTTAGGTGATATAAAACATTCAGATGCTCCAGTATCAATTAATATGGACACAAGGTTCTCGTAAATCTTATCCGGAGTTTCGATGGGGCCTATTTGCTGCCCTGCTTGTCTATTATTCAGGGCTGCATGAATCCTTTGTTGAAAGGCTTGTTGCTGCTGCAACAAAGGTGGTTGTTGTGTTGGCTGATGTTAGGTTTAATGGGGCACTGTTTTATAAAATGATCCGCTCCGCAGTTAAAACATCCTCCCGTTGGTCCCTTCTTCTCATTATTCTGGTTGTTCTTATTCGTATAATAATTACTTTTGACATCTCTTGCTCCATTGCTCTTTACCTCAGGTTTGTTGCTTTTGTAGTCCTTAAATTGCTTTTCTGAGACCTAAAGTTAGTATTGTCTGAATTCCAATTTGTCTTCCTTTTGTTGTCTCGGATAGAGTCGTCCTTTCTAATCTTGTGTTGTTGTCGAACAACCTTTTCTAGGGCCTCTTCCATGGTTCGGGGAGCAAGAACATTAACAACTCCTATCCTATTGTTCAACCCCATGATGAATTTTCTCACCTTTAGATTAGTGTCTTGCTGATAAGGTGACACGTATTTAAGTAATCGTGTGAACCCCTCCCAGTACTTATGCACTGAAATGTCCCCTTGTTTTAAGTTTTGAAAATCTAAAAGCTTCTGATCATAAAAGGTCTGAGGTAGCCAACATCTTCGAAATATGCTCACGAATTTCTCCTAGGTGATTTCAGTGGTTCTAATGTTTTGCTTGACCTTAGTGTTCCCCACCAAGTTGCAACTTCTCCGGTGAAATGATATATTCCCCAAATTGCCTTTGAGGTCTCAGAGAAATTCCTAATCTCAAAATATTGCTCCATCTCAATTAACCATGCTTCTGCTTCCTCCTCGGACTCCAAACTGGAAAACTTAGGTGGTTTTATTTTCTTTATGTCTGTTGATAAATCACCTACTATTTCTTTCTTCTTTTGTTTTTCTGATCGCTTGGGAGAGGCGTTTTTGTCACGTTTAGGGACTTCTGTCTCTACTCTAAAAGTGAATGGGGTTTGCACCTCCTCACAGTTCTGCCCTATTTGGACTGCCATTTCACTCATCCTTCTTTCCATGGTTTCTAACTTTAATTGTGTTTCTTGCAAGATTTGGAGTAGCAATTCATTGGAAGATTGAGGGTTCTCGTGTATTATATTTTGGTTTTCTGTGTTCCCGCTGTTATTCATTTTTATGTTTAGGATTCCCACCTATTAATTTGCAATTGTGTTATTTATGCGGAAAGAAGAAGTCTAATAGAGAAAAAGTCTTATATCACATGTTTTCAAATAACTTAATTTTATTTTCATTGCTCCACTAAGCAATCTTATTTACAAAATTTCCTCTATTGAGGAAGTCTACATTCACATAGCATTTTAATCTTGCTTTGCAACATTACGTTTTGGTTCAGATTGGTACATATCTCGCACCATCCAAGATCTATGAAACTGTAAAAGAGGGCTGCTTTGCTGAGCATTCCAGCTTTGTATCAACTTGTTTCTATATGCCGCCTTTCTGACAGGAGTCCACCTGACTCTTTCCTTCTTCATCCATTGAATTGCCTGATTCAGGGTTTCGTTATCTCGGGGTACATAACAACAAGTGTAGTCATATTTAGTCATGTTTCTAATGAGATAGGGAAAGATGGGGTGCCGAGTTTTCTTGCGGGGGGGTTTTACGTACGAACATCCTGTAGTCAATTCAGATTTCTATCAGGGTTCAAGAAGGTAGGGTGCCCTAGGTTTAGTGTCGAACCCAACGCTCTGATACCATATGTAACATACAAATTTTCATAACCAATTTTAATCTCAAATTAATCTAATTTCACAAGTAATTGATTTCATTTTGCACTACAATGAATTCTACCAACTGATTATAACTGAAAGAAACTCTTTTTAATCAATCTTACATATTCAGTTGATTTCACGAGAAACAAAAGGAGATATTAATGTATTGCTAACAACTAACTACTTCTAAATATTCTATTAAAAATAAAGTAACGGCTATTTATATCAATTGAAATGCTTATTCAACATAGAAGTAAAGGTTTTCTCCATATTGAAATGAAATTATCTATCTATTCTTTTAGAGGTAAAAAGTGAAAGGAACATATAGTAATAACAAAGAATCTCTTTAACTCGTTGTCGAGGCCTCAGCATTGGTGAAAGGAGAAGCATTGACATAGGCTTAACCTCCCAACTGCAGACCATTACTTATGCCCACACATCCTAAATTAATAGAACAACCCTCCCTACCTTGGGATCGGGCTTGGGATGTTCATAAGCTCAACCATCTAAGTAATCAGGTGGGGTGAAGTCCCAATAGTTATTCTCCAAAATAATTGAAGTATCTGGACAATCAACAAAGATCACATGTTTGGCACATCTCCCTAATTTCTACCCTAGCCAAGGATTTCAAATTGGATCTACAAACTCGATCTCCACCACTCGATTTGACGACTTATGTCATATCTGGAACATGCATGAGCTATTGTAGTTTTGTTTATTATTATTCCTTTGTACTGATTTCATTCTTGTTTATGCAAACTCACTACACCTCCTCACCTTCTCAGGCTACCATGCCAGTGATTCCTAGGTGCACACGAGTTGTAATCTCTATGTTTGCTTTACACCTCTTCACCTATAATGGCATAATTGCCGGTAAATTCCTCGATGTTGGATTCCATGATATTCATTTCTATGTGATATAAATGAAAGGAATAAATTCTGGGTTGAGATAATAAGGCAAGCATGAATGATTCACTATCATGATTATATAACATCATTGATATAATTGACAGATTCCATGTCCTAAAATCTAATTAATGTTCCCTTGGTTCGGTCTGTAATAGACAACAACATTATGAAATCTATGCACAAAGGGTTATATGACTGGTGTAACATCATGAACGATATACGAGAGAGATTGACAGCATTTGAACTTGATCTGTATTTGAATCACAACCGACTTGGAACTAAGAGAGAATATAAAGAAATAGAGGAACATAGATTGGCAGCCTTATGTGACACTTCTGTTCTGATTCGGGTTCACTATGGTTGGAAAAATGGACTTCGCTCCTTGCACAGTATCTTGTGGATATGGAAAGTGAAGGCAATACAGAGAAAAACAGAATGCAAAGGCTTTCAGTTGGGTTTTACTTTACACAGATGTAGAGAACAGAGAGCTCGAAAGCAGAGAAGGAAGAAAAGAAAAAAAGACGAGTTGAGAGATGATCATGAGACTCTATAAAAGAATTTGTTTGGCTCTTCATCTGCCATCGGTTACAAGAGACTTTTCAAATACAAATCGATTTAGATTTTTAAAAGAAGGAAGAAAATAGAGGGAAAGAATAAGAAGTTGAAAAGTTTGGTTTTATTATTTATTATTGTTGTTAATTTTTGAATATGTTCATGTGTATGTATTGATAAAGTGGCATCATTAGATTATATTTCAACCTTTATCAATCAATCCTTATCATAAAAGGATGCGGTAGAGATATTTGGTGTTCTTTATGCACTTATTCTGATAATCAAACTTTTGTATACCATAAATAAAACCTAGAATTTCGGGTTCCATCACAACAAAGTGTTGATGTTCACTTCATGAATAGTCCTATGTTTGACATGGATGCAACATTGTCTTATGACAATCAGTTGTTTGAGGTTGATGTTGATCACTCACTTGAGTGGAGTTGGGCTCAGTTTTCATCATCTATTAAGATTCAGTTTTGTGTTGCGACAATTAGTAACGTTCCTGTATTCACAGATTTTGATGTGGCTACACCTATGGTTGATATAGTTGGCATGAGTGCATATGGTTCTCCCGTAGCTACATCTCTTCAAGAGATTGTTGATCTAAATTCCAGTCTAGTTTATATTATACTGGTGTGAACTAGGATGAAGATATTTCTTGTGGGGGATTCTTTTGATGATATTCTAACTCCTACATCATTAGCACAAGTTTTGAGTGCTATACTGCAGGTTATATTGTTGGTCCTGATGATGTTAGTGGTATGCAGTTGGTTCAATGTTAACAAGGGTGTCATGTACTACATTTGGGATCCAGGTGGAGTTTGGAGTTCACTGTTATTGTTGGATTGCTTGAGGGCAAGCAATCTCGGGAAGGGAGGACTATAATGTCCCCATTGGTTGCCAACATCAAAATTTTAGGGATTAGCTTAATATTGGATCCTTGTAAGCTAATGAGAATGGTTATGTCTTCTGAGGATTGATTCATCTCCAACATTGAGCGATTTATGGATTTGGCCTTCGTTCGATGTCATTTGGACTCCATTTGCCATACTATGTATAGAAAATTACGAGTAGCAGAGATGGACCCTTTCTATTTTTAAAAAGTGTATTTGGTCACATGGGGAATTATGAGGAGAGGTTCCTATTTTAGATGGCATGGCAATCAAACAAGTATTTCAAGAGATATTAAAGTACAAGTGATTTAAGTGATTTATTTAAATATTTTAATGTTATAAAGTTATAAAGTTACTTAAGTGACTAAAAGACGAAATTGGCTTTTAATCCCACATTGCCTAGTTTTCTGTGTCTTCCCTCATATCGAGGTTATAAAAATGTGGAGCTACATTGGGATTGACACAACGAATATATGTTATTAAACAAATCCTAAAAGGTTGCTTATTGTGATTAGATACTTCTTAAGGATGAAACCCCTTAAGGAAATTTAGTGAGACTGGACGCAAACCCAGTAACTCACCTTAAGCTTTTAGACTGGAGTTAACAACAACAGATAGAAATCAATAAAGAAGGGTTTCTGAAGATTTACAACAGTTAGTAAGGTACAAATAGTTGAAGTTGATAATTCCTAAAGCCGAGCATTGGTATATGACAAGTTCAGAAGTTGGGCAGGCAGATTAGACGTCCATAATCCATCAGCATAGCAGAGGGATGTAAGCGTACAATTGGCTGAGAGGAATTTCCTGAATCAGGTCACCTCCAACAATGCGTATTATAGTCAGCATGTACACATCATAACCTTTGAAAAGCATAAGGGACGACAGTGTTAGTAGCCAAAATATTGGTTACAACATCTGCATCTGCACTTATAGAGAGGTCATGGGTCATAGACATTCTGCTAAAGCTGATACCAGTAAATCACGATGAGTGTTGGAGCATTTGGGAGTTGACAGTTCCAGAACTGTAGCCATCGGAGGCATGCCATGGACCACAACACAAACTTGCAGTTGTCTGCGACTAACCAGGTTTCAGTTATCATTCTTCGTGTTTACAAACTTGAGTAGGGCTGCGTACACCACTTCCAGTTTAATAGAAATACTCAAGTCCATACCTGTAGTCTTCTTGCATATCTGAAATAAAGATAATTTGTTATTAATTGAATTGTGATTGCACATTCAATACAACTTAGTCTTTTCTTTGAGATCATTGCTATTGTAATTGATTTGGAAATGATGTGTTAATATGTGGGGAATAATTATTTACCTAAATATGATGCAATAATCACAACAGTAGTATCGACAGGTTCATTATTCAGTTTGCATGCAAACTATTTGATTAAATTTCAAGGGTCAGAAATTGATTTCTTTAGTCAGATTAAGGGCTAGAATAATACAGTGGTATCAGAGCTTAATTCCAAGATTACATTCCAATTGTTTGACAAAATATCTCAAGTCAAGATTTAATTCATTTTGATCATATTAAGACCAGATCATTATGCGTCAACACTGCATCAACATATCTTGTCAGCCCTTCAGGCTCTGTTTGGACCTACCTTAGCATTTTTACTCATATCTCGAGCATATGGACTTCGTTTTCCGAAAATGAGATATTGCTAGAAAACTGGTTTTGAGCCTGTCACAGTGGTACACGTGATTTTAAGTTTTGATGCTTTTTTGATGGCTTTTTCTGCTGTCAAAGTTTGGAGTTCCTTTTTGCACTCTGGGAGACATATCTTGAGCATTCGATCTTCGATTTGGGAATTCTTTATATTGTTGGAAAGGTATTTTTGAGCTCTTTCCAGTGATGCTGGTTGTTTTTCTAGATTCTACTCCAGACACATATTATTCAGTCTTTTGCATTTTTGCATTTTGATGGATATCTTGGTTGTTTTAGGTCTGGGGATTGATTGCGTTGCTTTAGATGATTCGTCATGATTTGTACTATCTATTATATTAGTCTTATGTCTCTTCTGGTCTCTATTTGGACATCATTTGTATGCATTCTTGCAAATGCATTGAGATAAAGTGCCATATTGCATTTGTATTTTGTTTCAGTTGTTTTGCCTTGTTTTGTCTTTTGCTTCGAGAAGTGTCATTTGAAGACACTCATGCAGATTATTGTATTCTTGGGATTCCCCATATCTTGTGCCTTATTGTACATGCACTACTCCGATTAAAGTGCCATGGGGGGTTGATGTTTTGTCTTTGTTTTCCATCTTCGTTTGTCCATAGAGTATTCCTTCTGTGACATTAGCCACATGATGTGTCTGAGATTGATCACCTCAGTACAGTACACACATATGTACTCTATTGTGCATCTTGAATGTGGTTTCTGGACATGTAGTTCTTTTGACCCACTTTTCTAGTTGCCTGTCACCTCACCCTTGTCTGCATGGGGGGGTTCTTCTGTTGTTTCTCATGCTTCCTTGGTTCGATGGAGTGAGCTATGTATTCAATATTTTTTCCTATGTACTAGGTGGATGCGGTGGCTGGGTACCTATCCATCTCGGTGAGATGGATCATTTACTAGATAGACACTCTTCTTTTTATTCCTACTTTGGTTGCAACCTTCCATGTTGGATAGATCAACTTTTTTAGGCTTTGGTATTTTATGCCATCTATATCTTCGAGTTCAGTTGTTTGCCTTTGTGTGCCTCCTGATTTGGTGTAGATTATAGTCTTCTCTACCTAGTAAGGTTCTATTTCAATGAAGGTTCTTTAGATCAACAGTTACTTTTGACATAGCTTTGCAATTTCTACATGTTTTAGTGGTGTTCTTCATGATCATCTTTTGTTCCTATCTTCTGGGACATTCTCTAGTTTGGAGGCTTTTCAGTCCTTCACTAGTTCTTTTGAGCATGTTTTTCATCTCTTTTTGGAATAGGGCCTTTTCCATGTGGTTTTCTCTATTTCTCCTCTTTTTAGAGATTTGGTTGTGCTTGGGTACCTCATCAAGCTTTGTTGCCGGGACCCAAATTTACTTTTAGTAGTAGTTTCTAGGTTTTTAGCTACTCCCTAAGTTTATCTTGAGGGTGGGTATTAGAGTAATTAGATATTTCCTAATTAACTCTAGTTTGCATATGCTAAACTTTAGGCATCTAATAATTATTTCTTTTATTAATTATTATGATGCAACCTAGGTTAGACCTTTTTAGGGTTTCAATCTCTTTCATAAGGACAATCTCTCTTTGTAATTATTTAATTAATTCACTTTTGATCATAGTAATTTCTCTTTTTGCTCATCAAGAATGTGTCTTCTATGGATGTGGGAATTCCAGCCTTCATAGCTTTTGCTTCTCTCTTTTTGTGACAGGTGTTTGCATGAAGGTGATTCTTGGGAGCTTTGGGGTTGATTTTTCATCAACTTCAATAGCCACTTCTTTATAGAAGCTCTCAGATATCGATGCGTGGCCCTAGGGCCTGGCTTCCGCATCCGATACGGACGGATGCGGAAGCCTCCGGGTGCCCTGCGGGTGCTGCTCGGAAGCCACCCGTAGGCATCCGGATGCGGGTGGAAGCTGAGTACCCGCATCCGGATGCCTGCGGGTGGCTTCCGGGCAGCACCCGCAGGGAATCTGGGAGCATAAAATCATAAACATTCGTTCAAAGTATTGAAGCACAAATTTTAACCGTTTTCGACTATTTCATTGTATAAAACGTTGTTCAACTTCATCGCAAAAACATTTTAATGGGTTTCGCTGCTAAAATATGTGAGAGTTGATCGTTCAAGGAGGCACAAAAGAAGCTGAGCTAGGTCGCACAACTTTTCTTTTCCTTCGCGCCACGTGACTTCATAATTTAGGCACACGACTCCATTTCTTTTGCCTTTTTGCAATCTTCTTTTCTACATGCAACTCTACATTTGAATTATTAGGTTCTGTTTTAGGTTTTCTTACGTGTCATTCCCATTTCATATCCGTATTATTATTATGTTTTTGGTTTACTTATGTTTAATATTAAGTAAGTATTATTAAAAAATTAAATATATATATATATATTTTATGTTCGATTTTACTTCACATTTCTTTCCTTGTATCATTTTCATGTATGTATTATTATTTTTCTGGTTTATTTTTTATTTTCAGAATATTTAGACTGTCAAAAATCTTATATTAATAATATTTAACAATATTACTAAAAAATAAATCATTTATTTAGATATAGTTTACATTTAATAAATAATTCAATCTTTTTATAATTATTTCAAATCTATTTAGCAAAGTAAAATTACTTTCACCTGAGCTAAATCAGTTGCATTTCTTTGTATATATATATACGTTTCCTCTCGCATCCGCATCCTTAAAAAAAAAAAAATCCCCGCATCCCGTATCCGCTTCCGGAATCTGCATCCGAAACGGTAACTTAGTAGAAGCTTGTAGTTGCTTGCTAGGTTTGGAAGAAATCGGAGGGGGGGGGGGGGGGGGGGGGGTGGTCAGGGGTTAATATTTATATTGGTAGGTTATTAATATATGATAATAGTAGTGGATTGTTGTGTAATTACTAATAACCCTTGTATTTCTACTGTTAAATTTTTCAGTTTCATGTCAAATATATTTTGTTGAACAGTTGGTGTGCAAAGTCTGAACTGGATTTTCTAATCATTATTGTCCCAAACGATTCCATCAAACATTTGACACGCTTAATTAAGAACATTACTTCATCATGCTGTCATAAAAAAACATACTGGCAACATATATTAAGTCTGAAATCATTGAACAAGAAACATAGGCATTAAACCAAACAGTTGGCATTTAATAGATGATGGTGGCGTTCAAGGCATCACACCGAGCATTTTGACAAACACTTGACCAGCATCTGCATAAACTTCAGAACTCGGACATGCAAATCTAAATAATTGCAATGAAAATTATCTGCAAACATATACTCTAAAACCATTTAACATATAATAACAGAAACTAGTTTTTGCACACAGCTTGCTAGAAATTCAATAATGATGTAGCCGCCTAGAATGAATAAAATGTGATAATGTCTAATGGAAGCCCAGAGAATGTCTAATGCTGGAATGAAACCCTTTCCAAGCATTCTTGGACCCTCCTTGATTCACATGACACCCTCAATGGCTCTCATGACAATGGGTAAGTACAACGGCTGCCCTTAATTATGTCTTACGCTGAACCTTGTGGCTGGAAACTATCAATTCGACCTGCTCATCATAGCTGAAGCTAATTCTCTAAATAATTATGGATCTTAAACAACAATCCCTTCACCATTAAATTCAATCATGGCCTCTTGCTGAAGCCATAGCATTGGAACAATCATTGAGTATTTGACCAACTTAAAGTGCTGATAAAACATTGAAGAATTTACAATTCTTCAAGCTCAGAACTTAAAACCTTTGAACCAAATTTCCCTTCACCCAAACACAACAAAATAAAAATCCAGAATGAATCCATTTCCTTTTGCCTTTGGCTTTTATAATTCCCAAGTAATAAATCGATAATGAGGCTTCATGAATACACTTATCATAACTTCAACTGTATTTGCTTTTGGTGCTTTTAACATTTAATTATATTCCCTCCTTTTGATGCACACCTTAAGATATACAACATACTTTGTTAGACACTTATATCTCCCTTTTGAATAACTCTTTATCACTATAAAGTATTCTTTTAAAATATCTAAAGCTCCCTTTCAAATAAGACCAGTTATTTTTATCAATGATATGCATTGAATAATTAATTATTATTTTAGTATAATAAATTTATAATGTTATAACACCATCATTAATCATTATTTCTCAATTATGACTTAATCTGAGACTCAACCCTTGTATCCACTATGCATCCAACCGTCTTACTAAAAATAGTAAGGGTCCATCTCTATGAATCCTTTACTTGCTATAATTAGTAAATCACTGTATCCCTGATCAACAAAGATGCCAAGGGTCATCACTGCAACTTAGGCTGGTCGAAGTTTCCTGCCAATTGTAGAAAATAAGTGACTTACTATAAATAGTAAGTGTACAAAATTGACCCAAATGAAGAACAGATCTGAACATTCCTGACTGATGAAGTGGGAAAATAGCCTTTAGACCTTCTATCCAAATGAGGGTTAAATAATAGACTAATCGCATGAACTATGATGCTCATGAAAAATGGAGAGCTTACAATCTGCCCTACCTAAGATTGCTTGACCCCAAGCAATCACAATTGCTGGGAAACTTCACTGAACTAGATATCCAAAGGAAAACTGAGAAACGTCCCAGACTGAAACATAACTACACCACCAACATAACAACCATTGCACAGAAATGAACCACCACCCAACTACCCAACTCTGCACACTGAAATTGTGGTTTTGAAACAATTCATGTACATGACAATCGAAATTGAACCTGCAAGTAATCCACACCATGTACACACTACAATACTCCTGAGTGACCTAAACTGGAACCTCGATGGATGTGTAGGCCTCCACAAGACACTGAAGATTGTCCAACCAAATATATCTGGATCCTAAATCCTGAATATATGTTTACCTAGGATTATAAAGGCTGGTATAATCCCAGAACCTTTTCACATCGACACATCATTAAATCCTAGACCACATGTGAATCAAAGAAAAAATGACGAGTACTCCTCACTGTGTAATTACAGTGAGGGGTTCCATCTCTGTCAATTAATCATCGCTGACAACTCTAGAATCAAAAGGTGGCTCTAAACTTGACTCCAAATAGCTAACTGGGTAGATGCCTTGCCAAGATTCCCCGCATACTGAATAACATATTCTCTGTCATGAAACAAGTGGAGTTATTCTAATTTAAATACCTCCAAAGCACTCTGGATGAACCTCAAATCACAAATATGAGTATTGGGCCCAACCCCATACTATCTCTTGGCTCTCCTCAAATTCTGCTCTGTAAAGAAGGTACTCAACATACTTACGTGTCAGTCAAAGTGAGATAAGGTTGAATAGACTTCCTCTCCACTACCATCAACTTATCCCTCTAACTTTGTGACTCAACAATCTGTTGATCAAAATCAACTGCATGGAATGAAATAATAGATTTTGCTTCCAGAAAAGGGAAACAACCCAACATGAGAACCAATTGACCAACTAGATGATACTCTGCATATGTCTCATGAAGATGTAGTGTCGAAAATTGTCACACAACTTATTGACAAATCCCCTTCTACATCACAAGAACTACCCAAAATATGCCCTGCATCTACTGTCAACAAACTACCCTTAGGAGAACTTGGCGTAACATGGTTTTGTACTGCTTTCTTCTGATGCACTCAACCCATCCATAGCAACTGCGCCTATAACTATGATGGATATAGCCACATCCTCAACACATCCATCACTACCACCTGTGGGTATAAGGTCATCATCAACTACTACTGTAGAAGTTTGTAGTATAACTGTAACTAGTAAAGACTATTCGACTCAACTCCACGGTAAGTTCCTCAACCTGTGACTGTGACTATTGAAGGACCAACTTGGTTCTCTCCAATGAGTCCGTAGTCACCTCAAGCTTATGAGTGAGCTTGTCAACCTCACCCTTTAGTGCATCATAGAAAACATAACCCCACCCGAGAAAATAGTCTCTGTCCCTAAGTTGCTGTAGGTAATTTTGTCTCATTATTCCAAGACCAGTATCACAATGCTCATTTGTCACAAGAGCGGTCCAACCATAAGTTGCCAATGTATGCCAAGAAACATCAAAATGCCAATCATACTGTCAACCACCTTTAGTTCCCCATCCTACTGATGTGCACTCTCAAACGTATTACTCATAGATCTGCACTGTAATATGAGGTTGTATCCACATCACTCTCCTCATGATAAGCAACATCATATGTGCAATCATTAGTGCACACATCATCAACTAAGGTACTTCTGCTGTGTACCTCAATGGATGACACGAAAGGCACTATAGAAATTGCTAATTTGATGGTATCTCCACACACTTCCAGTCCTAATGTAATTGCAATCCCTACAAATCCCTATCCTCGGACTTAATACCAAACAAAAGATTTTCTGATTTATTTACTAAGGTCTGATTTGAAAAATCAAACTCATCATGGCATGAGTCCACATCACATAAAGCATTATTAGTACCCAATTCTTGAGTAGTATCATATGGGAACTCACTGGTACCATCTTGCACATGTGTCTCCACTGCTATCCCATGCCGATGTAAAGTATCACTACTGCTACCGTCAAGGGTTGGTGTCATTTCCTTGGCTTCCTCATGATCACACACTCCTATCACATGAGAATGACAGGACTTCATGTGAATCCACATCACATAAAGCATCATTAGTACCCAATTCTTGAGTACTATCATGTGGGAACTCACTGGTACCATCTTGCACATGTGTCATCATTGGTATCCCATGCTGATGTAAAGTATCACTACTGCCACTGTCAATGGTTGGTGTCATATCCTTGGCTTCCTCATGATCAGGGTCCAGACACTCCTATCACATAAGAATAACAGGACTTCATGTGATTGTCATCGAAAAAATCAGTAATGACAACATGACTGTTGAAAATCTCCTTTGTTATGTGTAATCAGAACACTAGTGGCTGCTCCACTAGGTGAAGGATCAACTTACATATCCATCTTTCGATCTTCCGCCTTTATTAGAGTTTCATAAGTATGAATAACATCGCAAGAAACCTTATCTTCATGTGGCTGTTTGAATGCAACTGTTTTATCTCTGAACATCACTAGCTTCCCCCCAATCTGAAAGTCGTCATAAGGTGTGTTGTGCCCAACATCTACCTTAATGAGAGTCTGATTCTAAATCTGCATGGGATCAATTGCATGATGGTCACTAGCTGATGAAAGTTCATTGTAAAGATTTTTAGATGTCCTACCTGTAGAGACCTCTTGTTTCTCTTCTATTTGGTTTTGTGATGTAGACCCCTTAAAAATGGATGTCATATATACCAGGCTAATCTTCCATCCATCCTTTTTAAATTTTGCTTAATCTTCTCTAAATTTTTCACTATGGCATTTGATTGCTTCTTGGAAATAATTAAACTATTTAATTGGTTTCCTTTTTGAATTGATTTCCTAGATTTTGCCATAACTGAAACAACTGCAAAAGTTCTGGTTACTCAAAATAAATTGCCTGAGCTCAATGATTTTCAACCCCATCATGATGACAGGAAACCACTTTGATACCATTGTAATATACCTTGCATTTCTACGGTTAAATTTTGAGTTTTATGTCAAATGTATTTCGTTGAATAGTTGTTGTGTAAAGTTTGAACTCGATTTTTTGATCTTTCTTGTGCCAAGGAATTCCATCAAACACTTGACATGCTTAATTGAGAATGTTACTTCATTATGTTGTCATGAAAAACATACTGGCAACATATATAGAATTTGAAATTATTGAAAAAGAGACATAGGCATTAAACCGAAACAGTTGGCATTCAATAAATGATGGTGATGTTCAAGGCATCACACCACACATTTGACAAACCCTTGACCAACATCTGCATAAACTTCAGAATTCTGATTTGCAAAATTAAATAATTACAATGAAAGTTATTTGCAAACATCTACTCTAAAACCATTTAACATATAATAATGGAACCTGGGTTTTCACACATAGCTTACTGTAATTTCAATAGTGATGTAGCTGCTGAGAATGAATATGAGAAACTCAACACTAAGGATGCTGGAAGCCCAGAGAATATCTAACGCTAAAATGGAACCCTTTCCAAGCACTCTTAGATCCTCAATGGCTCACATAGCAGCCGGTAATTACAACGGCTGCCCTTAATTATGTCTCAAGCTGAACGTTGTGGTTGGAAACTATCAATTACACCTGCTCATTATACCTGAAGTTAATTCTGAAAATAATTATGGATTCTAAACACCAGTCACTTCACCATGAATTCAGTCATGGCCTTTCGTTGAAGACATAGCATTGACACAATTCATTGAGCATTTAAGCAACTCAAAGTGCTGATAAAACTTGGAAGAATATACAATTTCTTCAAGCTCAGAACTTGAAACCCTTGTTTTAAATTTCTCTTCACCCAAACACAATAAAACAATGATCCTTAACGAATCCATTTCTTTTTGCCTTTGGCTTTTATAATTCCCAAGTAACAAAAACGATAATGAGGCTTCATGAATACACTTAGCATAACTTACAAGTGTATTTGCTTTTGGTGCATTTGAAATATAACATTTAGTTATATTCCCCTCTTTTTGATACACACTTTAAAATATAAAATATACTTTATTAAACACTTATCTCCCTTTTAAATAACACTTTATCATTTATTGTGAAATATACTTTTAAAACATTTTGATTTCCTTTTAAATGAAGTCCACTTAATTTATCAATGGTATGCACTTAATAATTAATTCTTATTAAAGTATGACTTTAATAATTATAATGTAACAACTCCATCAATAATCATTATTTCACATTTTTGACTTAACCTGAGAGTTAACCATTGTATTCACTGTGCATCCAACTGCCTTACAAAAAATAGCAAGGGTCCATCTCTATCTACCCCTGACCTGCTATAATCAATAAATCTCTGAGTGCATGATCAACAAAGAATCAAAGATGTCAAGGGTCATTATTGCAACTAAGGCCGGTTCAGGTGGCCTCCCATGTGTAGAAATGCTTGAGAAATGACTTATATAAATAGAAGTGTACCAAAGTGACCCAAACAAAGAGCAAACCTGACATCTCTGACCTTTGGAGTGCAAAAATAGCCACTGACACTGCCAACAAAGACCCTCTATCCATCTAATTACCGTACAAGGGTTAAATAATAGACTAATCCCACGAGTAATGGTGCTCACGAAAAATGGGGACATTATATATGGGCTGGATGAGATGTATCATAACTTTCTCCATAAAACACAACTCAAAATTACCCAAGGAATTGGGTGTTTGCTTGTCATAGCCCATAATAGCATCTCCCAAAAGCCCCAGTTAGTTTCTAAATATGACAAACACAGTATCAATGAGTGCCTTTGTGAGTATGTTGCAATGCAATCATCATTCCCTACAATCAGAGATCCAACATCTCCACTAGAATGCAATGTTAAATATAATGTTAATGAATCTCAACATCCTTTGTTTATGCATGCCCAAATGGGTTATTAGAAATTTGAAAAGTAGCCTGGCCACAGTTGAAGATTAGTGGTGGTTATGTCTGTGGAAAATGAAGTCTACATGACTATTCTTGTATGCATGCTGCATCTTATACTGCACTCACTGCTCCTGCATCATCAATAGTTAGTAATGAAATCATGTTTAGCTTGTCATGTAACTAAATAAGTAGACCTAATCAAAGCTAATTACACAGCCAAAGTAGAACTTTGTATACCCTTTGACTCCATATTGATAGAACATACCAAGAATTCATTATTAACTCTAAAGTTCTTGATCACAATTGAGTAGTACCCTAAATGTACCTCAGTATTTGCTTGCTCGTATCCTAATATCTTGTTTGGCTCTTATATGAATTTGCACATGCATGATCATAAAGGAAATAGTTTGAGCCAAGTGTAGAAGACTCCCACAAGTTGCCTATACAATGTTAGTATCAACATGAGGTCTTATACATTTGGTACTGATATGTGGTAAGTGAAGATAAATTGTTTAAGGCAATCCACTTCAACAAATGAAGGGCATACGTAGGATGTGAAATAAATGTCTAATGTTCTAAGTACAATGCTTGCATCCAAAGCAAGTAAAGAAACAAACCTGAGTTAGGCACCCCCAAAGTATTCATTGATTATTTTGGACCTTTCATACAACATTTGGACATAACATGAAATCTCAAGCTCTCTCTTACCTTAAGGTCTGTATGTAAAAACCATTGTTCTGGGACTCTGTGAGTCCAAGGCAAAGGTGGCCTTTCCGAGGCAAATGGCCTCTGGATTTGGACTTGGCCAAGTCTTGTGGACTCGCTCAGTCCCGAGCCCAGGACTCTCCCGATTTTTTTATGTCTAATTTTTTTTTTAAAAATTACCAAAAAAAAAAAACAAAAATAAAGATTTTTCTGGAAGGTGTTTTTTTTCAGTGTATATTAATTCTGAAAATGATATTGTGGGGCTCACTGCCAATATTGGTTACTATCTGGGTTTCATTATGAAGAAGTCGCTTTCAGCATTGTAGAGTTCAGTAATGTACATATATTTTCAGATTTACATATATTTGTGTTAGAATTCTATAATGATGTATATGAGTTTTTCTTGTTTTTTTTAGACTTATGTGTTCATGAATGTTAGAATTCTCTGGTGTTGCACATAAAGTTATAAACTTTTAGACTTACGTGTATATGTGTTTCTGGCTATGTCCTTGATCATTTTCTTGGCAAAAATTTGTAAGCAAACTATAATTTTTATTAAAAGATTTTTCCTGTTAAAGGTTGTGTTTCACGAAACAAATTGATAGACATACTTGAGAGCCTTCTTGTTTTCTACAATGCGCACATAAGCTGTAACAAACATATTTCTCAATATCTAAGTCTTCCATGACTTTTCTTAGGCGTATTCGTAGGAGGGCATAGGCTACTATGAACCTAGCTGATATTTTGATATATGTTTTCAACTTTTGATTCTATGGATTTCATATATTGTAGACATTTGACAGTGATACTATGTTTAACTTTATATTATGTTATTCAGTTTTTTTCCTTCAGAAATTTGCTGTTATACTTATGCAATCTATGCAAAATTGTGTATGAGTGTTAAGTAACTTTTATTTATCTCAATTATTGTGTATTTGATGTTAATTGACTAAATGATGCATGAATTTTTTTTCAAATCATTAAAAATCTTTGAATTTCATGGGTTTTTTGATTTTCCGAGTCCTTGCCGAGTCCTGGCCAAGTACGGTCACCGAGTCCAAGTCCAAGTCTGATTTTGACTTTCCGAGCCAGAGGCGAGTCTGAGTCTTGTAACTATGGTAAAAACCCCAATTGGTCTCCAACTGATATGCTGATGGAAATTGAATGATTGCTTTTGCAATTTTGATGTTTTTTCTATTTTTGTGTTTTTCTGTATATATATGTTTTTTTTGGGAATATAAATGATTGCAAGCAAAATCCTGAAAGTAAATGATGACTTGAATTGAAAGAACAAACTCCTCTAATTGAAATACTTCTTTGCAAATGGAATATTGAGATTTACATAAGTTCGTTAAAATGTATGATTTGTATGTGCAATGAAAGATTGGCCTGCACTCCAAATGCTGGGTGGTCTGATGTTGCTCCAGAAGTCATTCACGTTTTCTATTCCCAAATCACAGGCCCAATGAAGTTGCCGAAGGGTCTCTTTGGAATCACAAAGGTTCTGGAAATAAAGCGCACCCTTATTAATTTGAATGCTGGCATGAAGGACTTTCTGCAGGCAGATATATGGAGTGCAGTCTTGTGAATCCTAGTCGCAGGCTTGTATGTTTTGATCGTAGCCTTGGTCTGGTAAACGTCAGCCCTCAAACAATTCACACAGGCTCTCATTTTGCAGGTGCTGTTCCAAGAAATAGAAAATTGCTGCTGGATAATGAATGGCAGCCAGTAAACTCTCAATCGACCTCAAATTGGGACACAGGTTTCAGAATTGGCAATTAATCTCACTTTATTTCAAGCACTGATTTTCAGAAAACTCTCTCCTTAGACACAGCTAAAACAGGAGGAAAAGCAAATTGTTTACCTCAACAATTTGCAAAGCAACTCCGAATTATTTTCCAGAACTCCAAAACCCTCAGCCAGATGATTACGAAATAAAATAATATTCAAGGATCAAACTCACAGGATGAATTTTACAATGCCTCCGAACAGATTGAACTTCCACAATGAATTCAACACTATCAGACTCTGCATAAAATCTGCTATACCTCAGCAGCAGATGAAGTACTCCTCTTAAAATTCAGACCCTTATACTTCAGCAAAGGTAGAAGATCACCAAACTCAGAAAATACTCATAGGACTACAAAAGCAAATAGATAATCAAATCGTCAGATGCTTTTCCATCAAAATGAGCTCATATTTATAACCCTTGTTGGCACAAAGTTTCCCAAATGCGACTTCACTTAAGAAGCTTCACCAACACAACATTATTTTATAACATTATTATAGTAAAGTGTTATTATAATAAGGAAACTTCTAATGAAAAATTAATAAATAGGAGCTCACACAATTAATAGTCCAATCCACTGCAGGCGATGACCAACTGCCAACACCACCCGCGCTGGCAAATATGGCAACCACCTGATTTAGACTCACTAAAAGTAGTAAGACTACCGCTGATACCCCCAAATCACCCTGTCAGCTCACAAGGGTCGCTATAATGAACTGACCTGAACATCTGCAGAAGCTTGCTAAAAATGGGGACATTACATCATAAAACAACTCCAGTAGTGTTAGCCATGTTTTGTATGGCTAGCTAGCAACATTTTTGGAACATAGTGAAAATGATGAAATGAGTCAATAAGAAGACTTGTTTTGTGTGGCTAGCTAGCAACATTTTGGAAAAGTTATAAAAATGATGAAATGAGTCAATTAGAAGTCTTGTTTTGTGGGGCTAGTTAGCAACATTTTGGGAAAGTTACAAAAACGATAAAGTGAGCCAATTGGAGACAAACAGTTGCGCTTTTTTTTTAACCACAAGACGTCCCTTTGTCTGGCACCCTTGTATCAATATCAATTTACTATGGTATTCTTTTAGAAGTTAATAAAGCATAGAATAATTTCTGTTAGTCTTATATGAAAAAATCAATTTGCTTCAGGTACAAGCGTTTGACAGGAAGGCATGAAGCAACTATTTGTGAAAGAGATTATAAGTTTTACTCAGCCAGGCATAAGTATAGGCGCACTCACAATTCTATTTCTTCCCTATCTGGGTTGACTGTACGTGTATCCTTAACTTTTATATGCCAAATGTTTGAGCTCTTGCATTATATTTCTCATATCTACTCTATTGGAGCTTTGAAAATTTGAGGAGGTGTGAAGGATCTGGCTAATTGTTTCTTATGGACACCTGCTACTATTGTTCCAGGTATTTTCTAATTCAGATAATTCTTCGACAATTGGCAGCTCCGGTCTTCGTTCGACTGTAAGCCTATGTTTTTATTGCTCTAAGTTTAAATAGAACCACTTGTATTTCCTGCTTTGAGTTTATATAGAACTGCAATGGTATGCATTTTTAAGTGCTGACATCAGGATACTTGAGTTCTTGCAGTACACAAACGATGCTCTGAATCTCACATCCCGGTCACCTGTATGTATCATCTGGTTTCTCCTATGTCACCAAGAGTGGGTACAAGTTGTAGGTTGGAATTTGATTTAGTTGTCATAAGTTATACTACTTATTTACCGATTTATTGTATGTAACAGTCTCAACCTCAGATGCAGCACCAGCCCCAGCCATTGCAGTGTATACCACATCAAGTTCAAAACCAGCAGCTACATCAATCCCAACACCAATCCCTTCAGACCCAGCAGGCGGCTCACTTATCCCATCCTTCTCATGCACAACATTGCATCCATACTTCACACTTGGATGACATGCCCCATGTGCAACATGCTTCACTGGCACCTCAGCATATGTCTCGAAGCATGCAACCATCATCTGGTTTGAATGTTGGAAATAAGATGCTTGTTTTGGTAAGTGCACTTTTAATACTTTTGTCTTTTCTTTATCAGTAAGTTATGATAATCTTTTCCAATTTGTTGCATTTTCTTGCTTTTACATTTTTCAATATTAAAATTGTTTGACCCCTGTTTAATAAATTGACAACTTCTATTTGTTGCAAACTAAGTTGCTAGTCACAGTTCCGGTTTGGGTTCAGCATTGTGGGCGTTACATTCAACTTTTTGTTGGGTATGGGTTTGCTTTGGGTTAGATATCTATAATGATGTATATGAGTTTTATAATATTCCCTATGATCCCCTCTTCAATGCTTGATATTCTATATATATATATCCAGTATTTCATAGAGACGTGTCCTTTCATTAATACTAATTATATTTAATAAGGTAGTTATATTATATATTATTATATCAATTATATATGATTATCTTTTTAATAAATTATAACAACATTATTTTAATATATAACAAAGATATAATATCATACACTATTGTCATACAAGTATATATTAATTATCTATAGCATGGCATTTAAATATCTAATTATATATAGATACATAATAATATTCATATATATATGTATGTATGTATGTATAATTAATATTTATAATTATATTATTATAATATATAACAATTTATATTTGCATCTTAGTATAATTATAATATGTTATATAAATTATCGATTATTAATATTATACTCTTTGTATATAATACTTATTTATTAGTTAATTTATATGCCAAAATGGGGATATCACACATGTCCCTTGAAGGGACACGTCTCTCTATGTTTCATCCTCAATATAAAGAGAGAGATCGCTGCCCTTGGAAAGCGCATACCAAACATTATGGCAGTGTTAATACATTAGCAGTAAATCTGAAAAATAACAAGGTATCAAAGCCTAGTTACACGCTACAAATGTAAGAAGACAATAATACTTGGGGATTTAGCAATGCAAACTATGTTCTATCGATATATTGGGAAGATGATCAGGTGTTGATTAATTGTCATCGAATAGTGGACCAGCCACATGCCATGGTTGGACTCTAAATCGCAGACATGCTGATTAGGATGTCATGGTGGCAGCAATAGGGATGCCTAATATAAATGGTCTATCCTTTGTGTATCATGTAAACTTTTGGTATCATGCGTGTGACTGCATAATATAATGGGTCTATCCTTTGTGTACATCATGAGGAAATGGCGACTTCCAAATGATCATCATTTGTATTTGCAGAAATTATTGAAAGGCGACGATCTTACAATAATTAATTTTCTATTACGATGGATATCTTACGATTTCTATGCAGATCATGATAGATTATACTCTGCATGGTAGATGTTTTTATGGTAAGCATTATGAGAATGCGTGCACATGCCTTATAAACATTTTTTGAGTACCTGGTGAATGCTACACAAATTGATATTTCCTAGAGGGGCATTACACAAAGTACTTGGTGAATATCATTTGACTTAATGTTTTGGAAGACCATTACTCATAGTACTTAGTGAATATCTTGTATCTCAACATCTTGGGAGGCCATTGATCAAAGAGTATCTGGAGAATATCATTGATATTCTGGGAGACCAATACTCATGATATCAGATGTGATATCAAAACTTATTGAGTAATTGGTGAATATTGAATTTCGAATTTTGGGAGACCAATACTCATGATATCAGATGTGATATCAATTTTTTTTTGAGTATTTGGTGAATATCAAATGTCGATATTCTGGGAGATTAATACTAATGATATCAAATGTGATTTCAAAACTTTGAGTACTTGGTGAATATCAAATGTTGATATTCTGGGAGACCAATACTCATGATATCAGATGTGATATCAAACCTTATTGAGTAATGGGTGAATATCATGTCTTGGTATTTTGGAAGACCAATACTCATGATATCAAAATGTTGAATATCTTCTGATCAAATATATCCTTACAATTGTGTCATTCTTAATATTACCAATAGCCTTAGATCTGTGTTTATCCTCCCTAGCTAAGAGGGAGTGTTAATGTTTGGTAGCTTCAGTTGGATAAACTCATGAGACTAAACTATATATATATATATATATATATATTTTAGTGTGTGTAGTTAACTAATTAATATGAATAGACATGTCGCTTGAAGGGACATGTCTCTATGTTTCATTCTTAGTATAAAGAGAGAGATTGCTGCCCTTGGAAAGCACATACGAAATATTATGGCAGTATTAATACTTTTTTGCAGCAGATCTGAAAAATAACACCTAAGCCCAGAGGCAGCCCACTTGTCCCCCTTTCCCTTGTCACAACCATGAGGTGGTGTGCATAGAAGGTGGTCTCGTTGCTGTTCTCCCAATCATAATTACTACACTTTCGTTAATGTGATAAATTACAATAATTAGGAAATATAAATAACGCTTTATGCATACTTTTTATATTAAAACCTTACACCAGTAATATACCTATCATTACTAAAGAAGATAATTATCATTAAATTATTAATTTATATTAATGCATATAAGACCATAGAAATGTCTTTTTACATAATTCGTTATAGTGCCTCTATAAGACACAAAGTTGAAACAATAATAATCACTGATATTAGTATCAAATGATACTTGTGCCAAGATATGGATTGGCTAAAACTACTCTTTATATTTCCCTTTTGTCTATTTTCCTTATTCTTTGCCCTTGCTTATATTACCAATGTGAATGCCTTCTTATTCTGTTTGTTTGGGCTGGGGAGCCACATGTAAAGGACATGACTCCCTTAACTTCTTAAATATGTCATTCCAAAACGGATAAAATTATGGTTGCTGCTTAATGACAATCTAGAATCCACTTACCTTAATCAATGTTGGGCACTTAGTATGTTCAAGTAATTGGTTTGCTATGTTTGTTTTCTCTCTTTACTTGATCTTGCATGATATTATACAAGATGTAATCTTCCATTGATGCTTGCATATTATTGTCTCTTTATGCAAGTCCACTCATTCTTATTGGTTGTGCATATGATTGATTTCTAGTCTTTGATCTTTCTTGAATGCAACGACAATATTTTCCTTTTGAATATTGAATCTCAGTAGCAACCTTTCATTACAGTTAAAGATCTTATTCAAATTCTGTAATATTTATTTTCTGCATTAAATTATAGAATGTTTCTCAGTGGAATTGTACCCTTTTTGCAATTGGTTTGCCCTGGTTCGACCTTGGCTCAGCTTGGAGGAACCAACTTGCTTGGGTTTGAACCCAGGTGGAACCATAGGCAAACTGTGACTAGGACCAAGGACCGGCTCAAAATTTGCTTGGTCTGAAGGGCCAGGGGCTGAACTGGGTAACTTATCTTAAAGGCATTGCTAGGGTCTAAAAGCTTGATTTTAAAGGAAGCAAGAACACTAGAAAGAAAAAACTAAAGAAAATTAAATTGAATGCCAATTGTAGAGAGTACTTCCAGATTACCAACACATTTAGAATATTGGATGTCTAGCAGGCCTTGATGCTGTTATTTCATTAGAGAGGAATCTTGGACAAGATTCTGAATATGTCATTATAAAGAAACTTGTGTTTCAAAATCCTTTTCTTTTCTGTTTTGTTTAGTGTTCCCAAACTTGCCACGTGTTGGGCGAGTCCGGTGAGTTGAGTCAGCTCTGACGAGTTTTGACAACTCAGCTGCTTGGCTCGCTGGGTTTTGATCCATGACTCACCTACCTCTGTAAGTGGGCAAAACTCGCCCAACTCGCTGAGTCTGCACATGCATAACTCAGCTGGGTCCGAGCATATGCTTGCAAGTTTACTTTGCCATTCAACACTTGGCAAAGGCACAAGAGGATTTATACAACTATAACATTTAAATATAAGTTACAACTTATACTTCAAGTTATATTTGTATAAATACTGTCAGGGTGTTTGAGATAGGTTTCAGTTTCATAGGTGTTAAGATGCAAAATCTAGTTTTTGGGTTTATCTAAAAAATTTCAGACTTCGCCAGATTCCAAGATTCAACATGTCTTCAACACTCTAACCCTTGATGATTTATTTTGGCTTTCTAGGGTCAAATTGAAGCCAGAACAAGGATTGTCTAAGGGGTTTTTCTCATTTCATCCAAAAATCCCTTTGGTTTCATTTCCATATTTTTGACAGACTTAGCAAGAATTTACATTTTACGCATATGATGGATTTAGCATTTATGTTCCTTGTTTATATATGTGATGGAAAATAAGCTTCTATTTGATGACATTATAGTGTCTTTAAGTTATATTCAATAAAGGGTGCATGAACAAATTTTAAATTGTTAAAAATCTATAAATTTCAAGGATTTTTCTATTTTACTGAGTCATTGGCAAGTCTGAGCCAAGTCACAAGTGGAGTCAGCCTTGCTGAGTCGGAGTTTGGGAACTATGGTTTTGTTTTTGTTTTGGAATTATGTTTTTGACTTCGTTTGCATTTCTCTTGCTACATCTATAAATTCAAATGTGATTTTCTTGTTTGTTTATGTTTTTTTTTTTACTGTATATTTTTTGTGCATTGCAACTTTTGCTGACAATTTCATGAAAACCTGAAAATTCTTTACATCTTTTCTTTGAATTTGATCGTAAATTTGCATGGTTTGTTTTGCTACTTAGGAAATATGGAAAGTTTTTTGATTAGGATAGTTTCTTGCAGCCATGCTGCAAGCACACAAGTTATATACGCTGTAGAGTTGTCATGCTTCTTTCTTTCTTTTGTAGTTTATAATAAAGATTAAGAAAATATGTACCCATTAGGACTTTCTAGGATGCTCCAGGCAAAGAAGGGAAGGAAGAGCTCCAGAGGACATCGTGTTGAAGAAGTTGAAATGTGTTAAAGTAATTAAGATCTTTTTTGCAAATGTAGAATCATGGCCATTGTTATTGATGATCTTCAAATGCAGATATGAATCTCATATAAATATGAGAGGAGACATATCTCTTCAAGAGACATGTCCCTATAGTTAATCATCATTTATGATCTTCAAATGCAGATATGAATCTCATATAAATATGAGAGGAGACATGTCTCTTCAAGAGACATGTCCCTATAGTTAATCATCATTTAGTTCATATGTATAACTCAGCTTTAAGCATATATATAATATCAATATATTAACCATATATGTAATATATTATTATATTATTGTATAATTATATAATAATATATATTTTATATATAAGATATATAATGCATAATATATAATATATATGATATTACATATATAATATATAATATATAATATATATGAGATAATTATCTTAAAGATAATTTACCATCAACGAGGTATCTCATGATAAAATCAATCCGATAGAAGCTACAATAAAGTCATGTCCTGTAGAGACATGAAACAATATTCATATAAATCATAAATACAAATACTCAATGTCATGAGTATATCACTTCGACTGATGCTATACTTCTACACTCCCTCTTAACAAGGGAGAAGTAAAAAAAAAACATTTTATGAGATATCAATATCAAGGATATCTATACACAACATATTCTCTGACTTTAACACTTTGAAATAGTGACTTGTCAAATAACTACACTCACAATGTTATGAACACTATCATAACATATATTATGATCTCTAATTGTCTGAAACAATATCTAGAGTAATCATAATGCTTTCGTTATCAATGACTTCCGGCATATTTAAAACAAAATTGTCATAATAATAGGCCTATCGTTTGCAAGATCGTCACCTTACAAAGATTATGTGCTGTCTGTTCATTATCATGGTGTCCGGCAAAATCCGGCCCAAAGAACCATGATAATAGGTCTACCATTTATAAGATCGTCATCTTATAATGGTTACCTTTTGTTTATATGTCAATGAAAATTCGTCACCTTTCATTACATATCATATGTGAAATAGTAACCACCATGAATGCAGTCATAGGGTGGTACAAAGTGTTTTCACCTCATATTTCTCTCATAGAGGAGAGCACATTATAAAGAATTTCTCTTAGAACTCCTCATAGAGAAAATATCATCCACAAAGGATTGCATCTCAAAATTTCTCCCTTTGAACATCGATCCTTGGAAGTCAGGTCCTCTTGTTACTTCCTCAGAAACTCTCTTTACCCAAGGATGCCTGTCGAACTCATCACTCCCTCATGATATGCGTAAGAGTAGGCCCATCGACATCATGCAATTACTCACATGTATTTTCCTAGACTTCCTCTAAATATAAATCTAAAAAGATCTTGCATTGCCTACGAAGAAGTGTCATACTCCCTCTTAATGTAGAAGAATCTCATAATCTCAATTATTAAAGAGGAAAGCCTTATTTTATCCATCTTGATCATCAGGGTCTTCAGAGTTACTATCATTAGGTTGAGTCTACCCAATATCTGGTAGCATGTGTGAAGTACCAACTTTCTTTTCCTGTAAGAACATCCTCAGACATAACGGAAAAGATCAAGGCAAATAACCCTTATAGTATGTATAGAATTACAAATAAGAGAGAGACTACAAATTAGATAAATGCAAAAGATAAGAATACTTACCTGCATGCGAAGATTCATAAATTGTCTTCTTAGATTATTTGAGAATAAAACATCTCCCCTCTAATGAAGGTTCAAGTGAGAATGTAACATTGACTATTATTCCTCCCACAATATAAAATTTCCACTCATTCTTATATTGTTTTGCATCAAATATGATAACTTCTTTCTTGAAAATCCAAACATTCATTTAGCTTGATAGTAGAAACAAACACAAACTCGTCCACAATACGCCAATATCTTGATTGAGTATGATTGTACCACTTGAATGACTCTACAACTCATACATCAAGTATCATTTATCATAGATGATTCAAATGAACTCACCACTTTCATATGATGTACACAAGGGTAGGCCCATTAAGATCACATAGTTGCACGAATTATAGTCCTCTTGACTATTACAATTATCGATCATTGAAGATTCTATGACGACATGGTTTAGTCCCTCTGAATCAATATGGTCGAGATCACAGAAGGTTGACGAAACAATATCCTCCATCCACTGCCTCTCTTTCAAGGTTGCAGCTGATGAGATGTCAAATGTTTGGCTCCCTCTTAATCTCAATCTCCTCCTTTCTGTAATAACATTCTCGGAGGAAAAGATCAAGGCACATAGCTCTTATAGTACGTATTAAAAATAAGAGAGAGACCTAGATTATATTCAATATAAGATCTATCCAACAAAATGTAGATAATTTAGAAACTAATGTGATACTCTTTCACTTTTAGAATGATCCCTACTATTCCAATATAGTAAATATCCAATTAATTTTATACATGTATACTATAATCTATATTTCTAGCATATAATTTTCTTATATGATCAATATCTCATTTTATATTCACCTATATTTATAAGGAAATGTATATACCTTATAATCCCCATATATATATAATCCTTTTAAAATTATGTATGAACCTTTACATCTTTATATATAAATGAACATAAGTTCATAAAACTGAAATAGATTCATAAACGTACCTTTTGAATTATTAATAAAGTGAAGAAAGGTTCTATCTGTATGAATTACCTTTTAGCTATGTGTGGCGTCCAGTAATCTTCCACCCTTAACTTATGTCCCAAGAGGCTCTCTTATCTAAGCCTTAGTGGCAGCCTGTGATTGCTGACATGATCCTGCACTAACATATCTAATGATCATGAGTCAAAGGGTGCAGTAAATGTCTTACTTCTAGTCACTGCTCACCGCTTGGTGTGCATGGAATATGTGAATCTTTGATCCGTCGAATCTCCTGTCTCCTTTTGATGCATTTTGGCTTCCACGCCTTACTTATTTGATGATAACAATTAGTTTCGAGTAACAAATAACATTCCAATTATATACATAAAAACAAAATCTATTGTGCGAATATCTAAATTGCCCCCAATCTTTTCCATATTCATTACTTGGTGTGCATTATTTACTTTCATTTCTTCTTTAGAACCAAGCACTGTTTGCTTTGTAGATTTGCCCTTTTGTTGTCCAAGACTGTCATTTTCATAGGTAGTGGCAATGCCAATATTCATATTAGATGTGCTATGTTTTTCGATCTTCCTTGGTAGTTGAATAGTCTCAAATTACATTCGTATAGAATCTGTATGTGCCAAGAGGGCATGCCCTTGTAATAACTTGGTTTTATTTGTGTGCATCACATTCGGTTTAACAGACTCAAGATTTTATCCATAAACCCATTCTTTGATCATTCTTCCAATTTTCGCATTCTACGAGACATAATTCATACGGAGATATTACATGAAGTTGTTCGAGTGTAATGTTTGTGATTCGCAGTCTACATACATGTCTATGCAGGAGGCTAAAGAATTAATAATATCTTATGCCATCTAAATGAATACCAATCGATATTACATATTAATCCATATCCCATGTCAATCCTATATTTACGGTGGTTGTCCATGCTGTCTCAGCAGCCACATGAAGACTCTTCGTATATCGACAGTGACATTCACATCCTCTGCTAACTATCGACCCTGTGTGTGAAATTAGAATGCTTTGATTTGAAAGGAGCTTGTGATGCGAGAAGGTATGGTTGTTTCACAAAGTCTCTCAACCACCCATTGTAATTGATAAGGTCAATAAATCAGAGATCGATGACATCACCAATCTTAGCAGCGGAAGTAACAAGAATAGCGAGTGACAAAATAACATGAGAAGGCACATAGAGGAGTAGCAACCATCTTTGTATAAAGGTGGTGGAGAGCTCAAGAAAGATCCACCAAAGCCATCGCCACGACGGGTTTCACCAAATCTGTCAGTCAGTATAGCAAATATGCCAAGATATTCCAAATAGGGCGCTCAGAACTTAGTTGCTGCAGCTTCAAAGGCCTTCTTTAACACCTTGTCCATTGCCAACATCGACCCCAATGACACGACCAAATGCAAGGTGGTTCAATGTTCTACAGGAGGGAGTTGGCGCCTGTGAAGTCCGACTCCTGTTAAGCTTTAATTCCGTTCACATGAGTTCTTCTCCACTTCACAGGACCGGAATTAATTATTTTTTAGGTTGTGTCACAATAACTATATTATCATCTACATTTGCAGTTAGCTCTGATATCATGTTAAAGTAACTAAGATTGTTTCTGCAAATGTAGAATCATGGCCATTGTTATTGGTCGTTTCAAGCGACTTATCCCTATAGTTAATCATCATTTAGTTAATAAATAATTATATGTATAACTCACCTTTAAGCATATATATAATATTAATTTATTAATGATATATTTAATATATTGTTATATTATTATATAATTATATATAATATATAATGCATAATATATATAATATATATTATATATACAAGATATTTATCTTAAAGATAATTTACCATCAACAAGGTATCTTATGATAAAATCAATCCGACAGAAGCTACAACAATGTCGTGTCCCATAGAGACATGAAACAATATTCATATAAATCATGAATACAAATACTCAATGCAATGAGTATATCACTTCGACTGATGCTATACTTCAACAAAATGCTGTGTTTTAGAATTCAAGTACCATTTATGCTTAGGAACACCAAGCTCTACGTTGATCAGGGATGCTTGTTAGCAATGTTCATAGTATCTCCAATTGTTTCCCAAAGTTTTTGGTTTCAAAAGAGAAAGTGTTTTATCATTTATTAGAGTCACGAGTAGGCTAAGCTTTACTGTGACTGAAATCTACCCATGTATACTTAATGTACAGCTGGAAGTGGGAGATTGAGCAACTTATTTGGGAAACCTTTATAATTTTGTGTTCCTGTGTATGATGCAATGGATGAATTTCTGATTTTTCTCATTCTATTTCTTTTCCTTGAAGAAGGAAACCAAAATAGGCAGAGTTTCATGCTTTATGCCCGTTGTTTTGAAAGTATGAATCAATGGAATTAATACAATGATCAACTGTAATTGATACTTGAACTGAGACAAAAAAGATCCTTCTCAATGTTCTAGAGGATCTATATTTTTGTTTCCTGAACATGTCTGCCTCTGCATGACTCATTGAAGTGATTGTTAGATACAAATTTTTGTTTTCAGAATCTATTCTAGTTATAAGCTATGCTTGGCCTTTTCTGACACTTTTTGTGTTACCCAGCCGACAGGACCTGCAAAGTATTGTGATCAATGTGGCTCACCATATTTAAGGGAGAGCTCGAAGTACTGTTCAGAATGCGGAGCCAAGAGGATAGGCATATAAACCCTGGAGTCAATTGATTTGGCTATTGTAATTATGTATTGTGACATGCTGCTTTGAATTTTGGAGTGAAGTTTGTCTAGAGAATGAGTAAGATATAGATGTTCGTGCATTAGAGGATTAGTTATCATATAGATTTATTTATTCAATGTAGTTACCCACAAAATATCCGAGACACATCAGTTGTAAAGATAATGAAATCAGGGGGCTTAAATTCTTTTGTGAGTAACCTCATGGGGAAATCAAATGGTTGTGAAGTCTGGGTGGTCTAATATCAATAATCAAGCAAGTTTGATCATATGAAATATTAGATGTTTTCATACTTAATATGGGGGTCTGATATTAATAATCAAGCAAGTTTGATCATATGAAATTTTAGATGTTTTCATACTTAATACAGATTCAGTTCTCTTGGAGCATGGATTTTTCACTTTACCATGTATATGTCCTACTCACGTAGTTTATTTATGACATTTTTTTAGAGTGCAATGTAAGGCAGCATTGGAGAATAAAATAAAAAACGAGTGGAATCCAATATTGAAGTTCAACTTCGGGATTTCCATTTTTCCTTGTAATGCGCATCAATCTGAGAGGCAAGCTTTGACCATATTGCCTACAATGTCCAAATCGGGTTTAGATTCTATTTGTTCTAGGCTTTTAGGAAGTATACATTGTTTGAGTAATCATCCATCACCTTTGGCATTTTTGAAATGTTCTATAATTTTATTGAAAGGAGTGGTCTGATTGAACTGGATCCCTACAGATACCTGGTGGACAACTCTCTTATTACGAAAATTCGGATTTATTATTTACTGAAGTAAACATGACACTATGATTTATGAAGATGAATAACATCAGAACGATGATTAGGAAAGATGCAAAATTACAATATAAGAGATAATAATTCCTATGTTTTTTACACGGTATTCTCTCAAAGTAGATGAATGTGCTGTATTTCTTCATGTCCTTTTCTAACTACCTACATATGCATATTTATTACACAATATTGCTTAAGAAAATAACTGCTATGGAAATTGAAGAGTGGCTCTTCCGTTGGTGGCTTTTCACTATCTGTTGGTCATGGTTGAGCCTATCAAAATTTATGGTGAAATTGCATGTGGCTTTTCACTATCCGTTTGCCATGGTTGAGCCTATCAAAATTTATGGTCAAATTGCATCTGTCCTAAAATAGAAGGGAACAAAAGGTACTGCTAAGACATTGTACTATAGTCGATCTCTTGTGCCATTGAAATTGTTGTTTTGACATGGTGGAGTTAGAATATTAATCTGTGTTATCATATACCATAAAGTGGAATTTGGTAGTACCATAGAGTGCGCAATATTTAATTGAACTCGATGTTATCATCAACTGCAAGTTTGGATTCTCAACATTATATTAATGATCCTGTTGGAGCTTCCACTTGAATTTCTTTTGGCATAGATTGATTTTATGTTTTCAATGTATTCCTAAAATTAGATCTCACACTTCAATCTCTTAGGGCCCATTCGGCAACGAGAATGAGTGTAATAGACATGTAAATTCTTCAAATTTCAAATTCTGTGTTTGGGTGCACCAAATTGAAATTGCAAATAGGAATACGTATTCTAATTTTGGTCGAAAAATGAGCATTTGCAATTTCACCTAAATAGGTGGAATTGGAATACGCATTCCTATTCCAATTTTATTTATTTTAGAAAACATATTTTTTTGGGTTTGTGAATTTCTCCCATCAAATTCTGATCGAACCAAACAAGAGTTGGAATATGTATCCCCATTTTCTATTCCAGAATAACGATTCTGATACCCATATTTCTATTCCTCCAACCAAACAGAGCCTTATGGCTTTGCATTACTTCCATGTTTTCAATGCATTCAATTGTTGTGGCTTCTATATTGTGCTTTAGCATATAGGTTTTTCATTTGTAGTCTAACCATTTAACACAATGATGAATCTTATAATGGAATTAGGTTGGAGTTTCATCTTTTATTGCGATGGCTATGTATTTGAAAACCAAAGTGATTGTCATGTTAAATGGAAACAACATTGCTTTTCTTTTGTGGAACATCTATTGGTCATTTATCTATGTTATATCCGCCTATGGTATTTGCTCCATATTTTTCAAATATTTCACTAAATTTTAAGCAACAATTTATATCAAACTTGTTTCTATTTATGCAACAAATTATGCTGAAATTAATAATAGAGATATGGAATTAAATATGAAGATGAATTATTACAATATTATTTTGAGAACAAATGTGATGTCTTCATAATATAATTTCACAAATTTGTCTATTTGTGAACTTGTCATGAATCCAACTTTAAAGATAAATTGGATTTTCGTTCAATCCACCAAGAAATCTTGAAGGTTTTTACCCCAAGATTTTAAAACTAAAAAACAAAACTTCCAAATGTTCCCCAAGAGAAAATAATGATCAAGCATAAATCAAACATCCTCAAAATGAAGCCCAAGTTTATTTTTAAAAATCATCCAATAAAGCTCTCGAAATTCCCTTTGTTTGTCTTTAGGTTTTCCCTCTTAATTTTTAAAATGCAAACTTTGAGAGAAATAGTTATAAAGTGACATCTAGTAATACTTTAATTAAACTAAATTAACTAATATCAAGTCATCCTTCAAATATTTCATTTGCTTTCTATAACATATTGAATTAATTGTTACTATAATAAATATGAGACATTATAGTCTTCTCTTCCTCGAGATTACTTGCCCTCAATTAATTTGCACCCTCAATTAATTTGCACCCTCATGTCAAAACAAAATATTGGGATGTTATAACAACCTTAATAAAAAACAATTTTAAAAATGTTGCTTCACCAATTCATTGCACTACTGTGATGCAAAATCACCATAGTTGTGAAACAACTCGCCCACCAAGAGCCCACTTAAGTAGAGCACAAAACCTACAAATATAAGAATCCCAAATCACTACGCTGTCATAATTGTCAAATATAAGGAAATAGAAATATATCAAGGCGGAACAACTCTTCAACTCCCAAAGTTATCTCATAGAAATACTCAAAATCAAATAGTTTGAAGTTTAAGATCGACACCAATAGAGGGAGGAACTAGTACAAGAATAAACAATTTGAAACACCACTAAATGTATGTGAGTTAGGAGTAAGAAAGTAGCTAGAAGTTTGTAATAACCCCCTATTGATATGTTAATACTACAAATATATTTAATAACTATTACATTAGATATTAACATATACATTCGAATCACTAACTTGTTTGGATAAATGACATTGCCTATACTAATTAATAATAATATTAGATGTCTTTATATTAATGAAATTAGAATAATTAGCAATAGATATTAAGAAAACATAATAATAAGTAATTCTAATACATTGATTTAATAATATGAAATATTAATAATATTCATTAAATGATTGGACAAATAAATTATGAAATTAACCACTAAATATTAAGGAACAAGAGCTCTGAAAGAGCTGGAGTCCCTACTTTTTGAAAGAAGGGGACAATTGATTTTTATTTCTCTGGTTAGAGCGTAGTGATTGAATGTGAAAGGGGGAACCCGATCTTTTGTTGCCATCGCTACTGCCATGGGTGACGATTCATGAACTTGAAACTTATATTTGATTTCTAGAAACTTCTTGCTTCGCTGTAGAAGAATGGTTTGTGGTATGAGTTTGCTAGTAGAGCTCACAAGGAAGGCTTTAATTTTTATTTGGCAAATTGTTTTATAGAGGATGTCTTTTTTCAAAGTGTACAAAAATAGAGCTTGCCATGTAGTTGTCCAAAAAAAACAAGCTTATTGTTTCAATTATATTTATTACTATATATTATTAGAACTTACAATTATTACTATATAATAAAAAGAAAAGTTAGATATATATATATTTAATAAATAAATTTTTAAATTCAATTATACTTAATTTTTTATGAATTTTTTTATAAATGTTTATGAAGTAAAATATTTAAAATAATTTACATTCAAAATTATACCAAAATTTTATCAATATACTTAAAAAAATGTATGAAAAAAAGTATATGCATAGTAAAAAAAATATCTTCTATAAAATAATTCGCCAAGTAAAAAATGCATCCTCTTATAAAGTAATTGGCTATACATGGTGTTATAAACAAAATAATTCCCCAAGTAAAAAGATGGTGTGCTTTACATATTATCTACTCAATATATAAACAGTGAATTAAAAATGTTATGTAAGATGCATTTTTTTGTAGAAGGCACAGAGTAAGTTGGGTAAGACAACGTACTGGCAAGTAGCGCATACAGAGGGGTGAGGGGCTAGGTGCAAATAAGTTGCACCGTAGCTGGTGCCGTATTTTATTGGATGCACTCCTTGGTGAATTTTAGATTTGCAACCCTTTCATTTGTGTTTAAAGGAGTAAGAACCCTCCTTTTGAAAAACACATATAATATCAAAGTGCTATTACAAAGTTGGGTTCTAATTGTAAGGTTTTAGTTCATACCAGTATACTATAATATAGAAAATCTAAATTCATAAATCTAATAAATTTTTTAACATGGTATTAGAGCCTAGTTTAAGAGGATCCAGATTAGATATATTTATTCAGTGCACTTAAACATTATTAGACCTTATCAAAATGATAAGCAGAATGATGATTGAAGATAGACTCAAAGGTGCTTCAAATTTTGAAGAATGGAAATTGCATATAACAATGATACTAAGAAAATAAAAGTTAACAATGATCATAGAAAATCCTCCTAAAAATAAGAAGACTGATGAATGAGAAATTGACAACACCAAAGGAATGGAATTATTAGTAGACAGAGTAAAAGATCATCTACTGCCTATTATCACAAAATTAGACTTTGCATATGACATGTTCAAAACTCTAGAAGACATGTTCGAGATCAACAACACTAGCATGATTCTCACTCTGAAATATCAATCCAATAATCTAAAAATGAAGAAAGGAAAGACCATCACAACATACTTTATGAGGATAACATAGTTAAGAAACTAACTATTAAGAGTTGGTCACAACGATGATAGCAAAGAGTTAATTATGGTATTATTAAATGGGTTGCCCTTTTCATGGGAAAACTTTAGACAAGTAATAGATGCTCGTCCTGAACCCCTCACATTCGATCAACTAATAGCTGATTGCATCAAGAAGAGTGTAATCGAAAAACTAGAGGAATTGACATAGAATCCACAAAGGAAGACATTCAAGCTCTCACCACAAACTTAAAAAAGAAAAGTGAAAGAATGATAAACAACCATTCAAGAAACAAAAAGATCTTTCTCATGTACAATGTTTTAGATGTGACAAATATGGTCACACTGTAGCAAGATGCCCAGACAAACTCAAACATCAAGCTTCTTTTGCTGAAATAAGTAATTTAAACTTGGATTCAAAGAATCTTGCATTCTAAAAGAACCTCAAAGATTTTGTAGAATTCTAGATTAAGAGGAAATTCTTTATTATCTGCACCAAACCTCTAGCATAATAAAATTGGATCACTTCTGAAGTAACCTTTGTATGTTGTAATTAATGAGAAGAGTCTTAGGATATTTATTGTACTATTGAATTACTTATTAATAAAAGTTATTTCATATGGGCCCTGTGTACATCATGAGGAAGTGATGACTTCCAAATGATTATCACTTGTATTTGTAGGAGTTATTGAAAGGTGACAATCTTACAATAACTTAATTTTCTATAATGATGGATATCTTACAATGTCTATGTAGATCATGATAGATTATGGTGAATGTTTATATGGTACACATTATGAGAATGCGTGTGTAAATACCTTATGACCATTTTGAGTAGATTGTTAATGTTATGTAAATTGATGTTCATTAGGCCATTACACATAGTACTTGGTGATAGTCAAATGAGTCGATATTTAGGAGGCCATTACTCACAGTACTTGGTGAATACCTTGCAACTCTATATTCAGAAGGCCATTACTCAAAGTCACCTAGTGAATGTTAAGTGAGTTGACATCTAATGCCAAATGAGTTGTCATTCTAGCATGTCAAAGGAGTTGACATTTGAGAAACCACAATGTCAAATGAGTTGACTTCCATTTTCAATATTACGTTGAGGTAATATGTGTATGAATCGTTTTATCCTCCCTAGCTAAGAGGGAGTGTTAATGTTTTATAATGTCTGCCAGATAAAACATAGTGTAAACCTAAAAGACATCTCTTTGATTAAATGATATTTATAATTATGTAGATTTATTATATATATAATAATCTATAATTATATATAATTCTTCTTTGTATTATATTATGTTTGATCGGGCATATTAACTCCTTGCTTGCTTAGCATGCACTTTCTCCTCAATCTCTTTGGGGTCCTTGTCACAAACATCAAGTCACTAACTATCCAATGTCAAGTCACATGACTGCGTGGCAGGTGACTTTCTCAGCCTCCATTATACCTTGTTATCCTCCAACAGTCGTCCGCACATATTGGGGTATATTTTCATTATGATCTTATTAATGAGTAGTGTTAAAGACGATAAATGTTAAGGCCAATGGGGTGTATTTTATTGGATATGCCCCTTGGTGAATTTTATATTCACAACCCTTTCATTTGTATTTAAATGAGTAAGGACCCTTTTTTCGAAAAACACATATAATATCAAAGTGCTATTACAAAGTGGGGTTCTAATTGTAAGGTTTGAGTTCATACCAAGATACTATAATTTAGAAAATCTAAATTTATAAATCTAATAAAAGATTTAACATTAAGAAGGGATCGTGGTATACTAAGAGCAACCGTGTCAGAAGAAAGTGCAAAAATTCAGGGAATAATACTGCACGTCGAAGTTAATGAATTAAAGGAGCAATACAACTTATTAAGGGAACTATTTAAAACTAAACAAATTGAGACCTCACGTGACATCCACGTAATCAACACACAACTAGTATTGAAAGGAGTATCGAGGAAAGCCAACATCCATATATAAACACAAACTATAATTAAGATTGATATTAAAGAGATAGCATTAAAAAAGGTTTTAAGTTTGAGGGTACATGTTGAGCGCTCCAGAACAAATAAGGTAATATGTAGTTCAAGTTACCTTTATACTATATATATGTATATATAGATTCATTTATATAATGTGGTGTTATAATTATATAGAAACTAATATTAATTCAAGGTAATGATATTTATGATCATTCATTTTTAAATATTTGAAGTAATAGAATAAAATTCTTATCAACTAGGGATTTAACCATCTTTATATAAATGGCTTCGTGCCAATGTAGGGCTTGGGATCGTCTCTAAATAAATCACTAAGTTGAGAATCTGATAGTGCCAGCGTGTAAGATTTGTTCCCTTGTATAAATGACTTTAAGTGCTAGTGCGAGGGGTTACTATAACTCACATATAAATAGCTAGATGATAATAATAACTCAGTGTGCTAGGGCATTAGTTGGCATAATTTGTATAAATGGCTATCATGCTAGTGCAAGAGATCAATACAACCCTTGTATAAATGGCTAGATAAGCTTATGGCCAGAATATTTTGATGATGTCAACATATGCATATGTGAGTAGTCTTCGATAGAGGATGTCTCGTCCATGAAGAACCTTAAGGGGTACACTATAGAGAAGACAATCAAATAACTAAGGGTTAGGAAACCCAATCTTGAGATGACTTTAAGGTTGGGATTAAAATAGAGAGTAGAATAACATATTTAATCTTGTTATTATATAATTTCTAACATTTATTTTGTAGTTAATTATTGTCCCAAACTAACCAAAATAGTGGGGATATTACAAAATCTATCTCCTATGATCAAATCATAATTACCATAATCTCCTATGATCAAATCACAATTACCATCTATCCTCAACCACAAACAACTGATCTATTGAACCATAAAAATCATCCAACTCACTTGTAAATCAAAATTTAAAATTTGGGACATTACAGTCTTCTCTTCCCCAAGATTTCTTTCCCTCAATCAATTTGCACCTCCATGTCAAAACTAAATATTTTATCCATTGTGCTACTCTAATGCAAAATCACCATAATCTAAGTTGTGAAATAAATCACCAAGAACCCACTTAAGTAAAGCACCAAATCTACAAATATAAGGATCCCAAATCACTATGCTACCACAATTGTCAAATATGAGGAGATATAAGTATACTAATGAACTATCAACACTGAATTACTCTTCACCTCCCAATGTTATCTCATAGAAATACTCAAAATTAAACAATCTAAAGATTAAGATCAACACAAATAGAGAGGAGAAACTAGTACAATAGTAAACAATTTGAAACACCACTGGTTGTATAGGAGTTACAAGTAATAAAGTAGCTAGAAGTCCATCTCCTATGATCAAATCACATTTACCACCTATACTCAACTAAGAAAAACTGAGCTATTGAACAACATAAATCATCCAACTATCTTATAAATCATAATACAAACCCATGTATAAGATTCTCATAAAGTGGGAAACAATATTAAATCTAGAAATAAATCCATCACTCCTGTGACCAAAACTCATCACTCAAAACTACATTTGAGTCCCTAATGCTGCAATTGATCTTGTTCTCATAGCTCCACAAAGACCTTCCTCATTAAACTATAAAAGTGGATTATCACATATCCAATGTGCACTCAATAGAGGGTTATCCACAATTTGAAAAGAATCCCCTCTCTCCAACTTAGGCCAACTATCTTTTTGTCTTAATTTTAAAAATGCCTATTTAGGACATGTTTTAAAGTCAAAAAATTACTAAATTTGGTGAAGCTCATCAATCACCTATTTGACTTATACCATTTCCTTTATTTTCCTTCTCACTGAATTGTTCACTGACAATAAAATCATTTTATGTTTCTATAAGATCCATCTTTGTATTCTCCAATATCTCTTTATTATTGTTAAGATCCTTGATAAGCTTATTTACCTTGTCCTTGTTTCCCTTCACTTTCTCACTCTATAGTTCAACAACATTTAAAATAATATCCTTATCTGAAAGTAAATTCAAATAATTAGATTTCATTGAACCAACATACATTTTTGCTCTCATCAAGTTTGTAAAATAAGAATCACCTTTCCATGCCCTTTTTTGTCATTGAAATTGAGGCTTCCAACAAAGGTCTTCAATGATCTTGTGAGTGCTATCATAATGTACTAAGGTTGCAACTACCATATCTTAAGTCACCTTCAATTGGCTCTTCAAATTATGTGATTCAAGTTGACCATGACAAAAACCAACCTTATGTTGAATTTTGATGGGGACACAACCCAAGCACAGAATGGACACAACAGGAAAAGGAAATTGTATTAACTGTGAAAATAAGCTAGTACATTCAGTACAGAGAAAATAGACTTCATAACATGCCCTATGGGCTTACAATAACATAAATCTGGAGATAATTTCTCCTTTTAGTACCTCCTCTCAAACTCCACTCCGAACTGCCTTTTACAATGCTAGAAATGTCCTTAAATAGACCCTGGAGGGTTAAGGACTAGGAATACATTCTAGAAAGTGCTAGTAGGCATCCACCGACCAAGTAGAAGGCTCCAGAAGCCGTGTTAGAAGTTGGTGCAAATCAAGAAGAATCCAAAAATGGTAACCGAACTTTTGGGAGGCATAACTTTTGAACCGTAGCTCCGATTGACGAATCGTTTACATTTCTGAAAAGCTCTCGAAGCGCTCTATAGCCCAATGGATCAGCTTCGCTTGTCCCCTATTTTTTGGCCCTTTCTGAGGTCATTTAATGCACCTAACCTAACTTTGAAGCATTCTTAGGAGGTCTCCAAAACTCGAAAAACTACAATAACTTTCAAACCTTGGGGCCTTTTGACCTGATTCTTTTTCTGGAATGCTCTAAATTACAATTACATTCATCTGGCCAATTTACACCTCCTAGTTCACCAAAATGATGGCTCAATTACATACTCTTATTTTTTTGACATTTACACGTATCCCAAGGTGTTCAAATACTCTATCTTAGAACACTGATAGTGGAACTGTGAGAGTTGGAACCTTTATTTGACCCAAATGGGTATCCAAAAATGAAAACACATGAAACATAAACTAAGTCTAAGTACATTTTTTTTTGGGTGACACAGGATTGCCCTTATACCTCTGGATGCTCCTGCATCAGACACCCAGGGTAGATTGAAGAGTGACCCTATCACTTTATGAATGGTAGAGGAAATTCCAAATGGGAAACCTCAGCTGCTGAAATCCAGGTTGAGTCCTCTATCGGCCGTCCTTTCCACTTGACCAAATACTCTTCATACTGCCTGTTTCTGGTACTTCTACCCACATGATGATCTAGAATGTCTTCTATCTCCTTCTTAGAAGTAGGAATTGGACATTGCTCTAACACCAGCTCCTCATCTGCAACATCATCATGATACTCTGTTAAGTCTACAATGTTGAAAATAGGAGAAATGTGAACACCATCTGGCAGCTCCACCTCATATGCATTTCCTAGGTCATGTTTCTTTAGAAATTTTTAGGGGCCAAATTTCTTCATTTTCAGCTTGTTGTAAGTACCGGCTGGAAATCTTTCTTTTCGTAAGTGTACCATGACTAGATCCCCTACTTGGAATTCCTTATGTCTTCTCCTTTGATTAGCCCTAGCTTTATACTCTTGATTCATCTTGGTAATGTGTGCTTGAACCTCCTCATGTAGACGCTTGATATGTTCAACAAATTCTTCAGCTTCAGCACTTGTCCTCTCCCCTTGCTCTATCTTCCACAATTCTGGTGCAGTCCTTGGGCTACTTCCTTATATAATTTGGAATGGTGATTTTCCAGTACTCCTATTTATAGAGTTATTGTAAGAAAACTCTGCTTGTGGTAGAATCAAATCCCATCCCTTGGGCTTATCCCCAACTAAACATCTGAGCAAATTGCCCAGACTTCTCTTTACCACTTCTGTTTGGCCGTTAGTCTGTGGGTGATGTGTGGAACTGAATTTCAAGTCTATTCTCAACTTCTTCCACAATGTCCTCCAGAAATACCCCACAAATTTAGTATCTCTGTCAGAAACTATACTCCTTGGAAGACCATGTAGTCTTACCACCTCTCTGAAAAACAAGTCTGCAATATGGACAACATCATTAGTTTTGTGGCATGGAATGAAATGTGCCATTTTGGAGAACCTATCAACCACCACAAATACTGAGTCATTACTGCGTTGTGTCCTTGGCAATCCAAGAACAAAATCCATACTTATGTCCTCCCATGGCCTTGATGGAACAGGCAATTGCTGATATAGTCCAGTATTGTGACTAAATCCCTTGGCAACTTGACAAACCTGGCAACTCTGTACAAACTTCTTCACATCCTATGAAATCTGAGGCCAAAAATAATGTTCTCTAAGAATGGAAATGGTCTTATCTCGACCAAAATGTCCTGCCATCCCTTCGCTGTGTTTCTCCTTAATCAGATTTTCCCTCATGGAACTCCTTGGAATGCACAATTGACTACCCTTGAACAACATGCCATCCTGAATCAATTAGTCTAACCACTTGGTTCTATCTACAACAATAGGCTCTTTACAAGCTTTCCATGCTTTAGCAAAATCAGGATCCTCAGGGTACAAATTCTTGAGTTCTTCAAACCCAACTACTTCAACCTGCATTACTGTAAGCAACAACTGTCTCCTACTTAGTGCATCTGTAACACTGTTAGATTTTCCACTTCTATGCTTCAACACAAATGTATAACTCTGCAAGAACTCTACCCACTTCATATGCCTCTGATTCAATTTACCTTGGCTATTTAGGTACTGTAATGCCTGATGATCAGTATACAAAAAAAATTCCTTTGGCAATAAATAATGCCTCCATTTTTTTAAGGCCTGAACTATTGCATAGAACTCTTGATCATAAACATAATACTTCTTCTTTGCATCATTCAATTTTTCACTAAAATATGCAATAGGCTTACCTTCTTGGCTTAATACAGCCCCAATAGCACTACCACTAGCATCACAATCCACCTGGAACACCTTTCTAAAATTTGGAAGTGCCAACACAGGTTGTTCTGTCACCATCTTCTCTAGCAATTCAAAACTTCTCGCAGCTGCTACAGTCCATTTGAACTCTTTTCTATCCCCTCTGATTGTGTCAGTTAGGGGTGCACATATGCCACTAAAATTCTTAATAAACTTCTTGTAAAAAATAACCAGACCATGAAATGATCTTACCTCAGTAGCAGACCTTGGAGTAGGCCATTCCAAGATGGCTTTTACCTTCTCTAGATCCATTTTGAGACCTTCAGGTGATATAACAAACCCCAAATAGACTAACTCCCTTTTTGCAAAGATCCACTTCTTCAAATTAATTAACAGTTTCTCTTCCCTTAACCTTTCAAGGACACTACGAATATGCAATAAATGTTCTTCCAAAGTCTTGCTGAAAATTAAAATATCATCCAAATAGACAATAACAATTTTTTCCAAGAACTTCTTAAGTACCTCATTCATAAGCCGCATGAAGGTGCTTGGGACGTTTGTCAATCCAAAGGGCATGACTAACCACTCATAAAGACCCTCCTTGGTCTTGAAGGCTATTTTCCACTCATCTCTTTCTCGTATTCGTATCTGATGATAGCCACTCTTGAGATCTATCTTTGTGAAGTACTGAGCTCCACTCAAGCAGTCAATAAGATCATCCATCCTTGGCAAAGGAAATCGATATTTGATGGTTATCCTATTTATAACTTGAGAATCTGTACCTATTTATAGCTTGAGAATCTGTACACATCCTTCACTCTCCATCCTTTTTTGGTGCCAATACTGCAGGTACTGTACATGGACTTAGGCTCTCCTGAATCAAGCCTTTCCTCAACAGCTCCTAAACCTGTCTGTTTAGCTCCTCTATTTCAGTAGGAGTCATCCTGTGAGCAGCCTTGTTAGGAAAACTTGCTCCTAGAATTAGATCTATCTGATGACTGATTTGCCTTATTGGTGGTAATCCTTCTGGAACATTATCAGAGATAATATCTCCAAATTCACCTAGTAAATCTGAAACTTCAATTGTTATTTCACTTCCAGGGTGAGTCCTCTATCGGCCATCCTTTCCACTTGACCAAATACTCTTCATACTACCTGTTTCTGGTACTTCTACCCACACGTTGATCTAGAATGTCTTCTATCTCCTCCCTCTTAGAAGCAGGAATTGGACATTGCTCTAACACTAGCTCCTCATCTGCACCATCATCATGATACTTTGTTAAGTCTGCAATGTTGAAAATAGGAGAAATGTGAACACCATTTGGCAGCTTCACCTCATATGCATTTCCAAAGTCATGTTCCTTTAGAATTTTTCAGGGGCCAAATTTCTTCATTTTCAGCTTGTTGTAAGTACCGGCTAGAAATCTTTCTTTTCGTAAGTGTACCATGACTAGATCCCTTACTTGGAATTCTTTATGTCTTCTCCTTTGATCAGCCCTAGCTTTATACTCTTGATTCATCTTGGTAATGTGTGCTTGAACCTCCTCATGTAGACGCTTGATATGTTCAGCAAATTCTTCAGCTTCAACACTTGTCCTCTCCCCTTGCTCTATCTTCCTCAATTCTGATGCAGTCCTTGGGCTACTTCCATATATAATTTGGAATGGTGATTTTCCAGTACTCCTATCTATAGAGTTATTGTACGAAAACTCTTCTTGTGGTAGAATCAAATCCCATCCCTTGGGCTTATCCCCAACTAAACATCTTAGCAAATTGCCCAGACTTCTCTTTACCACTTCTGTTTGGCCATCAGTCTGTGGGTGATGTGTGGAACTGAATTTCAAGTCTATTCTCAACTTCTTCCACAATGTCCTCCAGAAATACCCCACAAATTTAGTATCTCTGTCAGAAACTATACTCCTTGGAAGACCATGTAGCCTTACCACCTCTCTGAAAAACAAGTCTGCAATATGGACAACATCATGAGTTTTGTGGCATGGAATGAAATGTACCATTTTGGAGAACCTATCAACCACCATAAATACTGAGTCATTACTGCGTTTTGTCCTTGGCAATCCAAGAACAAAATCCATACTTATGTCCTCCCATGGCCTTGATGGAACATGCAATGGATGATAGTCCAGTATTATGACTAAATCCCTTGGCAACTTGACAAACCTGGCAACTCTGTACAAACTTCTTCACATCCTGTGAAATCTAAGGTCAAAAATAATGTTCTCTAAGAATGGCAATGGTCTTATCTTGAACAAAATGTCCTGCCATCCCTCCGCTGTGTTTCTCCTTAATCAAATTTTCCTTCATGGAACTCATTGGAATGCACAATTGACTACCCTTGAACAACATGCCATTCTGAATCAATTAGTCTAACCACTTGGTTCTATCTACAGCAATAGGCTCTTTACAAGATTTCCATGCTTCAGCAAAATTAGGATCCTCAGGGTACAAATTCTTGAGTTCATGAAACCAAACTACTTCAACTTGCATTACTGTAAGCATCAACTGTCTCCTACTTAGTGCATCTGCAACCCTGTTAGATTTTCCACTTCTATGCTTCAACAAAAATGTACAACTCTGCAAGAACTCTACCCACTTCATATGCCTTTGATTCAATTTACCTTGGCTATTTAGGTACTATAATGCCTGATGATCAGTATACAAAAAAAATTCCTTTGGCAATAAATAATGCCTCCATTTCTTTAAGGCCTGAACTATTGCATAGAACTCTTGATCATAAACAGAATACTTCTTCTTTGCATCATTCAATTTTTCACTAAAATATGCAATAGGCTTACCTTCTTGGCTTAATACAACCCGAATAGCGCTGCCACTAGCATCACAATCCACTTGGAACACCTTTCTAAAATCTAGAAGTGCCAACATAGGTTGTTCTGTCACCTTCTTCTTCAACAATTCAAAACTTCTCGTAGCTGCTGCAGTCCATTTGAACTCTTTTCTATCCCCTCTGATTGTGTCTGTTAGGGGTGCACATATGCCACTAAAATTCTTAATAAACTTCCTATAAAAACTAACCAGACCATAAAATGATCTTACCTCAGTAGCAGACCTTGGAGTAGGCCATTCCAAGATGGGTTTTACCTTCTTTGGATCTATTTTGAGACCTTCAGGTGATATAACAAACCCCAAATAGACTAACTCCCTTTTTGCAAAGATACACTTCTTCAAATTAATTAACAGTTTCTCTTCCCTTAACCTTTCAAGGACATTACGAATATGCAATAAATGTTCTTCCAAAGTCTTGCTGAAAATTAAATATCATCCAAATAGACAATAACAAATTTTCCCAAGAACTTCTTAAGTACCTCATTCATAAGCCGCATGAAGGTGCTTGGGGCGTTTGTCAATCCAAAGGGCATGACTAACCACTCATAAAGACCCTCATTGGTCTTGAAGGCTATTTTCCACTCATCTCCTTCTCGTATCCGTATCTGATGATAGCCACTCTTGAGATCTATCTTTGTGAAGTACTGAGCTCCACTCAAGTAGTCCATAAGATCATCCATCCTTGGCAAAGGAAACCGGTATTTGATGGTTATCCTATTTATAGCTCGAGAATCTGTACACATCCTCCACTCTCCATCCTTTTTTGGTGCCAATACTGCAGGTACTGCACATGGACTTAGGCCCTCCCGAATCAAGCCTTTCCTCAACAGCTCCTGAACCTGTTTGTTTAGCTCCTCTGTTTCAGTAGGAGTCATCCTATGAGCAGCCTTGTTAGGCAAATTTTCTCCTAGAATCAGATCTATCTAATGATTGATTTGCCTTACTGGTGGTAATCCTTCTGAAAAATTATCAGAGATAATATCTCCAAATTCACCTAGTAAATCTGAAACTTCAAGTGGTATTTCACTACTACCTTCTTTATCTTTCCTAGGAATCAAAGCATAGCACATACACTGATGTTTCATTCCATCTAAAAACTTCCTTCCATCAACAAGACAAATCCTAGCACTGCTATATACCTTTTCACCTTCCTTTTTCATGGGCTTCAGTTTGTGGCGAACTCCATCCTTTGTTAGAGAATGTGTGTTTGCATGACCATCATGTACTGCATGTCTATCAAACTGCCATGGTCTACCCAACAATAGATGTTAAACATCCATTGGAATAACATCACAGAGAACTTCATCATGGTAACTCTCAATTTTGAATTTCACAAGACATTTTTCACTTACCAGGACCTTATGATCATCTTTCACCCAAGCAATCTGATAGGGCTGAGGATGTCTCTCCCTCTTGAGCTTCAGCTTAGAGACCATTTCTTCTAATACCAAGTTATCAGTGCTACCACCATCAATGATCACATCACAACATTTATTCTCACACTTGCATTTAGTACGGAACAAACTCCTCCTTTTTCTTGGTTCAATCTCACCACTTAGTAGGACCCTTTCATTCACCAAGGTCTCTCCTCTTTCTGCATCCTTTGAATGTGATGATTGTGCATCCTCATCCACATGAGCAACCCTAGCTTGCCCCTCAGCTCTCCTATCTGTCCCTCCTTGTCGTTGAGGGCATTCAAAGGTACGATGACCTTCTTCATTACAATGGAAATAGGTATCATGGAAGCCTCCTCTTCCTTGTCCATGTCCTCTACCTCTTCCTCTTTGATTTCCAAAGTCTTGATCACGGGAGCGGTTGAAACCCTCATTCCTCTGGTTCCTGCTAGTACCCACATCTTCATTTTTCTTTTGGGTTTCATTTTGACCTGCAGATGACCTACCACTTCCCCTTCCTCCTTGACCATGCCCTCTTTGTCTCCCTTCAAACCTCTTATTCAGCTTCTCTTCAACTCGTAGGGAAAATTGGTATGCCTCTTCAACACTGGTCATTCTTACCAGACTTAATTCCTCCTGGATGCTAGGTCGCAACCCACTGATATAACGAGAAACCTTCTCATTTGCTTCTGCATGCCCTGCTCTAATCAAAAGTTGATAAAACTCCTCTGTATATTCTTGGACTAATCTTCTTGCTTGCTTTAGCCCATGCATCTTCTTAAACAAATCAAGCTTGTAGTCCATAAGAATGAACTGCTTCTTCAATTTGTCCACCATGCGATCCCACCTTGTGATTTTCTCCTTTCCTCTTCTATTTCTTTCCAATTGAACCTCTTGCCACCAAATTTTGGCATGGCCTTTCAGTTTGGCCTTTGCAAACTTAACCCTATCTGGGTCCTTGATATCCTCATACTCAAAGTATTCTTCCAGTTCATTGATCCAGTCGATCAACTCATCTGGTTTTAGATTTCTTGAAAATACACCCACATTAATTGTAGGTCTTTTCCCAAATTTAGTAATGGCCCTAAAAAGCCTTTCCTCTTCTTGATTCAGAACTTCCCCATTAAATTACCCTTCTGGTCCAATTTCTTCTTCTTCATTGTCATCCTCATTGTCGTCACTTGCAACAACATTTGTTCCTCTATGGAGCTCCTCCTGCAATGCTTGTACCTGCCTTTGGAGGGCTCTAACCTCCTCAGGATTAACAACTCTGGCCCTTCCACCACACTCTTTTTCATGGAGGCATCTTCTTAACTCAAACCCACAACCACACAGTCCTGGTGCAAACTGCCTCACAGTCGGTGCTCTGTCTACACACTCAGGAAATCCTGGCTCTGATACCACTTGATGGAGACACAACCCAAGCATAGAATGGACACAACAAGAAAAGGGAAATTGTATTAATTGTGAAAATAAGCTAGTACATTTAGTACAGAGAAAATAGACTTCATAACATGCCCTGTGGGCTTACAATAACATAAATCTGAAGATAATTTCTCCTTTTATTACCTCCTCTCAAACTCCACTTCGAACTGCCTTTTACAATGCTATAAATGTCCTTAAATAGACCTCGAAGGGTTAAGGACTAAGAATACATTCTAGAAAGTGCTAGTAGGCATCCACCGACCAAGGAGAAGGCTCGAGAAGCCGCGTTAGAAGTTGGTGCAAACCTAGAAGAATCCAAAAATGGTAACCGAACTTCTGGGAGGTATAACTTTTGAACCGTAGCTCCAATTGATGAACTGTTTACATTTCTAGAAAGCTCTCGAAGCGCTCTATAGCCCTATGGACCAGCTTCACTCATCCCCCATTTTTTGGCCCTTTTCAAGGCCATGTAATGCCCCTAACCTGACTTTGAAGCATTCTTAGGAGGTCTCCAAAACTCAAAAAATTGCGATAACTTTCAAACCGTGGGGCCTTTTGACCTGATTCTTTTTCTAGAATGCTCTAAATTACAATTAAATTCATCTAGCCAATTTACACCTCCTAGTTCACCAAAATGATGGCTCAATTACATACTCCTATTTTTTTGGCATTTACACATATCCCAAGGTGTTCAAATACTCTATCTTAGAACATTGATAGTGGAACTGTGAGAGTTGGAACCTTTATTTGACCCAAATGGGTATCTAGAAATGTAAACACATGAAATAGAAACTAAGTCTAAGTACATTTTTTTTTGGGTGACACAGGATTGCCCTTATACCTCTGGATGCTCCTGCATCAAATTTTGTAATTTTTCATACCATACAATGAATTTTCTAAATTATCTTCACTTGTAGTACCACTAGAAAAGACATTTGACTTACTAGTTGGGGCCTTGTATTCCTTAAGTATGAATGGTGGGACAATACTAATGTCAATCAACTAAGTACTAATGGAGCCCATACTTCTTGCGATTCACTATTGTTAAGCCCTAAATCCATGTGCCATATGAATACCTCTTGTATAAATGCCTCATATATTTCTTCTTTATTAGGTTAGTTTGATTGCATTGTTAAAGCTATTATTATGAAATCATGTTCAAGGTTGTCTTTTTCATAAGAATATGCACTTTCTTCATTAGAATCATCCCAAATTCTAACTCATTCTCATCTTGTATCATATCATCTTCGATAGGAGCAATATACATAATTTCATAACAAGTTTCAATGTGATCATCGTGGAGAAATAGAGGAATCTCACACTAAGATTTTTCAAGAGGCCTCATCTCTTTGTCTATACCAATCTCAAGATCACCCACAAAAATCTTAAGAGTACTTCTCACGTAAAGCAATCTGTTCATCCTTCTCTCTCCTAGTGTGCCCATATTCTTTTGCCAATTTACCTTCCTTTCTAACCCCACAATTATGACAAGGTGTTTGAATATTGTAACATCTGAAAAAAATATTCTCTCTTCTCATTTGATTCTTGCACTTTTTGGGGCTCTTAGTATCCACAAACTCAAGGAGATTAGTTTTTCTTTAGTCCTCGCTTCCTTTTTAATTTCTCCCTACAATGTTGGTTCAAATGTGTCCCAATCACCTACTTTATTGACATCTTTGACATTCTTTTCTTCAATTGTTTGTTTGAAACTTCGTTCACTTGTAGGCTGATTAGTGACTACTGGAAGTTCCTCATACAATTTTTTGTAAGCTTCTTGTGCAAATAGATCATGATCTATCTAATGATACTGTTTCTTTGGAAAGTTAATCTTGTAATGTAGCCTTGGATATGAGTCCATGTAATCAACAAAGATCTCTCCTAACATATTATTGTGTTTGGGAAAAATCTTTCATGAACTTTCCCAAAATAGGAATCCTTCCCACTAAAGTTTAATTTGTTGTCCACAATTACAATCTAATGACTTTACCCATTAAGATGGAAGGTTTGATTCTTTGATACTGCTACATAATATTCCCTTACAATATTTTCTCTATATTTTTCTAAATATCTTCATAGAAATTTTAAGCAAATAATTTCCATCAAAATGACTTCTATTTATGCAATAAATTATGCTACAAGTCAAAGAGACTTGAAATTAAATATGAAGATGAATCATTACAATCTTATTTAAAAAATAATGAAATACCTCTCTTATTGCAAGATGTCTTTAGACTGTTACTTCACAAATTCCTCCAATTGTGAATTTCATTGCAAATCCACCTCCAAAGGCTAATTGGATTTCCATCTAATCCATATAGAAAACCTAAAGGTTTCCATCATTAGATTTGAAAAGTGAAAGCAAAAGCTTTCCAATATTCTCCAATAGAAAATAATTAAACATAAACCAACCATCCCCAAAATGAAGCTCAAACTATTTTTTCAAAACTCCCAATAAGAAACTTGAAGTTTCCTTTTTCTTGTCTCTACATTTTCCTCTTGTTAAATTTTAAATTGATCTTTGTTGGAAATAGTAAAAAAAGTGACAATGAATAATACTTTAATTTAATTAATTGTAAGTCATCATTTAAATATTTTATTGTTTTATAAACCTTGATAAAAATTAATTTAATTAATTTACTTCAATAGATTGAGAACATTACAATCTATTTATTCTATATTGTCTAGGTCTACATATAATCCTAAGACCCATATGATGTTCATAGTCGAAGCCATTGCATGCATGCATGAACAAGTGTATCTATATGATTAACATTTTTATAATATAAAGTTGGGAATTGATATGTTGTTGATGAAATGTGTATTACCATTAAGAATAACTCTAACAAGTCTCTGACAATTTTAACACCCTGCTAAACAAGCTGGAATAGGGTAAGGCCAAGACTATAAGGATATAAAAGTGAAAGAGGACCAAGGTCTGAGCAAGTGAACAAGGGCTCATTCTAAGAAGAATGAGGGTGTGGAAGTAGAAAGTTGGATTACATGATAGCCTTTGTAGAAAACATGAACATCCTAGTAGACCAAGCATCAGATCTTCTAAAGACACTATACCTGTCTTGGGGCTGCCTTTTTGCTTTCTTTTTGCTATTTTTTTCATGCATAGTTGTAACATGGCCTCTTGTTTTTAGCTTGTCTAGTCTGTTCTTTTTTAGGCTATGAGGTCTTCTATTTTTTGAGCTTCTCTGCTCTTGTTTTTATGATTCTTTGTACAAGGTTTCCGATCCTTTTAAACCTATTTTTATCTAATCAAAACTCTAACAAGTTTCAAAATAGGCATAACTTGAGAAATTTAATGAGGTTCAATTTGAACATTTGTTGATAAGTATGAAGATAAATTATGCAAGTTTCCACAATGTCCCCAAAGGACTACCATTGAATACCTCTAAGAAACTGTATGGCTCAAAATTAGTCTATCCCCAATTGAAATGTGTTTTTATTGTTAGGCTAGGTATCTCAAGAAATTCCACTTTGCAAATATTAAAAAGCCACCCTAGAATTAGAATAATTCTTTCCATTCACCATACATCCCCTTTAATTTCAAGTAGATTGAGCTATATTGAATATTTACAATTGATACCAAAAATATCACCCACCATTGCCCTACTAAAATCCTCTTGTAATGTCATTTTCCATGAGGAAAATTGAGGAGAGAGTTGATCCTTTACTAACCTAACCATAACCCAAAATTCTTTCCATGAAGTGAGAAACAAAACTATAAACTTATGGTGTGTAATCTTATGGTTTGTAAGATCTTTGAATATTCTCTTGAGCCTGAACAAATTGATGATTAAGAAATGGAATGGAACTACTGGTAAGTCATCAATTATGAAGGCAAAAATATTTTCATTTATGGAAACAATATTAGATGGTAAGACCACTTGAATGTGTATTCAATTTTGGTTTTGGTTTGATGAGAAAAATTCCAAGGTATAGTTCAAGAATTTTTTTAAAAGATGAATTATTTTGATCAACGAGCTTTACAGATTAAGTATTATTGGCCAAAATTTTGGATACTAAGAGAATGGAGTCTCTATGTGATTTTAGTATGTTCTTTGGACTTAGTTATCATATGTTTTGGTTGATAAATGTGAAGGTGTCCTTATATCATAGTACATGATAAGAGACATAGCTTGGGAATTTTTGTGTAAGGAATTGAATTGACTTGTCAATTCAATTACTTGACAATGTAAGGGTGCCATCCTAGATGTTTTACCTCAGTTAGCAAGATTTGATAATTAGTTTTGGAGGACTATTACATGTTACATCATTAAGGCTAGCTAGATAATATAATTAGAAAGGTGTATAAAATAAGTGTAATTGAATCAAATGTATGATATTGACATGTAAATGACATGTGAGCTTTATTGATGATGTTATGATGCTATTTTGATGTTTAGATGCCATCAATTATTCCATGGGCATAATCAAATGTAAGATATACAAATGACTAATAAGATATCGATACAATCATTTTGGTATTGTATCTATTAATTTTTGTATAGATATAATATATTTATACAGTAGTGAGCTCCTTTGTAATACAAATCCTAACAAGGCTAAGTTCTCTAATAAGGTCTAGTCCTCTCACAAGGACTAATTTACTAAATATATGTGATGACTCCTAACATAGTAAAATCTCATAACATAGAACTTTTAGATTAGTGCATTTTTGTGGTTACCCTCCCCATTGGGGGTTTCCCTTGGCCAAGGTTTCCTTGATAATAAATCATGGTGTGTGAGTTTCTTATTGTTGTGTACCTTAATTTTTAGTTTATTCATTTGTGTAGCACATATTTAAGTTTTGAACTATATAGTTGGAGTAAAAGTGTGGCAATACTAATTCACCCCCACTCAGTATTGCCTATTTATAAAAATTGGTATTAGAGCTTGGTTACCTAGAAGAAAATAACTTGAGGAAGGTCTTAATGGATATTAATGATTTGCAAAGCAAATTTTAAGAAGCACTGAAAGATTTAGATCAAGAAAGTGAAGAAAAGGAAAGATTAAAAATGAAACTCAGAGATACACAAGATTACATCAAGAATCTTAAGGATCATATTGATATCTTAAGGGAAATAAGGAAAGATCCAACATAATATATCAAGAACCTATTATGCCCTGCATACTCATCCCTATGTTTTGTGAGTAAAAATTCGGGTCCCATTTTTTTCTTTTGTCTTGTCTCATTTGAAATAAGTCCCTTTGTGTTTTTGTTTCATTTTTTGATTTTCAAGTTCCCACATCCTTGTTTAGGGTGCCAATCCATTTTGTGTAGGAGAAGAAATTAAGGGTCACTAGCCTTGTGTCGATGGTCTATAGATGATGAGAAAAGTAATTTTTGGGCCTATTAGGAATCCGTTCCCTTGTGTCTTCCATGACGGGAAAGGAATTCTATGTTCTCAAATTGGACATGTGGCAACAATTATTAATGAAGAACAAGTACCATTAACACACCCTTTAAATGTCGTAATTGACACATTATGTAAGATGCTAAAATAGATTAATTGTCACTTTATTTAATAATCATGATTATGCATTGCAAGCAGAAGTTTTCTTTTGGGTTGTCACTACGGCTGTGAGTGATCATTTCTTAAGTATGCAAGTGCTTTGGCAAGTTACACTAGCTCTAGTTCATAGTAAAAAAAGCCGGGTTCTCGCGCTATGGTACCTCTGCAAATTAGTATTTCACATTGGTATTTTCCCTTCTCTTTTATTTTTATGTTTTTGTGCCTACTTTTCTCTAGTTTTTTATCGCCCAACCTTTCTATTATTTGTCCCTTTAATGCCCTTTTGTTTTCTTGCTTTACCTCCTTGGGTACATTTCTTTTGGTCGTTGTTCAACTTTTCTTTATTATAAATTTTTTTTTTTTTCTATTTGTCCATCTTGGGTGGATGTTGAGGTTTCTTCAATGAAATAACCTTGGTAGCTTGAGTGTTGACCATTGGTTGTTGGCTTGAATTTTTGGTACAAAAGAATTCCACCAGAGAAAGGGTTTCTTGGTTATGTTTTTTCTATTTCTAAGTTGTGTGTTGGTGGTGCAAGTTTACTTCTTTTAGTTTTTTCTAGGTATTTTCCCTCCCAAGAGAGTGGTTTACATCTTGGGTGCCCTCTAGTGTCCATTTTTGTCCTTGATTTTGCATGGAGTTAGATCCCACAGGTTGGGCTAGTCCATTTGGATTGACCAAGAGGCTATAGGCATGCTCCCAAGGGTGTATTTTTAGTGTCTTTGTCACTAAAAGCTAGAGCATAGGGATGGGTGATGGCTCAAGAAGTCCTGGTGTTGCACCATTTTTTAGTCTTTGGTCTGGGCATTGTATTACTTACGCTAGAGTTTTGTTTCTTGGAACCCCTTTCCAATCATGCATCCTCCCTTTTGGTCTTTCTCCCCATTTTCTTTCCCGAAACCCAATTTCATCCTCGAGTCCATTTTGGGTCCACTGAGTCTATTTCTCATCTTATGGGTGTTGGAAAGTAGCATCTTTGACTTACAATGTAAAATGTTAACGACTAAATTTAAGTGTTGGACAGACATTTGTGCTCGTCTTCCTAAAACTATCTTTCAAGTACCAAATAAAGCACATGCCTAATTCTGGAGCTCTTTTAAATTCCTTGTGCATTGATAGTACCTTGTTAGGCATGTTTTGAGTGCTAGATAAGGTGCATACTAGATAACATGCATTCTAATACATGTGCTAAGGTTAGGGCAAGAGGGTTTGATGTTGGATGCAACCATTACAATGTTAGTGCACTAGATCCATTCACAAATCCATAGTTAAGTACACTTGGGCCAGAGTAGTATTGGGATGGGTAACCTCTTAGGAAGTCCTGATGTTGCACCCTTTTCTTACTTTTTAGAGGCTCTGGTTCTATCATTTTTATATTCACATTGCCATTTTGGTTCTCAAGGCTCATTTTCAATCATGCATCCCCATTCTTTATCCATACCCCAGTTTTATTCCATTTTGGGTTCTTGAGCCTACTTTTCATCTCCTAGGTGTAACGAAGTTTCTCCCCCAACCTTGTAATAGAGAAAAGTCAATAACTCATTCCCAGCCCTAGATAGGGAGTTGTGTCTTTCTTCCTGTTGGCGCCTTCTGAGTGCTAGATGAGGCACATTCTTAATGCTGAAGTGCTTTTTACTTGCTCATTCATTCTGAGTGCAAGATAAGGTACATTTTGAGTGCTCGATATCGTACATTCTGAGTGCTAGATAAGAGATATTAAACATGATCATACAATGACATTCCTCAAAAAAGTATTCTCCATATGGTTTAAACTGTTGATATAATAATTGATTCTTATATTGATGAAAAGCTTATAAGATTGGGAAATTGATTCAAGAACTTACAAGGGTTGTAACTTTTGACTTGCATATCCATTCTTCTTGAAATTTTCCATGTGGCTTCATCAAGAGAAGTTGGTTTTATAGAAACTCATGTTTGGCTTCATTATTAGTTGTTTGCCTAGAAACTCATGCCTTTCTTCCTATTGGTGCCTTCTGAGTGCCAGATGAGGCGTGTTCTTAATGTCGGAGCACTCTTTACTTGCTTATGCATTATGAGTGCTCTATAAGGTGCATTTTGAGTGCTCAATAATGTGTTTCCTAGATGATGTACATTACAATGCATGCACTAAGCTCAGGGTTTAGGAGTTAGATGTTGGGTGTGATCATACGAGCATTACTGCACCATATCCCATTAGAATTGCATAGTTAAGCATGCTTGGGCCGGATTAGTACTAGGATGGGTGACCTCTCAGGAAGTTTTAGTGTTGCACTCTTTTTGAGTCTTTGTTATGGGCATCATATTACTTATGCTAGAGTCTTGTTTCTCAAAACCCCAGTTCAATCATGCATCCTCCCTTTTGGTCTTCCTCCCCATTTTGCATCTTGAAATTAGATTCTGTCCTTGGGTCCATTTTGGGTCCCTCAAATCTATTACTCATCTTGCGAGTGTTGGAAGTGGCATCTTTGACATAAAAAAATTAAAAGTCAATAACTTACTTTGAGTGCTAGAAGGACATTTATGCTCGTCTTCCTAACTTCACCTTTCGAGTACCAAATAAGGAAAATTCATAATTCTGGAGCTCTTTTTACTTTGTCATGCATTGATAGTACCTTATAAGGCACATTATAAGTGATAGATATGGTGCATCCAAGATAAGATGCATTCTAATGCACGTGCTAAGGTAAGGGAAAGAGGGCTTGATGTTGGGTGTGATCATACCAACGTTAGAGCATCGGATCCCATCATAACTTTGCAGTTAAGTGTGCTTGGGCTGGAGTACTACTGGGAATGGTGACCTCTTGGGAAGCTCAGATGTTGCACCCTTTTTTACTTTTTGGAACCTCTGGTTTAGTCATTGTTATATTCACACTTCCATTTTGGTTCTCAAGGCTCATTTTTCAATCACACATCCCCATTCTCTGTCATGTACCCTGATTTATGTCCATTTTGGGTCCCCGAGCCTACTTCTCATCTCCTAGGTGTAATGGAGCTGTTTCCACAACCTTGCAATGGTGAAAAGTCATTGACTCATTCCTAGCCTTAGATAGGCACTTGTATCTTTCTTCCTATTGACACCTTCTGAGTGCTAGATGAGGCTTATTCTTAATGCCAAAGTGCTTTTTACTTGCTCATTCATTCTTAGTGCTCAATAAGGTACATTTTTAGTGCTAGATAAGAGATGCTAAACATGACCATAAAATGATGTTCCTCAAAAAAGTATTCTCCATATGGATGAAACCATTGATATAATAATTGGTTCTTATAATGAGGAAAAGCTTATAAGATTGGGAAATTGATTCAAGAACTTATGAGTCTCATAACTTTTGACCCGCATCTCCATTCTCAAAATTTTCCACATGACTTTTGTTAGGATTAAACCATGGACAAAAATAACAATTACATGCAAATATAACCAATATCAAAAAATAATAGATCACACAGAAAAGAACACAAGACACCAAGATTTAACGTGGTTCACCCAAACTCTGGGCTACATCCACCAAATAGAAAGTCCAATATTTTTATGATCCATTGATTACAACCTGATTACAATCCGTAATCCCTTACAACTCAATAGCGCTGCAAGAAACAATTTTTGCATCATCTTATGAAACAATCCGTAACCCTAAACTCTTTTATACAAGTATTTTTATTGCTTAATGGTTATAATTAATAATTACATATTGGCCAAAAATTCAGATAAAATAGGGCCTTAATTTTTTTTCGAGAGCCCCAAACAATTTATGAAGTATGTACAATACTTTCCTAATCAGTCACCACAAACTAACAATTCTCACTTGGGGACTGATCAGGGTCCACACTAAACAACAATCTCCCACTTGGAGACTGATCCTGTAGCCATGCTGCTACTCCATGAGGCTCCCACTTGATCAAACCACCCTAGACTCTGTTGTTCTTTCATTGATGTTCAGTCTAGAAGACCAACTAAAGTTGAAGAGGAGTTCAACTTCTCCCTTGTTGCTACCTTTGTAAACATATCTGCTAGATTGTCATCTGTATGTATCTTGTCTAGCTTTAATTGTCCATCCTCTAAAACTGACTGAATGAAATGGTACCACAACTATATGTGTTTGGTCTTTGAATGCAGAGCTGAATTCTTTGCAAGATGAATGAAACTCTGACTATTTTTAAAGAAATAATTATCCTTTTGAGGGTGTCCCAATTCTTTCAAGAAGAATTGAAGCCATATCATCTCCTTGGCTACCTTTATAGTAGCTACATACTCTGCCTCTGTAGTGGATAAAGAATTAACCTTTTGTAACATAGCAACCCAGCTCATGGCTGCCCCACCAACAGTTAAGACATAACCTGTAGTACTCTGCCTGGTATCAATATTCCCTACCAAATTTGAGTCAGCATAGCCCTATAAATCAGTAGTAGAGCCCTCAAAGTGTAAACACTTATTAAATGTTCCTCTCAAATAGAATCCATTTAATTACATTCCAATGCTCAATTCTTGGATGACTCATATACCTGCTAACAACTCCCACTACATGTGCAACATCTAGCCTGGTACATATCATAGCATACATCAAGCTTCCTATAGCTAAAGCATAGGGTATCTTGGACATCTTATACTCTTCTTGTGTCTTGGGACACATCTCTTTAGTCAACTTCAAATGACGAGATAAAGATGTGCTGATAGCTTTATCATTCTCCATAGAGAAATGTTGCAACACCTTCTCAACATAATCAACTTGTAATAGGGTCAATTTTTTGTTCTTCCTATCTTTGCAAATCTTCATGCCAAGGATTTGTTTTTCTACCCCCAAATCCTTCATAGCAAATGCATGTGCTAATTGGCATTTTAACCCCTTAATATGATCCAGGTTAGACCCAACTACAAGCATATCATCAACATATAAGCATAAAATAATGTAGCTATTGTCATCCAACCTCTTAAAATAAATACAGTGATTTGAATGACACCTATTGTATCCATGCTCATGCATAAAATTGTCAAATTTTAGATACCATTGCCAAGGCACTTGCTTCAATCCATATAAATTTTCTTTAATTTGCACATGAAGTTCTCCTTACCTTTTACCTCAAATTCCCATTACTGAGCCATATATATCTCTTCATCCAAATCACCATGAAGGAAGGTTGTTTTAATATCAAGCTGCTCCAAATGTAAATCTTTAGTAGCCACAAGACTTAAAACAGTACGGATAGAAGTCATTTTAACAACAAGAGAAAATATCTTATCAAAATTGATTCCTTTTTTCTAGGCAAATCATTTTACAACTAACTTGGCTTTAAATCATTTCTTACCTCCTTCCTCTTCTTTTAACCTGTAAACCCACTAATTTTGTAAAGCTCTTTTACTTGCAGGCAACTTGCATAAATCCCATGTCTTATTCTTCAACAAAGAGCCCATTTCATCTTTCATTGTAGACTCCCACTATATCTTAGTATCCACCTGCACAACTTTATCATAACATTCAAGTTCAACAACATCAGTAAGTAAAACATAATAGAAAGAGGTAGAAAATCTTCCTAGAGGTCTAATTTTCCTTGTTGACCGTCTAACATTCACTAGTGCATGTGGTATTTGTTGTTGTGGTTATTGCACATCATGAGGAATGGCTAGAACATCATCTTTTGGAGTATCATCCAACACTACATAATCATATTCTTTCTTCTCATGTTGTTGCAATAGATTTTTGTACAACAATTTCTCATTGAATATGACATCCTTGCTTCTTACAATTTTATGATTTTTAAAATCCCAAAGCATATAACCAAATTCATTATTGCCATATGCAACAAATATACATTTCTTTGACTTAGCTTCCAACTTGGTTCTATTTTCAGAATCTATGTGAGCAAAAGCTTCACAACCGAAAGTTTTGAGAAAAGAATAACTCACCTTCTTACCAGTCCATGCTTCCTTTGGAATACCACAATCTAAAGGAGTAGAGGGACCTCTATTAATCAAATATACAACAATATTGATAACCTCTACCCACATGTGTAAGGGAAACTTGACATACAACCTTATGCTCCTTGCACGCTCCATTATAGTCTTGTTCGTGTGTTCAGCCACTCCATTTTTCTGTGGAGTCCTTGGAACACTTTTCTATCTACAAATACCATTAGTGGAGCAATAATCTTCAAATTAATGATTGAAATAATCACTGCCATTATCAGATCTGAGACATTTTATTTTTTTACTAGTCTCATTTTCAACCAAGCATTTCCATTTCTTAAAAGTTTGAAATACATCAGATTTCTGTCTAAGGAAATAAACTCATACTTTTCTAGTTGTGTCATCAATGAATGTAACATAGTTATCAAAGCCACCAAGGGAAGATACCTGACCCGGTCCCCATACATATGTATGTACAAGCTCTAATTTCTCCTTTTTATTTTTCTTCCCAGTCTTCACAAAACTCACTCTCTTTTGTTTTCCATACACACAACTTTCATAGAAATCCATATTAACACATTTTAGACCTAGTAAAACTTTCTTTGAATGAAGTAATTTCATACCTTTCTCACTCATGTGCCCAAGTTTATTGTGCCACAACATTGTATCAGAATCTACAGTAGTATTTGTTCTCCCTACTCAATTGCAACAATTGTTCTTGAATATTCATTTTTCTCCGAAACAATTAAAGTAGAAGGAACACTATGACCTGTATAAAGATATAAGGTGCCTACTTTCACACCTTTTTCTACTACAAGGAAACCTTTTGAAACCTTCCAATTTTTATCATTAAAAGTAACTACACAACCCTCATCACTGAGTTGCCCTGCTCAAATTAAATTCCTACTCAGCCTTGGAACATGTCTTGCCTCATGTAGTAGCCAATGATTCCCATTTTGTAACTTAATCTTAATTTTTCCCTTTCCAACAATTTGATAGGTTTCATTATCTCCCAAATAAATAAGTCCAAAATCCCCTTGGACATAATCAATGAAATAACCTCTATGCGGTGTAGCATGAAATGAAGCACCAGAGTCTAAAACCCATGAATCATCAACAATTTCTAAAGATAGAAGCAAAGCGTCCTCTTTAAATTTGTTACTTACCACATTTTCCTCCTTGTCTCCATCTAGTTTATCTCCATTTTTCTTTTGATTCTAACAATCTTTCTTTTTATGCCCTGGTTTCCCACAGTACCAACAGCCGTTCGGTCCTCTCAATTGAGAGCTCCTCTCCTTTAACTTTCCTCTTGATTTTCCATGATTTCTAGAATTACTTCCTCTCTCATTTGTTCTACCTCTTCTTTATGCATTCAAAGCACTTCCTGATGTAGATCTAATTGAGGTTTTCCTACGAGTTTCCTCACTCAAAATAATACTGATCACATCATCATATTTTAGGGTACTATATCTAGGAACAAAATTATTCACAGCCATCACCTAGCCATTGTAGCATTCAAGAAAAGAACACAAAATCAAGAGAAACCTAATTTATTCATCAAAATTGATACCCACAGAAGATAGCTGACTAGTAATAGTATTAAACTCATTTAATGATCTGCAATAGATCCACCTTCTCCCATTTTCATATTAAATAAACGCTTCATGAGAAATACATTGTTTGAAGTAGAGGGCTTTTCATATGATTTCGCTAAAGTTTGCATCAATTCTTCTATTGTCTTTGCTTTTGTAATATTAAATGCTATTGATGGTGCCAAGCATAATTTAATGCTTCCAAGTGCCTTTTTGTTTAAAAGATCCCATTTGTCATTTGACATAGATCCCTAATTCTTGGTTTTTCCTTCCAACGGCTTCCATAAATTCTTTTGATACAGATAATCTTCCATTTGCATCTTCCATAGCTGAAAGTTCTACACATTAAACCTGTCAACCCTTAGCTTACCCTTGTCTGCCATCACTCCCACTCAACTGTGAGACTTTCCTGCAAAGGATAACTGAAAAACAACCTCGCTCTAATACTAATTGTTAGGATTAAACTAGAAACAAAAATAATAATTACATGCAAATATAACCAATATTAGAAAATAATAGATCACACAAAAAAGAACACAAGACACCAAGATTTAACATGGTTCACCTAAAACTTGGGCAATATCCACCAAATAGAAAGTCCAATATTTTAAAGATCTAGTGATTACAATCTGATTACAATCTGTAGTACCTTATAGCTAAATACTGCCGCAAGAACCAAATTTTGCATCACCTTATGAAACAATCTCTAACCCTAAGCCCTTTTATACAAGTATTTTTCCCGCTTTAGTGTTATAATTAATAATTACATGTCGGCCCAAAATTTTGATAAAATATGGCCCAAATTTTTTTTTGGGGCGATGCCCTGAGCCCCAAAGAATTTATGAAGTATGTACAATAATTTCTTGATTAGTCACCACAAACTAACAACTTCATTAGGAGAAGTTGTTTTTTTTCAGAAACTCATGTTTGGCTTTACTAGGGGAAGTTATTTGCATAGAAACTTGTACCTTTCTTTCTATTGGTGCCTTCTGAGTGCTAGATGAGGTATGTTCTTAATGTCAGAGTGTTGTTTACTTTCTCATGCATTTTGAGTGCTCAATAAGGTGTATTTTGAGTGCTCAATAAGCTACATTTTGAGTACTTGATAAGGTGCATTTTGAGTTCTTGATAAGGTGCATCCTAGATGAGGTGTAATATGATGCAAGCCCTAAGCTCAGGGTACAAGAGTTAGATGTTGGGTGTGATCTTACCAGTATTAGTGGTATGGATCCCATTAGAACTCTGCAGTTAAGTGCGCTTGGGCCGGAGTATTAATGGGATGGATAACCTCCTAGGAAGTCCTAGTGTGACACACTTTTTTAGTCTTTGGTATGGACATCATATAACTTACTATGGAGTTTTGTTTCTCAGAAACTATTTTCAATCATGCATCCACCCTTTTGGTCTTGCTCCTTGTTTTCCATCCCAAAACCTAATTCCATCCTCAAGTCCATTTCGAGTCCCTCGAGTCTATTTCTCATCTTGCGAGTGTTGGAAAGTGGCATCTTTGACTTACAACATTAAAAAGTTAACGACACACTTTGAGTGCTAGATGGAAATTTGTGCTCATTTTCATAATGCTACCTTTCGAGTATGGGATAAGACACATTCCTAATTCTGGAGCTCTTGTTACTTCTTCATGCATTTATAGTGTCTTATAAGGCAATTTTGAGTGCTAGATAAGGTGCATCCTAGATGACATGAATTTTAATGCATGTGCTATGGTCAAGGCAAGATGGTTTGATGTTGGGTGTTATCATACCAACATTAGTGCACTAGATCCAATCAAAACTCTGTAGTTAAGCACATTTGTGCTGAAGTAGTACTGGGACAGGTGACCTCCTGGCAAGTGTAGTTGTTGCACCCTTTTCTTACTTCTTAGAGCCTCTAGTCTTGTTATTTTTATATTCACACTACCATTTTGGTTCTCAAGGCTCATTTTCAATCACACCTCCCCATTCTCTATCTCGTACACCAATTTAAGTCTAGCTTGGGTCCCTAAGCATACTTCTCCTCTCCTAGGTGTAATGAAGCTTCTGCCCCAACCTTGCAACAATGAATAGTCAATAACTCATCTCTAGGCTTGGATAGGCACTTGTGTGTTTCTTCCCATTGGCACCTTCTGAGTGCTAGATGAGGTGCATTCTTAATGCTAAAGTGCTTTTTATTTGCTTGTTCATTCTGAATGCTCGATAAGGTACATTCTGAGCACTAGATACAAGATACTAAACATGACCATAAAATGACATTCCTCAAAAAATGTATTTTTTATATGGATGAAACCATTGGTATAATAATTGATTTTTACAATGACAGAAAGCTTATAAGATTGGAAAATTGATTCCAGAACTTATAAGGGTCATAATTTTTGACCCGCATCTTCATTCTTCTCAAACTTTTCCACGTGGCTTCATTAGGAGAAGTTGTTTGTATAGAAACTTGTGCCTTTCTTTTGATTGGTTCCTTCTGAGTGTTGGATGATGTGTGTTCTTAATTCCTGAGTGCGTTTTACTTGCTTGTGCATTTTGAGTGCTCAACAAGGTGTATTTTGAGTGCTCGATAGAGTGTGCCCTAGATGAGGTGCATTACAATGCATGCACTAAGCTTAGGGAACAAGAGTTAGATGTTGGGTGTGATCATAATAACATTAGTGCACCAGATCCCATTAGAACTCTAAGGTTAAGCGTGCTTGGGCCAGAGTAGTACTGGGATGGGTGACCTCTCGGGAAGTCTTGGTGTTGAAAACTTTTCTTTCTTTTTAGAGCCTCTAGTTCTGTCATTTTTATATTTACACTACCATTTTGGTTCTCAAGGCTTATTTTCAATCACGCTTCCCCATTCTCTATCTTGCATTTTGATTTAAGTCCATTTTGGGTACCCAAGCCTACTTGTCATCTCCCAAGTGTAATAGAGCTACTGACCTAACCTTGGAATAGAGAAAAGTCAATAACTCATTCCTAGCCCTAGATAGACAATTCTGTGTTTCTTCCTATTGGCATTCTTTGAGTGCTAGATGAGGCACATTCTTAAGTCGAAGTGCTTTTTAGTTGCTTTTTCATTTTGAGTGCTCGATAAGGTACGTTCTAAGAGCTAGATAAGAGATACTACACATGATCATAAAATGACATTCCTCAAAGTAGTATACTCCATATCGCTGAAACCATTGATATAATAGTTGTTTCTTATAATGATGAAAAGCTTATAAGATTGGGAAACTGATTCAAGAACTTTTGAGGGTCGTAACTTTTGACCCACATAGCTATTCTTCTTGAAATTTTCCACATGGCTTCATTAAGAGAAATTGTTTTTATAGAAACTTGTGTTTGGCTTCATTATTAGAAGTTTTTTGTATAGAAACTTGCACCTTTCTTCCTATTAGTACCTTCTAAGTGCCAGATGAGGTATGTTCTTAATGTTGGAGTGCTCTTTATTGCTCATGCATTTTGTGTGTTTTATAAGCTTCATTTTGAGTGCTTGATAAGATGCATCCTAGATGAGGTGCATTACGATGCATGCAATAAGCTCATGGTGCAAAAGTTAGATGTTGGGTGTGATTATACTAGTGTTAGTGGACCAGATATCATTAGGAAACCATAGTTAAGCATGCTTAGGCTAGCATAGTACTGGGATAGGTGACCTCCAGGGAAGTTCTAGTGCTGCACCCTTTTCCTACTTTTTAGAGCTTCTAGTTTTGACATTGTCATATTCACACTGCCATTTTGGTTCTTGAGGCCCATTTTCATTCATGCTTCCCCATTCTCCATCTCGTACCCTAATTTAAGTCCATTTTGGGTGCCTGAGCCTACTTCTTGTCTCCCAGGTCTAACGGAGCTGCTACCCCAACCTTGTAATAGTGAAAAGTCAATGACTCATTCCCAACCCTGGCTAGGAACTTGTGTCTTTCTTCCCATTGGTGTCATTTGAGTGCTAGATGAGGCACATTATTAATGCCAAGGTGGTTTTTTCTCTCTTGTTCATTACTAGTGCTCGATAAGGTACGTTCTGAGTGATTTTTACTTGCTCGTTCATTCCTAGTGCTTGATAAGGTATGTTTTGAGTGCTATATAAGAGATACTAACATGACCATAAAATGATGTTCCTCAAAATAGTATTCACCATATGGCTGAAATTTTTGATATAATAATTGACTCTTACAATGATGAAAAGCTTATAAGATTGGGAAATTGATTCAAGAACTTTCAAGGGTTGTAACTTTTGACCCGCATCTCCATTCTTAGAATTCTCCATGTGCCTTTAGTAGGAGTTTTTTTTTAGAAACTTGTGTTTGGATTCATTAGGATAAGTTGTTTGTATAGAAATTTTTGCCTTTTGAGTTCTGGATGAGGTGTGTTCTTAATGCTAGAGGTCTCTTTATTTTCTCCTACATTTTGAGTTCTCAATAAGGTGTGTCCTAGATGAGGTGCATTATGATGCATGCACTATGCTTAGGGTGCAATATTCAGATGTTTGATACAATCATACCAATGTTAGTGCATCAAATCCTATTAGAATTCTATAGCTAAGTGCACTTGTGCCAAAGTAGTACTAGGATAGGTGACCTTGTGGGAAGTTCTGCTATTGCACCCTTTTTCAGTCTTTCATCTAGGCATCGTATTACTTACATTGAAGTTTTTTTTTCTCAGAACCCCTTTTCAATCATGCATTCCTTTTGGTTTTGCTCCTTGTTTATCATCTTGAAACCCAAGTCCATCCTCTAGTACATTTCAAGTCCCTCGATTCTATTTCTCATCTTGTAGGTGTTGGAAAGTGGCACCTTTGACTTACAATGTTAAAAAGTTAATGATGCAATTTTAGTGTTTGTTGGACATTTGTGCTCATCTTCCTACTACTACCTTTCGAGTACTGGATAAGGTGCATTCCTAATTTTGGAGGTCTTTTTACTTCCTCATGCATTGATAGTGCTTTATAAGGCACGTTCTAAGTGTTAGATAAGGTGCATCCTAGACAAAATGCATTATAATGCATGTGCAAAGGTCGAAGAAAGAGGGTATGATGTTGGGTATGATCAAACTAGTGTTAGTGCACTAGATACAATCAGAACTTTGCAGTTAAGCTCGCTTGGGCCTGAGTAGTACTGGTATGGTTGACCTCCCGATAAGTCCTTGTATTGCACCCTTTTCTTACTTTTTAAAGCCTCTGGTTTTGTCATTTTTATATTCACAAAATCATTTTGGTTCTCAAGCCCCATTTTTAATCATGTTTCCCCATTCTTTATCCCATACCCAAATTTATGTCCACTATGGGTCCTTGAACCTACTTCTCATCTACCAGGTGTAACAAATCTTATAGAAACTTTTGAGAGTTGTAACATTTTACCCACATCTCCTTTCTTCTCAAAATTTTCCATGTGGCTTCATTAGAAGAAGTTATTTTTTTAGAAACTCATGTTTGGCTTAATTAGGAGAAATTATTTGTAAAGAAACTCGCACCTTTCTTCCTATTAGCACCTTCAGAGTGCCAGATGAGGTGTGTTTTTAATGTTAGAGTGCTCTTTACTTGATCATGTATTTTGAGTGCTTGATAAGGTGCATTTTGAGTGTTTGATAAGGTGCATCCTACATGAGGTGCATTATGATGTGTGCACTAAGCTCAGGGCACAAGAGTTAGATGTTGGGTATGATCATAATAGTGCTAGTGCATCAGATCCCATTAGAACTTTGCAGTTAAGTGCACTTGGGCCAGAATAGTATTGGTATGGGTGACCTCTCGAGAAGTCTCAGTGTTGCACCCATTTTAGTATATTCTATGGGAATCTTATTACTTATGGTAGAGTTTTTTTTCTTAGAACCCCTTTTCTATCATGTATCCTCCCTTTTGGTCTTGCTCCCTATTTTTCACTTAGAAACCCAATTCCATCCTCGAGTCCATTTTGGGTCCCCAAGTCTATTTATTGTCTTATAGGTGTTGGAAAGTGGTATCTTTGAATAACCATGTTAAAAATTTAATGACACAATTTGAGTACTAGATGGAGTTTTGGAATAGTACTTATAGTAGAGTTTTATTTCTTGGAACCCCTTTTCAATCAGGCATCCTTCATTTTGGTTTTGCTCCTTGTTTTCCTTCTTGAAACTTGATTCCATCCTCAAGTCCATTTTGGGTCCCCTGAGTCTATTTATTGTCTTGCATGTGTTGGAAAGTGGCATCTTTGACTTACAACATTAAATAGTTAATGATGCATTTTGATTGTTGGATGGACATTTGTATTCATCTTCCTAACACTGACTTCACAGTACTAGATAATGCACATTCTAATTTTGGACCTCTTTTTACTTCCTCATGCATTGATAGTGCTTGATAAGGCATGTTTTAAGTGCTAGATAAGGTGTATCCTAGATAACATCCATTCTAATGCATGTACAAAGCTCAAGGAAAGAGGGTTTGATGTTGGCTAGATCATACTAGCATTAGTGCACCATATCCCTTCAAAACTTCATAGTTAAGTGAGTTTGGGCCAGAGTAGTATTGGGATGGGTGACCTCTTGAGAAGTCCCTGTGTTGCACCCTTTTCTTAATGTTTAGAGCCTCTAGTTCAGTCATTGTTATACTCACATTTCCATTTTGGTTTTTAAGGCCCATTTTTGATCATGCTTCCCCATTCTCTACCCTATACCTTGATTTAAGTTCATTTTGGATCCTCGATCCTACTTCTCATCTCCTAGGTGTAACAGAGCTACTACCCCAACCTTGAAATAGTGAAAAGTCAATGACTCATGCCTAGCCTTGGATAGGCACTCTTGTCTTTTTTCTATTGGCACCTTTTGAGTGGTAGATGAGGCACATTCTTAATGCCGAAGTGCTTTTTACTTGCTCATTCATTTTGAGTGCTCGATAAGGTACATTTTGAGTGTTAGATAAGAGATACTAAACATGATCGTAAAATGACATCCCTCAAAAAATTATTCTCCATATGGCTGAAATTGTTGATATAATAATTGATTCTTATAATGACAAAAAACTTATAAGATTGGGAAATTCATTCAAGAACTTTCGAGGGTCGTAACTTTTGACTCGCATCTCCATTTTTCTCAAAAGTTTCCACATGGTTTTGTTAGGAGAAGGTTTTTTAGAAAATTGTGTTTGGCTTGATTTGGAGAAGTTTTTTGAATAGAAACTCATGCCTTTTTTCCTATTGGCACCTTATGAGTGTTAGATGAGGTTTGTTCTTAATGTCAGAGTGCTCTTTACTTGTTCATGCATTTTGAGTGCTTGATAAGGTGTATTTTGAGTGCTAAATAAGATGAATCCTTGATGAGGTGTGTTTGTATTTTTTGAACTACCAAGTTTGTCTAAACCTAATACTAGGTTCATATGCTATGATTTTGGTAGGTTGTTTCTAGATACTCTATTTTCTACTCTATTCTGCAGTAGCAAGTTGCTCTGCATTAGATAGTTGCTCTCTTAGAGATGCAACTTTGGTCTCTAGCCCTTGAACTTTGGCCTCCAATTCTTCAATTCTCTTCTTGTACACATGGCTCTTCCTAAGCTGATCCTCATATAAGTTCCTAACATCAATATAGTCATGGAAAGCCTTGGCTAATCTTGTTTCTATCTCCTCCACTTTTGCCCCATTCATGTGTGAGAAATGCTTCATGGATTTGGAGATATCTTTACCAAAGGTACCCTATAAGGTCCATACAATCATGTTTCCCTAATTTGTGCTTTGGAAATTGATCAAATTAGGCTTTTTTTTTATTAGAAGCCATGCTCCATACTACTAGGGCTTTGGTGTTAATGTCGAAACCTGATTCCCTTTGTAATCCACCAACACCATATGCCTCATATGATATGGAATTTTATTGTCTCTTAATTTGGTCAAGCATAAATGCTTTCTCCAAATCCCAACCAAGCACTAGGAGCATTCCACTCCTCTACACTAAAACTCTTGCATCCTCAAGAGTCATCACTTCACTCTCTGGATCATAGGCATGCAATTTATCAATGAATTCCTGCTTCTCTTCATCTAACTCACCTAGTTTCATCTTTAATATCAGTTCACTCTATTTAATCGTATAGAGGAATCTCTTGAAATTAATAGAGTTTATGAATTCATCATCTTCAATGAATTATTGAGCTTGGATGATCTTGTCATCTAGTCTTGCTGGTAGCTCCAAGTCAATCAAAGTATTCTTTGTTGCATTTATTCTATCTTGTATATAATTTGGCCATAGATCATCAAAATATTGCTTCTTACCAGGAAAAAGTTGAAGTGTCCTCTGCTTTACTTTTTTTGGTATATGGACAACTTTCTATCTCTTATTTCCCTTTATGACCCATGATTTCTTAGTAGGCTCATCCTCTTCAATTTCTAGGGTTACATTAGGCTTTAGGCTGCCAAGGTTTATCCTTTCTTCATCTGTAGTCAAATTTTTTGGAATTTGTGCGATAATCTGAGAATGGTTGTCCAAAATCTTCCTTATCCTTTGTGGGTAAGGGATATCCATGTAAAAACCTTTGAAATTGGGATTTGTTCTCTTTAATTCCCTCTCTACCCTCAGAACATCATCAAAATTTGCAAGTTTTTCAATTGCCTCCCCCTTAGCTACAATGTTGGGAATGAGGTCCTCATGTGGAAAATCCTTTGTGTTTGGTGACATATAGTTCCTAATTTCTTTGAGGGTATTCCTCATCCAATTATTAGGGTCATACATTCTGTAGGGAGTAGTTGATAAATTGAAATGGTGGAGGAAGAAAGAATATATATGATCTAGGGACTCTTTTCCAATTGAAAAGTCTCCAATCCTAAAGCACCTATATAAGAGTGTACTCCTATACTCTTTAGGCCCTAAGTACTCCCTATTCACCACGAGCAATTGCGACATGGATTCAATGATGACCAGCCTAGAGGGAATGAATTTGGGCAATATATGGGGTGGTTGAGGACAACTGTATACTCTCATTAGGGAAAATGTTTGAAATAAGAAAATGCCCCCCAATTGTGATCTAATCTTTTATTTTATGGGAGTAGGGCCTATCTTAAAAGAATCTTCAAAATCTTTGGTGCCCTAATGTAGCTTGGGTCTAGCATTTTCATTATAACAATACTAAAATTGTTGAAAAAATAAACAGATTCATAGTAGTGATAAGAACTATCCCATACTCGTGTCCATAGATGAATAGGTAGCTCTCCACTTGCATCAAAGTGTGATCAATGAAATTCAAGCTAAAATACCCCATGTTCTTGTACAAGATCAAGTGCATCAACAATGAGTAATGATGGAACTTGAAGTCTCCCATTTCTCCACTCTATGCCATTCCAATATTATCCTTCATCTTCTCTAGAATATACTATACATAGTCATACTCACCACCATGGTAGGAGTCTTTTACATCTCTAGCAATAATGAATTGTGCCCCATATACCATGCCAGTCCCATCTATGTCCACCACCTTGTGGACACCATATACTATTTTGACAAAATAGTTCTTAAATTTTTCCAGAGGCATCTTCTTATCCACCTTCTTGGGTTCATTGTCCACATGCTTGAGGTCCATGGAAATCTGCTATAGCACAGACTTCCCTCTACAAGCCTTGGTGTTTCTTTCAAATTTCTCTTGAAGATCAACCAGGTCTATTGGTTCGCTCATTGCACCCTCCAATCCAAAAGCTTCAATGAATGATCTCCTCAACCTCTTTGTCAGACATCTCAAAAATAGACTAAAAAACTAGGGCACTTTGCAACTAGCTCTGAAAACAATAATCTATTCACACTGAAAAGTTTTCAACTACTAGAAATCTCTTCTCTTTGGAAATGGTAACCTATTACTAGCTTATGTAATGTTTTTATGCTCTGCGTACTTTCATCAACCTTCTCTGTACATTGATATTATGCATGCTTGAGCTTTGAATTCAATGCTCTCTATCACCTTAGATGGAGCATCCACATAACTATCCAACTTTGGAATTCTTGTACTTAAATTTTATTGGTCATAGATTTTCTATCACTTTCTAGCTCAAAAAAGAAAAAATCATTTTTTCATGTCAAACTTAGGGTTTACAATCTTATGATCAACCTTGAAAAGTAAGCTTTTCATATCATCTTAGGCGGGGAGCTTTAGCTTTATGATCTTATGATCCTTTTAAAATTAAAACCCTTATTGCCTTATCCTAAGCCTAGAAAATGGCCTTTATGATCTTATGACATATCATTTATCGTGTCATTAGAGCTTACCCTTAAGTTTCTCACAATCTTATGAGACACAACATGTCGTATGATTAGAACATTAGAAACTAAATCACCATCCATAGTCACAAAATTATGATAAATAGATAATAAACCTTGTCTTAGTATCTCATGTCACCTTTACTTGCTTTACAATATTTTAATTATAGTCAATTAACTAACTTCATAACTTTGAAAGTTACCTTTAATTTCTACCACAAACTTATGACCACATGTTGGCAATTATCCTTTCTCTATTGTAGTCTCAAAATCCCTAACCTTTATGTATATGATCTTACGATCTAGCACTACTTTTTAGTTTTAGAAAGCTCTTGACTTGCCCTTGAGATCTTATGATCTACTGCTCCTTTAGCATCATAAGATATGAACTGCCATGTATCTCAAAAAATCTTTATGCTCTTGTCCCTGGCCCCACATTGCTTTATCATTTTGATCCTTATGATCTTACGATCACTTCCTTATCATGCCATTGAACACCTCATAATCTACTCCTACGATCCTATGATCACAACCTTTCATATCTTCAGAGATCTCCATGAAAGTACTTACTATGTATCAATCTCCATTTATTGTAAGACCAGAACTCTCCATAATCTTTGCACTTTACATCTTGTCGATCTTATGATCCCTTTGTTCTTGTATGATCACGGGTCTTCCTTTTTGCCTTTGCGATCCCATGATTACTTTCTTGTCGTAAAATCTTAACTTAAAAATGTTTCTATGAGGCATTTAAGATAACATGATAAGAGGGGGATTGTAAAATCAATAACTTCATTTTGAACACCCGCGATGCTATAATCATATAGCATATCGTAAGATCTTAACCTTCAACATTTTCTTTCAAGATCCTTCACTAACTCTTACATCGTAACATCGGGAGAGGGAAATTTTAAGCTCACAACTAGACACCTAAACCTTGATTTTAAGATTGTACCACATGATTTGAAAATGACATACAATCTACTAATTAACACAAAACCAAGGGAAAGAATTTAAAATTGACTGTGGATTTTTTAGTTTCTTTCTATGAATATCCCACTAGGGGATGGCTTTCAACACTAAGGTAGGGAAAAATAATTAGGTTAGGGTTGTTTTATAGAAAACTCTTAACAATTTAAGAACAAATCCTAACAAAAAAACATATTTGAAAATATTTTCACAATAATTTTTCAAAGATTGGCTCAATGAAAATAAGGGCTATCAAAGTGCATTACAATGCATGCATTAAGCTTAGGGTACAAGAGTTGGATGTTGGGTGTAATCATATGAATGTTGTTGCACTAGATCCCATTAGAAATCCATAGCTAAGCATGCTTGTGCTAGAGTAATACTAGGATAGGTGACCTCCCAAGAAGTCTTGTTGTAGCACCATTTTTCAGTCTTTGGTTTGGGCATCATATTACTTACACTGGAGTTTTGTTTCTCAGAACCCCTTTTCAATCATGCATCCACCCTTTTGGTTTTTCTCCCCATTTTCCATTCTAAAACCTGATTTTGTCCTCAAATCCATGTCAGGGTCCCCAAGTCTATTTGCAAGTGTTGGTAAGTGGCATCTTTGACTTACAACGGTAAAAATATAACCACACACTTTAAGTGCTGGATGGACATTTATGCTCGTCTTCCTAGTGTTGCATTTTTAGTATTGAATGAGGCACATTCCTAATTTTGGAGCTCTTTTTACTTCCTAGTGCATTTGATAGAGCCTCATAAGGCACAAACTGAGTGCTTGATAAGGTGCATCCTAGATAACATGCATTCCAATTCATGTGCTAAGGTAAGGGCAAGAGGGTTTGATGTTGGGTGCAATCATACTAGCATTAGTGCACTTGATCTCATACGAACTCCACAGTTAAGCATGCTTGGGTTGGAGTAGTATTGAGATGGGTGACCTCCTAGGAAGTCTCGGTGTTGCACCCTTTTCTTACTTTTTAGAGCCTTTGGTTCTATCATCATTATATTCACACTTTCATTTTGGTTCTTAAGGCCTATTTTCAATCACACTTCCCAATTCTCTATCATGTTCCCCGAGTTAAGTTCATTTTGGCTGCCTGAACCTACTGCTTGTCTGCCAGGTGTAACAAAGGCACTGCCCCAACCTTGCAATACTGAAATGTTAATGATTCATTCCCAATGCTTGGTAGGCACTTGTGTCTTTCTACCCATTGGCACCTTTTGAGTGCTAGATGAGACACATTGTTAATAAAGAAGTGCTTTTTACTTGCTTGCTCATTTTGAGTTCTTGATAAGGTACATTCTAAGTGCTAGGTAAGAGATACTAAACATGACCATAAAATGGCATTCCTAAAAAAAGTATTCTCCATATGGCTGAAACCGTTGATATAATAATTGATTCTTATAATGCCAAAAAGCTTATAAGATTGGAAAATTGATTCAAAAACTTCTGAGGGTCGTAACTTTTGACTCGCATCTTCGCTCTTCTCAAAATTTTCAACATGGCTTCATTAGAAGAAATTGTTTTTTTAGAAACTCGTGTTTGGTTTCATTAGGAGAAGTTGTTTGTATAGAAACTTGTTCCTTTTTTTCTATTGGTGTCTTCAAGTGCCAGATGAGGTGTGTTCTTAATGTCAGAGTGTTCTTTACTTGCTCACACATTTTGAGTGCTTGATAAGGTGATTCCTAGATGAGGTGCATTATGTTGAACACACTAAGCTTAGGGTGCAAGAATTTGATGTTGGGAATGATCATAATAGTGTTAGTGCATTGGATCCCATCAGAACTTTGTAGTTAAGCACGCTTGGGCCAAAGTAGTACTGGAATGGGTGACCTCCTGGGAAGTCTCAATTTTGCACCTTTCTTCAGTCTTTGGTCTGGGTAACATATTACTTATGCTGGAGTTTTGGTTTTTAGAACCCCTTTTTAATCATGCATCCTCCCTTTTGGTCTTGCTCCTCATTTTCTGTCTCGATACTCGATTCCATTTTGGGTCCCTCGAGTCTATTTCTCATCTTGTGGGTGTTGGAAAGTGACATCTTTGACTTACAACATTAAAAATTTAACGACACACTTTGAGTGCTAGATGGACATTTGTACTCATCTTCTTAATGCTTCCTTTCGAGTACTAGATAAGGCACATTCCTAATTCATGAGCTCTTTTTACTTCCTTGTGCATTGATAGTGCCTTATAAGGCACATTCTGAGTGCTAGATAAGGTGTATCCTAGATAGCATGTATTCTAATGCACGTGCTAAGTTGAGGGCAAGATGGTATGACATTAGGTGGATAATACCAGCATTAGTGCATTGGATCCCATTAGAACATTGTACTTAAGTGTACTTGGGATAGAGTAGTACTGGGATGGGTGACTACCTGAGAATTTCTAGTGTTGCACCCTTTTGTTACTATTTAGAGCCTTTGGTTTAGTCATTGTTATATTCACACTACCATTTTGGTTCTCAAGGTCTATTTTCAATTACACTTCCCCATTCTCTGTCCTGTATTTCAATTTAAGTTCATTTTGGTTGCCTGAGCCTATTCTCATCTCCCAAGTGTAACAAAGCTATTGCCCCAACCTTGCAATAGTGAATAGTCAATGACTCATGCCCAACTCTATATAGGCACTCTTGTCTTTCTTCCTATTGGCACCTTCTGAGTGCTAGATGAGGCACATTCTTATATCAAAGTTCTTTTTAGTTGCTCATTCATTCTAAGTGCTTGATAAGGTACATTTTGAGTGCTAGATCAGAGGTGCTAAACATGACCATAAAATGACATTCCTCAAAAAATTATTCTCCATATGGATTAAAATACTCATATAATAATTGATTCTTATAATGACAAAAAGCTTATAAGATTGGAAAATTGATTCAAGAACTTTAGAGGGTCGTAACTTTTGACCCGCATCTTTGTTCTTCTCAAAATTTTCCACGTGGCCTCATTACAAGAAGTTGTTTTTTTAGAAACTCATGTTTGGCTTCATTAAGAGAATTTGTTTGTATATAAACTTGCACCTTTCTTCCTATTGGTGCCTTCTTAGTGTTGCATGAGGTGTGTTGTTAATGTCAGAGTGCTCTTTACTTGCTCATGCAATTTAAGTGCTTGATAAGGTGCACTTTGAATGCTTGATAAGGTGTGTTCTAGATGAGGTGCATTACAATGCATGCACTAAGCTTCGGGTGTAGGAGTTAGATGTTGGGTGTGATCATACTAGCATTAGTACACTGAATCCCATGAGAACTCCATATTTAAGCACACTTGGTCCAGAGTATTACTGGGATGGGTGATCTCCTGGGAGGTCTTGTTGATTCCCATTTTTAAGTCTATGGTCTGGGAATCATATTAATTATGTTGGATTTTTGTTTCTTAGAGCTCATTTTCAATCATGTGTCCCCCCTTTTGGTTTTGCTCCACATTTTTTGTCCTGAAACCCGATTGTATCCTAGAGTCTATTTCGGGTACCCTGAGTCTATTTCTCATCTTGTTGGTGTTGGAAAGTGGCATCTTTGAATTTTTTGAGTGTTAGATGGACATTTGTATTTTTTTCCCAATGTTGCATTCTGAGTACTAGATAAGGCACATTCCAAATTATGGAGTTCTTTTTACTTCCTTGTGCATTGATAGTGTTTTATAAGCCACATCTTGAGTGCTAGATAAGTTGCATCCTAGATATCATGCATTCTAATGCATTTCCTAAGATCAAGGCAAGAGGGTGTGATGTTGGTTGTGATCATACTAGTGTTAGGGCACTAGATCCCATCAGAACTCTGCAATTAAGGGCGCTTGGGTCAGAGAGGTATTTAGATGGGTGACCTCTTGGGAAGTCTTGATGTTGCACCCTTTTCTTACTTTTTAGAGCCTATATTTTTGTCATTGTTATATTCACATTGCCATTTTGGTTCTTAAGGCCTATTTTCAATCATGCTTCCCCATTCTCTATCTTGTACATCGATTTAAGTCCATTTTGTGTCCCCGAGCCTACTTCTCATTTCTTAGGTGTAACAAAGTTGTTGCCCCAACCTTGCAATAGCAAAAAGTCAATGACTCATTCCCAACCTTGGATAGGTACTTGTGTCTTTCTTCTTGTTGACACCTTCTGAGTACTAGATGAGGCACATTCTTAATGCCAAAGTGCTTTTTACTTTCTCATTCATTTTGAGTGCTCAATAAGGTACATTGTGAGTGCTAGATAAGAGATACTAAACATGACCATAAAATGAAATTCCTCAAAAAAATATTCTCCATATGGCTCAAACTGTTGATATAATAATTGATTCTTATAATGAAAAAAATCTTATAAGATTTAGAAATTGATTCAAGAACCTCCGAGGGTCATAACTTTTGACCCCCATCTTTGTTCCTCTCAAAATTTACCATGTGGCTTCATTAAGGGAAGTTGTTTATCTAGAAACTCATCTTTGGCTTCATTAGGAGAAGTTGTTTGTATAGAAACTCATGCCTTTCTTCCTATTAGCACCTTCTGAGTCTAGATAAGGTGTGTTCTTAATGTTGAAGTGATCTTACTTACTCATGCCTTTTGAGTGCTTGATAAGGTGCATTTTGAGTGCTCGATAAGGTGTGTCCTAGATGAGATGCATTATGATGCATGCACTAAGCACAAGGCACAAGAGATAAATGTTGGGTGCAATCATACTAGTGTTAGTGCTTCAGATCCCATCAGAACTCCACAATTGAGTGCACTTGGGCTAGAGTAATATTGGGATGGGTGACCTCTTAGGAAGTCTCGATGTTGCATCCTTTTTTTGGCTTTGGTTTGGACATTGTATTACTTATGCTGGAGTTTTATTTCTCAGAACCCCTTTTCAATCACGCATCCTCCCTTTTGGTCTTGGTCCCCCTTTTCTGTCCCAAAAACCAATTCCATCATTGAGTCCAGTTCAGGTCCCCCTAGTCTATTTCTCATCTTGGGTGTGTTGGAAAGTGGCATCTTTGACTTACAACATTAAAAATTTAACAATACACTTTGAGTGCTGGATGGAAATTTGTGCTTGTCTTCCTAACAATGCCTTTTGAGTATCAGATAGTGCCTTATAAGGCATGTTCTGAGTGCTAGATAAGGTGCATCCTAGATAACATGCATTCTAATGCACATGCTAAGGTCAGGACAAGAGGGTTTGATGTTGGGTACAATCATACGAACATTATTTCATAGGATCCCATTAGAGCTCTGTAGTTAAGTGCACTTGGACCATAATAGTATAGGGATGGGTCACCTCCTAAGAAGTCCCAGAGTAGTACTGGTATTACTGACCTTCTTGAAAGTCTCAGTGTTGCACTCATTTTCAGTCTTTGATTTGGTCATTATATTACTTATGCTTGAGTTTTGTTTCTAAAAACCACTTTTCATTCATGCATCCTCCCATTTTTTCTTGCTTCTCATTTTCATTTTGAAACTTGATTCCATCCTCGAGTCCATTTCAGGACCCTTGAATCTAATTCTCATCTTGCAAGTGTTGGAAAGTGGCAACTTTAAATTACAATGTTAAAAAGTTAATGATGCATTTTAAGTGTTGGATGGACATTTTTACTCATCTCCCTAATGTTTCCTTCTGAGTACCAAATAAGGCACATTCCTAATTCTAGAGCTCAATTTATTTCCTCGTGCATCTACAGTGCTAGAAAAGGTGCATCCTAGATAACACGTATTCTAATGCATGCCCTAAGGTTAGGACAAGAGGGGTTGATGTTGGGTGTGATCATACCAATGTTAGTGCTCCAGATCCATTCAAAATTTTGTAGTTAAGCGTGCTTGGGATGGAGTAGTATTGGGATGGGTGACCTCCTAGGAATTCCCTTTGTTGCACCCTTTTCTTACTTTTTAGAGCTTTTGGTTGTCATTATTATATTCACATTGCCATTTTGGTTCTCAAGGCTAATTTTCAATCATGCTTCCCCATTCTCTTACCTGTACCCTGATTTAAGTCAATTTTGGGTCCCCGAACCTACTTCTTGTCACCAAGGTGTAATGAAGCTACTACCCCAACATTGTAATAGTGAAGAGTCAATGACTCATTCCTAGTCTTGGATAGGCACTCATGTTGTTCTTCCTATTGGAACCTTTAGAGTACTACATGAGGCACATGCTTAATGCCAAAGTGTTTTTAACTTTCTTGTTCATTTCGAGTCCTTGATAAGGTATGTTCTGAGTACTAGATAAGAGATACTAAACATGGCCATAAAATGAAATTCCTCAAAAAAGTATCCTCCATATGACTAAAACTGTTGATGTAATAAGTGATTCTTATAATGAAAAAAAGCTTATAAGATTGGGAAATTGATTCAAGAACTTTTGAGGGTTGTAACTTTTGACCCTCATCTCTGTTCTTCTCAAAATTTTCCATGTGGCTTCATTAGGAGAAGTTATTTTTTTTATAAACTCATGTTTGACTTCATTAGGAGAAGTTTTTTGTATAGAAACTCACACCTTTCATGCTATTGGTGCCTTTTGAGTGCCAGATAAGGTGTGTCCTTAATGCCAGAGTGCTCTTTACTTGCTCATGCATTTGGTAGCTCGAGAAGTTCATTTTGAGTGCTTGATAAGGTGCATCCTAAATGAAGTGAATTATAATGCTTTCACTATGATTAGGGCACAAAAGTTAGATATTGGGTGTAATCATACCAGTGTTAGTGCACCAGATCCCATCAGAACTTCATTGTTAAGTGCACTTGGTTTGGAGTAGTATTAGGATGGGTGACCTCCTAGGAAGTCTTGGTTTCACACCCTTTTTTAGTCTTTGGTCTTGGCATTGTATTAATTATGCTAGAGTTTTGTTTCTTGGAACCCCTTTTCAATCATGCATCCCCCCTTTTGAGCTTGCTCCCCATTTTTTGTCCCAAAACTCAATTTTATTCTTGAGTCCATTTCAATTCCCCCGATTTATTTCTTTTCTTGTTGGTGTTGGAAAGTGTCACCTTTGACTTACAACATTAAAAAGATAACTACACACTTTGAGTGTTGGATGGAAATTTGTGCTCATCTTCCTAACATTATCTTTCAAGTACTAGATAAGGCACATTCCTCATTCTGGAGTTCTTTTTACTTCCTTATGCATTGATAGTGCCTTATAAGGCATGTTCTGAGTGACAAATAATTTTCATCCTAGATAGCATGCATTTTAATGCATGTGCTAAGATCAGGGCAAGAGGAATCGATGTTGGGTGTGATCATACTAGCATTAGTGGGCCAGATCCCATCACAACTCTACAGTTAAGTGCTTTTGGGCTGAAGTAGTACTGGGATGGGTGAACTCTTGAGAATTCCTAGTGTTGCACCCTTTTCTTAATTTTTAGAGCCTCTGGTTTTGTCACTGTTATATTCACACTGCCATTTTTGTTCTCAATGACCATTTTCAATCATGCTTCCCCATTCTCTATCTTGTACCCCAATTGAAGTCCATTTTGGGTCATCGAGCCTACTTTTCATCTTCCAGGTGTAACAAAATTGGTGCCCCTACCTTGTAATGGTGAAAAGTCAATGGCTCATTCCTAGCCCTGGATAGGCACTTGTGTCTTTCTTCCTATTAGTGCCTTCTTAGTGTTAGATGAGGCACATTATTAATGCCAAAGTGTTTTTTACTTGCTTGTTAATTCTAATTTCTCGATAAAATATGTTGTAAGTGGTAGATAAGAGATACTAAACACAACCATAAAATGATGTATTCTTGAAAAATGTATTCCTCATATGGCTGAAACTGTTGATATAATAATTGATTCTTATAATGGTGAAAAGCTTATAAGATTGAGAAATTGATTCAAGAACTTCCAAGGGTAGTAACTTTTGAACAGTGTCTCTGTTCTTCTCAAAATTTTCTATGTGTCTTCATTAGTAGTTTTTTTTTAGAAACTCATGTTTGGCTTCATTAGGAGAAATTTTTTGTATAGAAACTTGTGCCTTTTTTCCTATTGGCACCTTTTGAGTGTCAGATGAGGTGTGTCCTTAATGGCAAAGTGCTCTTTACTTGTTCATGCATTTTGAGTGCTTAATAAGGTGCATTATGAGTGCTTGATAAGGTACATTATGATGCATGCACTAAGCTTAGGGTGAAAAAGTTAGATGTTGGGTGCAATCATACCAATTTTAGTGTGATTAAAAATGTCCAATCAACTTAATACCTTAATAAAAAAGGATTAGACTTCCTTTCATTGTGATTCCATGGTCAAACAACATCATGTGTTTTACATTAAATAGTACTCAAAATTCATTTAATTTATAAACTTGAGAGCATAAACTTGAAAGGATGACTACAAAGTCTATACTCTAATTCTCCTTCAAGTCATTACAACTAAAATGAAGGAGATGCTGAAGGAATTCTACGCTAGTAACTGAAAAAACAACTTAACTCAAAGCTTTAAAGTAATGCTGGAATATTAAACTTATCTATTCACCTATGTTGTAGGAAAAATTCATTGATTTTGTTTTCAATGGTTACAGGAGCAACATAATTCTATCTTACAAGGAAATAAACAAGGAAATGAAGTGTATTCTAACGGAACAATTTTCCATGTGGCTTCACTAGGAGAAGTTGTTTGTATATAAACTCACTCCTTTTTTCTTATTGGTGTTTTTTGAGTGTTAGATGAGGTGGGCCCTTAATGCTAAAGCACTCTTTACTTGCTCATGCATTTTGAGTGCTTGATAAGGTGCATTTTGAGTGCTCAATAAGGTGTGTCCTAAATGAAGTGCATTATGATGCATGCACTAAGTTCAGGGAAAGAAAGTCAGATGTTGGTTGCAATTATACCAGTGTTAGTGACTGGATCCCATTAGAACTCCCCAGTTAAGTGCGCTCTGGCCATAGTAGTACTAGGATGGGTGACATCCCAAGAAGTCAAAGTTTTGCACCCTTTTCTTACTTTTTAGAGCCTCTAGTTTTGTCATTGTTATATTCACACTTAATCAAGCTTCCCCATTCTCTATCCTGTACCCTAATATAAGTCCATTTTGAGTTCTCGATCCTACTTCTCATCTCCTAGGTGTAACAAAGTTGCTACCCCAACCTTGCAATAGCGAGAAGGCAATAACTCATTCCTAGCCCTGTATAGGCACTTGAGTCTTTCTTCCTCTTGTTGCCTTATGAGTGCTAGATTAGGCACATTCTTTATGCCAAAGTGCCTTTTACTTGCTCATTCATTCTGAGTGCTAGATAAGAGAGAGATACTAAACAAGACCATAAAATGAAGTTCCTCAAAATATTTTCCATATGGCTGAAACTCTTGATATAATAATTAATTTTTGTAATGAAAAAAAGCTTACAAGATTGGGAAATTGATTAAAGAACTTTTGAGGGTCATAACTTTTAACCCACATCTTCTCAAAATTTTCCATGTGGCTTCATTAGGAGAAGTTGTTTGTATAGAAACTCATACCATTCTTTCTATTACTGCCTTTTGAGTGTCATATGAGGTGTGTTATTAATGCTAGAGTTCTCTTTACTTGCTCATGCATTTTGAGTGCTCAATAATGTACATCTTAGATGAGGTGCATTATGATGTATACACTAAGCTCAAAGCACAAGAGTTAAATGTTGGGTGTGATCATACCAATTTTAGTGCACCAGCTCCCATCAAAACTCCTTAGTTAAGCATGCTTGGGCTAGAGTAGTATTGGTATGGGTGACCTCCTTGGAAGTCTAGGCATTGTACCATTTTTCTATCTTTGGTCTAGGCATCGTATTACTTATGCTAGAGTTTTGTTTCTTAGAAATCCTTTTCAATCATAAATCCTCCATTTTGGTCTTGCTCCCCATTTTTTGTCTCGGAACCCAATTTCATTATTGAGTCCATTTTTTCTCCCCTGAGTTTATTTATCATCTTGTGGGTGTTAGAAAGTGGCATCTTTGACTTACACCATTAAATATTTAATGTCACACTTTGAGTGTTGGTTGGATATTTGTGCTCATCTTCCTAACATAGCCTTTCAAGGACCCGATAAGGCACATTCCTAATTCTTGACCTCTTTTTACTTCCTCATACATTGATAATGAATTGTAAGGCACATTCTGAGTGATAGATAAGGTGCATCCTAGATAGTATGCATTCTAATGAACGTGCTAAGGTCAGTGCAAGAGGGTTTAATATTGGGTGTGATCATACAAGTGTTAGTGCACTGGATCCCATCAGAACTCTGCAGTTAAGCATTCTTGTGTTGGAGTAGTGTTGGGATGGGTGACCTCCTAGGAAGTTTTAATATTGCACCCTTTCCTTACTTTTTAGATCCTGTAGTTTTGTCATTATTATATTCACACTGCCATTTTGGTTCTCAAGGCCCATTTTCAATCACGCTTCCCCACTCTCTATCTAGTAACTTGGTTTAAGTCCATTTTGGTTCCCCAAGCCTACTTCTTGTCTCCTACGTGTAACAAAGTTGCTGCCCCAACCTTGCAATAGAGAAAAGTCAATGACTCATTCCCAGCCCTGGATAGGCACTTGTGTCTTTCTTCCTATTGGCACCTTCTATGTGCTAGATTAGGCATATTCTTAATGCCAAATTGATTTTTTCTTGCTCATTTATTCAAAGTGCTCAATAAGGTATGTTAGGAGTGCTAGATAAGAGATACTAAACATGAACGTAAAATGACATTCCTCAAAAAAGTATTCTCCATATGGCTGAAACCATTGATATAATAATTGGTTCTTATGATGATGAAAATCTTATAAGATTGGGAAATTAATTCAAAAACTTCAGAGGGTTGTAACTTTTGACCTGCACCTTCTTAACATTTTCCTCATGGCTTCATTAGGAGAAGTTGATTGTATAGAAACTCACACCTTTTTTCCTATTGGCGGCTTTTGGGTGCTAGATGAGGTCTGTTCTTAATGCCAAAATGCTCTTTACTTGCTCCTATGTAATGCCCCACCTGAAGATCCTTAGAACAAGGATAAATATAAGCCAAGATAATTTAAAAATAAGTATGGATGCACATGATAGAGAACATACAAGGACCACAAAGATTGCAATGAAAGACTAAGAAAACATCCAAACACTAACAAATTTCCAAATGCCATCATTGACCAAAATGACTAACCATGAAAGTACATAAATGATTTTGAGTCCAAAACATTATGAAATAAACATGCAATTCCAAGGTATTTGTAGTCACAAAAGCTTAGACCCTTTCCCAAAGTCTTACCTAAGGACAACCTCGTGAAACATGGAAATAACCTCCAGGCTATGGGACTTGAACTATGAGGTGGAATCTTTGAAGAAGGTTGACTTCCTCTCCTATCAGGATGCACCTAAAGTATTCTTGAAGAGAAAAGGGAGAAATAATACATAAAAGCAACTACATAATCTATTCTAAAGAGGCAATGCACCAAAATAGGGTGTCCAGATTAGTCTCTACTGATACATGCATAGTGTTATTATTATGTTAGTCTAAAGATATACAGATTCAAACCCTACTTTAATTTATAATTTACACATAGATGAGGAAACCATATGATCGACACAAGGAAGATACTTCACTTTTATCGCCTACAGGTCAAAAAAATATAGAAAGTGTAGATTATAGATATTTGCAATACATTGAGGAGAGGCAAACAAATTTACACAGTACAACGATGGTTGAAAGAGATAAGGTAGGAAGTCATATAACTCAAAGGCAACAAAGAGTTTATAGTAGCATGCCAAGGTAGTACAAAAGAAATAGAGGAAATCTAACCTTGAGAAAGAGTACAATGTTTGCCTCTATAGTGCTAGTATAACTTGGATGAATTCCTTCACAAGAGAAAACTTAACCACTACGATCAAATCTCTAGAGAGAAAATCACTACAAAAGACCATAAAGATTTGATCTTTGCATAAATCTACAGATGAAAGATCACTTGTTCACCAAAAAAATATTTAAGAGGTTAGGAATGATGGTTATTTAATCTCTAACTAAATGAATGGCTTAACAAATGGTGGTGGAGTATCTCTTCACAATTATCGAGCCTGGGGATCAATGAAAGTGGTGGAAAAGAATCAGATTGATCATTCAAGGAACTACTTTCACTACTACTAACATCCAACTTGATGATCATATTTGGTCAAATGATATTTAGTGATTAATATCTACTGCATGGACCAAACATTTCTCATTGTTATGCCAAGCTATCAACATCCAATCTTTATGCCTTAACTATCCACAATCACATCCTCGCCACCACTTTCTCCAAATAACTATTCCTTCTTGCAAAATCATGACTTGCTAGTCATTGTTGCGTCACCACTTTGAACTAGCATTACTGTCTAATCTTTGCAACCAAGAAAAACAAAGGGAATTACTTGATCATGAATTGAAGCTTAGCTACCTTTCGATCTGTAGTGATCATGCACTGCCCATAGATTAGAAGGATCTAATAGTGTAGGATATAATTTGAACATTGGAACTCTTGCTTTTCCATGTCATTGTAACTCAAACCATAGCATGTCAACGTGATCATGTGATTGGGAGAAATTAAAATAGGGCACACTTTCAAAGTCTTAATCTTAGTCAGTGCTTGATTGCTCGCAACCATGCGATTCACATGGTCATGACTTAAAATACTAAGAAATAACATGAAATGGAGAAAATGACTTAATGTTATATCATTTCATGTACATACTATGTGACTATTAAACTAATCATTGTTTGAATGTAATTTTTGGTAGGAGGCAATTCTTGATTAACATTTTTGGCAACTCAGGGGGGATGCAAGCCTGATTAACATATGACTAGTGACCATTTAGAAAGATCCATTGGGCTATAGAGTCTTTGAAACCATAAACTCATTAGTATACCACCTTTGCTACACTTCGCGTCATAAAAAATATTCTTTCTCTGCAACTTGAAAAATAATTTGTAGAATCAGACCCCTCCTTTCCAAAATAAAACATGTGCTCATGCACTTCTTGAAAATAAGAAAGAACAAGAAAGAAAAAACTTCTTTGACTATGTTCATGAGATGATAAAAATCATCAAAAACAAGGTTTAAGATATATACCATTAATAGGAATGGGAAAGACTTTTCCATTAGGCTTGCTTAACTAAAAATCATTAGATTACTTACAACTGATGATCACATAGGGGCCACTCCATAAGGAATTGAACTTTTTGTGTCTCCTAGCCTTTGCCTTGTCTGCATCCCATATCAACAAAAGGTCACTTTCCCTGGAAATTCTGACTTTAGACTTTTTATCAAAGATCCTCTTCATCTATTGCTGATGTATCTCAAGGGTCTGGAATGCTTGACCTCTTTTCTCCTCTAACTCCATCAGATCTGCCATTCTTACAAACATAACATCATCTTCAATCAATTCCAACTAATGAGCCAACTCAAAAGCAAGAAAATCTAATGATACAGGAAGCCTAGCTTCCCTACCATAGACTAACATGAAGGGAGAATTTTCTATGGGCCTCTTGGGTGTGATTCTATCAACCTAATGGGCATTCCTTAGCTTCTAATGCTAGCACCTTTAGTTATCCTCCACCATCCTCTTAATGATTCTGATAAAATTCCTATTAGATGATTCAACCAAACTATTACCCTAGGGTAATAGTTATAGGATATGCTCAAGTAAATACCATGATCAAGTGCCCATGTACAAATTTGAGCTCCTATGAATGATTTAGCATTATATAAAATAATAGTTGAAGGGACACCAAACCTAGTTACAATCCCATCAAGGAATTTGAAAAATGAAGGTTTTGTAGAATCCTTTAGTGCTACTGGCTCTATCCATCTTGTAAAATAATTAGTAGTGGCTAAAATCCATTTATGACTAGAGCTAGAAAGAGGATTGATGGAACCAATACAATCTAGTCTCCATTGGGTAAAAGGTTGATCTACCTAGATGGGATGAAGTGGAAGTGCTGCAAGTCTCTGTTTACCTAAGAAGAAAGTGCACTTCTTGCACTTCCTCACATGTTTGTGGCAATCATGAAATAGGGATGGCTAGTAGTAACCAGCTCTCATAATTTTCATTGTAGTAGTCCTTACTAAGAAATGACAATCATCAAGTCCATCGTGAAGTTCTTTGACTATTCTCTCTATTTGATCTGTATCAACACATCTTAGTAGGGCTCCACTGAAATATTTCCTAGAAAGAACACCATTAGTTATAGCATAAGGAATAGACTATAGCCTAAATTGTCTTCTCTTAGCTTTATTCAACCTCTAAGGATATCCATTCCCAACCAAGAAGGCTTTCATATCATCCATCCAACCCCTAGGATTATCATTTCTTGTTTCCTATTGTTTTGTTAATACCAAGACAACCTCCTTTTAAATCTCATGAGATGAGATCATTTTTTTGAACAAACCCCTTCCCCTTATCAGCTTGGTGATCTAAGTTTCCATGTCATATTCCATTACCTTGGTGGTCCAACCATCCCTCTTTTCACTAATATCTTTGTTTAACAAGAAATATTTTATGCTAGCATAAGGAACCAACAAGTGGATTTTATTATGAGACAATAGGTGTCTAAATTTCTTTAGGGCTCTTATGACTACAAGAGCCTACTTTTCCACATAGCTATATTTATTTTCACACTCCTTGAGTCCTTCACTAAAAAATAAATAGGTTACTCTTCATTTTTTTATTTTAGCTGTGTCAAGACAATAGAAATACTCAACTCACCTCCTAATGTGTAGAGGATGAAATCCTTATCAAAAATTGGATTAATGAGAGTGAGGGATGTAGCTACGACTGCCTTGATCTCCTCAAAACTTGCTTTCTTTTCCTTGGTACATGAGAAGGCCATATTATTTCTTAGAATAGTTGTAAGAGGTTTCACCATGGTATCTAGGTTAGGAATAAATCTCCTTACAAATTTTATTCTACCAAGAAGGTCTTGTAGACCCTTCTTGTGACTAGGAAGCAGAAGGTCAAGTATTACTTTTGTTGTTTTTGGATCAATGGTTAGGACCACTTTAGCTACAATGTCCCAAAAAATTCCCTTGATAAGTGGAAAAGACACACTTGATTGGATTTAGGAACACCCCATACTCTCTACATTTCACAAATACTTGCCTGAGGTGGCCAAAATGCTCTATTGTATTCTTTGAGTATACTATGATATCATCAAGATAGACTAACACAAAATTTTCAATCATATTTTTGAAGGCCATCTCCATCACCTTTTGAAATGTGGCACCTATATTTGTTAGTCCAAATTGGACACCCCATTTAGTAGTGAAAGTAATTTTATATCTGTCAATCTCTTTAACCAACACCTAATTATAACCTGAGAACCTATCCAAGAAGGAGAATCTCTCTGAACCACTGACCTTAGACAATATTTGTTCCATAGAAGGGAGGGGATGGTGATATTTAAGAGAGGCTTGATTAAGATCCCTAAAACCTATGCACAATCTAATCTCTCCATTCTTTTTTCTAATAGGGACAAGGTTTTCCACCCGAGAGGAATGATTGATAGGAAAAATGATATTGGCATCAATTATTTGGACAACTCATTTCTCATTAGGGGTTTAATCTTGGGATTTATTGGCCTCTATTTTTTCTTAATAGGCTTAACATTATCTACTAGATCTATAGTATGTTGAAACAAGCTGGGATCAAATCCTTTCAAATCATCATATGTCCAAGAAAATATATCATTGAATTCTTGACATAGATGAACAAAATTTTCTTGTTTAGTTTTAGAACATACCTTCCCCACGTTTAGCATTTTTTCATCAACAACTATGATTGGTACATGATCTCCTTTGTTTATAGCAAGATTCATGCCTCTTTCCCTTGCTTGGTCATCAGGGTTGAAGATAACCTCTAATGTAATGAGACCCTTAGGTAATTTGTTGGAGCTGAGGTTGATGATTTGATCTCCATATTGGTCACATAACCTCACCTAATTTCTATTTGAAAATTTTGCTTCATTCTGCAAGAAACTCACTATTTTTGCATCATATTCAAAGACCTGCCAATTAATATCATTATCAGGGACAACAGGTCTGATTACCATCTTAATTCTCTATCTCTTTTCATCTTCTAGGCTTCTTAAGACATCATGAGATGCACCGACTACTTCAAGTCTATTAGCATGTCTATTTTTCTTCCTAGAAATACTTTCAATATTGAATGCACTAAAATTTTCAAGCAAATCCCACACCCTATGTTTGTAAGACTTGAACAAATTATTCGTAGTGACATTTTGGTTCCTCACCTAATTGATTACCAACTCACTACCCCATACATAGTCAATGCCTAGATTTGTCTTTTTTGAGCGATTAAGAGACCCTGAATCAAAGTCTCATATTTGGCCACATTATTAGTACAACTAAAATGCAACCTAAATCAGAAATAATATCTTTCTAATGCAAGAGAAACCAACATTATGCCAACCCCTGATCCATTCTCATTTGTTGATCCATCAAAGTACATGCTCCATATCCCATTTATATCTTCTTTGGATTTCACCAAGTTAGGGACGAGAGCATCCTTTTCTAGATATACAATATGTGCCCAAGTTGGTCTCTAAGGTCTTTGATATGGGATCAAATTGATAGGCATTAGCCCATTCATCAAAGAGGAAATTAGGTATATTAGATAAGAAGGTGGCAGGCTTGTTTGGTGTATCATTCTCATCCACTTCTAGGATGGTACAATTCATATTGATGAAGTTAGGAGTATAGGGCTCAATATGATGGAGAGCTAATGGTTTTACTTTGATTGAAGTGTTGGTTCTATATCTAGTTCTAAAAATCATATATGACCAATCGAAAGATATGTAGCCACCTATTTGAGTAGTGAAGTTCCTTGATAGACAAATGGCAAAATGCAGATTGACTTCTATATCTTGAACTATAGTACAACGTGGACAAGCATGTAAGGTAATCTCAACATTCCTAAGGATTCCCATAGTCTTGATGATACTAGTGTCAAGTTGTAACACATCTTTAACAATGGGTTCATATTTCATTTCTAAGGCATCAACAACACATTTGGGCATTACTGAACTACTTGCTCCAGAGTCAACCATACAATTATGAATTAGCTTATCTCCTATGAGAAAAGAAACATAGAATGGAGGAGGTTTAACCTTTTTACTTACTTCTACCTACTTTGATGGTTACACCAAGCTTACAACATTCTTCATACTAGGTGGCTAATCTCCGAGTTCAATGCTTTCCAACTCTTGCTGTAGTAGCCTCCTTTGCAATGGTAAAGTAGCTACAACATACCACGTAGAAATGTTTTCATTGTGATGGGTGTGCAAACTGCTTTTGTTTTTGTATATTCTTTATAACTTTTTCCTTGTCTTAAGCCTGTCTAAAACCTTGTTATGCCATTAGTTATTAAGGAATATAATGCATTTAATAAAGTCTTAAGGTTTGAAATATTTCTTGAAAAGAGTGGATGTTTAATGTATACATATTGATATATTGTGATCTATTCTGCTATAGGAACTAAAGATGTGAGAATATGGAGTGGGCCATTCAGCTGAAAGAACAAATTTTAAAGTTATCATTTTGTTACATTAAGTAAATAGTTTCAAATGGCTCTATTTTGGCCATATGTTATTTTAGCCAGACAATTTTATAAATTTTATGTATGGCCAGCAGCCAAAACAAACTATTATCCCTGTTTAGGAAACATGCCAGTGGCCATTCTAGGTAGTTTTTAATATGGTTAAAGATTTTATATAAGTGAATGTGAATTAAAGACATATCATTGATAATCTATAAAAATACTCTATTCCAGATTACTTTTGAATTTTTAAAGCATGATTTTCAAGCATCAGTTGGTGTTTTATCTCTCACCTCGCGAACCAGACGAGGGCCCCCTCTCGGGAAACTTGGTGAGATTCCAATAGATTACTTTGTAAGTATTTTAGTATTATTGATTGCATGTGTTTCTCTTAGTTTTGATTGCATGCATTTATAATAAGGTTGCCATATATGTTTGCTAATCAAATTCACATAGAGCTTGTTGATTAATCATGAATTCAATTGTTTGATGGAATTATTGATTGCGACAGTCTTATAAAAGAATTGTTTGATGTTAATACATAAATCTGTTATATAATACTATTCGTTCTGTTCTTCCTACCACTCCCATTCAGCCTTGGTACTCATAATATCATCTTTTGTATTTCCCTTACTATATCGTTTCAGTCGTTAAACCATAATATTTATCATACTCACAACTTTCTATCGCCATTCACAATATCCCCTGTCGCCCTCTATCAACTTCTTGCCGCATCTTGTATTTTGAACCAGCCCGTTAGAAACAACTTCCCATCACAGCGTAAGCATATTACATTAAACAAAAACTCTGCAACAAGCATTCATTGAGATTAATTGTTTGTTAATAGTATTTGGGATTAATCAATTAAAGGAGTGTTAAAAGTATTTGTGTTTAATTGTTTAAAGTGTGTTGATAATATTCATATCATTCATAAAGACATTGTGTTTTGTTTCTAGGTGTGAACTTTAGATTAGAATCCATTTGCAAAAGTAGTCTTAGATGTGTGGTAATTTAGATAGTTTAATTTATCAACAAGTAATAATTGCATTCATAAACCTTGTGATTTATTATCTTCACCCCTTGAGCAAACAGCCATGATATCTCTCGCAAGTCCACGATTCTCAGATTGACATTTTAGGGGTAATTTTTGATTCAACTATATCCATATAAAGGCCATCTAATTGAACCTCAGTTTTACCCAATATTTTTGGCACCGTTGCCAGGGAGAGATATTAAAGGTGTGAAACTATAATAAGTCGAGATAGGAATAGTGAGTGCTTGAGAAATCTTGAGCAATTGTCAACCTTGCTTAGGATAGTACCTTTGGTTCCACTGCAGTAAATCATTTAGGTGCATGAATAGGCCTAGAGATAGTCAAGGTAGATTTGTTAAGAAGGAATCTGTAGGTAGCTCAAAAAATCAAAAATCACAAAAAGAGAAAAATCCATCAACCATTGAAACCAAACTAAGTGGTGAAGTTAAAATCCAGCCATTCTCTCAATTCACCTCTCTTACTACACCCTCTGAAACTACTGAACAGTTTGCAAAGTCATACAAAATTAGGTGTAGTAAGCCTCTAGAGCCTCACGAACAACCCTTTAAAACATCTTTTACACCTTGGGCAACCAAATTTTTGGAAGAAGTCATGGCTGACAATATCAAAAACAACAATGTAGGGGGAAATAATGTTGAAAACAATAGGAATGAAATTGTTCAACATAATACAGCCTTCAAATTTCCTATTCAACCTCCCATTGATGATGCCCCTATGAAAAATATCCCTCACTTAGGACTTCCCATATTTCGAGGGTCAACCTCCGAGGATCTTGATATGTTCTTGTTTGAATTTGATGTCCTTTTTAATAGCTATGATTATCAAAGTGATGCACACAAATTAAATCTCTTTCCAGCTACTTTGAAAGATGCTGCATTACGATGGTTTATGAGTCTTAGGGACATTAGGACATGGAACCAAATGAAAGATGCTTTTCTATCAAAGTATCAGGAGTACTATAAGACCAAGGAAGTATGGGATGAAATCTTTCACATGACTCAATGAGAAGAATAGTCAGTTGAAGATTTCTTGGAACGTTTTTCCTTTAGCTTACAACACTCACGACGTCTTGATTTAAATTCAGAAACCATCAAGATGCTTTTCCTAAGAGGAATTCATGATGAAACCATGGATGCCTTAAATTTGATTTGAAAAGTTGATATTTCTAAAATTTCCTTTGAAGATATTTGTGATATATGCAGCAATTATTGACAGTCTCATTGATCTATTCGCGAGAATTCAAGTAAGTTTTTTACTATGGGTAATGCATCAAGTATTTCCAAGTGTGAAATTGGTAATTTACTTGAAGATCTTAAAATGACTTATTAAATCATATGGGAAAAAAAATTGACATGTATTCTTGCAGGAAACATGAAGAAGCTGAAAAGGCCTTAGCAATATATTGTCCAACCTATCGTAAGAAGAATGGACCGAAAGATTGCCCTTATAATCAAACTCATGTAGCATCACTTGAGGAAGCTAGTAAGACTTCAACGCTACAATCTCTTCCTGAAGGGATGATTCCTATGGAATATACCAAAAAACCAGTTTACTATATGGCTCCACAATGCCAGTTTTTACCTAGAGGGTTCTCCAATGAATATTTTTTCGAACCACCTCAACAATTCTCTGACCAAGGCCCATGGTATGGAGGTTATCAAAAACCTCAACCTTATTATCAATGGCCCCAAAGATTTCAGCCTATTACACAACCATGACATCAAACATGGAGGCTGCAACCTGCATATCCAACTCCTCCATCATCATATCAACCTTATACACAATCCTATTTTCCACAACACTCCTTTCCTCCACCACCATTAATAAGCCCCTACCAACAACCTCAATAATTCCTTCCTCCCATACCTCCATCATCTTCGAACCCACCTTCAAATCCTCCACAACCACCTAAACCACCATCCATGCCAACTCAACCAAATCCAAATCCTAATAATAAACCTCCTCAACCAATCTATCACAGTGAAGCAACTAATCTTCTCACCTATCCTATTAACTCGGTTGAGTTGGATGGTGTACACCTTAGATCTAGGAAAGCTCTTAAAGGACCTACTATCACAGAGGTCCCAGATGAACCTGAAGAGGAGCCAGAAAAAGAACCACCCTTTCCTGATCGATTCATTCATAAGCCGGAGCCTAAAGAGCCAGCACATCATGAGTTTGATATTTTAAATGAATTACATAATGTTAACATCAAAATTTCTTTTTTGCAAGCTCTTAAGGATGTACCAGTATAAAACAAAACAATATGGGAATTATGTACCCAACATCAGAAAAAGAAGGATCCAAAAACTGTTCAAGTTATTGGACAACTTGCAAAATTAATGTTGGGGAATATCAATATTCCAAAATATGCAGATCTTGGCAGTCCTGTCATTCAGGTAAGTATTGGTACAATTGTTATTCCAAATACACTTATGGATTTAGGTGCTGCCATAAATGTAATGACAAATGAAACAAAAATAAAATTATCCTTAAAGGGACTTAGACCTACTCCTACAGTGCTTCAAATAATTGATCACTCCTTAGTCAGACCAGAAGGGGTTATAGAAGATGTCATTCTTTCCATTGATAGTTGGGATTATGCAACCAATTTCATGATCCTTAAACCTAAAGCTAAGTTGGGGGGATATCCTCTCATTCTTGGAAGACCTTGGCTAGCAGCAACCAATGCCCACATTATTTTTTAGTCAGGTGACATGATTATTTCTAATGGTGATCAAACAAAAGAGTTAACCTTATATCCTCCTGCTCAACCATTATTAGATACCGAGGATCCAACTTGGGTTGACATTGATTCAGACGACTATGTTCCAGTCCTTACCATTGGGCAAGTACAATATTTTGAAGATCCAACTGATGAGGCCATTTTAGTAAATTTTCTTCAGAATAGATATGAGTCTAATGATATCCTGGAAACTATGATTTTTCCTTCTCATGTGACTATTGACTGTCCTTTTGGGAAATTTCCTTTAGTTGGAAATCCTCAATCCATTCAACACTTCCTCACGTTACATCAACTTCTACCACATCAATATTTATATAGTCCATTATTATCTTTGGAAAAACTAGAAACATCATCAAGACCCACCTCATCCAAACCTATGGAAATCCTACTTGGGCGTACCCTTAATATTAATCCACAATTAACACTAGCTTAGGTTAAGGATCTCATAAGTATGGTTAAAGAACATAAAGATGCTTTTGCATGGGAATATCAAGACATGTGCGGTATTCATCCTGACACTTGTACCCATCACATTTATATTGAGGAGGGAAGTCGCCCAATTTGACAACCGTAGCGTTGACTCAATCCTGCCTTGCGTGATATTGTCAAAGAGGAACTCCAAAAACTTTTTAATGTTGGATTTATTTATCCAATTTCAGATAGTAGGTGGGTATCTCCCTTGGTTGTCGTTCCAAAGAAAAATGGTAAGTGGTGTATTTGTGTTGATTATCGAGATTTAAATAAGGCTACTTCGAAAGATCATTTTTCATTACCTTTTATTAATCAAGTCTTGGATACTCTTACAGGGAAGCAATTATTTTCCTTTTTGGATGGATTTAGTGGTTACAACTAGATCTGCATTGCCCCAAAAGATCAGGACAAAACTACTTTTACTTGCCTATGGGGAACCTTTGCATACAATGTTCTTCCTTTTGGGTTATGTAATGCTCTTGCGACATTTCAACATGTAGTATTAATCATATTTTCTGATCTAGTTAATGATTGTGTAGAAGTCTATATGGATGACTTTAATATTCAGGGAAATACTTTTAAAGAAGCCAAAGATAACTTAGAGAAAGTGCTTAAATAATGTATTGACACTAATTTGTCTTTAAGTCATGAGAAATGTCATATCTTGATGACAAAAGGAATTGTTTTAGGTCATTTAATCTTATCAAAAGGTATAAAGGTTGATCCCAAAAAGATCCAAATAATTCAAGATCTCCCCACACCTTCGACACAAAAAGATGTTTGGAGTTTGCTTGGTCATGCCAGATACTATAGGAGATTCATTCAGAACTTTAGTAAAATTGCTTCTCCTTTGTTTGCCTTGTTAGCTAAAGATGTTGTTTTCACTTGGACCCCTGAATGTCAAGAGGCCTTTGAAACCATTAAGAACAAGTTAGTAACTACTCCTATTCTTAGAGGTCCTAACTAGGGATTACCATTCCATATCCACACTGATGCTTCTAACTTCTCAATGGAAGAAATACTTGGACAAAAGGAGGACAATCTCTTCTATTCAGTCTACTACATTAGCAAGAATTTCACTGGTGTTGAGGTAAACTATATGGTAACTAAAAAATAATTTTTAGCTATTGTTTATGCTATTAATAAATTTCGGCACTACATTACTGGTTATAAGGTGTTTGTTCATACTGATCATTCAGCAATTCAATTTTTGATGAATAAACCTGTGGTAACTAGTAGGGTTATTAGATGGTTTCTTTTATTACAAGAATTTGATGTCATTATACTTGATAATCCTGGTCAAGAAAATGTGGTTGTAGATTTGTTGTCTTAGATACCTCAGTCAGATAATGAAGCTGTTCCTATTGATGACTCGTTCCTTGACGAACACCTCATTCCAATCTTTGCCAAAAGTCCATGGTATGCCGACATTGCCAACTATTTGGTTACATGCAAATTTCCACCGCACTTCTCCCCTAATGAGTGTCATAAGTTGGTGGGTCTTAGTGGACAATATACTTGGATTAATGGTCTTCTATTCTGAACCGACATTGACAATATTATGTGCCGTTTCATTCCTAAAGAAGATGTCTTTGACATTCTCCGTGCTTGTCATACTGAACCTTGTGGAGGACACTTTGCTGCTCAATGAACTACTCACAAGATTCTAACTGCAAGTTATTACTGGTCTATGCTCCATAAAGATTGCAGACGTTATGTTCAACATTGTGACCAGTGCCAACGCATGGGTCATCCTACACGATCAGATGAGATGCCACTTCACCCTCAGCTTTCTATTGAGCCTTTTGAAAAATGGGGTCTTGATTTTGTTGGACCTATTAACCCACCTTCCAAAAATAAGGAATATATTCTTGTTTATACAGATTATGTCACAACATGGGTTGAAGTAGTTGCACTAAAACATGTCAGAGATACCAAAGTTGCTGAATTCTTATATTCTAAGATCTTCACTTGCTTTGGTGTTCCACATGAAATTACTACTGATCAAGGACCTCAGTTCACTTTAGACCTCATTTTTGCATTGATCAAGGAATATGAGATTCACCATAGAAAATCATCACCTTATCATACCCAAGCAAATGGACAAGTTGAAGTGACTAATTGAGAACTGGAGAATATTCTTACCAAAACTGTTGCACTTCATAAGTGTGATTGGGCCACACAACTTCTTGAAGCTATTTGGGCCTATCATACTACATGGAAGACCACCATTGGTCTGACCCCTTATGAATTGGTTTATGGTAAGAAGGTTGTACTTCATATTGAGTTCGAGATTAAGACTCTTCGAACTACACTTGAACTCGAAGTCTCTCTAATGCTCAAAAGGAATGCCTAACACAAATCCACTCCCTTGATGAGTTACGTCAAGAGGCACTTCTTCATACCAAACTTGTTCAAAATCAACAAACATTGTGGCATGAAAAACACATTCGTTAATGTTCTTTTCAGCCTGGCAATTGGGCACTTTTATACGACTCCCAATTCCAAGATTTTAAAGGAAAATTTTATACAAGGTGGCTTGGACCTTATGAAATTGAACATGTGTATGACAATGGTATAGTTTAACTCTGCACTATGGATTCTGAATGTTGTCTCTCTTGAAGGACACTTTCTTTCTAGAGATTGCCAAGGAACTCATCATGGTTCCCTTTGGTCTCCTTCAGTATTGATAATATATATATCATATACTAAATATATATATTATTATTATTAAAAAAAAGAAAAAAAAGGAAGATCCAATAATGAAAACTAGGTCTTTGGCATTGTTGGCCAACTACTTGTTGAAAATTGGGTAATCCAACGACTTGTAGTTGTTTGACTTCCTGGACGTGAAAACTGGTTCACCAGCGCTTCCAAGTGGCACTTGATTGAAAACCAATTTTTCGGTGGTCTTGTGTCGTACAAAATAAATAAATTTAGTGCTAGTTGTGATAGGAGGTTTCCTTGTTCTTGTCACACTTCTTTCTTCCTTGTTGGTTGCGACAACAAGTTTTTCGATCCTGTCGCCATTCTCTTGGCGTTCCTCCAAAATGGACCTCTTGTTGCTTCACATTCTTCGGTGGCCTATACTACCATGTGTCTTTCCGCTATGGTGGCCACTTCCTTGCAAATCTTTTTACAGTGGATTTTTCTTGCTCCTCACATGCCTGCAGTCATTTTCCTTGTGGTTGGCGGCTCTGTCCTATTTTGCTAAGACGATCTCCTTGGATTTGTTGATGCCTTCACCTTGTCTTCCTTGCTGTCACCATGTTAGGAATTATTTTCTCACCTTTTCCTTTATTAGATGTATTTTATTTTCTTAATGATCATTTGGCATGCCCGGGATAGATCAACCACTTAAGCTGGGGGGGTTATGTGCCATGTTATCATTTTCACATATATCCTTATTGAGTCATCATTTCCACACCATTTATTACATGCTCCTCTCTATTATTCATGATTCTGTGCCACATCACTTATACACGAGCCTTTTTTCCTTACCAACTAATTATATTTATCATGCCATTATTACTACTTTTTGATGGTATTATCCTCATTTCCCTAGTGCTAAATCTATTTCATATTTCCTGTCATTTTTATTTTCACCGTTGTTTTTTGCTTCTTAACCACTATGATAAACCTTTCAAATTCTATTGCTTGTCATGGGGGGAAACATCTTCGCTTTGAGCCAGAATCTTTGGATACGTTATATGCTAATGAGGAAGCACTAAATTTTTTTACTCATGCTAGATGGACAACCTTCTTCAAATGCTTGTGTTGATTTGACATGACCATAGCTGTAGAATTTGCCTTAGGATTTTAGGGAACTCATGCTACTATTCGAGGATTATAGTTTCCTGTGAATGTAGGGATAATTACAAAAGTCATTGGTTTACTCCAAATTGGTGACCTTTTCTTTCCTACTCCATCATCCAGGGTTACAAATTTGAAGCCTCACAAAAGTAGTTTTTACAGCGAGGAGAATCAGTTGAGAATGTCCAGGGGCAAGGGGTAGCAAGGAAATCACTTCTAGAGCCATGGGATTTTGTTGCAAAATTCTTAATTCATTACATCATCTGCGAAGGGCGCTTCAAGTATGTATTTGCCCACCATTTCTGCTTAATGTTACATTTGCGATATGGTGTTCTTGTTAATTTTCCCTATTACCTATTTTGTTCCTTAAAACGGTCCCGTGACCAATACAATTAGGGGCATGCTGATTCCTTGGCCCACCATGGATTAATTAAGTTCATTGTCAACCATAATCTTCACCTAGCTCAACCAACTCTTGAATGGGATGCATTTGTGAATTAGACCCCTATAGAAAATCATCAACATCTTGCTGCTGATGATACCCCTGAAGCCGGTTCTTCTAAAAAGTGGTGTTTGAAACCCTTGAAGCTACCGAAAGAAAAAACCTTAAAGCTCAAAGGAAAAGCAAAAAGAAAAATCCCAAAACTCAGCCCTCATCCCATGATTATGTGACAGAAATAGCATACCCCTAATAAGTTGCAAGGGTTAGTTGAAACAATAGAATTTGTAAGTGATATGAAAATTTTGGGAACAAAAGAACCCCAGACAAAGAACACCCAGCTTTAAAAAAAGATAAGGAACCAACAACGTAGAAATAAAAAACAAAAATAGCAAAGAGAACATTCTACCCATGAGAAACCAATTTTTGAAGAAGAAGAGCCACTTGAACAACAAAATGAAGAAGAAATTGCACACCATGATACTGTTAGAATCTGAAAAGATTAACAACCCATAAAACTAGTGCAAAGAGTAAATATCTAAACTATGAATGAAAATGATACAAAATCAAAATAGCATCATAGAGTTAGTCTCCAAGAGAGTAATGCAAATGCTGGAAGCAAAATAGCATTAAGAGGATGCAAAAACAAGAGATATCCAAATACAAGCCAAGTAGCATGCTTATATAGGCTAGGAAGAGGGAGGAGGTGGCAACACCAACCAATGAGGAGCAACCATCTATCGGACTAAAGATAGCAAAGTATCTTCCCAAGATAGCTAATGGATGCTCACATGTAGGAAGGTGACACCTCACAACCATTCACCTAATAAGACATGCTTTATTAACCTAAGTGAGATTATTAAAAGTGTAGGAAAAACCTAGCAAAATAGGAAAAATAAAAAACTACACTAACACCCCCCATAAGCGAAGCTTAGGTGGATGTAGAAATGGGTCCCGGCAAGTCAAGCCTGATGAGGTACCCATGTACATAAAATTCCCCCAAAAGAGAGAGAAAAGAGACTCCCCAAAGAAAATTAGGACTCCAAGTGAGAGGAAGAGGCCCCCCCAAAAGATGTAGCATCCTGCACCTCCAGAAAAGCTTGCAAATTTTGTCCTGTAGTTCCACTTACATCGAACAAGTTTTCTTTCCTTAGGAAAAGGGACAAGATCCCAAATGTGGTTCCTCATCAAGGAACTATACTCTTCCTGCATAGCTGTATCCCACTCAGAAATACTAGAAGCCTCATGAAAGGACTGTGGATTTGAGGTAGTAGCAATGAAGATATGTAGAGCATCTTGGAATTGTGAATGATTCTGCTTGGTGTCTGATGGATCCCCAACCCAATCACCTGCAAACTGCAAGGTCTGTCTAGCCCAAAGTGGACCAAAAGATGGAGAATCTAGAGGAGAATCATCAACCTATAAATGATGACTAGGAGAGGAAGGAGGTGAGTCCTCTGAATCACTCTCTGCATCAAAAGTGGAGGTAGAAGACTGCTCAAGTGAATCTGACCCATTAGAAGATCTATCATGTATTCCAAGTGACTCCAATGTCAAAGTAGAAGGCAACCCTATGACCATGCTCTGCTGGTTAAGCTGATGCAAGTAGTGGAAGTTAAGATGGCCAAACCACTCATGCCATAATCTACTCACATCATTAGAGTGAATGAGTGAAATAGTCAAAGGAGGATCAAGAACAAAGTGAGAAAACATATAGAGTTGTGACTGATGATCTGCTCTCCCAACTACAACTGTAGAATCATTGTGCAACTCACGTATCTCCACTGAATCAGGAGTGAACTCAACTCGCTTGCCTAAACCTGTGTGAGTGATCTGGTGTACCGATAGGAGATTAGTTGACAATGACGGTACACAAGGAACATCATGGAATGTGCCAACCCCCACATCAATAGACCCTCTCTCACACACCTCAAAAGGAGTGTTATCACCCATCAAAATAGAAGGCATAGTACACGGCTCCAAGGATGCAAGTTCTTCCTTAGATGAAGCCATGTGGTGTGAAGCACTCGAATCAAGAACCCAAGTGGATGGTGAGGAAGCAACTGCAAAAAGGGCCTTGCCCTTTCCTTTCCCCTTGCTATTTTCTTTTTCTTGGTTAGACCCTTCATTAGAACTTTGTTTAATAGACTCAGGAACACTGATATTATTCTTCTCAAGAATGTATGTCAAGTGATCAAGTTGTTTCTGCAAACATTTATGTTCATCATGACTAGGTCTTTTACAATAGGCACATTTGACCTTTTCTTTCTTAGGCTTATTGCCCTTGGAAGATGGTGTATCAATAGTTGCTTTTGAAGAAATCCATATCTGATCCTTCTTCTCCTCACTATTCTTTTGTTTCTTATCCTTACTATTGTTGTTACTACTTTGTCCTTGTTGTTCTTTTGTGCCTTGGTTGGCAGCCAAGGCATGTGACTTAGAGGACTTAAGAGTGCCCATATGGATTAGCTTGTCCTATTCTTGAGTGAGATTGATAGCAAAATCATCTAAAGATGGCATGGTGAATTGAGTACCAAGTGCACCCTTAGTAGCATAGAAGGTAGAGACAAAGACAGAATATTCTGAACTTAGCTTAGAGAGAATACTAAGAATTAGTTGTTCATCTTTCTTTTCAATTCCACATTGTTTTAACTGCAGCCTTAGTGATTTCAATTTGGTGAAGAAATCTTGGATTGTGTTGAAATTGCCTGGACTCAAACTAATTAATTCATTTTCCAACATATGACCCCTCATTGAATCTTGTGTGCCAAATAGTGTTTCTAGCTTTGTCCATACTTCATTTGGTGTATCCAAAGACTCAATGTGAAATATCAAGTCAGGAGAAACAAACAAACACAATGTTCCAAATGCCTCATCACATTTGTTAAACCACTTAGGCTTATCTTCATCTTTGGCAGGTTCAGTTTCAAGTCCCATAGTTATCCTATTTAATCCAGCTTTCCTTAAGTGAATTTTCATGCATGATTTCCACTCAAAGTAATTGTATGGAGTTAGGATAGGCATATTTGTATGATCCATGATGAAGAAATCCAGAGAAGAAATGCTAGAAAGAAGAGAACCCAACCATGACAATGCCCCCCACTTTTTACTCAATCAAAGAATGCCCCCCAAAGAAATATGATTTGGCACTTTATTTTAGTGCATTTACAACTACCACTAGAAATAAATACTTAGTGGTCTTGATTTCAATGCATTACAAACCCTCATGAAAAGCATATGCTAAAAGTGAAACTTGGGCACAATAATCAAGGAAACAAATAGCACCACTATGATCTACTCGAAAAATCATGCACTTTCAAAAAAAGAATCGCCTCGATATGAGGTCGTATGAGAAAGTTATGATCCTCTGAAGTTTCCAAAATGAGAACTGTGCACAGTCACGGCCGAGAATCTACAATTTCTGAAGAATTCATGCATGAAAATCAAAAAAACAACTCGACTAGTGGATAGAGCACAAAAAAAAAACCAAGTTCATAAAAAAAATTATCAAAATCGGAGTCTGTATGAGCAAGAACGAGACATTTGAAAACTGCATTCAAATCTGCGACTGCCAACGGAGAGGGGTATGGCTATAGCTTTGCATGCTTGATTCTGCAAAATATACAGCTTGCATGCAAAATCTAAAAAATACCCAGATAGTTTTTCGGGGCTACGAACAAAACCCAAAAAGCATTTTTCTTTTTGATGTATAGAAGATGCTATTGTAGTGTAAATTGGATGCCTTTAACAGTAAAAAATGGCTCCAAAAATTAAAAAATGACCCCAACAACCAAAATATGACATGCAAATGCTGGATTAGCTTCCTAAGTCCATCAATGGCATGCTGGAACCTACAAAACTAATTGAAAACTCCAAATATGCAAGTTGGTTGTCAGATTTGAGATTGAAACCCCAGAGAAAAATCATTTTTGTCAAAACTTTTCTTATTCTCAGGATCATCCAAAGATGCAAGAGAAGAGCATACTTCTTTTTTCAAAAAACTACAATAAAGTTTATTTGCCCCCTCCGAATCTCTCAAATAAGGAAACTAAAATCTACTCTTGCACATAGAAAAGCTTTGATACCATGTTAGAATCTGAAAAGATTAACAACCAAGAAAACTAGTGCAAAGAGTAAATATCTAAACTATGAATGCAAATGATACAAAATCAAAACAACATCATAGAGTTAGTCTCCAAGAGAGTAATGCAAATGCCGGAAGCAAAATAGCATTAAGAGGATGCAAAAACAAGAGATATCCAAATACAAGCCAGGTAGCATGCTTATATAGGCTAGGAAGAGGGAGGAGGTGGCAACACCAACCAATGAGGAGCAACCATCTATCGGACTAAAGATAGCAAAGTATCTTCCCAAGCTAGCTAATGGATGCTCACATGTAGGAAGGTGACACCTCACAACCATTCACCTAATAAGACATGCTTTATTAACCTAAGCGAGATTATTAAAAGTGTAGGAAAAACCTAGCAAAATAGGAAAAATAAAAAACTACACTAACAAATACTAAATTTAGCAAAGTATTTGGTGAAGAAGTTGGGGACGACATTAATGTTGAGATTAATAAAGAAGTGGGCACTATGGAAGATCAACAGGAGGATCTTGAAACTACAAAATTACAGAAAGATGTCCATGAAGAACATGCTCAATAAGAAGAGACTGTAATGCAGGAACACTCCAATACCCATACTAATATGGTCCTTTATTAGGGTATAAATGTCAAGCATCCTCTTCCTGAAACTACCCTTGCGATGGTTGATATCAATAAAGATAAACTCCCCATCGCTCTTATAGTTCAAAATGACCCTAATCTAATTGCTACAAGAACAAGTGGAATTTATGAAGTTCCTGATGCTGAATAGGGTATGTCACTCTCTTCTAATGCACAATTATGGGAAATGGTCACTCAACTCCAACAATCCAACCAACAGTTGCAGTTATAGTTACAAGCACTCATCTCTCAAGAAAAGGGAACCATTGGTGTAACCAGAGTTGAAGCAGATATAGAGATACTTAATGTGAAGCCTATTGGATCTAGCCAAACACCTCAATTGCATGAGGACAAGAAAAATCTCTAAGTTGGGGGGAATGATGGGTGTGCAAACTGCTTTTGTTTTTGTATATTCTTTATAACTTTTTCCTTTTCTTAAGCCTGTCTAAACCCTTATTATGCCATTAATTATTGAGGAATATAATGCATTTAATAAAGTCTTAAGGTTTGAAATATTTCTTGAAAAGAGTGGATGTTTAATGTATACATATTGATATATTGTGATCTATTCTACTATAGGAACGAAAGATGCGAGAATATGGAGTCGGCCATTCAGCTGGAAGAACAGTTTTTGAAGTTGTCATTTTGTTACATTAAGTAAATAGTTTCAAATGGCTCTGTTTTGGCCATATGTTATTTTAGCCAAACAATTTTATAAATTTTTATGTATGGCTAGTGGCCAAAACAAACTATTATCCATGTTTAGGAAATAGGCCAGTGGCCATTCTAGGTAGTTTTTAATATGGTTAAAGATTTTAGGCTATATAAGTGAATGTGAATTAAAAGACATAGCATCGATAATCTATAAAAATACTTTGTTCCAGATTACCTCTAAATTTTTAAAGTACAATTTTCAAGTAGCAGTTGGTGTTTTATCTCTCACCCCATGAAACAGAGGAGGGCCCCCTCTTGGGAAACTTGGTGAGATTCCAGTAGATTACTTTGTAAGTATTTCAGTATTATTGATTGCGTGTGTTTCTCTTAGTTTTGATTGCATGCATTTATAATAAGGTTGCCATATATGTTTTCTAGTCAAATTCACATAGAGCTTATTGATTAATCATGAATTCAATTGTTTGATGGAATTATTGAATGCGACAGTCTTATAAAGGAATCGTTTGATGTTAATACATAGATCTGTTATATAATACTATTCGTTCTGTTCTTCCTACCACTCCCATTCAGCCTTGGTACTCATAATATCATCTTCTGTATTCCCCTTACTGTATCATTTCAGTCATTAAACCATAATATTTATCATACTCACAACTTTCTATCGCCATTCACAATATCCCCCATCGCCCTCTATCAACTTCCTACCGCATCTTGTATTTCAAACCAGCCTGTTGGAAACAACTTCCTGTCGCAATCTAAGTAGATTACATTAGAAAAAAACTCTGCAAAAAGCATTCATTGAGATTAATTGTTTGTTAATAGTATTTGGGATTAATCAATTAAAGGAGTGTTAAAAGTATTTGTGTTTAATTATTTAAAGTGTGTTGATAATATTCATAGCATTCATAAAGACATTGTATTTTGTTTCTAGGTGTGAACTTTAGATTAGAATTCATTTGCAAAAGCAGTCTTAGATGTGTGGTAATTTAGATAGTTCAATTTATCGACAAGTAATAATTGCATTCATAAACTTCTTGATTTATTATCTTCACCCCTTGAGTAAACAGTCGTGATATCTCTCGCAAGTCCACGATTCCTAGATTGAAATTTTAGAGGTAAGTTTTGATTCAACTATATCCATATAAAGGCCATCCAATTAAATCTCAGTTTTACCCAACACATTGGTCTTCCTCATTTTCTCTACCACACTAAAAGAAGTATTAGATGTTCTAATAAGAGCCTTGGAAGTAGAAATATGAGGCGGGATAGTCTGTGGGTTGTTCACATCATTTCTGCCTTCATCCCATTATTGCTATAGAGAAACATCAATAGGCTGATTCAAATTGTGTTATTGGGTGATTGCTTGCGTATGTGGCACTGCACTTGATGCAAAAGGCTGATTAGGAGGTTGAGGTTCCATTTCAACTGCAACTCTTTTCTTGCTCCTAATATTGTAAGCACAAAAATCCTGGTTTACATTACCATGCTCTTCCACTAGGTGATTCATAAAAGAACAATCATCCTGCTAAAAAGTATCAATCAGCTAAGAAGCACTGTGTTGCTAGACAACCATTTGCTCAGGTACAATCAAGACCAAGTAAGATTCTACCTTCTAATAGATGCAATATCCATAGAAGTAGTTACAATAAGGGTAGAAATATTGATCTTGGGCTAGGTTGTTCTGATGGACTATAGCCCTGCTTAGGTTGGTGTTCAAAGATTGGGGGTGGTTGATAGGTCTATTTTGATTGTGACAATAGGTCTATTTTGATTGTAGGGGGTATGAATCTGGTTTGGAGGTCTACCATGAATAGTTTCTTGACTCTAGAGTTGGAGGGGCTTATTATTTTGAGCTTGTTTCCTCTTCATAGTCAACAACTCATTTCCCATTTTCTGCACTATTGCACTATTTCCTTTCATCTTTTTTTCTTGATCCAACATTCTTCTATCTACATTCTGTATTAATGTCTACATCATAGCCTCAATCATATCAACTCCACTAGAGTATGTAGAGGCCATTAGAAGCACAACAAGAGGCTAACTTATAGAAGAGATATGAATAGGGGCTATAATGGGCTGATGGTTAGGTATGTTCGGGAAGAAAGGCATTAGGGGCCTTGGAGCTAACTTCCTCCCCTGCATCAAATTTTTTTCAGCTCTTATAGAAACCTCATAGACATTTGCTAAGGTATCTCCCCCCATGGATTGTAAGGTAGTAGAAATATCACTATTGAAGGCTCTGAGGTAGTACAAGAATGCATTACTGGGAGAGGGCTTAACTACAGTAGGTATCCTATCCCATGTTTTCTGAAATCTATAATTGAAATCAGTCATACATTCATGAGGGGCCCTCTTGATAGTTGTCAGTTTCTCTAAAAGGAATAGATAGTCACTTTTGTCCTCAAAATTCTTACATAGGGCTGCCCCTAACCTATCCCAATTAGTAATAGAGTTGTGAGGAAAACCTCTATACCGTTGTAATGCCTTTCCTTTCAAGGATGAAGCCAAAAGTCTGACCGCTACATTGTCCTCAGAGATGCCGTGGATATTACAGACATTAGACACTTCTTGAATATGTTCAATAGGGGACATGGAGGTTTCACCAATAAACTCAAGTACACTCTTGAAAGCTGATTTTGGTATATCATGCCTTTGGGCTAAAAGGAGGGGGCTCCCACCATTGAAGGTGGTGAAACTTCTAGCTCTAGGCATATAAGAAAGTATTCTATTGATATGAGCAGATGGTATCCTAGGCTAAGATCTAACAACTAGAGGAGTGGAAATGGATCTTGCAGGGTGTGTGCTACTATCCCACTCCTAACTAGTGAGAAGGATACTCTAACCTTTCTCCTTTTATTAGAAAAGGAAAGCTCTTGATACTAGAACTTACCTCTGGAAGATTCCCTTGTGTGTTTCTTGGGCATGAATCACAACAACTTTGGTTTGGAAACTGAATGCAATTCGAAGCTCAGAGTCACCAAGTATTCTGAACAATGAGCCTCTTTAAGGATTTATGCTTAAGGCAATACTATTTCTTCATCATGAAAAAAAATTCTTTTTGATGCTAGTGAACTTAGGATATTAAAGTATACGACAGTCCCGACGGGCATACCAAAAATTATTGTCACAAAAGCTTGCACCCTTGCCCAAAGTTTTAACTAAGGACAATCTTGTGAAACATGGAAACAACCTCCAAGCTATGGGACTAGAAATATGAGGTTGAATATATAGAGAATATTATCTTCCTCTACTATCATGATGCACCTACATAAAATCAACTACCTAATCTATTCTAAAGAGGAAATGCACCAAAATAGGTTATTTGATTCAATATCTATGCATACATGCACATTGTTATTATTATGATAGTTTAAAGATATACAGATTCAAACTCTGCTTTAATCTATAAACTACACACAAATTAGGTAACCATATGATCAACACAAGGAAGATACTTCTCTTTTATCATTCATAGGTAAAAAAGATATAGAAAGTGAAGATTATAGATATTTGCAAAACATTAGAGAGAGGAAAACAAATTTACATAGTACAATGACAGTTGAAAGAGATAAGGAAGGAGGTCATATAACTCAAAGGCAACAGGAAATTTATAGTAGCATGCCAAGGTAGTACTAAAGAAATAGAGGAAATTTGACCTTGAGAAAGAGTACAATATTTGTCTTTATAGTGCCAGTATAACTTGGATGAATTCCTTCATAAGGAAAAACTAAACCACTACAATCAAATCTCCAGAGAGAAAATCATTGCAAAAGACCCAAATGATCTAATCTTTGCATAAATCTATGCATGAAAGGATCACTTCTTCACCAAAAAAATCCCTAAGAGGTTAGGAATGATGGTTATTTAATCTCTAACTAAATGAATGGATCAACAAACAATGATGGAGTATCTCTTTGCACTTATTGAGCCCGAGGATCAATGAAAGTGGTCATACAGAATTAAAGAGATTATTCAAGGAACTGCTTCTATTGCTATTGACATCCAACTCGATCACAATCTTTGGTCAACTAAGATTTAGTCATTAATTTCTACTACATAGAAAAAATATTTCTCATTGTTATGCCAACCTATCATCATCCAATCTTTATGCCTTGCATTCAACTATCCATGATCACATCCTTGCCACAAGCTTCCTTGAATAACTATCCCTACTTGTGAAATCGTGACTTTCTAGTCATTGTTTCCTCACCACTTTGAACTGGCATTACTGTCTGACCTTTGCGACCAAGTGAAACCAAGGAAATTGCTCAATTGCAACTTGAAGCTTAGTTGCCTCTTGATCTAAGATGATCATGCACTAGTTGTAGATTAGAAGGATCTAACAGTGTAGGATATAATTTTAACATCAGAACTCTTGCTTTGTCACACCATCGCAACTCAAATCATAGCATGTCAACATGACCATGCGATTAGGTAAAATTAAAGCAAGGCACATTTTTGTAGCCTTGCTCTTAGTTAGTGCTTTACCACTCATGACCATGTGATTGACACGGTCATGATTTTAAATACTAAGGCATAACATGAAATGGAGAAAATGACTTAATGTTATATCATTTCATGCACATCCTAGGTGACCGTTAAAACTGATCCTTGTTTGAATTTAATTTTTGGAGGGAGGCAATTCTTGATTAATAGTATTCAAGAACACTATAGAGGGTAGTCAAAACACCTCCCAAAAAATTTTGCCCACTATCTGCCCGGATAGGTTTTTTCCAAGACCTAGGTGATACTTTATTTTAGCACTGTGTGATACTTTCTTGTATCATATGACTTTTCTAAAGAAGGTGTGCGATACTTTTAGGGTCTAGGTGACACTTCTCCTGAAGATGTGTGATTCTTCATAAGTATCGTATGATCTTTCTTCAATGGAAGTGCAATACTTTAAAGTATTGCACGATAGTTTTCCTATGAGAATGTGATACTTTCTAGTATCACATGGTTCTTCTTCTTTGGGAATGTGATAGTCTAAAGTATTGCCCAATGCTGACACTTAGTCATCTAGGAAAAGCCAAAAGTGCTTCAAGTACAAATAAGGGATAAAACAAGGAGTCATAACCTCAACACTAGGAATTAATAGATCCATAGTCAAGGCATAGACACTTGGACAATAACTACAAGATGCAAACTGCATCTAACTATCTAACATAATAGTAAAGGGAAAGAACTAAGAGCAACATTGCATTGTACTGAATAAACAAGTTAAGTGCATGGTTCCTCCCAACTATAATAACATCATGAGACCTTGAAGGCCTTAGCCATCCCCCACATGTTACATCCCAAACTATCAACTAGCAAGTTAGAGCTGTCTTATAAGGATGTCACTACTAAAGCATAATAACATCATAAGAACAAGAAATCTAACATGCTAAACCAAAAGTAATAGATACTCCAACTAAGTATATAACACCATCAAATCATATGCTAAACATCATAATAAGGAAATGTGCCAATATTAACATAATCTAAACATGATATACAAGCATTCCAAAGAAATCATAAATCACAAGAAACATACTCTAGAACTTGAAGTACCGAGTGAAAACATCTAGCAACAGTTTCACTAGGATAGTAGACCATCTCTGTACACTAGTCTCCAATAGTGGTATAGGTAGCTATGCCTCCAAAACAAATGGAACCCATAGATCCACTCTCATAGTGCTAATGGAGATAATGGTCCAACCACAAATACACACAAAGAAAATTCCCATGGCTAACACTCATGCTAGATTGGAATGATGGCTGAAACTAAGATCATGAGACAATGCAAATACTACAGGTCCTAGTTAGACAATGGGTTACAATGTAGGGACTAACATCATGGAGAGTCACTTGGTATTGAAAAGCCCAATTTGAGATCGTGTATATTAAACTCCTCAACAGAAGGCTCTAGCACAAAAGATTTTTATTATCTTAAGTTTTATTACCATCCAATGTTTTATTTAGTTATCACTTGATTAAAACTTCCTCTACCGACCCTTTGGACACAATGATCACCATGCCATGAGATAGAAGCCTCCTCCATATGCTACCCTACCATACCATGCTCATCCAATGATGAGTGCCCATAGGCATGCATATTTCCAACCGAACCCCAAATGATCATAACTCCTGAATGTACCATAGAAGATTGGGCCTCACAAGTCACCTGAAAAATGCACACACACATGCTCATATGTGGCACACCACCATCACAAAGATTATATCACAAGGACTAGATGAGAACACAAGAAAATATCATTTAACCAAAAACAAGCTTAGAAGGATGGATTCTACATGAATCCCAAGAAACAATAAAACCATACATCATGAACTCACTCAATCAACATCATTCAAGGAGCATGGATTCTACATGAATCCCAATGATGCAACAAGACAAAACATCATTAACTCAATCAACCCACCTCAATGTGGGAGTATGGATTCTACATGAATCTTAGTGTCCACAAAATAATAAAAAGGGTCCAAAAGGAACCATAACACTAGTTATAAAATCAGTCAATTGGACACAACGTTGGGAGTATGGATGCAACACACATCCCAATGCAACATAAAGATGCAAAAATGGTTGGATTGAAATCCTATAGTAATCTAAATCCATGACCAACACCATGCCAAGAAAACCTAAGAAAATTGTGTGGCACACAAATTGATGCAAAAAATCTCAAAACTTAAAAAGTTTGAAATTAAAACCCATTTGGTCTTAGGGCACAAAATTCATGAATATCAAATAAAATTTGGGTTTGGAGTCTGTATGTAAAAATGACTAGCATAATGGTGCAAAACCCCAAACCCCCATCCCAAAAAATAGGGAAATGCTCATACCCGCCCAACTAGGTAAAGCTAGCATATAGAAATAGAAGGGAACACTAGTTCTCAGCCTCCTAACAAATGGCTACCAAAAATAGAAGCAAAAATGAAGCTAAAACAGTAAAATGGGAGAACCCTACATCATAGTCAAAAGGAAAAAATGAGAATCTAAAACCATAAAATAAAAATTCTGTAGAAGCAGCCAAAAATCATGGCAATCCAAGGTCTCCCTAAGCTAGATCCAATGAGACCAATCTCATAATGATCCCACACCCATAGCTACCATAACAAATAGAATAGTAATTCCTCATGAAGACAATTTTGGGTTTCACTCTCAAACTTTCTAATTCAAAACCAAGAAGTGAGGAAATAAATTCCTTTTTAGATACTTATTCACTTTTTGAGTGAATAATCAATTAGGGTAAATAACCAACCAACCTAGTTAAACCCCAAATTGAATGAAAATAGGCTATTACAAGTAATTGGAATTCATCTATGGAAAAGGTACCAAAAATTTAAAATCAATTAAATAAAGCTTGAAAACCCAAATGTCATAAAATTTTCTTAACAACCTTAGCGACAATGCGAACTTCTAAATGCACAGACACATTCATAGGTCTAATCACATAATGCAAATGAGTCTAGATTTATCAAATCACTAGAAGGTTTAATTTAAACATTTAAAATAAGATATATCGACCATATAGGGATGACATTGGTAAATATAAATAACTGGATCATTAACTTCATGTGTGACTACTAGGGATATAAATCATGCACACTAAAACACATGATCAAGTGTAATTGCATATAATAACATAGCAAAAGTAGTAAATGCATTAAATACCTAATTTTACCATTTATTCAAATATACATAAATAATCCATTTACATCACTCACATTTTCATAAAGCATAATGAAGTAGGAATGAAGTAAATAACCATAACATTAAATCCAACACATATAACATAATCAGAGATATGTCCAAACATCTATGATATTCGAAATCAAGGTATAACATTTGACCCTCATGTTATCTCAACATGTAACAATAACATGAGTAACAAGTATCTCTTGGATCAAAATATAACAATGTAAATATCTGTAGCACATAACCAGTAAATCCAACATGGAAAATTCATTTCCAATTATTTAAGCATTTAATAATGGTTGTTTAAATAATATTCAAAGACACTTAAAATACATAAGCAAACACAATCATAAATGTGACTAATCACTATTATAGGAACCTAGTCCAGTGTAGTGGGTAATAGTACACAGTGCAATCTCTACACATATTTGAGGGTAATCATGGAACAACATCATGATACCACATCGATCCTAATAACCACTAGCACAAACCTCAGTGAAACCATCTAACACATCATAATCTCATAAATCATCCATACACATAATCAAATCAACTGATATAGTAACATAAATCCAATTACCTCAAAGGTCTAGACCATTCATGGTCCCAAACATGATCACTTCACATAGAAAGATCAACAAGATTGGGTCCATCAAGATGATTTACATAAATAAAATGGGAGAGGAACTACATCCTAGGTTTTGAGTGCTCAATAAGTTGTGTCCTAGATGAGGTGCATTAGGATGCATGCACTAAGCTCAGGGTGCAAGAGTTAGATGTTGGCTATGATCATACCAGAGTTAGTGCAATGGATCCCATCAGAACTCCATAGTTAAGTGTGCTTGGGCCAAAGTAGTATTGGGATGGGTAACCTCCTGGGAAGTCCTGGTGTTGTAGGTTTCCTTTGTGGAACCCCTTTCCAATCATGCATCCTCCCTTTTGGTCTTGCTAACTATTTTCCATCCCAAAACTTGATTTTGTCCTCGAGTCTATTTTGGGTCCCTCAATTCTATTTCTTGTCTTGCGGGTGTTGGAAAGTGGCACCTTTGACTTACAATGTTAAAAAGTTATCAACGTAATTTAAGTGCCATATGGAGATTTGTGCTTGTTTTCCTAACCCTTCCTTTTGAGTACCAAATAAGGAAGATTCTTAATTCTAGATTGCATCAAAATGTAGTCGTTGAGTGTGCTTACGTCGAAGTAGTACTAGGATGGGTGACCTCTCAGGAGGTCTCGGTGTTGCACCCTTTTCTTAATTTTTAGAGCCTTTGGTTTTATCATTGTTATATTCAAACTGCCATTTTGGTTCTCAAGAGCCATTTTTAATCATGCTTCCCCATTCTCTATCAGGTACATTTATTTAAGTCCATTTTGGGTCCTCAAGCCTACTTCTCATCATCCAGGTGTAATAGAGTTGCTGCCCCAACCTTGCAATAACAAAAATTCAACGACTCATTTCAAGCCCTAGATAGGCACTTGTGTCTTTCTTCTTATTGGCACCTTATGAATGCTAGATTAGGCACATTATTATTACCAAAGTGCTTTTTACTTGCTCATTCATTCTGAGTGCTCAATAAGGAACATTTTGAGTTCTACATAAGAGATACTAAACATGACCATAAAATGACATTCCTAAAAAAAGTATTCTCCATATGGCTAAAATTGTTGATATAATAATTAATTTTTATAATGACAAAAAGCTTATAAGATTGGGAAATTGATTCAAGAACTTTCGAGGGTCATAACTTTTGACCCGCATCTTCGTTTTTCTCAAAATTTTCCACATGGCTTCATTAGGAGAATTTTTTTAGAAACTCATGTTTGGCTTCATTAGGAGAAGTTATTTGTATAGAAACTCACACCTTTCTTCCTATTGATGCTTTCTAATTGTCAGAGTGCTCTTTACTTGCTCATACATTTTGAGTGCTCAATATGGTGCATTTTGAGAGCTTGATAAGGTGCATCCTAGATGAGGTGCATTATAATGAATGCACTAAGATCAAGGTGCAAGAGTTATATATTGGGTGCAATCATACTAGTGCTAGTGCACTGAGTCCCATCATAACTCTGTAGTTAAGTGCACTTGGGCCGGAGTAGTATTGGGATAGGTGATCTCCTAGGAAGTCTTGGTGCTGCACCCTTTTTGAGTCTTTGGTCTAGGGATCATATTAATTATGCTAGAATTTTGTTTCTTTGAAGCCCTTTTCAATCATTCATCCTCACTTTTGGTCTTGCTTGGCATTTTTCGTCCCAAAACTTGATTCCATCATTGAGTCCATTTTAGGTTCCCTGAGTCTATTTCTCATCTTGTAGGTGGTTGAAAGTGGCATTTTTGACTTACAAGATTAAAAAGCTAACAACATACTTTGAGTGTTGGATGGACATTTGTTCTTGTATTCCTAATGCTACTTTCTTAGTACTAGATAAGGCACATTCTTAATTCTATAGCTCTATTTAATTCCTCGTACATTGATAGTGCCTTATAGGGCACATTTTGAGTGCTAGATAAGGTACATCCTAGATAACATACATCTTAATACATGTGCTAAGGCCAAGGGAAGAGGGTTTGATGCTGGGTGTGATTATACCAGCGTTAGTGCACTAGATCCCTTCATAATTCCATAGTTAATCATGCTTAGGCCAAAGTAGTACTGAGACGGGTGACCTCCTGTCAAGTCTTGGTGTTGCACCCTTTTCTTACTTTTTAGAGCCTCTAGTTTTGTCATTTTTATATTCACACTGCTATTTTGGTTCTCAAGGCCCATTTTTAATCACGCTCCACACTCTCTATCCTGTACCCTAATTATTTTGTGTCCTTGAGCCTACTTCTCGTCTCTAAGGTCTAACATAGTTGCTACCCCAACCTTGCATTAATGAAAGTTTAATGACTCATTCCCATCCCTAGATAGGCACTTGTGTTTTTCTTCCTATTAGCACCTTCTGAGTGCTAGATGAGGCACATCCTTAATGCTGAAGTACTTTTTACTTGCTTGTTCATTCTAAGTGCTCAATAAGGTACATTCTGAGTGCTAGATAATAGATACTAAAAATGACCATAAATGACGTTCCTAAAAAAAGTATTTTCCATATGGCTGAAACTATTGATATAATATTTGATTCTTATAATGATGAAAAGCTTATAAGATTGGGAAGTTTATTGAAGATTTTCCTAAGATCATAGCTTTTGACCTGCATATCTCTCCTCAAAATTTTGCACATGGCTTTATTAGGAGAAGTTGTTTTCTTAGAAGCTCATGTTTGGCTTCATCAGGAGAAGTTTTTTTTATAGAAACTTGCACCTTTCTTCCTAATGGCACCTTCTGAGTGTCAAATGAGATGTGTTCTTAATGTTGGAGTGCTCTTTACTTGCTTGTGTATTTTGAGCACTTGATAAGGTGCATCCTAGATGAGGTACATTACGATGCATGCAATAATCTTAGGGTATGAGAGTTAGATGTTGCATGTGATTATACCAACGTTAGTGCACCAGATCTTATAAGAACTCCATAGTTAAGTGTAGTTGGGATAGAGTAGTACTAGGATAGGTGATCTACTAGGAAGTCTTGGTGTTGCACCCTTTTTTTAGTCTTTGGTCTAGGTATCGTATTACTTACGGTGAAGTTTTTCTTCTCGGAACCTCTTTTTAATCATGCATTATCCCTTTTGGTCTTGCTCCCTATTTTTTCTCCTAAAACTTGTTTCCATCCTCGAGTTCATTTTGGGTCTCTTGAGTCTATTTCTCATCTTGCAGGTGTTGGAAAGTGGCATCTTTGACTTACAATGTTAAAAAGTTAACAACACACTTGGAGTTTTGTTGGCTTCTGAATTAACAACTTTTGAATAAACCAATGATAAGAACATATACACCTAGGGGTAGCTAATTCCCATGTTAAATGCACTTGTTTAGACACTAGGGCCAAATATAAGGCTATACTCTCTTTCTTCTTTAGGCTCTACAAAACCTAGTCAGGTGGACCTTAGATTATTTATATGGTACCAATGTAAAGGCATATAATTGGATCTAGATAAAAAATAAAATCCCCTAAATATTCTATGTTTATGCAAACATTCATGAACATGAAATAGCTAATAACAGGACACATGAATCTGGTAAACCAAGTGAGGGTAACTCTTTTTAACTCTCAAACATAAATGGGAAAAGGTAATTGATTAAAGATTGAATCAACATAACCTAGGTATGTGACAAAAAAAACATGTAATCTCCAAGCTGATTAGTCCCTTATACATTGGGCATTAAATAAGTCTTAACATACACATGGATACCCAACATACTTAGATATCTGATCTATCTATCTACTTTGTAAATGGACATTTTCTTTCATAAGAACTTTCATACATATCCTCTGGGTGAAACCTACAATCCTATCAATGAAAATAAACATTTACATAACTCTTTGTTCGAATAGAAAATCTATCCAGACATACAACCTTTAGAGATTGCAAAAGGGTCTAAGCTCTTTGTTCTTAAACATAAAACATTGTAGAGAACATAGGAAGGAGATGAGAATCAAAATGAAACTAAGAAAATGAAGCTTTTGTATTAGTCTCATTAAAACCAATATATCATATGTATGCCAAAACTCTGAGAATATACAATGAATGACTGTATCTTATGGATACTTCAAAAGAAACTACAACATGCTATTCAGAATAGAGAAAATACTGAAAAACTATGGTCTTACAGTTATGGAAGAAATTTCAATCAGGCTAGAACCAATAGAGTGGTCACACAACAATGAAAAATTTCCAGAACCAAAAGCTTTAAAAATAGAAATGAAAAAGAATATATAGAGAATAAGAAAGCTCTTAGATTAGATTCTAAATTTGACATGTGTCCTGTTGAAAACTCTTCCTTCTTTTGTGTAATGTCCCCACTTTAGTAGTTGTCCAATTGTGTGACTATTAACCTTTTATTTTATTTTATTTTATTTTATTTATCCCACATTGCTTGTGAAATGTGGTTGACCGGATAAAGAAAAAATAAAAGGAGGGCTTATGGCTATTGTTAGGTAGGTTGAATATGAGAAGAAATTGGATGCATGAGTTACAAATTTGTTCTTGGTATTAGAGGATGTCTATCCTCTCTTGTGACATTCTAGACATCATTCCCTTGGGGTTTGGACTTTGGAATTTATTGCTATTAGCTTCATTAATAGGCAGCTTGGGCACATTTCCAACTACAAGCGGATTGGGTGTTTTCTCATACCATTCTTATTCCTTGTCTGATACTTATGCCATTGTGGAGGAATGTTTTTATGAATAGGTGGATTGGGTGTTTTCTCATACCATTATCATTCCTTGTTTGATACTTGTGCCATTGTAGAGGAATGTTTTTATGAGGGTCTTGGACTAATTGAAGGTAGTTTTTACTATACCAGGACTATAGCATGATACTATTCATATTATTGTAGCAGGAAGTTGGGAAATCATGACTGGAATAACATGTTATAACACTGGAGAAATTAGTGATTTGGAAAGTTTTCTATGTATTTGATTTTATTAGCTTGAAAACTAATATTATTTTAATAGTAGTTCAATCTTCAATTTTTCATAAATTCCTTTTTATTCATGTTATTTGGTTTCAAATCTATGCAATTACATTAAAATCACTATCAACAGTTGGTTCAATTTTTTGGGCATTCCTAGGGTGTCCATTACAGTGGTATCAAAGCTATTAGTTTTGCTATCCTGTGGAGATCTTATAGAGAATTTGGGACAACCAGATAAAGGGAAAACTATTTGACAAATTGTCAAAACACTAAAATCAAAAATTAAAAGGGCTAAGCATTTATGTTTGAGCATGTGATAGGGGCTTTATAATTTCCACAATACTAAAGCATGACAAAGTAGGAGTTCAGACTTGCAGAGTGAACAATCTAGTTCATCTGTACAAATAGACATACAATCTAGTCATACAAACATAGAGGAGATATTCTTTGAACAAGACAATAGTATGGGTCACCGAGAGGACAAGGATACAAGACTAGGAAGAGGCATGAATATCAATCCAAATTAGGAGGATGTAATGTTCATATGGTTATTGGGTACATTAGAGAAGGGGCAACATATGCAACAGGAGTAGAATAGGTGAATGGATATGATGTTGTAATTTATAGGTAGATAGATGGGTGTCAATATTAATCTAGGTGATGCCAACAATGGAAACAACAACAATGGGGGAAATGATATAAAAGGGGGCAGTGACAATTATGGAGGCTGAGGCAACAAAAATAGTCCTAAGAATAACATTAATGGAAACAATGGGAATGAGGCTAATAAATTTAAACATGTTGCACACCTAGCTCAAATAGCAAGATCGGGACCTCTTCTACCCACCTTCCCACCCATAGATCTAGTTCAACTAGTTTATGAACCACAAATTATCAAGTTACAAGATCAATTTAGGAGGGACTGGGAGGCTAGTGGACTAGATTTTTAGGTAGATATTTCCCTCAGAGATTATATGGACTTGAGGATGAGACACATGCCAAGATTAGGAGGGAGAAATTAAAACTTTGATCTTAGAAAGAAAGTTGGGAAACTTTCTTTACCTTATTATGATGCTTTAAGGAAGATGACTACACAAGCTTGGGTGTAGAAGGTAGATACATACTTCCAGTTGAATCCTATGCCTGAGGAGGAGGCTATCAAGTATGTAGCTATTAATTTGGATGGTCCAGCATGTGAGTGGTGGCACCATGGCATGGTAACCTTGGGGCATAATTAGATCACATATTATGAGGAGTTCACTAAGAGACTCATAGAGAGATTTGATACTAAAGATCTCAAGTTATAGTTTAATGAGTTGGTACAACTCAAGTAGTGGGGATTAGTTGAGATGTATATCAATAAATTTTAGAGGTTGTATGTATTGGTCATAGATATTTTAGAGAGGAGGTTAATAGTGTTGTTTATGGATGGACTTTCAGATCCCTTGAGGGGTTGGGTCAAGGGGCATGACCTAGCTACATTACAGGAGGCTACTAAGAAGGCTCACAACTTTAACACCTTCTTCTTTTAGGAGCAGATTTCAACATAGGGATTCATGTATGAAAAGGACAAGGAGAAGGATAAAAAATCTTTTCACAAGAATGCTCAACCAAAAAGGGATAATAAGTTGGATAATGATACCCTTAATTAGTTGAGGAAGAAGAAGCTATATTTTCATTGTAGAGAGCCTTGGGACTTATCTCATAAGTGTTCTCTCAAGGATAAGGAAAATCAAATGGAGTATTTCTCAACAGAGGAGTCATAGTCAAAGAGGGAGGATCAACACTCTAACTCAAACACATATAACACTATAGAGGAGAGCAACATTCCTAAGGATGAGAAGTCATTGATGTGACTAATGGGGCTTAGAAGGCAATCATATTTAAGGTTAGGGGTACAATCTAGGGGCAGAAAGTGATCTCACTCATTGATACTAGGGCTACGCATAATTTCATAGATTCACAATTGGTAGCCAAGAGAGGTTTACAGACTAAGGAGCATGCTGGGTTTAGAGTCATGGTAGCTAGTGGTGACAAATTATTATGCACTTGAAAGATATCTAATCTTCACATTAGATTTGGAGATGGCTATGAGTTGGAGGATGAGTTCTATGTATTAGACATGAGAGATTATGATGTCATCCTTGGTACGACATGGATGGGTTTTCTAGTCAAGTTTATACTCAGAGAAATTGGAGATGAGGTTTTAGCATGAGGGTAGAACTATTGTACTTAGAGGACTTTTAGATGGGAACTAAAAAGTAATCTCCTTGAGGAGAATGCATAGACTATTTCAACATGATGATGTAGAGTGGGCAATAGAATATTTTACTATGCAAGCCTCAAAGGAACCATAGGTAAAGAGTCATCCACTAGAAATGTAGGAGATATTTGATAGGCATGCTAAAGGTTTTGGTGAGATTCCACGTGAGGTTCCTCCTAAAAGGGGAATGGAGCATGTTATTGAACTTGAGGAGGGAGTCAAACTAGTTATGATTACTCCCTATTGCCATCTTAAGAAACAAAAAGATGATATAGAAAAGGTGATTAATGATTTGTTGGAGATGGGGCATATTAGGCCTAGTAAGAGCCCCTTTGCTTTAGTAATAGTATTGGTAATGAAGAAGGATGGGATGATGTACGTGTACATTAATTATAGGGCATTAAATAAGAAGACCATTAAGAACAAATATCCCATCCTACAGATAGATGAGTTGTATGGTGCATGCCTTTTTATGAAGATTGATTTATGGTCAGGGTATCATTAGATCAGGATGAGGGTGGAAGACATTGAGAAGAAAAATTTTCAATGTCACTATAGCCACTTTGAGTTTTTGGTTATGCCATTTGGGCTAACTAATGCTCTTGCTATGTTCTAGAGTTGCATGAATAAGGTATTTGGAGGGTAGCTTAGGAGATTTGTCCTAATTTTCTTTGATCACATTTTGATCTTCAATAAGACTTGGGAGGAGCATTTACAACATCTTGAGATGGTCTCATCCATTTTTGAGAGAGAGTCTCTATAGGCCAATGAATCTAAGTGTGAGTTTGGGTTGACTGAGTTACTATACTTTGGGAATATCATCAACATTGATGAAGTTCAGGTAGATCCCAAAAAGATTAGAGCTATTTTTGATTGGATTAATCCTACAAACCTTACATAGCTTAAGGGGTTCTTTGGTCTCTGTGGGTTTTATAGGAGATTTATTAAGTGATTTTCACAAATTGTTGCACCCTTGACATACCTTACTAGGAAAAGGGCCTTCACATGGATAGGGGTAGCTTAGAGATGATTCAATCATTTCAAGAAGGTAATGTCACCATGTCTAGTATTAGCTCTACCAAACTTCATGAAGCCATTTGAGCTTCATTGTGATGCATCAAGTGATGCGATTGGGGCAGTCTTGATGCAAGAGAAGCATCCCATTGCTTTTTAGAGTAGGAAGATTTGTGGAGTGGAGAGGACCTATAACATATATGATCAAGAGATGTTGGCTATTATGCATGCATTGGCCAAGTTTTGATCCTACCTAGTTGGGGGGAAGTTTTTTATCAAGACTAATCAAAATAGCATCAAATACTTCATGGGCTAGCATGATTTGAATGATAGAAAACAAAAGTGGATTATGAAGTTGTAGCCTTATGACTTTAACATTGAATTTTTTAAAGGTAAGAAGAATGTGGTGGAAAATGCTTTATCCTGGAGACCTCATATTTGTGCTCTAGCTGAGATCACTAGAGATTGGAGAAATAGGATTACTGTAGAGTATGTGAGGGACACTTGGGCTTCTAGAGTGATTGTAGGCACCATATAGGATGATCATTATGTGGTGGTGGATGGATTGATCAAGTTCCAGTGGATATATTTGTTTCCTTCATCACAGTTAGGGAGGTAATACTGAAGGCATTTCATGATGCACCTACAACTAGACATCCAAGGGTCTTTAAGACCTACATGAAGATTCATGAGTGGTTCACATGGAAAGGGCTCAAGGATGATGTTCAAAAGCATGTTAGTGAGTGTGCAATTTGCCATTAGAATAAGGGAGAGCACACATACCCTGCATAATTATTACAACCTTCACCCATTCTAGATAAGAAATGGGAAAGCATTTCTATGGACTACATCATTGGGTTACCATGAGTACAGGGGAGAGATTGTATTTATGAGTATTTTTTGGTAGGAATTGTTTGGATTGTGTGGCATAGATCTTACACTTAGCACTAGTTATCATCCACAGACAGATGGGTAGAAAAAGATTATGAATAAATGGGTGGAAGGATATCTGAGGAACTATGTGACTACACAACAAAGAGCTTAGGTCAAATGGCTACATATGGGAGAGTATTATTATAACACCACTTATCATATGTCCATCAAGATGACTCTATTCATGGCACTATACAAATATGAAGCACCTAGTTTGATGGATCTAGTTTTGGGGGATAGTAGAGTACCCAAAGCCAAAGAATTCTTGTTGGATAGTCAAGATATTTTGAGGGTGCTCAAGGAGAATATACAACAAGCCCAAAATTAGCAAAAATTGTATGATAACCAACACCAGACAAAGCATAGCTTTGATGTTGGCGATATGGTTTACTTGAGGTTACAACCATACAGATAGTCATCACTCAAGAAGAGCAGAGTAGAGAAGTTGAAGCCTCAATTTTATGGACCCTATAGAGTGATTCATAGGGTGGTCAAGGTTTCCTATGAGATTGAGCTTCTAGAGGGTAACTGGGTGCTTAATATGTTTCATGTGTCAAGGCTCAAGAAAGCCATTAGTCAGAGAGTTGTGCCTACTATAGATTTTCCACCATTGGATGAGGAGGGAAAGCTTGTATTATTTCCTCAAGATATTTTGGATACCAAGGAAAGATGCTACTTGGGAGAGTGAGCAGGTGTTACAACAAACAGGACTGAGATTGCTTGAGGACAAGCAATTTCAAAGGGGACGAATTGTAATGTCCCCACTTTAGCAGTTGTTCAGTTGTGTGACCATTAGCCTTTTCTTTTCTTTTCTTTTCTTTTATTTATCCCACATTGCTTGTGAAAAGTGGTTGACCCTATGAAGTAGAAATAAAAGAAGGGCTTGTAGGCTATGACTATTGTTAGGAAGGTTGAATATGAGAAGAAATTGGATGCATGAGTTATGAATCTATTCTTGGCATTAGAGGATGTCTATCTTCTCTTATGACATTCTAAACGTCATTCTCTTGGGGTTTGGTCTTTGGAATTCATTGCTATTAGCTTCATTAATAGGTAGCTTGGGCACATTTCCAGCTACAGGTAGATTGGGTGTTTCCTCATACGATTCTCATTCCTTGTCCAATACTTATGCCATTGTGGAGAAATTTTTTTATGAATAGGTGGATTGGGTGTTTACTCATACCATTCTCATTACTTGTCCAATACTTATACCATTAGAAAGGAATGTTTTTATGAGGGTCTTGGACTGATTGATGATACTTTTTACTATACTAGCACTATAGTGCAGTACTATTCATATTACTATAGCAACAAGTTGTGAAATCATGACTGGAATAATATGTTATAATGCTAGAGAAATTAGTGAGTTGAAAAGTGCTATATATTTAATTTTATTAGCTTGAAAACTAATATTATTTCAATAGTAGTTCAATCTTCAATTTTGCATAGATTCCTTCTTGTTTATGTTATGTGGTTTCAAATATATGTGAAGGCATTAAAATCGCTATCAATAGTTGGTTCAGTTTCTTAGGCATTCCTAGGGTGTCCATTACATTCTACTATTAAAACTGATCTCCTTTTTCCTTTGCTGGCAATCAAAATTGACCTAACTATTGTAGAAATATCTTCTTTAGAATTAATGAGGAAATCCTTTTCTAAAGGAATGTCAAATATCTAATAAGATGTGCAAAAATTTGAATATAATTTTGTTTGTCTTGTTGTACCTTTTGTATGAAACTCTAACCACCTCTATTGACAAAACATTCATTCTAGCAACTGCTCTAAAAAACATTCAATTCTTCTTTTATGGCTGACAGTGCATCTGATCTTATCTCAATTTGATTATAATCTAGTCTCATTCCATCTAAAAACATAAAATCTACATTGCACTGAGATGCCTCTAGAAACACAAAATTGCCTATAGCTTCTTCTGATGAATGCCTATGTAAAATATGACTTTAAAAATGGAAAATTTGGATTCTCCTAGTTTTGGTGGTATATAATAGTCCATATCTCTGATAAAAATGATGCCTTTGAAGTCAATTTGAAAAACTAGGCCCTGGGCCATGAACTAAGAAATTAAATGGAAAAATTTAAAATTACTATATAGTCAAAACTATATATTATCACAAATATCAATTCAAATATTTCAAACTATGCACGTTGAGAAACAATTAGATTTTGAATTTTGAATTTATTTTATTTCTCATCCTTTTCCCCTTGTCACTATGACAGTTGTCAATTTTCCATTGGTTGACTCCCTAGGCAGGACCCACACCTCCTTCACTACATCTGAAATCCATTTGAATTTTCCCCTTACGATCTTATGCCATTTCAATATCATGATCAATTATAGCTTTGTATCATTAAATTTACCTTCTCCCGATCCTATGCTTCATAGTATTGTTGTAGCATCATAAGTCTTTAACTTAATTCCCAACTATACGAGTTTGAAGCCTCTCATAGCATCTTAACCTTGAAATATGGCCTCCTTGACCCTACAATCAACTGTAATATGTATTACAACAATCTTATTGTAATGTCTTAGCATATCAACTTCCTTTTCACAATCATACGACAACTTTGTAGTATTGTAGCCTTGATTTTACCTTATGCTAATCTTATGATGTGCCTTCAAAATCTATGACATGGATCTCCATGTTTGGGCATGATTAATTAGTCAAAAATTATTTGACTTTTCCTCCAACTATCTCCACACAATGGGCCCCTCCATAGACGGGCATCTCTTGCCTTAAAAGGCATGTCCCTCAAAGACACAATAACATAGAAGGATGGAATATAAAAAAGGGTTAAAAATCACTCATTTACTACATGTGGGATATCTATTCCAAAAGCCCCTTCGCCATGGGTTTTCCCTTCTCCTACCTTTGACCACTCTTTTACTTCATCATTGTAGATCTCCTCTACCAAAAACTTTTGTCCCACAATGGACTTTGCTCCAGCTCCCATCTCCCTCCAACCTCTTCCAAGGTCATGGAGCCCTAGTCACCTCTGTCATGGATTCACTTCAACACACACCTCCCTTATTTCATTTCTAGATGCTTGGTACATGTTATCTACCAGTCTTCTTACATAGGGCTTCTCATGAAGGGAATGTTTTCAATGTTGATGGAGAATGTTGGATGCATATAAACACACTACTCAATGTTGATGGATACTTTTACCTTCTATAAATTATCATTTGCAAGCCAATTTTCAATTGAATTGTTGTCATTCTGTAATAAATCATTGCTATCCTTACTGAAATCGATGGGTTGATGAAGATTTTGTAGGAGAGTATAGGTAGACATTGCATCATCGCCAAGAAAATAATGCCCAATCTTCTCAAATGTACTCAACCCCACAATCTCCATGGCTAATAAGAAACAACATTAAAATGTGAAGTTTGGGTTGTTAGGTTTATAATGAATTTCAATAGGATTGCATTTGGATAGAAGATCACCATGAAATAGATCATGACTAGTGGAAGGAAAAATAGAAGTAATTGGTGTCTTCAAACATTTCATCTATGTAATGTCAGAAAAAACAAGGGAATCTTCCCCCATTCATATTATCTTGCACTACAAGTGGTAGGAATAATATGGTTTATGGGTAGGGAATATGTAGAAATATGGTTCAAATAATTATCACTTAAAAAAAATTGTTGCCATCATAAGCCAACATAGGTAAGCTTCAAAGAATGCCATCTTCATCTTAGAATTTTATTCTATAACTTTTTTGAGGAAAATTCCAATTTGTCTTATTTCCCATACAAAGTAGATGAATAATTGGGTAGTAAAAACATGGTCAACATAGCCTTTAGGTCTATATGCCTCTAAAACCAAATTGCTCTAGTGTATTGCTCCATGGGATCTTGCATGAATCTCTAGTAGATGGGGTGAACTTCATTACTTGAAGTGGCAAAGAATAACATAACTTTCCTCTTATGAATAGATATCCTTCAAGGAGTACCCATCACCTTCAAGTATGTTAAATATGTAATAAACATCTCAAACTTATGGCATATAGATTCTTCATATGCCCACTTGACCTCAAATGATAGCATATACATTGTATGATATATTGAAATGATTAGAGTCACTATTTGTCTCCTAAAATCTCAAATACTGCAAATTCTTACCAAGTTGATGGAAGTAGTTGGGGCCCAAAGTGGGTCAATCTAAAAAAAAAATTCAAACTCAAACACTTAACACCTCAAACTAATCAAATGAACATCTAAAACTGACTGGAATCAAATTTGAGAATTGAATCATCATTTAAAACTTGTTTACCCTATTTTCACAAGCTATAATTTTCTGATAAGAGGGCCTATAGGTTGGATTTAAAAATTGATAGAAGCAGATAACTAGGTTTTGAAAATTGACATGCTAATACTTTGTTCTACATTCCTTCACCCTGTCAAATTTCATCTCATGATGGATTCAGAGTCAAATGATATTGACCATCAAAATTGCTCAATTAAAACTACCTGCAAGCAAACATGTTAGAAAATATTAAAGTACATTTGGTTTTGGCTTCGAAAATAGGTCAAATCGATACTTGGAAGCACGAAAATAGGGGTATTAGTTTACTGTCATGAGGGGAATATAATTATGTGATTTGGGCTCATGAAAAATAACAGGGTGCATCAGGAAGGCATGAAAAGTGAGGTACTCAGAATTATAGAACTGGAAACATTAGTATAACTACAATTTTCACAAATGGAATGGCCCTGGGAAAGTGTGCAAATGCACTGGTCAAGACTCAAAAAATGGCACACTTAGAGAATTTTTGGAGTAGAATGTAGTGGTATAAACCATTTGGTCTCATCTTTTAAGGATTTAGAGTTACAACATCTTGAATAGGGGCACAAATCAATCTAAATTTTATGAAACCAGTAAAACTTTATAACTTGCATTTAGAATTGCATTTAAAAACTGTAAGAATTTGGTACAGCTTTGATACCATGTAAGAATTTAACTTAGGGAAAAATTCACCTAGGAACTAAGAACTCAAACAAAAGAAAAACTATAGAGAAAAAATGGATATGATCAATTAGTTAGAGTATGTCCTAATACATTGCTCTATTCAGTATGTGATATTCAAATACACTAGGAGTACCTACATATAAAGACTTCTTAGGAAGCAACTAGAATATGTCTAGAAAGAACTAGGAGATAAGATAAGCATCATGACAACTAAGCACATGCCTTATCCATCATTTTAGATGAGTGGATAAGAATGACAAGGTTGTAGACATCATGTGTTTAATTAGTGTGCTAACTATTGTGTTGTAGACACCATGTGCATAAAAGAGGTGTGGACTCCTATGTTGTCAACATAAAAACTCACAAGAGTGCACATACTCCTAAATAAATAATAAAAAATATGCATTAACCTAAGGAAACTTAAGTAAGTGTAAATAGTGAATAATTATTTACACCAACACCCCCTTAAGTGTGACTTAGGGGAATGCACTTAACTTTACAAAAATAAGGATGAAATTCATAATGGGTCTTGGCTACTAGGCCATGTTAGGTACCCATGTACATAATGTAGAGGAAAATATCTTATAAAGTGGGGAAAGAGGGAAAAACTCATGGGAAAAACCCTTCTCCAAAAAGAGAGATGAAAAGGGATGCATGGATGGATGGAGTAATCAAGACCCCCCCATTATGACATACATCAAGTATATACAAGATAAAAATGGAGAAGGACAAAAATCCCTAAGAGGAAAAAGTCCCCACCAAAAAAGGAGAAGAAGGAGACAAGGTAGTCCCCCCCCCCCCAAATGTAAGATGTCAATTAGTGAGAAATGCTCTAACATAGAAGCTAATCCATGACCTATGAATGATGTTCCTCCCTTTTGGAAGAAACAAATGCAAGGGTACAAAGGAGATCCCTCCCCTATATGGGAAAGGAATCTCTATGATGAAAGGTGTCTTTGAAACTTGTTCAAGTGTCCCTGTGTTGATGCTGATGATAGCTTCCTCCAAAACTCCTAAGAAGAAGTGTAGATCAAACAAGGAGTGATGTAGAACCTATTTCAAAAAACCAACAATCTTGTCTAATGTCAAAGAGACCTCCTTTAGATGCAGTACATAAGTATTCACAATCACATCAGCCCAGAAAGACTAATCATGTAGAGAATGGACATGAGAGTTAGAGTGGGCCGTCACAACAACTATAGAAAGATCATCCTTAGCAAAGAGAAGTGGTAGATCATCAAATAAGTCTTCCAAATCTATTGTGTGTGACTCCACGAATAGAGCTGAAATATCAGACAAGAAGTCATCACCTAAGGCTGGAAGACCATGTGCACCTTGCTGTGCTAAAGTATATGAATTTGCCACTATGGCAATGAATTAATTATTCACCTCAAAGATAAGATGAATATCATCAATAGTGTCTTCCACATCTTCAATGTGAGACTCCACGAATAGGATTGCAAGGGTGGAAAGAAAGTCATCTCATGAAGGCAGAGTAGGAAGACATATATGGTCCTTCTGCACCAAATCCGAAGCATCTATGGTTGGAACAAGATCAATAGGAGTAACAAGAGTTGGAGGTGTGATTTCATCTGAAGAGGAGTCAGCTACAACTGGAGGTATGGGATCTTTTGGGAATGGAGGAATGTTTGGATCTCCATATGTCTCCCAAAGATACATCCAAAGATCATATGGATACCATAACTTGGCAACCACCTTATAATAATCCAAAGAAGAGAGATTGTGCAAATGATAACCAACAGTCTGGTAACAAGTGGCTATTCTTCAGTGTTAGAGATCAATTCGTTGGAACATAAATAAGGAAATACTTCCTTATGCTCTCTTCTTAGATGATCAAGGAGTGTTTCACTCCATTTGTCATAGTTTCTTTTTGTCAACGTAGATCTAACCCCATGCCGACATGTGAAACAAAATTCCTCCATGAGTTAAATCAATGAACCCCCAAAATGGAAAAGAGAATCAAAGAAACCTCCAAAGAATCAAAGAACCCCCCCTAATGTATGATTTAGGCACTTGATAGCCACTTGCCAAATTAGGGCCTATTTATGAAAGCAATATTTCTATCTACAAAACCTATAATTTGATTTTAGATCTAGAAATTAGACAAAAAAATATGCACATTCAAAAAAAATGAAACCTGATTTGGAGTCTAGATGAGCTTGTACTAAGCATTTTAAGTGATAAAAATTGAAATTTTCAAGTTGCAAAAAATTTTAGGAATAGAGATCTCAAACCACCTACACTAATGTGTGGATCATGAAATTGTACCTTGAAACAAAAAAAATTGCTTGCAAAAAGGAGTCCGTATGAGGGAGATATCATTGTTTGAAAATTGTTGCTGCTATTATTTTTTTTGAATCACTGCCATGCCTCCAAAAAATAAATGGCTCTAGATTTTGCCTCAAATATTTCATTTGGATGAAACAAAATCTAATTTGGGGGTTTTTGGACCTTTTGAATGTGATGCAAATATCTGATTTCTTCACTTGCAAAAAATCTCTCCTATGGCCAATTTTTTTATAGAAAATAATGCAGATCCAAAAAAAATAGCAGAGATGCAGATGAAAAAAATGCAGATCTAAAAATTAGCTGTACAAATCTGAAATGATCATACCCATGTTGAAAATTAGTCCTTTGAGTGCCCATTTGCAAATTTTTTTTTGCCTCACATTTGACTTTGGCATAGGGTAGGCAACTTTATAGCTAATTTTCACTAAATTGATGTTCCAGATGTAATTGCGAGGTCCATTCTAGTTCTAGACACTCCCAATTTTTATGATACTTTGGATTCGGGTCGAGGTGCTGAAGCAAGAATGATGTTGAATGGCTATGTGATGAGAAAATATCTAAGCTTTAATACCATGTAAAAATTTGGTATACCTCTGATACCATGTAAGAATTTTCATTAGGGAAAAATTCACCTAGGAACTAAGAACTCAAACACAAACACAACTAAAGACCAAAACTGGGTATGATCAATTAATCAGAGTATGTCCTAATACATTGCTCTGTTTAGTATATAATATTCAAACACACTAGGAGTGTCTATATATAAAGGCCTCTTAGAAAGCACCTAGAATATCTCTAGAAAGAACTAGGTCATAAGATAAACATCATGACAACTAAGCACATGCTTTATCCATCATTCTAGATGAGTGGATAAGAATGACAAGGTTATAGACACCATGTTCTTAATTAGTGTGTTAACTCCTATGTTGTAGACAACATGTGCATAAAAGACATGTAGACTCCTATGTTGTTAGCATAACAACTCACAAGAGTGTACATACTCCTAAATAAATAATAAAAATATGCATTAAACTAAGTAAACTTAAGTGTAAATAGTGAATAATTATTTACACCAACAAAAATTGATCAAATAGATTTGTCACAGGCTCAAATCTAGAACATAGAAAGTGTCTAACATCTAGAATACAATGCAAAAGGAAATTTATTAGTATGGTCAACAAGGTCAAATTTGTAATCAATCAAATAGAGCCTATCCAAATTTAAGGCAATATGCATCAACATGACAAAGATAAGTAACCAACTTTGAGGGATGCAAAACATAGTCAAAACATATTGAAATGACATGAAAATTGAAACATAGGTTCACTAATATGTATAAAAAAGATTCCTAAAGTGGAGTCATAAAAAATAACTAGATGTAAGATATTAAAATGAAAACTGGGCTTCTTGTCACTATTTGACACTTTGGCAAAAATGCAAAATTAAACACTGCTCAAAACATAACTTCACAGAATGACTTGGAATGACAATTTATCATTATAGGATACATAGACATATTGAATGCAAATCATTAGAACTATAAAAAACCTCTTAGGTCTTGAAAGGACAGATGGGTATACAAGCAAGAAAATGCATTTATAGGGATCAAAATGACTCAAAATTTGGAATGGTACTCAAAACAACAATGCAATTTTGAGTCCCATTAAGTGCTAGATAGACATTTTTACTCATTTTCCTAATGCTGCCTTTTGGATACCAGATAAGGCACATTCCTAATTCTGGAGCTCTTTTTACTTCCTTGTACATTGATAGTGCCTTATAAGGCACATTTTGAGTGCTAGATAAGGTGCATCCTAGATAATGTGTATTATAATCTATGTGCTCAGGTTAGGGCAAGAGGGTTTGGTGTTGGGTGCAATCATACAACCATTAGTGTGCCAAATCCCATTAGAACTTCGTAGTTAAGAACACTTGGGATGGAGTAGTATTGGATTGGGTGACCTCATGAGAAGTCTTAGTCTTGCACCCTTTTCTTTACTTTTTAGAGCCTTTGGTTCTATCATTGTTATATTCACACTATCATTTTGGTTCTCAAGGCCCATTTTTAATCACGCTTCCCTATTCTCTATCTTGTACCCCAATTTAAGTTTGTTTTGGGTCACCAAGCCTACTTCTTGTCTCCCAGGTGTAATGAAGTTGCTGCCCCAACCTTGCAATACTAAAAACTCAATGACACATTCCCAATCTTGGATAGGCACTTCTGTCTTTCTTCTTGTTGGTGCCTTCTAAGTGGTAAATGAGGCACATTTTTAATATTAAAGTGATTTTTACTTGCTTGTTCATTTTGAGTGCTAGATCATGCCCAACTATAAGGCCTTCTAGACTACAACCAAATATAAAATACATTCAAATCCAGGATCCAACTTCAATTTTTGATTTACAGACAAATCTGCTTCCAATTTTTTCTCTAAGTTCTCCTTTGGTTGTTGTTCTTTGTGTTGTGTTTCCACTGTGTTAACTCCTACAATGTGGTTTGAATAGCTAGGTGTGCCCTTGGCCCTAGTTTTTCATCCCTCCTTGTGTCAGATAAGGTACATTATGGGTGCTAGAAAAGAGATATTAAACATGAATATAAAATGACATTTTTCTCCATATGGTTGAAACCATTGGTATAATAATTAGTTCTTATAATGATGAAAAACTTATAAGATTGGGAAATTGATTCAAGAACTTGCAAGGGTTGTAAATTTTGACCCACATCTCTGTTCTTGTCAAAAATTTCCACATGGCTTCATTAGGAGAAGTTTTTTTTTAAAGAAAATCATGTTTGGCTTCATTTGGAGAAGTTTTTTATATAGAGACTCACACCTTTCTTCCTATTGATACCTTTTGCATGTTGGATGAGGTGTGTTCTTAATGTCAGAATGTTGTTTACTTACTCATGCATTTGGAATGCTTGATAAGGTGTGTCCTAGATGAGGTGCATTATGATGCATGCACTAAGCTCAAGGTGCAAGAGTTTTATTTTGGGTGTGATCATACTAGCATTAGTGCACTGGATCCCCTTAGAACTCCATAATTAAGTGTGCTTAGTCTGGAGTAGTACTAGGATGGGTGACCTCTTTAGAAGTCCTGGTGTTGCTCCTTTTTTCAATCTTGGGTTGGGGCATTATATTACCTATGCTAGAGTTATGTTTCTTAGAACCCCTTTTCAATCATGCATCCTCCCTATTGGTCTTTCTTCCCATTTTCTATCCCAAAACCCGATTCGATTCTTGAGTCCATTTCGGGTCCCCCGAGTCTATTTCTCTTCTTGTGGGTGTTGAAAAATGGCACTGTGACTTACAACATTAAAAAGTTAATGACACACTTTGTATGCTAGATGGAAATTTTTGGTCATCTTCCTAATGATGCCCTTAGAGTACTAGGTAAGGCACATTCTTAATTCTAGAGCTCTTTTTACTTCCTTGTGCATTGGTAGTGCCTTGTAAGGCATGTTCTAAGTGCTAGATAAGGTGCATCATAGATAACATGCATTCTAATGCATGTGCTAAGGTCAAGGAAAGAAGGTTTGATGTTGTGTGTGATCATAGAAGTGTTAGTGCATAGAATCTCATATGAACTCTATAGTGAAGTGCGCTTGGGCCGAAATAGTATTGTAATGGGTGACCTCTTGGGAAGTCCTAGTGTTGCACCCTTTTCTTACTTTTTAGAGACTCTAGTTCTATCATTGTTATATTCACACTTTCATTTTGGTTCTCAAGGCCCATTTTCAATGAAGCTTCCCCATTCTCTATCTCGTACCCCAATTTAAGTCCATTTTGGGTCCCTAAGCCTACTTCTCATCTCCTAGGTGCAACAGAGTTGCTACCCTAACCTAGCAATAGAAAAAAGTCAATGATTCATTTCCAACCTTAGATAGGCACTTGTGTTGTTCTTCCTGTTGGCACATTCTGAGTGCTAGATTAGGTATATTCTTAATGCTTAAGTGATTTTTATTTTTTCATTCATTCTGAGTGCTTGAAAAGGTACGTTCTGAGTGCTAGATAATACATACTAAAGATGAACATAAAATGACATTCCTTAAAAAAGTATTCTCCACATGGTTGAAACTATTGATATAATAATTGATTCTTATAATGATGAAAATATTATAAGATTGGGAAATTGATTCAATAACTTTTAGGGGTTATACCTTTGGACCCGCATGTCCATTATTCTAAAAAATTTCCATGTGACTTCATAAGGAGAAGTTTTTTTTTAGAAACTCATCTTTTTCTTCATTAGTAGTAGTTTTTTGTATAGAAACTCATTCTTTTCTTCCTATTTGCATCTTCTGAGTGATGGATGAGGTGTGTTCTTAATGCTAGAATGCTCTTTACTTGATCATGCATTTTGAGTGCTCAATAAGTTGCATCCTAGATGAGGTGCATTATGATGCATGGACAAAGCTTAGGGAACACGTATTAGATTTTGGTTACAACCATACCAACATTAGTGCATCAAATCCCATAAAAAATCCATAGTTAAGCATGCTTGGGTAAGAGTAGAACTAGGATGGATGATCTCCAAGGAAGTCCTGGTATTGCACCCTTTTTCAGTCTTTGTTTTGAGCACTGTATCACTTATGTTGGAGTTTTGTTTCTTGAAACCCCTTTTCAATTAGGCATCCTCCCTTTTGGTATTACTCCCCATTTTCTATCTCCAAACTTGATTCCATCCTCAAGTGCATTTCGGGTCCCTCGAGTCTATTTCTCATCTTGTGGGTGTTGGAAAGTGGCATCTTTGACTTGCAACATTAAAAAGTTAACGATGCACTTTGAGTATTGGATGGAAATTTGTGCTTGTCTTCCTAACACTACTCTCTGATTACTAGATATGAAACATTTCTAATTTTGGATCTCTTTTTACGTCCTTGTGTATTGATAGTGCCTTATAAGGTACATTATAAGTGCTAGATAAGTTGCATCCTAGATAACACTCATTCTAATACACATGCTAAGGTTAGGGAAAGAGGGTTTAATGCTAGGTGTGATCATACCAGTTTTAGTGCACTAGATGCCATCAAAACTCTATTGTTAAGCACACTTAGGCCATAGTAATACTAGGATGGGTGACCTCCTAGGAAGTCCTGGTGTGTACCCTTTTCTTACTTTTAAGAGCCTTTGGTTCTATCATTGGTATATTCACATTGCCATTTTGGCTCTCAAGGCCCATTTTCAATCATGCTTCCCCATTCTCTATCCCTTATCTTGATTTAGGTCCATTTTGGGTCCTTGAGACTACTTCTCGTTGTATAATCAAAAGGTGTTATACTCTAAACCCTTCTATCCAAGTGATTCCATGAGATTAGGATGCTTTGATGCCAGTTTAGAGCTCCCTATCCATGGAGTGCAAGAAGTGTGTTTTCAGCAATATGAATGGCTCTCAACTAAGCCTTAGGAACACATTCCTTGCTAGTAATCCATGCAATGGGAGGTTATTTGAGATGAGAAAGAATGCAAGTGTTTACAATGAGTTTCTCAAATATGCTATGCAAGTATGGATTAAACTAGTATGAATATAAAAAATGCAGCTATGTCAACAAATTTGAGAGTGGTACCAATCCAACTGTTTAAGCTATGTGATTTAGATTATTGAAAAATATAAGCTAAGCTATATGCATCTACACTAAAATTTCATGATATGAGAGAATGTATACAAGAGGATGAAATTTCTCCACAAAGCTCTTCAAGGATTTGAATGATAAACCTGCAACTTGACAATACTCAAGAGTGTGGATCCTTTGAGAAGGGGAGAGCTGCTTCTTTCAAAGATGTATGGATGATGGAGATCAAGATCAAATGATGAATGACCAAGGGTGGAGTTTGAAAATGGGATTGATCCATGTGCACACACAAGTCAACCAAAAAATAAAGAGTTGACTTTGCATGCAAGACAAAAAGAGTCATTTCCTTTCATTTGCAAAATAGAAATAAGACTTTATGTGTGCACATTGAGTGGGTTAGAAGAATGGGGTCTTTTTTAAATTAAAAGAGGCCATGCTTTTTTAATAAAATAATGAACTTAGGAATAGTATAGTCAAACTAAAGGTTATCAACAAATTAATTGATTGTTAACAATTTGGCCTAGGTAAATGATTAATTAATTTAGCCAAAATGTTGAGAAGGGGGCTAATAGTCTAGATGACCATTTTTAGGTGATTATACTCATCTCCTAGGTGTAATGGAGTTGCTTCCCCAAAATTGCAATAGAAAAAAGTCAATGACTCATTCCCAACCCTAGATAGGCACTTGTGTCTTTCTTCTTGTTGGCACCTTTTGAGTACAAGATGAGGCACATTGCATTTTACTTTCTCTTTCATTCTGAGTGCTAAATAAGGTATTTTTTGAGTGCTATGTAAGAGATACTAAACATGAACATAAAATGACATTCATCAAAAAAGTATTCTCCACATGGCTGAAATCGTTAACACAATAATTGATTCTTATAGTGATAAAAAGCTTACAAGATTGGGAAATTGATTCAAGAACTTTTAAGGGTCATTACATTTGACCCACATCTTAATATTCTCAAAATTTTCCATGTAGCTTCATTAGGAGAAGTTGATTGTATAGAAAGTCATGCCTTTCTTCCAATTGGCATCTTCTGACTGCTAGATGAGAAGTGTTCTTAATGTTAGGGTGCTCTTTACTTCCTTGTACATTTTGAGTGTTTGATAAGGTGCATCCTACATGAGGTGCATTATGATGCATGCACTAAGCTCAGGGTGCAAGATTTAAATGTTGGGTGTGATCATACCAACATTAGTAAATCGAATCCCATAAGAACTCCATAGTGAATAGTACTGGGATGGGTGACCTCCTAGGAAGTCTTGATGTTGCAATAATTTTAAATATTTGGTCTGGGCATTGTATTACTTACGCTGCATTTTTGTTTCTCGAAACCCCTTTTCAATCATGCATCCTCCCTTTTGTTCTTGCTCCCCATTTTTTGTCCCAAAATTTGTTTCTATCCTTGAATCCATTTCGGCTCCCTCGAGTCTATTTTTCATCTTGGGGGTGTTGAAAAGTGGTACCTTTGACTTACAACATTAAAAATTTAACAAGACACTTTGAGTGCTGGATGGACATTTGTGTTTGTCTTCCTAACGCTACCTTCCCAATATCGAATATGGCACATTCCTAATTTTGGAGCTATTTTTACTTCCTCATGCATTTTTAGTGCCTTATAAGGCACGTTCAGAGTGCTAGATAAGTTACATCCTAGATAACATGCATTCTAATGCATATGCTAAGGTTAGGGTGAGAGGGTTTGATGCTTGGGCCAAAGCAGTACTGGGATGGGTGGTCTCCTAGGAAGTCCCAATGTTGCACCCTTACTTTTTAGAGCCTCTAGTTCAGTCATTGTTATATTCACACTGCCATTTTGGATCTCAAGGCCCATTTCCAATCACGCTTCCCCATTCTCTATCATGTACCCCAACTTATATCCATTTTGGGTCCTCGAGTCTACTTCTCATCTACCAAGTGTAACAAAGCTACTGCCCCAACCTTGCAATAGCAAAAATTCAATGACTACTTCTCGATTCTTGTCAAAATTTTCCACGTGGGTTCATTAGGAGAAGTTGTTTTTTAGAAACTCTTGTTTGGCTTCATTAGGAGAAGTTGTTTATATAGAAACTCATACCTTTCTTCCTATTTGTGCCTTTTGAGTGCCAAGTGTGGTGTGTTCTTAATACCAGAGTGCTCTTTACTTTCTTGTACATTTTGAGTGCTTGATAAGGTGCATTCTTGATGAGGTGCATTACGATGTATGTACTAAGCTTAGGGTGCAAGAGTTAGATGTTGGGTATGATCATACTAGTGTTAGTGCACCTATTCCCATCAAAAATCTATCATTAAGCATGCATGGGCTAGACTAGTACTGGGATAGGTGACCTCCTAGGAAGTCTTGATGTTGCACCCTTTTTAGTCTTTGGTCTTGGCATCATATTACTTATGCTAGAGTTTTGTTTCTTGGAACCCCTTTTCAATCATGCATCCTCCCTTCTGTTCTTGCTCCCCATTTTTTGTCTCAAAACTCAATTCTATCCTCGAGTCCATTTTGGGTTCCTCGAGTTTATTTCTTGCCTTGTGGGTGTTGGAAAGTGGCATCTTTGACTTACAATGTTAAAAAGTTAACAACACACTTTGAGTGTTGGATGGACATTTTTTTTTATCTTCCTAATGTTGCCTTTTGGGTACCAGATAAGGCAAAATCCTAATTCTAGAGCTCTTTTTACTTCTTCATGCATTGGTAGTGTCTTATAGGGCATGTTCTGAGTGATAGATAAGGTGCATCCTAGATAACATGCATTCTAATGCACATGCTAAGGTTAGGGCAAGAGGCTCTAATGTTGGCTGGTACCATACTAGTGTTAGCACATCAGATCCCATCAGAACTCTATAGTTAAGCATGCTTGGGCAGGTGTTGTATTGGGATGGGTGACCTATCACGAAGTGCTAGTGTTTCACCCTTTTCTTACTTTTTAGAGCCTCTGGTTCTCTCATTGTTATATTCACACTATCATTTTGGTTCTCAAGGCCCATTTTCAATCATGCTTCCCAATTCTCTATCTCATACCCCAATTTAAGTCCATTTTGGGTCCCCAAGCCTACTTCTTGTTGACCACTTAGTGTAACAGAGCCACTACCTCAACCTTGTAGTAGCAAAAATTCAATGACTCATTCAGGGTTTTTTAAGTGGTGAATATTAGTGATTTTGTGAATTTTAGAAAAACTTTGCTAGTAATTTGGCTATTTAAGATTTAATGCAACCTAAATTGTCCCATTTTTCTTAAATTTAGTTCTAGAATATTTAAAATCACTCAATAATTTATTTTATTAAAAAATTTAAACTTAAAGATTTGCCACAATATTTGATACATGATTAGATTTGATTCACCTAAATATGATATATTATTGAAGAAATTAAAATTAATTCACCATTAATTATCATAATTATTAGCTACTTTAGGGATATATTACCAATATTTAGTTTTCACTATTGATTTTAAATATAATGTAATTATCCTCATAATTTCCATGAGATAAAACATGTTCAATTTTGATTTGTAATATTCCATGATGATTAGTGAACTTCATATTATTATTGAGATTCACCAATATTTTCTACTCAAAAATTACGATTCCAAAATAATGTCCAATTTAAATAATATTTAAAATAAAAAATTGAGAGATTTGTCGATAAAAATAATTTGGTTTTTCAAAATAATGAAAGGTTTGCCAATAATTTATATCTTTTTCTAGAGTGGACTTTCTTAATGTTTCCCCCAAACTCATTTCTAGCTTTGAATAGGTACTTGTGTCTTTCTTCCTGTTCACACCTTTTGAGTGCTAGATGAGACATATTCTGACAAAGTGTCTTTTACTTGTTCATTTATTTTGAGTGCTTGATAAGGTACATTTTGAGTGCTAGATAAGAGATACTAAACATGACAATAAAATGATGTTTCTCAAAGAAGTATTCTCCATATGGCTGAAACTATTGATATAATAATTGATTCTTATAATGATGAAAAGCTTATAAGATTGGGAAATCAATACAAGAACTTTTGAGGATTGTAACTTTTGACCTGCATCTCCGTTCTTCTCAAAATTTTCCATGTGGCTTCATTAGGAGAACTTTCTTTTTAGAAACTTATTTTTGGCTTCATTAAGATAATTTTTTTATAGAACCTTGTGCCTTTCTTCCTATTGGCACCTTTTTAGTGTCTGATGAGGTGTGTTCTTAATGCAAGAGTGTTATTTACTTGCTCTTGTGTTTTGAGTGTTCGACAAGGTGCATCCTAGATGAGGTACATTATGATGCATACATTGAGCTCATGATGCAAGAGTTAGATGTTGGGTGTGATCATATAAGTGTTACTGCACCTAAACCCATCAAAACTCTGTAGTTAAGTATGCTTGGGTTAGAGTAGTACTGGGATGGGTGATCTCTCGGGAAGTTAGAGTGTCACACCCTTTTTCAATCTTTGGCCTAGGCATCATATTACCTACATTGGAGTTTTCTTTCTTGGAACCCCTTTTCAATCATGCATCCTCCCTTTTGATCTTACTCCCCATTTTCTGTCTTGAAACCTGATTCCATCCTCTAGTCCATTTTCAGTCCCCTAGTCTATTTCTCATCTTGTGGGTGTTGGAAAGTGGCATCTTTGACTTACAATGTTAAAAATTTAATGACACACTTTGAGTGTTAAATAGAAATTTGTGCTTGTCTTGCTAGCATTGCCTTCTGAGTATCAGATAAGGCACATTCCTAATTCTAGAGCTCTTTGTACTTCCTCATGCATTGATAGTGCCTTATAAGGCACATTCTAAGTGCTAGATAAAGTGCATCCTAGATGACATGAATTCTAATGCATATTCTAAGGTCATATCAAGAGGGTTTGATGTTGGGTGTGATGATACCAATGTGATGTCTTGATGTTGCACCCTTTTTCAGTCTCTAGTCTGGGCATCACATTAGTTATGCTGGAGTTTTGTTTCTCGGAACCCCTTTTTGATCGTGCATCCTCCATTTTGGTCTTGCCCCTTGTTGATCTATCTTGAAAAACAATTCTATCCTCACGTCCATTTTGGGTCCCCCAAGTCTATTTCTCATCTTGTAGGTGTTGGAATGTGTCATCTTTAACTTACTTCCTGGGAGGTCACTTGTGTCTTTCTTCTTGTCGGCACCTTTTGAGTGCTATATGAGGCACATTATTCATGTCGAAGTGCTTTTTACTTTCTTGTTCATTTCAAGTGCTCTATAAGGTACGTTCTCAGTGCTAGATAAGAGATACTACATATGACCATAAACTGACATTTTGTAGATGCTTCAAATTGTCCCAAACATTATATTAATTTATTTAATATTTCCTTTGACATTATAATTAATTATTAATTAATTAATTATATTTATCATATTCTTCTACTTATTTAATTAAATAGGTTCATTTTATTAATGTATTTAAATTTAATTTAAAAACATCTCATCTAATTTATTAAATTTATTTAATGCATAGTGCTCCATAAAATCCCCTTTAAATAAATTCTAATTTATTTAAGTCCCTCCACTTTATTAAGTTCTTTAATCCTATGATTAAGTTAAATCTTGTTTAATTTAATTCTAATCCCATCCTAAAACCTAGTCTACACCCATCACTCTCATCCTTCTATGCCTACCCATTAATTAATCCCACTTAATTAATCCTAAACACCTTCCTAAACATGTTTTAGTCCCTAGGTGTTTTCTTCCACATGTGTGAGCAACTCAATATCCAAGAAAGCTTTCATTTTATTATTTTATTTAAAGCCTCTTACAACTCTTACACACTTCTCCCCCTTTCCTTTCTCCAAGGTTTCTCACACATGTGTGAGCAAAACTTGAGCCATCACTTTCACCAAAAAAGCTTATGTTGACCTTTGCATGGCTTGTCCCCTTAGCCTATGTATCTATCTTCTAGCACCTATGTGGATGCCACATAGATGTCACCTCCCCAAGGCCTCTATAAAGCCTATAAGTAGAGCCCTTGTCTCAAATATTTCTCATCTCCCTCATTTGCATTGTTATCATGCTATTATAGTGTTAGAGTTTTCTTAGAGATTTGCATGCTTATTACTAGCCCTTTGGTAGATGTTAGATTTCTTACACTTATGTTTGTATAATTTGTGATAGCTTATTATTGTTAGCTTACTTTATTTCCATATTCACATCTTTAGAATCCTTTAAGGTTGGCTCTCTCATAGGTATCTCTTGAAGGTATTCTACACTCATCTTAGTTTAGATTCATATTTCATATTGCATTTTCATTTCAATCACTTTGGGATTCATTATATTGTTTCTGGGAAGAGCACATCCAAATCCCTCATCTTGAATACACTAACAAGGCCTCTTATGGGTGCCTTTGTTGAGCTAGTTTGAGGTTGTATGCGGATTCTTATTTTTCGGTTGCATAATTTTAAAACTCAAGTCTAACATTAGTTGTATTTTGATTTATTATAAAAATTTAATATGCACATGTACAACTAAAATTTTCTTGTTTACACCTACTCCCTATAGTTTAAGATTTATTGCATACATTTTGGCATGCTTGGTGGGATCGACGTCCTTCTTCTAGTTCCAAAATTTGTTCAAAAACTCAAATTTTGCTATAAAAATTGTTAGATTGTGGTGATTGATCAAGGAAGTACTGTACATACTCCATAATTCCTCATCGAGGTTTTGAGCTAACATGTAATTATTAGTTATAACCCTAAATTGATAAAAATACTTGTATAAATGAGATTAGGGTTAGGGATTGTTTCATGGTGGTGATGCAAAAATTGGTTCTTGCAATGGTATTGAGCTGTAAGGGATTACAGATTATAATCAGGTTGTAATCACTAGATCGTAATAATATCAGACTTTCTATTTGGTTGATGTAGCCCAGGGATTGGGTGAACCATATTAAATCTTGGTGTCTTGTGTTCTTTTTTGTGTGATCTATTATTTTCTAATATTAGTTACATTTGCATTAATTATTATTTTTGTCTGTGGTTTAATCTTAACAAAAATTGCACACTGTTGTCTCCGTTAGGATGTAGTGTCTTCTGCATAGACACTTCGTCATCACCACAAATCAACATCTCCATCCATGACCTCTTTTTAAAACCATTTCATATTGCCAACCAAACCCATTCTATTGTCTCTATTTTATGTTGACATCTTTGTAGTTTTTATTATCATCTGCACTATTTTACCTTGTCTGTTATCTCTATTATGGGTGACTTCATATTTGTAGAATCTTAAACTCTCATCTCTAAAGTTTATCAGTAAACTGTCATCTACATTGTGGGTGAATTTGAGGTGTCATTTCACTAAAATTTCATCTCTGTTGCTAGTATTTTGTTGTCTATGCTCTGGGTGACAAAAATTGATATTTTTAGTATTTTATTGTCTGTGATATTCTGATGTCTCTATGTTTTGGCATCTTTGATGTTATTTTTTCATATGTGACTACAAGGTGCAAGTGAAAAGTATCCCATATTGGTTTGTGCTCTGCCATCTGCAAGTTTTTCATCTCTGTTGTTTGTTCTCTCTACTTGTATTCTGTCATCTCTAATTATTGGTAGATTGAGTTATGCTTTTGATGTCTAACTCACTAATTACTTATCGTACAGGGATTTCTAATCTAATTTTTATTGTAGGAGACAAACCTTGGAATATTCTTAGTTATTTTAATCACTTCGGAGGTTTATAGTGATTTTAATCACTTGGTAGATTTTTAGTGATTTTAATCACTTGTAGGATTTAAATGAAAAATGAACTTGTATGAATTAATCATTTATCCTTGGAATGTATGTTGTGACTAATACCAAAATCCAAACAAACTCTTTAATGCATTTAAAGGTAACATTAAACATACACTCTTAAATGTTTTAAGAGAATTTACATACATTTTATTGGAATAAATGTTGCTCAAACTCACTCTTAAATGCCTTAAGGAATGAACAATATTTTCATTGGAATAGATGTGTAGAGTAAAAAAATAAAATCTTGAGTGCTTTAAGGAATTGACATGTTTTTCATTGGAATGAATTGTTAGATAGAAAATATAATCTTGAATTCTTAAGGATCAAAGAAGAATGTGATGAAATATTTTTATTTTGGATTAAAACATGCTCAAACAATCTTGAATTCTTAAGGGACAAAGAAGCTTGCTATGAAACATTTGGACTTGGTGCTTAAAATGAATACACTCAATCTTGAATGACTTAAGGGAATTTTTTCTACTTTCATAATTTTTCTTATTTTGATGATGAGTGATTTAATTTTGTTGATGATTCCTTATTTTTATTATGTTGATGATGCTATCAAGTTGGATACAACAATGTATGCTTAAACATGAGTGTCTCTTCAAGAGTAGATAGAAAATCTAAAGCTTTATTGGAAAAGAACAAGTGTCTTTTAAACCTAGAGGCCACTTATGTATTCTCTCCTCTCTCGCCTTTGGGTGATATTGAGTGCACAATAAATAAGTTGTCAGCCTAATTGGGGATTTCATTACTCCTTGGGATGATCTCAACTCCAGTGTTCTAGCGGAGTGTAAATATCGAGAGGTGAATCGAAAGACTCCTCTTTTGGAAGTAAAATTTTGTTACTCTTTGCTAAGACCCAAATAACTTTATACCTTTGGGAAGTGAAGGAGGAGATTTGGGTTAATATCTCCTCCTAGCTGTATGACACTATTTTCTTTCATCTATAGATTTGGGCCTCACATACCTTTCGTATATTGAGGATGCCCTCTAGTTGATCTTTGTACATCCTAGTTGCAACCTTATTGGGATTGTTGATGTGTTTAGCATGCTTGAGTGTTTAAACATCCAAAACCAATACCAAACATTAAAGGGGTCTAAAAATGAGTGAAATTGTGAGCTAAACATTCAATGAGAAAAATGGTTGTAAGTGGGTCCTCTTGACCTACTGTTATTTTCACAAATCCTTATACTTGGTCTAGCATTTGAGATTAATTGGGTCTTGTTATTCACAATATTTTTTGTAAGATTCTTGTGCTTGGTCTTGTAATTGGGGTTATTTTGTTCCTACCATTTCTAACAAAGTAAAACTTAAGAAGGTGACCTTATCCAAACGATTTGCCTACAAGGAAAGGAGAATCCTAACACAAAGTGATAAAATTTTTTGATACACAATCAAAGACATCAAGAAGGAAGAAACTAAACACGATTGTCAAGAAATAATCTTATACAATGCTAAACTTCAAAATTGATCTTCTTTCCCTAGAGTAAATCCAAGATTTTTGTTCTAGAGAGAGAATTAAGTTATCCACATAGTAACCATATCAACCTCATTTTCCACATCAATCTATTTTTGAAGTTTCTGGTCTCCTATTTGCAAAATTTCCTCTAGAGAGCTTGATCATTTAAACCTTAATCTTTTGGCCTAAAAACATCTTAGTTACAATTTTTTTGAGATTACAACACTAGACCTTTATTAAAAAGAAAATATTTATCATATTTACACTAACTCACTTGGGATCACAAGTCCATCCCCAAATATTGAGTCATCTGTTCAGTGTCCTATCTTGCCCAAAGATCATTTGTCCATCTTTGGTAGGAGACAAATACTTTATCCCATAAAACACTTGGTTTTCCAAGTCAACAAGGTCTTTTGTTCACATTTAGGTTGTTTTCACTTTTATCATATAAGTTCAACTTCTCTCTCACATCTCCTTCTTTTTTAATCTTCCATCCATCAATTTGGTCACAATTGTATGGTACAAACACAATTTGGAAGACTCACATTAAATACTATGTCTCATTTATTGGAATCACTAAGACAACAAGAGATGGAGAATTCTTTTCCTTCTTGATCAACCTCATTAGGGAATAGATTTTCCCCTAGTATGAACTTTGGTATGCCTAGCTCAACATCCACACAAGAACCAGAGAATCCTTTTTGAAACACCACTCTAGGGAGTAACACACATGATAAGGAAGAAGTGTACCAATATGAAGACTCTGTTGACAATAATAACATCTCTAATAATGTCCAAACATTTCTTGTATACCCATACAACTTGGAAATGTTAGAAAAATCTATTGGGGAAAACAAGGCTGGGATCTTCCTAAACCTGGTTAATGATGGTGTTAATGTCCCTAGGAATTTTGATGAGAGCACTTTGTTTAGAAATGAAAGATGGTGCTCCTATATTGCCAAGTTCCACCGTAGCACAAACATATGGTGAGGGAAAATAACTTGTAGTGAGAATTAGTTCTGTACCTACATCAAGTACTTCAATGTAACCCACATTCTAATTAAGTGCAGAACACATTCAACAACTTATTAGTGCTATACCCAACACAACCACACATGCTAGTATTTCATAGTCAACCTTGATAGGTCTAGTTGTAGGATGCTTAAACATTGGGCAAGTATCTATAGAAAAAATGGCAATCATGACACAACCAATGTACTCCTATTTGCAAATGCCAACAAATATGATAAATTTTTTTTTGCCAATCCCAACAACTTCATATCAATACATTGGCCAAAGTGGCACATCGCCACCTCCACTACCCTATAATATGTTTGGAAATCCATACAACTTTGGAGGTGGGTTCATTAATTCCCAACCATTATAGGTGCAACCAAACCAAGATCTAGACCAATAGTTGCATGAAGTCCAAAGTTTGGTCCACAATATGAGCAACAAAGGGGTGAAAAATTTCTCTTTTGAGGAAATTTTTCCCTTTCCATTTGACAAATCTATCAACATGATATCATTTCTGCCAAATTTTGAGATCACTAAATTTGACAAATACATGGGAGAAACATGTCCCTTTACACATCTCAAAATTTTTTCTATCTTATGTCAAGAAGTGGCCTACAATGAGGAATATCTTAAGAGACTCTTCAAAAGAAGCCTTGGAGGCCCCGCAATTGAGTGACTAATGTACATACCCAAAGGTTCCATCACCTCCTTCAATGACTTAATTGGAAAATTTGTAGCACAACACTTCTACAATATTGAGCATCATGCTTCCTTGAGTGATTTATACAACACAAAACAAAGAAATGGTGAAATATTTGCCAACTTTTTAAAATGGTAGTGATAGCTTACTAATTGCATGCCCTACAAAATTGAGGATTCCCACCTTATAGATATATTTATCAAGAATTTGATTCCAAAGATATCTTTCCAAATGAAGATGGCTAGTCCTAAAGACTTTTCCACATAGGTCAAGAAAGGCAAGAGCATTGAAAATGAAATTTTAGATAGGGGTTCCATTAAATATTATAATTCCCCATCCTCAAAAAATGAAATGAACAATAACAAAAAATCAAAATTTTAGTCCAATAAGAAAGTTGTTACCCATGATGGTGTCATTGATGTCAAAAGTGTACAAAACATTCAAGGTGGAAACAATAGAAAAAACAACAACTATCACAATTGAAACAACAACAATTCAAACCATAAAAATTAGAACAATCAACAATCTTGCAATCAAACACAATTCTTTCCTCAAAATAACAACAATAACAACTACAATCATGATTTTGACCGAAATAGAAAGTTCACTAGCTTTTGTAACCCTTAGATGCCATATTCTAGTAGCTATTGGATCACCATTTGATGATTTTTCCTAACACATGACCTTTTGATGAAAATAAATCCAGATCTAAATGGTATAGGGAAAATGAATATTGCAAGTGTCATCGCATCAAAGGACAGGACACTAATAAGTGTATCAAGCTCAAAGTCTTCATCCAAAATCTTGTTGATGATGGGGAAATTGAGATTGAAGGAGGACCACCCTCTAAAAATTCCTAACTAAAGATATTTAAAAAGTATTTCCCTAACCAAAATAATGAAAATAACAACAATGGAAACAATAATACAAACAATTCCAATCAAGCTTCCATGTCTAACACACTACATTATGACTATTCTACCAACCACATATCAGGATTTGACACCTTGTGTGGTAAAATATGAAAAAATGATATATGTGGTTTTGACTTCATGTATGGCTACATTGAAGAAGTAGACATTCATGTAAATACCATAGTCCTACAAGTAGTTGATTGTGGTGTAACCACTCGGCAGGGAAGAATTACTTTGTAAGTTAGCACTCCCAAACCCATTAATCCATTAGTTCCACATGCACCTGCCATGCCATCCACTTTAGAAAGACCCGCTTCTCACTACAATGTCCTCTCTCAATTAGGGAAGGCTCCTACAAAAATTTCCATTCTTGAACTTATCACTACCTCACCTATCCACAAAGAAATTCCTAAGTCTTCTCTTTTAAAGTCTCACATTCTTGAGAACATCAATGCATCCATATTCACTACCATGATTAGAAATATTGCCACATAACAACACCTTGTCTTCATAGATAAAGATTTCCAAGGTCTTGATCACCATCACAATTTGTCACTACACATTGAAGTCCTTATACAACAACAAAAAATAAAATGAGTCCTTATAGATAATGAATTTGGTTTAAACATTTCTACATTGAAGATGATCCATTTCTTGGGGCTTCCAGGAGACCTCCTATATGTCAATAAAAGGATAACCATTAAAGAATATGATGAAAGAGAAAGATAATCAAAAGGGGTTATCATGCTACTACTAAAGGTTGGGCTGACTATAATTAATACTGAATGTCGTGTCTTAGATTTAAAACTTACCATATAATATTTTTCTTGATCAACCTTGGATACATACACTGAAGGTGGTCCCATCTACATATCATCATTGCTTGTAATTTCCCCACTAGGGAAGAGAAGTCAAAATTCTAGGTGATCCTTTTCCTTTTTCTTTTTGTAAGAGATTAGAAGGTGCCTCAACAATTTTTTGTCTAGTCAGTCAATTTGATAAGGTTATACCTAGATCTCTCACCATAATAGAAACACCTTCCACAAAAATTATAGAGTTATCCAATTTTGATTCTAGTTCCTGTAAAGGAAAAGTGAAGGTTGAATATATTAAGGTCAATACTATAGTGAAGAAGGTTATCTTTGCCAATGAAGGAATGTGAGAGTATAAGTTTGAAAATGCCTTGTGTGTTGGAAAACTACCACTCTCACCCTGATCCTTTCAAAAATCTTCCCAAATACCACCTTTTACAAATAAGGATACTATACATTTAATAAAACAACCTTTGAACATTGGGGTTCACTTAATGAAGAACACATGGAGTCTAATATCTTATATTGGCTATATTTTGACAAAAAAGATGAGCCCATGGAATTCTGTAAAGATGAGTATGTCAAAGGACCTCCCATAATTAAGAATATGGGACATCATAGTATTGGCCTCAGACCTAAAGACGATGTTATTAAGTGACCTCTTGAGGCAAATAGCTATCCTAAAGGATGTGGTTTGTGATCCCTTAAACCCAAGGTGTCCTTTGCTAACAACTATTGTATGGTTGAACTTGATTCTATGACTGAGGAATAGGAATTCTTTGAAGTACCCTTCCAATACATTAAAGATGACCTAGATAAATATTTCTATTCCATCTCCATATTTGACCTTTCATCCATTGACTTACCCCTCACTAACCTTGACATGATAAACTAGGATCTTCAAGACACACCACTAGCTCTTGATATTTGTAACTTTGATGAAGCAGTAATGGTACTCTTTGGCCTTAAGAATCTCCAAGATTATGAGCATGAGATCCACTACAATGAAGAAGCCTACTTTGGTAGCCAAGTCAACTCTCTTAGTCACAAAAGTGAAAAAGAAAAGAAAAATAAAAAATAGAAGAAACATCCTCTAGTGAAAACTCTTTTAGAGCACTTTTGGATTAAAAAAAGACAAAATAAAGGATGCATCTTTTTGGTGAAAACCTCCTAGAGGCACTAGAAGAGGGAGAGATTGACTTTCCATTTTGATCTACACAATTCCAATTAACTTGGGCACAATAGATAATCCATAAATCACCTATATTGTTGCTACCCTAAGTTTTGAGGAACAATAAGTGATGACTCAATTCCTATAGAAAGGAAAAATAAATTTTGCATGGACATACAAAGACATGCCTAGTTTAGATGTAGGCTTAGTTGTGCATCACCTAGTAGTGGATCCAAAGATTAAACCTATTAAGTCAAAGTTACACAAGATGCATCCTAAGGTAGAACTTATGGTCAAGGAAAAACTACATAAAATGTTAGAGGAAAAATACATCTGAGCTATTGATTATCCTAAGTGGGTTTCCAACATTGTTCCTATAAGTAAAGCCTCTGGGGGCATCCACATCTATTCAAATTTTCAAGATTTAAATATCGCATGTCCTAAGGATGATTTTCCACTCCCCAACATAGACATTAGAGTATATTTGATTGAAAGACATGAAATGTTGTCTTTAATGGATGGTTTCTTCTGTTACAATCAGATCAAAATTGTAGAAGAAGATCAACACAAAATGGCATTTACTACCCCATGGGGAACCTTTTGTTACCAAGTCATGCCTTTTGGCTTGAAGAATTTTGACTCCACCTATCAACACATAATGAACACAATCTTCCATGATCTTCTACATGTAGTGATGGAGGACTATGTTGATGAAATCCTAGGAAAATCTAAGAGATGTGATTCCCACATTGATTTTCTTAACACTATATTTGAAATATTGGAGAAATAAAATTTTTTCCTTAATCCTAAGAAGTGTGTTTTTTTGGATCCAATCAGGAAAGTTTTTAGGTTACATGGTATCAAGTAGAGGCATTGGGGTAGGACCCAAAAAATTTAAAGCCATCATGGAAATTTCTCCACCTACAACATTGAAATAACTCCACATCTTTCAAGGCTAGTTCTAGTCCATCATATGATTTGTGTCCCATTTTGTAGGTAAAGTTCATCCCCTCCAACATTTTATTTGAAAAGACACCAAATTTCAATAGGATTTCCTATGTTAGAAAGAATTTTCACAAGTTAAAATCTACTTGACTCATCCACCAGTTCTAGTTCCTCCAATCCTAGGATGACCATTAATTCTTTACATTTATGATACTATAGTTACACTGGGTGCTCTTTTAGCACAACTAGATGGCAAGGGAAATGAGCAAGAAATCTACTATCTTAGTCAAACATTAGTTGGCTATGAGTTGAATTACACTTCTATTGAGCAAGCTTGTTTGGCAGTAGTCTTCTGCACATATAAACTACACCATTACATGCTTAATTATACTACACACTTCATTGCTAAGATAGATCCCCTCAAGTATTTACCATCAAAAGCTTCCCTCACAAGTCATACTACAAAATGAGTCTTGATTTTAAGTGAATTCAACATTGTCTATAAAGATCACAAGGCCATAAAAGGACAAGTCATTGCCAACCAACTTGCAAAAGCTCCTCTTCAAGGAGACCATCCAACCATACTAGATTTTCCATATGACACAATTATGACTATTACCTCTAGTACACAATGGAAACTATATTTTGATGGTTCTTTCACACAAAAAGGATAAGGGGTAGGAATTTTGTTTGTTAGACTACAAGGAGACCTTATTCCTAAGTCTTACAAAATTTCAATCCCTTGCACAAACAACATAGCTGAGTATGAAGGATTAGTAATAGGGATATGTCAAGCTCTCTAATGGAATACGAAGAGCCTACTTGTCTTCAAAGACTCCCAATTGGTCATTAGGCAAGTTACAGATGAATAATAAACAAAGGATGAAAAGTTGTTGCCATATTTTTGGATAGTAGAAGATCTCAAAAAACACTTCACTGAGATAGTCTTTCAACATATACTAAGCACTATTAACAAAGAAATATATTCCATGGCTACCATAGCCTCCATGATTGCCATGCCTAAATATAGTCCTAATTGTGATTTTCTTGTTTAGAAACTTTTTCTTCCTGCTTATGAGCAACTAAAATTAGAGTTGGTATGTGAGATTGTTGGTCCCGAGTCTCCATGGTACTTTGACATTTTTGCCTAACTTTGTTGTAAAAAAATCCCCATATCCATTTCCAAAAACCAAAGAAAAATCTTCATTTGTTACACTTCTTGATATACTATCCTAGTTGACACACTTTTCTAAAAAGACTTTGATAGAACCCTCCTCTAATGCCTCAGTTTAGATGAAGCTAGAATGACATTGGAAGAGATTCACCAAGGATTTTGTGGTTCCCATTCTAGTGGCCTTACATTAGCAAAAAGGCTCCTTAGAATGGGTTATTATTGGCCTACTATGGAAGTTGATGCTTATCATTTTTTGGAACGATGTTTTCCTTGTCAAAAACATGGAGATTTGATACACGCTCCAACCCAAGACCTTCAACCCACCATTACACCATGACCCTTTTCTCATTAGGGTTTCAATCTTGTTGGTCAAATATATCCAAATTCTACAAATGTATATTATTGTTGCCACTGAGTACTTCACAAAGTGGGTCAAGGCTATCCTTTACCCTACACTACTAGAAAATAGGTTTTGAAGTTCATCTTGAACTACATTATTTTTCATTTTGGTATCCCTCAAGACATCATGACTAACAATGGAACTCCTTTCAAAAATTAGGAAGTTTCCACATTGTGTAGGAAATTAGGAATCACCCAACATTTCTCCACCAAATACTTCACCCAAGGCAATGTCCAAGTTGAAGCCACTAATAAAACAATTTTGAAAATCCTAAAGAAAACCATTGATGTAGTTGGTCATGACTAGCACCTCCAAATTGCTCCCACCCTTTGGGCCTATCACACCTCCACCCATTCCCCCATAGGAGCCACTCTATTTTCCTTTGTTTATGGTTCTAAAGTTATTTTACCCATTGAAATTGAGCTCCCTTCCCTAAGAATCTCTCTTAAGAATCTAATGTCTAAAGAAGAATACTGAGTTGCTCACTTGCAAGAGTTGCAACTCCTCAATTAGAGATGCCTCAATGCCCTAAACCACCTCCACCTCTATCAAGATCACCTTCAACTCTATTTTCACAAAAAGGTCAGACCTCAAGAATTTGAGGTGGGTGACCTAGTATTGTAGCATAATATGAGTAATCTCTAGAACCATGAAAAGAAAGGAAATTTTGAAGCTAATTGGCTTGGTCCATTTATCATTATAGCCAAATATGGTTATGGGGCATATCAGATTATCACTTCAGAGGGAGATTCACTCCCTAAGCCTATAAATATCCAACATCTCAAGTGGTTCTATGCTTGAGTTCTGTAATTCCTATACAAAGTTGTTAAAGTTTCACCAAAAATCCAAAAACATTTGTAAAATATCCCTAAAGAAAAGACTAAAAAGAGAAAAAAGTTCCTAAAAAAATGTTTTCTGGTCCATTATCTATAAGTCTCATCTCACTTCACCACATTTACCCCATTTCATTCTATCTTTGTGTAGAAGTCCTATCCAACTTGCGCTTTTCATGCATCCAATAAAAGACTTCCTATCTGTGAGGCATCCAGTCACTTTCATCACTCAAAAGACCTCTAGTCTGCAAGGCACTTTCTCGTCGAATGTTTTTCCTACTCCCATTACACTTAACTTTTTTCCATAGTAGCGACTATAATAAAACTTAAACAAATCACTATTTGAGACTTAATGATTTGAAAAAAATGCTCTTCTTATAGTTATTTCCAATGAATACTCACGACAAACACTTAGACAAAAAAATCTTCACACGATATATCCTTCCTACACATGGCACTACAGCCTTCACTCTTGGACTAGCATACTAAATGAATACTTGGTCATGAGGTCTCTTTTGGCTGATTTCATCTTTATATGTTAGTAGTGGCCTTTTACAATGTGCCTTGATCTTCCATATCTCAATATCACCTAAATGGTTCCAACTAACTACATGTGTCATTTGCAGTATGATCTATTTTCATGATTCTTTAGTACATTTGTATCAGTTTTGAGTTATGGTTATGCATTTCTCACTGGGGGCAATGGGTTGGCATACTTTTCTACAAGATCCCTAGAAATAATTTGGGTGTGCCTAGACCTCTCATACATATATGACATTTTTTCCATCATGACTATGAAAACTACATATATTTTCCTAGTCCCTATTTTTGAGACTCTAGTCCATGCAAAGGAATCTTGTCATCTATGCTTCTATAGCATTGGGTGCATAACTCCTTTTGAAAAATCAAACTAGGGTGGGTTCTCTTGTATAAACATAACTAAATCCCTTGGTATCATGTAGCTAGTATTCATGTAGTGTAGGATTTCATTGTGCTCTACTTGAGATAAGGGTTTTGTTTATTCCCCTCTCCTATGCTAGGCTACTTGATTCCTATGAGTTGATAAGTTTGACACAAGTTCATCCATTAGGTTGCATTCATATTACATTTTCATGTTTCACCTTTACACTTTAAGTTTGCATCATTTCACTTTGCATTCATGATTAGTGTAATTTATTATGTTTCATTTAGGATACACTCATTGTTCATATTATTGCATCCATTACATCTCAATTATGCATTTTATTCATTATTCTTCATTAGGTTACATTATTTAAATTAATCCATTAGATATTATAATCATTATTTAGTGACATACATGTCATGATACATCTAACACAAAGCATATAGTAAATCCATACACATGAAATAAAAAAATGCATACATCTCATATATTTCCATAGGACCTACATTTTCCATACATTAGTCATCATATATGCATCCTAGGAAGTATTACATCACATTGCACATATCCTAAAGTACCAATGTTAGTAGCAACATCATAAACATCCATAAAACATCATCATGCATGCACATTTAGTCTCATCGAATCATGTCATGTCTATATCAAAAGAATAAGTATCCATGTACAATCTATATACAACAAGAATCATGTAGTACATCGTGTATAGAATCATCAAAAACTCACTGCATCTACATCATTTTATCAAAATAAATGTTCTAGGGCTCATGTGGCTAGCTATGAGGGCCTTGCCCCTCCTATCTCCCCTTCTTGTGGAGGCCTACCTTGTCCCACTAATGGCTCTGACCTATGATGACCCCTTGTGGCCCATGAGCTAGATGCCTCTTGGAACTCTAGTTGTCGCTACTCTACTGGTACAACCTCATGATACAATGTCTTGTAATAACTTGCCTCTTACAGGGCTTGTGCCTCATGTCAACGTATAATCAGGGCCTCCTACATCACTATAACCATCCCCCTAGTCTACACCATCTACCTGGTGATGTCTCGCTACCTGTGATACTCATCCACCTGACACTAAAGAGTCTCTCTATTTTCTCATAGGGAGGCTACATCCCATCACAGTGTGTCTATCTCTACCAAATTTTTTATCTTGACTGACATTGTGAGATTGAAAAACATGCCAGTGTCTATCCTCTCTTGTAGTATAGCCAAGGCTTGTTGTGTACTATCTGTCCTAGCCCTCTTAGCCTGTACCTTCCCCTTTAGATAAGAAAACTTAGTTTGGAGGCTATCCTGCTCAGCCCTCACTATATCTACATCCCCCTACTAAGGTGGCTACTATGGTACCTATAACTTTAGCCCTATACTTATGGACTTGGATGTGGTCCTTGACCTAGTGGTGGCCCTACTAGTGTCGATATTCTCTGCTAATGAACTCATCATCCTGGTGGACCCTATTGTGGTCCCTACCCTAGCAGTCGCCCTACTACTACCTAAGCACCATGTCCCCCTTGAGCCCCATCTCCCCTACTTCATGGTTGCTCTGTTAGTGGAGGTACTATTGGTACTGTAAGTCTCAATGGCTAATGTGCTGCCCACCACTATGTCTATGTTGGTGTTATACCTACATATCCTAGGTCCTGCCCATGCACTCATGACACTAGCTGCATGCCACACCATGAAGTCCTAGCCAATATTAAAGTGGCCCCAAATCCCCATAGTCTATCATACTCCTAGGTCACCGCTGGATATAGGAACCTATCTAGCATAACATTTTGCATTCGACTAAACTATCGCTGCACCCTAGAGGGCATTTATCAAATGACTATGTTAACTATACAATTGATGAACCAATAGTCTGTTTGAGCATACTATAGATAGAACTAATCCTTGGTGTCATCCTCTTCCCCTACTGGTAATATGGATCTCCACTACTCACTACTTGCATATGGTGTCCAATCAAAAATGATAATCTCATCCAAACATCTCCTCCAAAATCCTATTGAATCGATAGATGTGTATTGAATAGGTTGTCTGTACCAACATGCATATGGCTCACTGGGTTATCATGTCTCTCATCTTGTAATAGGTCATGTAATACCTATATGCTCCTATGAATATATCATCAGTAGAGTCATCCCTAGACCTATCTTCCATTGTGTCTTGTAAGCACACATATGAAGATCATAATATAGCTGGGCCAAGATGGTGTGACCCTAGTAGAAAACTATGTTATCACCCTATAAAAGAGTTCTTAGAACTCGTGCCCATTTGATCTAAAGTCCATGCCTAGCATGGTCCAATACCATCCTCCATATGAGTGAGGCCAAGTATAGAGCAATCTATGGCAACCTCTGGTCCAATGCCTCCTTCCATGTTAGTCATGATCATTGAATTAATAACCTCTATTGTCATTGACCAAAGCACTCCTACAAATAGGGATCTACACCCTCTAGCACATACTTAGGATATCACCCATAGATCAACACTCATAGAATCTACCATACATCTAGTAAGGTAACTATTACCTGTCTTGTAGGTAGATGGAGGCTAGAGGTTAGTGTATGCCACTGCTCTATCAGTGTTGATAGTTGTGTTAAATGTGCCCTTAGGTTGGGCCACTCATGGACATGCTCAAGTCCACATAATCATATGTAACCCCACTCCACCTCTATCAGTCTTTCTCCCAACACCATCATCATCAAATAGTGCTCTTGTGACTGAAATGTCACTATCACCATTTGTAGCATAGATATGTCATAGTCAGTTTGCTATTTATTTCCCACTCTTTTTTCTTATCTAAGAATGGGGCATCTAATATGTTCCCCCTAGTCACCCCTATCATCTAAATCTTCCAATTCATCCAAATTAGAGGAGACACCAATCCACATAGACATGGATTTATGGAGATGACAAACCACGAAGATGCCAATCTGGCATCTCTGGTGGCTACATAGACAATAGTTTTCCTAGTAATGGCTGCTATATTGTCATCTATAAAGATGATGACACAAAGATCATCATCTCCAACCCCATCTTTTTCCTACTCTTTCTCCCTTTCATTGTCAATGAAGATGATAGGATGAACACTATCATCTCCATAGAGATGTTTTCCCTAGTTTGTCGTCTACAAAGACAATGGAGTAGATAATTTTTATCTTCACCCCAACCCCATTTTCCCCCTCTTTCCTACATAATAAATGCACATTTCAAAAGAATAATTAAAAATTTGAGAAGTTGGGATAGTCAAATTATCGGTGGTCCCATGTTGGCTGGTCTTCGATGCTCCTAAACCCACTCTCTAAGTTGTTGTCTCTTGATTGGATCCATCCTTCGCTCTGGTTCTATGTTCTCTAGGTGTGGAATGACTCTTACACAGGCCCTTGGAAGACTTATATAGGCCCCTTGAGGTATCCTTTTGTGCCCATAAATTTTCTTTGGGCATGTCTACCCCTATTTATCCCCAAGTTATGCAAAATATTTGTCTCTGCTTTTTTCCTATGCTTTCTTTTCTTCTAGGGTTATTTTCATGAAAATTGCCCAAAATTTTTTTTTTCTCTATTTTTGGAAGGGGGCACCCTCCTCCCTTGTCATCACTATGAAAAAGCTCCAACGACTCCTAACCTCTTTAGGGTAACCTATATTTTCTTTTCTTTGATATAATGTCATCTCGATATCACATCAAAGAGCAAAAAAATGTAGATGCTAAAAATCATCCCAAATACTATATTATTTTATTTAATATTTCCTTTGATGTTATAATTAATTATATTTGGCATATTCTTCTACCTATTTAATCAAATTTATTTAATTAAATATGTTCATTTCCCTAATGTATTAAATTTATTTAATGCATAGTGCTCTATAAAATCCCCTTTAAATCCCTATGATTAAGTAAAACCCTACCTAATTTAATCCTAATCCCATCCTAAAACCTTGTCTACACCCATCACTCTCATCCTTTCAAGCCTACCCATTAATTAATCCTAAACACCTTTCTAAACATATTTAGTCTCTAAGTGTTTGCTCATGCATGTGTGAGCAACTCAATATCCAATAAAGCTTCTATTTTATAAATTTATCCAGAGCCTCTTACAACTATTACACACTTGTCCCCCTTTCCTTTCTCCAAGTTTTCTCACACATGTGTGAGCAAACCTTGAGCCATCCTTTTCACCAAAAAGGCTTATGTTGACCTTTGCATGACTTGTCCCCTTGGCCCATATGTCTCCCTTGTGGCACCTATGTGGATGCCACATAGGTGCCACCTCCTCAAGGCCTCTCTCAAGTGTATAAATAGAGCCCTTGTCTCAAGCATTTCTCATCTCCCTCATTTGCATGTTTATCATGCTAGTACAGTGTTAGAGCTTTCTTAGAGATTTTCTTGCCTATTACCAACCCTTTGGTAGATGTTAGATTTCTTGCACTTATGCTTGCATGCTTAATGATAGCTTATTATTAGTAGCTTACTTTATTTCCATATTCACATCTTTAGAACTATTTGAGGTTGGCTTACTCATAGTCATCTCTTAAAGGTATTCTACACTCATCTTAGTTTAGATTCATATTTCATATTACATTTTCATTTCAATCACTTTGAGATTCATCATAGTTGTGTTTGGGGAGAGCACATCTACATCCCTCATCCCCTTATGGGTGCCCTTGTTGAGTTGCTTTGAGGTTGCACGAGGATTCTAATTTTTTGGTTGCATTGTTTTAAAACTCAAGTCTAAATTTGATATGCATATGTACAACTAATATTTTCTTGTTTACCTGTGCTCCGACAAGTTAGGATTTCTTGCATAGACATTCCTCAAAAAAATATTCTCCATATGGTTCAAACTATTGATATAATAATTTATTTTTTATAATGATAGAAAACTTATAAGATTGGGAAATTGATTCAAAAAATTTTGAGGTCATAACTTTTGACCCATGTCTTCGTTCTTCTCAAAATTTTCCATGTGGCTTCATTAGGAGAAGTTGTTCTTTTAAAAACTCCATTTTGGCTTCATTAGGAGAAGTGGTGTATAGAGACTCATGCCTTTCTTCCTATTGGCACTTTCTAAGTGTTGGATGAGGTGTTTTTTTAATGTTGGAGTGCTCTTTACTTGCTCATACATTTTGAATGCTTGATAAGGTGCATTTTGAGTACTTGATAAGGTGTGTCCTAGATGAGGTGCATTACGATGCATACACTAAGCTCCCGATGCAAGAGTTAGATGTTGGATGTGATCATACCATCATTAGTGCAGGGAATCCCATTAGAACCCTATAGTTAAGTGCGCTTGGGCCAGAATAGTACTAGAATTGGTGACCTCCCAGGAAGTCCTAGTGTTGCACCCTTTTCTTTCTTTTGAGAGCCTCGAGTTCTGTCATTGCTATATTCACACTACCATTTTTGGTTCTCAAGGCCCATTTTAAATAATGCTTCCTTATTCTCTATTCTATACCCCAATTTAAGTCAATTTTTGGTCCTTGAGCCTATTTCTCATCTCCTAGGTGTAACGAAGTTTCTGCCCTAACCTTGTAATAGCAACAAGTTAATGACTCATTCCCAGTTCTGGATAGGCACTTGTGTCATTCTTCCTATTGGTTCTTACTGAGTCTTAGATGAGGCACATTCTTAATGCTAAAGTGCTTTTTACTTGCTCATTTATTCTGAGTGCTTAGTAAGATATGTTCTGATTGCTAGACAAGAGATACTAAAAATGACCATAAAATGGTGATCCTCAAAAAAGTATTCTCTTTATGGCTAAAATTGTTGATATAATAATTGGTTCTTATAATGACAAAAAAACTTATAAGATAGGAAAATTAATTCAAGAACTATCAAGGGTCATAACTTTTGACCCGCATCTTTGTTCTTCCCAAAATTTTCCACGTGGCTTCATTAGGAGAAGTTATTTTTTAGAAACTTGTGTTCGGCTTCATTAGGAGAAGTTTTTTGTATAGAAACTCATGCCTTTCTTCTTATTGGTACCTTCTAACTGCTGGATGAGTTATGTTCTTAATGCCAAATTGCTCTTTACTTGCTCATGGATTTTGAGTGCTTGATAAGGTGCATTTTGAGTGCTTGGTAAGGTGTATCCTAGATGAGGTACATTACAATACATGTACTATGATCAAGGAAATAAAGTTAGATGTTGGGTGCCATCATACCAAAATTAATGCACTAGATCCCATCAAAACTCTGTAATTAAGTGCTCTTGGGCCAGAGTAGTACTACGATGGGTGACCTCCTTGGAAGTCCCAGTGTTGCACCCTTTTTCAATCTTTAGTCTGAGCATCGTATTACTTCTAGAGTTTTGTTTGTTGGAACCCCTTTTCAATCATGCATCCTTCCTTTTGGTCTTTCTCCCTATTTTGCATCCCAAAACTTGATTGCATCCTCGAGTCCATTTCGGGTCCCCTAAGTCTATTTATCATCTTGTGAGTGTTGGAAAGTGACATCTTTAACTTACAATGTTAAAAAATTAATGACTCACTTTGAATGATTGATGGAAATTTGTTCTCATCTTCCTAATGCTACCTTCTGAGTTTAAAATAAGGTACATTCCTTATTTTGGAGCTCTTTTTACTTCCTCATGCATTGATAGTGCCTTATAAGGCACATTCTATGCTAGATAAGGTGCATCCTAGATAACATGCATTCTAATGCACACGCTAAAGCTAGGGCAAGAAATTTTGATGTTGGGTGTGATTATACAGTGTTAGTGCTCCACATCCCATTAGAACTCTAGAGTTAAGCACACTTGGCCTGGAGTAGTTTTGGGGTGGGTGACCACCTCGGAAGTCTCGATGTTGTACCTATTGGAGCTATAAAATTTTGCAATTCAAGACTTTTATTTCTATTTCACTTTTAGGTGATTATAATAAAAATAAAGTAAATAATGGATTCCTTTATATGAAGTGGCTAAACTAGTCCAATTGAAGGGTATGGAAGTCCAGATTATTAATAAAACCCAAGACTTTAATGAAATATCAAATGGTGTAAATCTCATAGTAGAACTAACAATGAAGCGGGCTATGATTTCTTAATACCACGACACAAATGTCAAATGGTGAGATGTGTTTTAAATAGTGACATCTATACAACAAATGAAATCAAGCAAACTAGTAGTGATGGTATACTAAAAGCCACCATGACAAGAGTGTCTTATATTTCAACCATATCATGCATCAATAAAATTATATTGAGTATGCATTGGAGATCAAAGAAGGTGTCATTAATGGTATTGAATACTCTCTTAAAACAATCATTTGAAAAACATTTATTAGTAACAAATCTATACATGTCTAATGATGACAAAAGTCTAAAATAAAATGATTAACAATAGGTGCTATGAATGACAACATACATAAGTAATAGAATAAACATGTTACTTCTAAAGGCCCATTGAATTATGAAATCCTGATGGTAGCTCTTAAATAACGAATATTTTGAGTATGCACCAGAAATATGTCAGTCAACAAAAGTCTTCATTGCTAATAAATTTTCAAAGATGACATGCTGGAAGGCACTAGAACAAGCACATGAATTTCTTTAGGAGTTGGATGGTAGAATCTGAGACAAGAGCCAAATAAAGCACTAAGCCACAGAAATAGAGATGCCATCCACATCAAAATGAGATAGTGTTATACCATGGAGATTCACATCAAGAAGAATATGCTGAACACTTGTAGACATCTCATTCACATAGGGTACAACCAATAACCTTAGAGCATGCATTTTCAGATAAAAGTAAGTGAAGACAAATTTGATGATTTTAATCGCATATTTCAAACTAACATTGTAGTTGATCATTATTTCTATTTGTGGTAGTGAGCATTCAAATCCTTCCTTACATATATGCTCACGAGTGATGGAGTATCAAAGTTTCAAAATTTTATTGTGTCAAATGTTTGATAACCATACTCGAACCAAAAATCAGGTAAAACATTCCATGGCTTTGTATGTGCAATTCTAGAGCAGAAATAAAAGAAATAATGGTTAGCAAATAAATAATAATATTGCTTGAAAATACTTATAACCTTACCACCAATTAAAGTCATCATGAAAACTAAGACAATACTGGTCAAATAAAAGAATGTAGTTAAGGAAAATATCAATTATTTAAGAAACATGATTAATATTGAAGGGAATATGATTTATTTATTGAAGAGAAGTGACTATTGAATTTGAATAATTACACTTTCTTATTATTGACATATAAATAAGAGAGACAACATTGAGATAAGAGATATGGAAAAATATTCATATTCTATAGAAGCATATTATATTACTTGTATGGAGGGATACAAAGTTTAATATGACTTTGTAATATACATTCTATTATTTTATTTTAATAATAAAATAAAATATTCTTTGTTTGTTATTCAAGGCATGGAGATTTAAACTGAAGATGAATCATCCTTTGTAATTATTTTTTGGAATTAAATGTCAGATTAGCGGACATGGTCATTTAGCATTTTAAATTGGATCATCACAAATATTATGAAATATATACTATATTTGTGTCCAGTTTGTCTCCCTACTAGAGGAGTTAAAGTTCAATCTCAACTAATTTAAGATTGCATTTATATTTGATCTGTTACATCTTGATTATTTAATTGTTGGCAATAAAGTGTGTAAAACATTATAAAGTTGTATTGAAAATTAACTAAAGTTGACTCTATTGCCTTGATGAGCAGAGGTATTGGTCTTTCTAATATTGAAGTTAGAAAATGTATATATTCCTTCCTACAAACATCAAATCCATTATTTATAAATATTTACAATACATTCAATTGAAACACTTAGCATCCAATTTTCATTTTAATTGAGTTCAAGGACCTTGCTAGTTGGAGAACTCCAAAATTTTAAATTAACTATAGAAAACCCTTGAACTAAACAATCAACATTTGAGGTGAATGTTTACCTACCTAGGTGTAGCAAAGCTTGAAGTGTAGGGAATTGAGAAGTATTACCATTTTTTGGCAAGAATTGATTGCAAAATCTTATCAGAGAAGTGACAAGCTCTTAGATTTCCAATTTGCAGTTTTGGGAACCAACAATGCCCTCTTCTTACTTTTTAAAGCTCTGGTTTTTTCATTGTTGTATTCATACTACCATTATTGTTCTCAAGGCCCATTTTCAATCATGCTTCCACATTCTCTATTATGTACCTCAATTTAAGTCCATTTTGGGTCCTTGAGCCTACTTCTCATCTCCTAGGTGTAACGAAGTTGTTGCCCCGACCTTGCAATAGCAAAAAATCAATGACTCATTCCTAGCCCTCGTTATGCACTTGTGTCTTTCTTCTTGTTGGTGCCTAGTGAGTGCTAGATGAGGGATATTCTTAATGTTGACGTGCTTTTTACTTGTTCATTCCAGGTGCTCAATAAGGTACTTTATGAGGGCTAGATAAGAGATACTAAACATGACCATAAAATGACATTCCTCAAGAAAGTGTTCTCCATATGGCTGAAACCGTTGATATAATAATTGACTATTATAATTATTAAAATATTATAAGATTGGGAAATTGATTCAAGAACTTCTGAGGGTCATAACTGGGATGGTTGACCTTTTGAGAAGTCTTGGTGTTGCACCCTTTTTCAATCTTTCATCTAGGTGTCATATTACTTATGTTGGACTTTTGTTTCTTGGAACCCCTTTTTTGTCATGCATCCTCCCTTTTGGTCTTGCTCCCTATTTTTTCTCTTGAAACTTGATTCCATCCTTGAGTCCATTCTAGGTCCCCCAAATCTATTTCTCATCTTGTAGGTGTTCAAAAGTGGCATCTGTGACTTACAATGTTAAAAAGTTAATGATGCACTTTGGAGCTCTTTTTACTTCCTCATGCATTAATAGTGCCTTATAAGGCACATTTAGAGTGCTAAATAAGGTACATCCTAGATAAGATGCATTCTAATGCATGCACTAAGGTCAGGGAAAGAGGGTTTTATGTTGTGTATGATCATACTAGTATTAGTGCATCGAATCCAATTAGAATTTCATAGTTAAGCGCACTTGGGCTAGAGTAGTACTCTAATGGGTGACCTCTTGGGAAGTCTCGATGTTGTACCCTTTTTCATTCTTTGATCTAGGTATTGTATTAATTATGCTAGAGTTTTGTTTCTCAGAACCTCTTTTCAATCATGCATCCTCCCTTTTGGTATTGCTCCCCCTTTTCTATCCTAAAACCTGATTCCATCCTCTAGCCCATTTTAGGTCCCCCACGTTTATTTCTTGTCTTAGAGGTGTTGGAAAGTGGCATCTCTAATTTATAATGTTAAAATTTAACAACACACTTTGAGCATTGGATACACATTTGTGCTCATCTTCCTAACATGTCCTTCCAAGTATTGTATAAGGCACATTCCTAATTCTAGAGCTCTTTTTACTTCCTCCTGCATTGATAGTGCATTATTAGGCACGTTCTGAGTACTAATAAGTTTCTTTCTAGATAGCATGTATTCTAAGGCACATGCCAACATTAGGGCAAGATGTTTTTATGCTGGGTATGATTATACGTGCATTAGTGCACTGGATCCGAATAGAACCCACAGTTAAACACACTTTTGCCAAAGTAGTATTGGGATGGGTGATCTCCCGTGAAGTCTCAGTGTTGCGCCCTTTTATTACTTTTTAGAGCCTCTAGTTTTGTCATTATTCTATTCAAACTTCCATTTTGGTTATCAAGGCCCATTTTAAATTATGCTTCCCCATTATCTGTTGTCCCAACCTTGCAATAGCAAAAAGTCAATGACTCATTCCTAGCCCTAGATAGGCATTTTTTTCTTTCTTCCTATTGGCACCTTCTAAGTGCTAGATGAGGTATAGTCTAAATGCTAAACTAATTTTTAATTGCTTGTTCATTCTGAGTGCTAGATAAGGTGCATTCTAATTGATGGATAAGAGATACTAAACATGACCATAAAATGACATTCTTCAAAAAAGTATTCTCCATATGGCTGAAAGTGTTGATATAATAATTGATTCTTATAATGATGAAAAACTTATAATATTGGAAAATTGATTCAAGAACTTTTGAGGGTTGCAAATTTTGACACACATCTCCATTCTTCTCAAAATATTCCATGTGGCTTCATTAGGAGAAGTTGTTTATATAGAAACTTGCACCTCTCTTCCTATTGGCCCCTTCTTAGTATTAGATGGGGTGTTTTCTTAATGTCAAAGTGCTCTTTACTAGCTCACACAATTTGAGTGCTTAATATAGTGCATTTTGAGTGCTTGATAAGGTGCATCCTTAATGAGGTTTATTAAAATGCATGCACTAAGCTCAGGGTGCAAAATTTAGATGTTTGGTGCAATCATACCAGCATTAGTGCACTTGATCCCATCAAAATTCCATAGTTAATCATGCTTCAGTCGGAATAGTATTAGGATGGTTGAGCTCCAAAGAAGTCTTGGTGTTGCACCCTTTTTCAATTTCTAAAGTTTTGTTTCTTAGAACTACTTTTTAATCATTCATCCTCCCCTTTGGTCTTAATCCCTATTTTCCATCCCGAAACCTGATTCCATCCTCAAGTCCATTTTAGGTCCCTTGAGTCTATTTTTCATCTTGAGGGTGTTGGAAAGTGTCATCTCTGATTTACAATGTTAAAGAGTTAATGACACACTTTGAGTGCTGGATAGACATTTGTGCTCATATTCCTAATACTATGTTCCAAGTATCAGATAAGTCACATTCCTTATTTTGGAGCTCTTTTTACTTCCTTGCGCATTAATAGTGCCTTATAGGGCACATTCTTAGTGCAAGATAAGGTGCATCCTAGATAACATGCATTCTAATGTATGTGTTAAGGTTAGGGAAAGATTGTTTGATAGTGGGTGTGATCATACCATCATCAGTGCACCAGATCCCATCAGATTTATGAGTTAAGCACGCTTGGGTTGGAGTAGTACTGGGGTGTGTGACCTCCCAAGAAGTCCTAATATTGCATGCTTTTCTTACTTTTTAGAGCCTTTGGTTCTATTATTGTTATATTCACACTGCCATTTTCATTCTCAATGCCCATTTTCAATCACACTCCCCCATTCTCTATTTCATACCCTAATTTAAGTCTATTTTGGGTCCCTGAGCCTACTTCTCATCTCCCAGGCATAATAGAGTTGTCGCCCCAACCTTGTAATAGAAAAAAGTCAATGACTCATTCCCAACCCTGTATAGGAACTTGTGTCTTTATTCTTGTTGGTGCCTTTTGAGTGCTAGATGAGGGAAATTCTTAATGCTAAAGTGCTTTTTACTTGCTCGTTCATTCTAAGTGCTTGATAAGGTATGTTCTAAGTGCTAGTCAAGAGATACTAACATGACTACAAAATGAAATTCCTAGAAAAAGTATTCTCCATATGGCTTAAATCATTGATATAATAATTGATTCTTATAATGAAAAAAAGCTTGTAAGATTGGGAAATTGATTAAAGAACATTTAATGGTCGTAACTTTTGACTGGCCTCTTTGTTCTTCTCAAAAAAATTCACATGGCTTAATTAGGAGAAGTTGTTTTTCTAGAAGCTCATGTTTGGCATCATTAGGAGTAACTTTTCTATATAAACTTGCACCTTTCCTCCTATTGGCACCTTTTGAGTGCCATATAAGGTGTGTTCTTAATGCCAGAATGCTCTTTACTTGCCTATGCATTTTGAGTGCTTGATAAGATGCATTTTGTGTGCTTGATAAGGTGCATCCTAGATGAGGTCTATTATGATGCATGCACTAAGCTCAGGGCACAAGAGTTAGATTTTGGGTGTGATCATACTAGGGTTAGCGCACTGGATCCCATTAGAACTCTACAGTTAAGTGTGCTTGGGCTAGAGTAGTATTGTGATGGGTGACCTCGTGGGAAGTTCTAGTGTTGCACCCTTTTTTAGTCTTAATGTTAATTTTTTTTTTAATTGCTCGATCATTTTGAGTGCTTGATAAGTTATTTTTTGAGTACTAGATAAGAGATACTAAACATGACCATAAAATGACGTTCCTCAAAAAATTATTTTGGATATGGTTGAAACTATTGATATAATAATAATTGATTCTTATAATGATGAAAATCTTATAAGATTGGGAAATTGATTCGGGGTTGTAAGTTTTGACCTGTATCACCATTCTTCTCAAAATTTTCCACATGGCTTCATTAGGAGAAGTTTTTATTTAGAATCTTGTGTTTGGCTTCATTAGGGGAAGTTATTTGTATATAAACTCACACCTTTCTTCCTATTGGTGCCTTTTGAGTTCCAAATGAGGTGTGTTCTTAATGTTGGAGTGCTCTTTATGTGCTCATGCAATTTGAGTGCTTGATAAGGTGTATTTTGAATGCTTGATAGGGTGTGTGCTAGATGAGGTGTGTTATGATGCATGCACTATGCTTAGTACACAAGAGTTAGATTTTGGGTGTGATTATACTAGGATTAGTGCATTGGATCCCATCAAAACTCTATAGTTAAGCATACTTCGGCTGGAGTAGTACTATGATGGGTGATCTCCCACAAAGTCCCCATGTTGCACTCTTTTTCAATCTTTGGTATGGGCATCATATTACTTATGCTAGAGTTTTATTTCTTAGAACCCCATTTCAATTATCCATCCTCCCTATTTTCCATCCCAAAACTTGATTCTGTCCTCTTGTACATTTTGGGTCCCTCGAGTCTATTTCTCATAGTGTGGGTATTGGAAAGTGGCATCTCTAATTTACAATGTTGTTGGTTAATAGTTTGTTCTCCTATTATATTTGGTAATCTTGACTCTTTGATACCAAATGTTTGGAGAAACAAAAGGATGTTTATAGTTGAGATGTGTTGGTTGATAGTTTGTCCTTATTGCTAACTTGGCTTTACCTTGACTCTAGATGCCAAAAATGTGAGAAACAAAAGGATGTTTACCAATAAATGGGTCAGTGTATGTATCTTATCACTAGCCTCTAAATTTATTAGGTATAGCTCCCTATGATTCTTGTAATAATATGCAATGAATATGTCTTTATGTGATCAGAAATTCTTGATATGATAAGCTCTTAACTTGAGAGTAGTAAAGGATAACCAAGTTGTTTGTAGGCACAAACAATTCAGGAAAGATGTATATGAATAACCTATCACACTCAATGGAATGATTGCACTAGATTATCCTTATATTTTTTCACTTCTAATTCTATTATAAATGCAAATTACTCATTTAAATGCAGAAATGGGAAAGAAAAGATTATACATATGAGGGCAAGTGGAATTGATTTAGCTATTAGCCTTGATTGAAATGGAATTCAACAAGTATCCAAAGGATTTAGACATATTATCCTTTAATTCCCAATGAAATGCATAACATGTATGAAACTATTAAGAGAAGAAACAAAACCATATATGAAGCAACAAATGGAATTATTGTACTAAAAATATCAAAATGAAGTAGAATCCATATAATTATTTACAAGATTATACACAATCATCTTTCAACTCTAAGTGTAAAGCTATCTAATGCATGGACTACAAAACATGAAAAGAAAATATTGTAAATGGAATTAAAAAACTATTCCCTCTCTAGTTTGCCAACCCTTTTTATGTTAAATGAAGTTACATTTATAGTTCTATATCATTTCTCAATTTTGGTAGAGCAACAGTCATAGGATAGAAAGAAAATAAAATATGAAATTGTCTTGCCATATGAACATGTGACATCTTCTCCACTATTGATTTTGAATCAATTACCAATCTAAGACACATGATTACCGTTCAACTTCCTATAATCTTCAAAAAATCCTATGGACAATCACTATTTCTTTTATTTTCTATTTTTTAATGCCAAATCCATGTATTTCATATTCTAATGGTCATTGCATTTTCAAATTCTAACCATCGATGTTAAATCAACAATCATGATTTAAACATTGAGACTTTCCTTTATGTTTTCCACCATGGGTCCATCTAGGACATGTGTCTTCTTGTTGCTATGTCACATAGAATAATGATCGAGCAACTTCACATAGTGAGATAGAAATATTTGTGGATCTCTTTTTGAACTGATGGTGATAAAAAAAAAATATTAAGTCTCTTTTTTTCATGGTGCAGGGTCCCTCTTTCCAACTAGGCACACCATGACAAATAGTTGGCACCATTCCATTTCTTGGAGAATCTAACATTGAGTTTCTTTCTTTCATGGCACTTAGTGACTAGATTTTGATTACGCTTTATGAAATGTGATGGCCCAATGGACACATGCCTTCATATCACTTTGTCACATAAATTATCAAATGGGCATCTTAAAATAGTGGCGTTACAACCTATGCAGAGCTTTTTTGATCTAACGACTTAAGGCATCTAACTTTTGTTTAATATTTGAACAAGACCCAATATGATAGGTAAGCATTTGACTTTTCAACTAGCCAATAACACACATTCTTTCATTCAATTGACTTTTCAACTTTTTCATGTATATGTGCAGATCAAATATTAATCATCAATTTTATTTTCAAAAAAATTTGTATCACCTTTGACTTGTTTCCTTCACCATTTCTACATTTTGAACGCCCATTTTGTATTAAATCTAATTGATCTCGATTATGAACTATTCTCATGATCTATATATCAATCTTCAACTTCAGTCTTCAATGTTATCTTTTGTATTTGCTCTATATATATTTGTGAAAATGTATCCTTCTCTAAATATAGATCTTTCACCATGGAGTTAGAAACTTTCAGGGATGAAGAAATGCTTTCATAAAGAACTACTTCTCAACATGAATCTTGTATTCAACATGATTAGGAATAAAGAATATGAATCATTAGAGATATTTAGATCTCCTTCTCATGAAGAAAATGCATAACAAACCCTCCCAAAACCTAATCACCTAGCCAAAAAATGTATTGCTATATGGTTTCTCTCATTAGGTTAACTCAAAGGGAGATGAGAAGAAAAACCATTCTAAGGGGAATCTACACATAGACTCAAGACTTTGACTTTTGAATAAAAAACCCTAAAGCAAAAATATAGACTAAAACTTGGGCAACAGTTGGCTCTAGCTATGGATTTAAGCATGATAATTCTTTATAAGAATCCAAGCAATCTCTGGTTCTGCACAAGGGTGGCAACTTAGAAACAAAAAGAATAGGATAAACTAAGAAAGTAGTAAGTAACAACCTAAGGAAAACAATAAACTAAACTAAGAAAAATGCATGAAATTGAAAACCTACCTAACTATCTACTACATAGAGGTTGTGATGTAGGAGCATCCTCGGTTGCACTACTATCTTGAATGTTTTCAATTTTTACCTTGCTATTGGAACTGTGTTTTCTTGTTTCTGGGTGCATGTTGCAGGTCATGTAACTAATTTTTTGCAATGCATTATAGCTTAAAAATTTCAAGAATTGAAGAGGACCTAGAGTGCTCTCTTTTATCAAAGACACAAATCCTAATTCCTTATAAATTGGGAGATATGAAAATTCTCCTAGAGTATGAATTATTGACAGTTTATGCGATAGGTTTCTATGCACGACTTTCAGGATGGATGCACACTTATCCTTGGTGAATCAGCCTTTGTGAATTTAAGTGGTTATAGAAAACCTAAAGTAATAACCTCAATTTGGGCTAGAAGATATCATGATTTTTCTTAGGCATCAATTTTTTAGACATTTAATTGTTGTTATAGGCTGACGTATGGCTCTTCAAGTATTTAATTTTAGTTTTTCACATTTTGGGCTGACTTGAGGCTTAGATTAGTATAAGTAAGGGTCTTGGGTAGAGTCTTAAGGAAAATTTTAGATAATTTTGGTAGAGGATGATAGATAGAGGATGGAAATCTGAACTTGAAATTGGATTTTGGATTTGAATGTATTTTATATCTGGCTATAATCTAGAAGGCCTTACAACTGGGCATGTATGATGATATTTTCATGAATAAATAAAGAATATTGTTCTCTCTCTCTCTCTCTCTCTCTCTCTCTCTCTCTCTCTCTCTCTCTCTCTCTCTATGGTGCTCTTCTCTTTTGTGTTTGATTCCTTTTTGTTAACTCTTGCATGGTGGTTTGAGTAGTTGAGTGTGCCAATTGGCCTTAGATACTCCCAACCTCCCTATGTCAGATTACCTATTTTTAATTTTGCATTTGATACAACTTTAGATCCTACCTATTAGAAGAACATGGTAGGGTTTCTCCTGGTGGATATGCCAATTTGAAAGAATTATTTTGATTTTCTTGTGTGATCTAAAAAGGTCCTTTCCACAAAGACTAAAACTTAGAATGCATGTCTCTTGGCTCATGTCTCTTATCCCATAACAACACTGAGTCACCTTCCATAAATTTTCTAGGCCGTGCTCTTCTATCAAATAGTTTCTTTATCCTTCCTTGATGTTTAGTAAATTTGTCAACCATTTCTTCTCTCTCTTCTTGCAGTTTTGTAAGATACAAGATCCTCTTCTCTAACCCATCTTGGAAAACATCATCTTCAATTATAGTTTTCAATTTACAAGAAGCTAGTTCTAATGGTAGTAGCAAATTAACTTCTACTCCATATACCAATTCAAAAGTTGAGATCCCAATAGACCTTTTAGGTGCAGCCTTATCAGCCCATAAAGCATCATGAATCTTCTTGTTCTAAACTTTCTGATTATCTTAGACTAATTTCTTCAAAATATTAATTAGATTCTTATTATCGAACTTAGCCTAATCATTTCCTTGAGGGAAATAGTCAGAGGAATGACCAACTTGAATACTATTATCATAGAAAAATTCAATGATTTATAAGAAGGAAAAGTAAGATGCATTATCCATTACTAATTTCATAGGAACTCCAAACCTTACTAGAATATGTTCTTTGATAAATTCACATACCACCTATGAGAAATTTTTCTTCATTGGCTTTTCCTCTATCCATTTTTTGAATAATCTGTGGTAGTATGTATGAATGTCCTTGACTAGAGAGAGGATTAATTGGGCCTATAAAATCTAAACCCCATTGATAGAAAGGAGCTTCAATTACTACTAGTCTAAGAGGTAAGGTAGCCAGTTGAGGTTTACCAATAAACATCATACTTTTTTCACAATTGGCCACCCACTTATATGCATATTTAGACATATTAGGCCAATAATAAAATTGTCTCAAAATTTTGAATGTAGTGACAATCCTAGAAAAATGTCCTCCACATGCTTCATCATGAAAAGATCTTAACAATTTCACCTGATGTTCCTTATCCACACATCTCAAAAATGTTCCATCAATAGCTATCTTATACAATACATCACCATGAATCACATACCTCAAGGCCTTAGTTTTTAGATCTCTCCTTCTTTTAGTAGTCAATCCATCAACACATTCACAATATGTCAAAAAATGAGCAATGTTTGAGAACCATAGATCCCAAAAAATTACCATAAGAACCTTTGGAGTATCTTCTTCTTTGATTTTTTTATCTTTTGATAAAGCTTTATAGAGTGCATTTCCTATTACAAGTTTGGTTGGTTTTATTTCTATATCATATTCTTGAACTTTAGCTATCCACACTCCTCTATTATTGCAACCAACATCTTGTTGTGTTAAAATAATTTTCACTATAAGATTTGGTACATATTATTGAATGAGAATGCAACACATAAAATCTAAAATTCTTGAGGGCTCTCACCACTGCATATGCATATTTTTCCATTTGAAAATATCTCAATTCTTGATTTTCAAATGGTATACTCATGAAACCTATTGGGGCTTGTATTCTCTTTTTATTTTATTGCATTAATATGGCTAACATGGTATGTTATGAGGCATAGTAGTAAATGATGGATTCCTTAGTGCAATTAGGATGGACAAGTATAGGGGCTTTAGTAATGAAATCCTTGATATCTTCAAAAGCCCTTTGTCCAACATCACTCGATTTGAAAGTTTTATTGCCTTTCATCATATCAACTATACATTTAACTATTTCAAAGAAATCAAGAAAAAATCTTTTCAAGAGATTTAACTGGCCAAAGAAGAGCTTCGCTTCTATTTTTTTCAATGGTAGACTTAATTACTAAATAGCTTTAACCCTATTTGGATCAATCTTCACTCCTTGAGATACAATATGACCAAGAAATTTTCCTTCTGTAACACAAAATATTGATTTCTTTGGGTTTAGAGAGATATTATGCTCTTTAAATTTTTGTAACACCTTTTCTAGATCCTTGATATGATATTTTCTCTTCTTAGAAAAGACTATCAAATCATCAAGATATATGACGATAATTCTATCTTTTGAATCTTCAAAATCCAAATTCATTCCATGCTAAAAAGTTTCTCCTGTATTAATTAAGCCAAAAGGAATTCTATTGTATGAAAATGTACCCCATAATGTGGTAAATGCAGTCTTGATATGATATACTTCATTTACCTAAATTTGATTATATCCTAAAAATCCATCCAACATGGACATCATCTCTGACCTTGCAACAGTCTACAAAATATAATCCATAGAGAGAAAAGTTATCCTTGAGTGAGGCTTGATTCAAGTTTCTTAAATCTACACAAATTCCTATTTCTCCATTCTTTTTCTTCACTGGTACAATATTAGCTACCCAAGTGGAATGATGAATAGGGTATATAATCCTAGCTTGTAATACCTTATCAATCTCCTTGAAGATTGGCACTTCAACTATAGGGTTATAAATTCTCTACTTCTGCCTGAATGGTGTTGCATCTAGTTTAAGAGGGATTTCATGTTTGAAATTCTCACCAATGAAATTATTTATGTCTTGAAGAAAATACATCTTGAAATCCAATGAGAAATTTCTTGATTTCTATTCTCTCTTCTAGTGTGCAACATTTGCCTATATTTATCATCTTTGTGCTGATTTTTGTCCCTATGTTGATTTCATCCTATTCACCATAGATTTTTCTCTTCTTATCCCTTTCCCTCTTTAAGTATGCATCATGCCTATCAAAAAATATTTCTAAAGAGATTAAATGAAGTGGAATCTTATTACCTTTCAACTGAATCACACTAGATCCTATCTTCTTTACATCTCTTGTCATTGAATCATCACCTTTTGCATTAGTGCTTCCTTTAAAATACAAACATTCAAAAGGATCCTCCCCTTCAATGAATTTGAGTATTTTTTTATCATTTTCAAATACCTGCCATGAATCCTCATTATCAAGGACATTAGGCCTAAAAAGAAATTCTAGTTTATAGGTTTGATTTTTGAAATTAGGGTGTGGTAAGAGAAATGATGCAGAAACTACGAAAGAATTAGCTCTTGAATTGAATTCTCTAAGAACTAATGTAATTGAGAAGGCATAAAAACCATCAATTTCATCCCATGCCTTACTACAATAGTTTCTTAATCTTGAATTCTTCACTGCATATTGATTCCTAACTTGTCTTACTGCAAACTCTACATCTCCTTGTGCTTTAAGCATCATGACTACCTTTTGTTTTGCTGCCATTATATCAAGAAGGAGAGTTTCATATTCTACAGTATTATTAGTATTTTTGAAATCTATCTTATAAGAATAACAAGTCATCTCTCCATTAGGCGATATCAACACCACACCTACATCTAATCTAACATTTTCACAACTATCATAAAATTCCAGAGTCCAAAATTGATCATCTTTATTTTTTTCTGATTCTTCTAAGATTTTAGGGGTACTAGAGAACAACATATAATTTCTAAACTATATTTCATGATAAAATATTTGAGATCTAGGATCATTTGATTTTAAAATAGTGAATTTTTCTTTCACTTCTAGTTCTAGCTTCACCTTTTTTCCTCCAACTTGTATAGTGGCACTAGACCAATCTAATTTTATTTCTCTCCTCATGTCTTTGCAAAAAATTCTACTCAAGAGCATTCCATAGCTTGTAGGGATGTCTACTACTAGAATGGTAAGTTTTAATCATTTAGAAGGGTGAGTAGTAAGGGAAACTTGAGCATCTTTAATATATCCTAGCAATGGCACTTGTTTGGCATCCATTGAATAGCATCTACCAAAAATTTTAGTCAATGGAAGACCTAAAGCTTTTGGTATAGAGGAAGGTATTACATTGTTAGAGGCTTCTAAATCTATGATGTAATTACTCAATCTATTTCTATTGATGAAAAAATAAATATAAAAAGGATATGGTTTTTGATTTGGGTAGGTAGCTAAAATAGTAGATTCTTCTTCTTGAAATAGTCTAGGAATTGCAAAATTTTCCTTATCAAAAAAGGCTCCACTAGTGCTAGCCTTATAAGTATTTTCAATATTGGCATTAATATTAGCATGATCTACATCTTTACTATTGCAATTCTCAACTAATCTTTTTAATTGATTAGCATTAGATTTCAAATAATCCAATGGAGAAATTTGAATTCTTGTTTCTTCACAATATTGTACTATGTCAAAGGAATTAGCAAACTTACTTTTGTACTCCATTTGTGAAGATGAAGTTACTATGCCACTGTCTTTATCAAATTTATTTGAAAGTGTATTGTTCTTGACATGGACTAAGTTTTTGTTCTGATTTCTATTCTTCTAACCTTTGGTCATTACTATTAACTAAGGTCCTTCTAGAGTAGAAAAACAATCTCCTCCTACTTCTAAATCTAACTCATACTCCAAGAAATAAGTTTTAGTCACCACAAGGAGCATGATGATCCTCACTTTTAGGATATTCAATTGTTTGCTCTTTGTTATCTACCATTTGTCTATATCTGATCATATCAACACATGTATGTCCATCATGATCTACTCTTAGGTGAAAAGCACACATATTTTGTCTTTTCTGAGTAGGTTCAATTGCTAGTCTCTGTTGAATAGGTGGTATTTGCAATTCTTTACCTCCATTTGTATTTCTATAACCTTCCTGATGAGGTTGATAAGTAGGTCTAATGATTTGTTTATTTAATGAAATGAGCTCATTAGATAATTTTTGAAGCATGACTTTTGTAGTAGTGGAAGTACTAGATGTCTTGCTCATAGTTCCAAATTGAAACTCTCTCTTCCACTTACCAAAGGCTATCATGTCATCCTCCATCTCCACAACTAGTGTTTGAGAAACTTGCAAATTGGCTAAATTTTCTCTTCTAATCTAGTATCCTAGATCAAGTGGCATGGAACTAATGTAGGAAGTTTTCTTATTATCATTAGTAGGTGCACTTTCAATAGGAATTCTTTTGAGAAATTTATTAAATTCTGCATTGAAATCTCTCATAGAAACTAAGGTTTTTGTCTTTATTTGTGCCAATCATAATAACAATGTTTGTGCATCTTCTATGCTTTTTTATCTTTCCTTAAACCTTTGTTTCATGGTGTTCCAATTTGTGATGCATCCTACGGGTAGGTATTGAAACCAATCAATAGCATTATCCACCAGTGTATCCACAAGCATTCTGGTTGCTACATCTTCATGTTGAGGATTTACTACACCACAAGCTTTGTGGAAAGCACTCAAGTATTGTTCTGAAGAAGTAGAGCCATCTCCATTAAATCTTGGAAAGTATTTCCTTTATGTTCTTGATAGATCATTATTATACCCAAGGGCAAGAGGACTAATAACATTTCCCCATGGTTGTGCCATAACTACTAGTACAGTGATTTGATTTGTTTAAAAAGTGACACAAATAGGAAGAGCAGTATCAATCAACAATAAACCATAAAAAATAGAAGGAATAGAATTTATAACAATAGGAGGAGTAGAATATTGACTTCTCTATGTTCTATTTGGAGGAAAAATTGTAGAAAATAGAGTATCTTGAGGTTGTATGGTTACAAATTCCCTTGCACATGTTCTCGATCTTTTGCAAAGGTCTTCTAGGATAGGAAAGTTAGGCTTCTTGAGCTCTTCGTATATTGGGTCAATTTTCCCCTTCTCATTGGCACTCCTAGTATATTTGGAACCTAGAGTGTATCTGTAATACCCCAATATTGGCTCATTGTATTAATTACCAATTTTGGTCTATTCTAGTCAATTCTAAAGTCCTATTTCATTAGGCAATTCTTATTCTTCTAACTTGCTACTTGACTTAATTGTCAAATGTAGAAAACCCCAAATCTGCATTAATCATACTCTTTGTATTGACTCATTTTAGTCACATTAAACCTATTGATTAAGACTTAGTTTAATTTAAAGCATTTATACTTTAATTAAATAAAAATATCACCTAATGCTAATGTACTAAGGGATTAAATTTATTTAATTAAATAATTATGCTTATTTTAATTAATTGAATATGATTATTCAATTAAATAGAAAATATATTTATAAGATCATATCTCACTTTATTAAATTAAATAACATCTTCAAAATCCTCTCTTTAGTTCTAAATGGAAACTCTGAGTGAATTACTTCTTAAAATTAGAATCAATCCAGTTAACTTGCTCTCACACTTATGACAAGTTTAGTTAACTACTTATCACACTCAGATTAGAAACAATTCACTTCACATGCACAAGGAAGTTTCCATTTCATCTAAATCTTCTATCTAATCCTAACTGTTCATCAACATTGATCTTGACTGTTGATTCATTCCTAGATTATATTTAAGAGACTCATGCTTCTTCATTATAGAGGTTAAATTGAATTGCTACTAAATTGCATACTCATCTAAGCTTATTATATTTTCATAGACTTTCATTTCTTAGCTTAATATCATATAGTTTTAATATGCATACATTTAATCTAGTTTTTTTAACAAGTTCTTAGAATAATTGCATGTGCATATAGATTAATCACCTTTAAAACCTTCGTTCTAGATGGTCTAGTTGCCTACACCTCAAATATGAGAGCACCTCAAATCTGAGAGCATAAGTAGGAAAAATCCACCTAGATAGAAGGCAATAGGTCGCCTTTCAGGACTCCTCTTGGGTGAACAATATCATGTTCATTACAAGATGAATCCACATATAAAGACCGTGTTGAAGTGTGTGTGTTAAACAGAGGCCACATTCCATGTGTGCATTTTTGGCACCCACTGTGGGGCAGAGAAAATCAATTTCTCTAGCCTCATTTGCATTTTTTTTTGTTAATTTTAGCATTATGTTCATACTATTCCATACAGTCATTCGAATCTTTGAGCAAGATATTGCATTTTCATGTGATGATTTGAAGTTCTCACGTGAAGTTTTAAACCATATCGTGCAAAAAAGTGCCCCATTGCATGGATTCCCATGTGGTACCTCATTTTCTCGCGCGTGACAATGAAAGACTTTGCGTGGATTTGTGAATGATTTCACGTGGTTTAGACCATTTCTTCATGTGGGTTTGTGCATGATTTTGCATGGGTTTGTACATGATTTCGTTTGGGTCTATGTATGATTTTGTGTGGGTCTGTGCATGATTTCGTGCGGGTCTGTGCATGATTTCAAGCATAATTTTGCAACAATAATACAAAAGACTATTTTTCCAATTTTCTAGATAAAATAATGTAAAAAAAAAAAAGGAATTTTGAATTTTGATGTTTTCATAGATTTTGATATTTTCTAAGCTTTTTTATGGGTATAAAAAAGAACAAAAAAAGTTAAATTTTATTTTCCCATAGTTAAGCTTCCATTTGATTAACACATTTTCTTTGAAGCATTTTAATTTCAATTTTTCTATTTTTTTGTAGCCTAACAATTGTCTGCAAGACGTTTGATGAAGGCTTCTTTATACAAACTCTCCAAACATGAATTGACTGTGTTTGCAGGATGCTTGTTAAAGATACAATTGTTGAAGACTACTCTTAAAACCCACAAAACATTGCATTTTCTTTCTTGCTTTCAAAACATAGTGTAATTAGCGCTTCTGAACTTCCTAGGGTACAAGATAGAAGAATAGGGGATTATACTCTTCACCACTTGGAGGTCATGACCAAGGGTGAATCAAAAACCTAGATGCTTCTGAAAGATGACATTCTGAAGAAGGCAAGCAACTTAGTGGTTCTCTAGTATGGGTCTTTTTCTATGAAGGGATGATGGTTTCCTTTTAGGGAATCATAATCTTGAGAAAAGACAAGTCTAGATTGATTAAGCTAAGTTGGTAATCAACTTGTTTTGCATGTTGGATGAGAAAGTAAGGTAGAGGAGTATGCTCTTTCCCCTTGAGGGAAATCAGAAACTTTGACCCTTGCATTTGAATCAGTAGTCCGAGTTAATCCTTTAGAGGGCCTATCAGAGTGATCCAACCTTCGAGAATGACCCAAGTGAGCACACTCTTTTTGTTAGAGATTCCATCTCACTATAATCAAGATGCTTTGTAGAGTGAAAGACTCCAAAGCTAGATTAATTTCTTTTCCTTGATTCTTGATATCGCATATCAAGGGGAAGCTCTATCTGTTGCACTAGCTGGTGCCAGTCCCAGTCTTGCTAAGAAAGTGTGTACACTCTCAGATGCTAGTGTGGGCTACTAGTCTCAACTCCACTTGTAGAGCCACCAAGAATTAATAAAAATGGAAGCCAAGTAAAAAACCTCTTAGTTAAAAGCTACCTGGTTCACCTCTGAAAGGAGGCATAATCTTTGTACAAGGAGGGAGAAGAATCTCTCCTATGGAACTCACCATAGGCATGCTACTAGATGTTTGAAGGTAGTATACGTGCTTGTCCCCTGCCACAAGGGTGCTCATTCAGCATATACTATTGAGTCCTTTGAATATACCAAAAAAATAGGTGCCCTCTAGGGGGTGACATGACTATGTGAGGTACACGCATGTGCATAAGATATGGGACAAAGGTTTTTCCTTCTCTACCATTTTTTGTTTCAACGGATAAAGTGTGTTTTTTATCGAGTCCAAAACATGTCCAAACTTTCTCATACAAACTAAAAGTCAAGACTCCCTTGTCAATTTGAGTTGCTTTACCCTCAGTTGGATTTTATTCAACTACCAATTACTTCCCACTATCTTGTTTAAAAAAATTGCCTTGGTTGAAACTTAAACACTATCCAAACAATTTTTAGAGTTAACCTTGTTGCCTATCCAACAAATCAGTCCAACTAGTCTGTCCAATCTGTCTAAATAGTCAAGAGATCTCTTTGAAATCCAACGCTATTGTCAATTTGGTCCTGATTTTCATGCAGAGTTGTGCAAGTCCTCGCATGAAGTCCTTTTGTGCTATCATTTTCTCGTGTAGCTCTATACGTGTTCTCACATGAATAGCTATAAGTCTCTACACAAGATCTTGTAGCTATATCCTTGTTTTGCTGTCTAAACTGTGCACTTTGTCATGTGACCTAGAGCACATCCTTGTGCAAAATTTTTCTTGTTGTTTCAATTTTTCACATGGTCCTATAAACTTTCTTGTGTGGCCCCTAGAGGATTCTCATGCCAAACCTTGAGTTTGAACTATCATTTTGGTCTGTTAGAGCTATTTTTGCATTGTACCATATCTTCTTTCTGCATTGAGTCTCTATCTGTAAATAATCCCCAAACCATGACATTTAGCTTAGCTAAAGATTTGTGATCCATACCTGGACTAGTCTCATCTTTTAATTGTCTTGATTCTCATTCTTTAGTGCTTGTGATACTATGCATTATGATAGTCATAATCTTTGGCTATTCTAGCCTTCAAATCAGACTATTCATGCCTTAGTATAGAACACTCTTATCTTGTCCTATTGAGACTATGTTCTAGTGTAGTCCTTGTCTAAGATTTTTCTTTTTTGCATTGTCTATGACTATGGAAAATTGACTTATGTTCTAAAACTTGGCTATCACTACTTGAAACATAGTACATCAAAATGGCTAACAACAAATGTGCTAAACCCATTTTCCTAGTGAGGAAGAAAAGCTACTTATTGCAAACATGAAGCAACTAATCCAATCAATGAGTGCTCAACTTCAAAGAATGAAGGAGGAAGATGAAACATCATCGAAAAAATTCTCCTTGAGAGAAAATTTCCCTTCCTCCTATGACAACCAAAAATCAAATTCTTGTGATCTTGAATCCAAGATATCCGAGAACACTTCACAAACACCCAAGAAATCTAGAAATATCTTTGAAGAAAAACCTTGGGAACCTAAACCAAAGCATGATTTTACCCCTTTGGGAAGATCTTATGAATCAAATTTGGAAGAACTTCTTCAAAAGAAACTCATTGTGTTACCTAAGGTCACTTTGATAGGAGTTTCCTTTATGAGTAACTATTGTGCTTATCATAGACATAATTTACATAAAACTTCACATTTTAGGGAGCTGAAAAATGAGATCCAAGATCTCTTTGACAATGACATAATTTGAAAATCTAGGTTGTCATCTACTATAGATTATTCTCTTAAGAAGGATCAACCTCATGAAACCATTTCTAGTAATTTTTGAAACACTTCTACTTCTTCCAACATACAACCACCTTCTAAATTGTCCAATCTTTTCAACACATATTTGCCAAAAGAAGAACTCACTACTCCACTTGTTGACTATGTGTACCCTCACATAATGTCTTTGAAAGAAACTCAAGCCAATAGATATTGGGCTGCAAGTGTTTTCACTACCTTCACAGATCATACTTCTTCATGCCCTGCTATGCCTATGAAGTCCATATTAAGTAATTCTCCTTTTGAACTTCAAGAGCCTATTATGCAGACTCCAGAAATAGATTGGAATACAGATTTAGATACTCCCTCATCCTTGGAATTGGTTTCATGTCAAGAGGACTACTTGAATGATGAAGAAACAAGTGTTGATCATGACCAAGATTCCTTCATCCCCTTTCAAATCTTCCAAGATCTTGTGCCTCCATCTCAAGAGCCACATAGTCCTCCATCTCCCATGTCATGTACCTGTACTAAGCAAGATCAAGATATTCCTTCCACCACCCTTAAGGAGACTATTAAAGACCAAGAGAAGGATACTTTTCCTATACCACCTAAAATTCCTTTTGAAGATAAAAGTGTTCCCTCACCCTCTTGTTCTACCTTGCTACATTCACTTCAAAACCATTCTATACTCCTATCAAAGGTATTTCTCCTATAATAGTTACTCATAAATGTATTGATGGCTTTGGTCATATTGCTCACTCTAAAGATGTTGATATCCCTACTCATGGTCCATTCACATTTTCCAAATCTATCCTTGGTCACTATCCATCTAAGCTAAAACATTCAAACCTTCCATCCATATTGGGACCTTATGTTCCTCTATCTCCTACTTCCACTCTTAGCTCATTACACATTCCTCCTACCCTACCCCAAGATCAAAAAAGATACGCATACTTGAACTCTTCACATCCACCCTTCCATCTAAACTAGTCATATTGGCCTCATTCATCCACAAGTCCCAAGTCCTTTGGAAGCAATTTGGATGATCAACTCAAACAAAAGTGCTCAAATCCATCTTTAAAAGTTCACTATGTCTCCTCTAATCAACATATGGATTTTAAGAAGGAAAAATCATGAAAGAGACCACAAAGGTCCACTATTCAAAGAGCTCAACCAAAGAAAGTATGGGTTCTTAAATCTATTATTGAAGAAATGTATTCCAAAGCATCTAATGAAAAATCAAAAGCTATATGGATTCTCAAGTCTCTTTTGAAGGACTTGAATATTGAAAACAAATCAAAGTTGACATTTAAGCTTCCGAAGGCTTCCACTCCATCTTCATCCCAACATCTTCCTAAAAAAGTTTCAAAACCTTATACTCCACATTCATCCAAAATTATTCCACCACCCCATATATCTAAACCTCATACTATTTCATCCATATTTCCCCCATCATTCCACTATCCTTCAAGGTGTGTGTCAATGTTGATCTTGCCCCCTTTCAATACCCTATCCACTTCACCTTCTATCCTCCACCTTTTATCCTTCAATCTATTTTATCTCATCCATAGCCTAAAACCTTATCCTCCATATATACTTTCTACTATCTCCCTTCCATTACCTTATCAACATCTTTAGTGTACCTTGCTATGGCATTGGATTATCATAACTTATCTTTGTTATAGGAATTCTATCTAACTTTTGAAAGGCTTGAATTCTTTCCAAAAACTTTAAAAATCCAAAAAAAGAAAAAAGAAAAAGAAAAAAAGAGCCTTGGTGAAAACTTGGAAATAGGCACCTTGGTAGCAAAAGTAAAGATAAATAAATCCATCCTATGGTAAAAACCACTTCTTGTGGTACCTTGGACAAGTACCATGATGGAAACCTGGTAAATAGGCATCATGCGTAATTCTTCCATCTTCTATCCTGTTCAGTTAACCCTTTGGTCTTGATCAATGAAAGAAAGAAGAAAATACAGTTCTTAGCAATCTCTTGACATGGTCATTTTTCTTAGATTACTTATGCAATACCCTTCATTACACCATGAGTTTATATTTTTATATCTTTTTCCCTAGCTTGGGTAATCTTGTGAAGACTTTCCTTGATGGTAACATTCACTGCTTCATACTCTTTGCCTATCCATCTCCATTCATCCACTAGCTTGCTACTACATCTCATCCTACACCTTCATAGACACTAGAACAAAATAAAGGTAATCCTTCTTAAGACTTAATAATCTCTAAATACAAAAATACAAAAAATTGAAAAATAGGAAAAAGTGTCATTCCTCTTGCGAAAGATCTCTTAAGCTTCAGTCACTAGTTGTTCTAACTATGTCTATTTCCTATTTCTTACTTTTCTTTTGAGATTATCCTCATATAATCTCTTTTGTGATAGTCACCAATCATTCTGGCTATGTCTACCTACTATCACTAGTGTCACTCTTTTTTGAGATTCTCCTCATAGAATCTCTTGTGCGATAGTCACTAGTCATTCTGACTATGTCTGCCTATTGTCGCTAGTGTCACTCTTTTTCGAGATTCTCCTCATAGAATCTCTTTCATGACAGTCACCAATCATTCTGAATGTGTCTGCCTACTATCACTAGTGTCACTCTTTTTGAGATTCTCCTCATATAACTCTTTCACAATAGACACCAGTCATTCTAGCTATGTCTACCTACTATTACTAGTGTCACTCTTTCTCAAGATTATCCTCATAAAATCTCTTTTGCAATAGTCACCAATTGTTTTAGCTATGTCTACCTATTGTTGCTTGGGCCACATCTCCAGATTCTTTTATGGAAGATCTCTCTTGTCTCAGTCATCGATTGTCCTAACTATGTCTGTCTATTGTTGCTCAGTCCTCTTTTGACCTTAGTCACTGGTCATTCTGACTGCATCTGCCTACCATTGTCACCCTACTAAAGAGATTTCTTTCAAACATGTTCTAGACACTAATACTTGACATCAATCCTATAACACAAAAAATGAATTTAAAATGGCATACTTGTTTGGATATGCTGAACATTTTCTTTATGTGTTTTGTTTTCACTTTATCATGTCTCCTCGAGCAACTTGATGATGTCATTTTGAGTAGAGAAGTAATGAATGGGGGCATGATCTTTTCTTTACTTTTTGTCTATAATTTAGTTCCTATTGGTTGACCTATTCCTGTAAGAGGGGTGTCCACTATAAGAGCCTCCATCTCGTATTAGATGGCTGGGTGTACCTCGACCCCTTTTATACAGATACATCAATAATGTTCATTCTTCTCCTTATCTATTGGAGTGATGCTATAGTAAATACTAATACTCATCCTACTAAGTGAACGTATGGGTCACTGTGAGTATACATAGCACACTTCTATCTTAGGTTACAAATGCAAGGGTTGTTGTAGATAGAATACTTACTAAATACTTAGCATAAGATGGATCTCTTATGTGTTTGGTGTGTCTACCATGCAAGAAAAATTCTAGTAATCTTAATGTTTATGTTTTGATGCTTATGTTAACTTGCTACAATAAAAGGGACACATATTCTGGTCATTCTGGCTTCTTGTGCCTCGAATGCTTACATTTCATCCCAACAAAACTAGAATAGATGTCTTATTCATATTCTCATGATTGCAATGTTAGTGAGAATTGTATGACATCTAGGGTTTTAGCTATATGCTCAGTGATGATACTTTTTGAGGCTTGGTAACCAGACCTAGGGTTGCATCTAGTTTAAGGTTGCATCTAGCATAGGGTTGCATTACATAAGCACATGGTTTGATTGCAGATCTACTTTCATCCTTTGTCATGAGGAATTTTTGGCTTCTTCAAAGCATCGTTTTCTTCATGACTACACAAATGATTGATTAATCACCCTTTTGGCTACTTTAACTGCTCTAAGCACATTTTTTGGGATCAAATTTGAAATTTGACACACCTAAGCAACTCAAAAATGCATTTTAAAATTTTGGGACCGATGCGATCAAACGCTTGTGCAGACTAAATTTTTATGATACTTTGTGATTCTTAGAATCTTCTCATTTCAAAATTCTTCATGTTTTCAAATTTTATTTTGGAAAAATTCAACTCAAGTCAACTATGCTCAATTCTAGTCAACTTTTGGTCAAACTTGGTCTTCTGAACCCTGAAATCACGTTGAATTAACTTCAAATCTTCTATTGATCATTCTGATCTCTTCTAAATTCTACTGAATCTTGTATTTCTTCTATATCTCTCAACATACTGCTTTACATCATATTTCTTGTGTGTCATCTTTCAATTTTGCTTCTGAGGGGGCATGATGATTACATCATTGAACTTGAATTTCCAAATCAATCTAAATCTTCATTGCTCAGGGCATCTTGTTCCCATCTTATGTCCTTATCACTTGGGGCATCTCATTGCTAGGGGCATCTTGTTCCTCTCTGTCTAACATCTTTGTCATCTATTTAATCTTGTCATTAGTCTCGGTATCAAACAAGTATTGGTATAATTCGAACCTTGATTCCTGAAATTCAAGCCTCATTCTGGGGATGATTCTATGACTCATAATTTAGATCTTATTGTCTTCTATCAATCTCAAGTATCTACGTGTTCTATCTGGATCCTTAAAGGTTAAGCTTCATTCTAGAGATAATCTTTTAAATGTTATCAATCTTAGGTATCTAGGTGTTCTATTTGGATCATTAAAGGTTAAGTTTCATTCTGGAGATAATCTTTTAAATGCTATCAATCTCAGGTATCTAGGTGTTCTATTTGGATCCTTAAAGATTAAGATCCATTCTAGAGATAATTTTTTAAATGCTATCAATTTTAGGTATCTAGATGTTCTGTCTAGATCCTTAAAGATTAAGCTCCATTCTGGAGACAATTTTTTAAAAGCTATCAATTTTAGGTATCTCAATGTTTTGTCTAGATCCTTAAAGGTTAAGCTCCATTCTAGAGATAATATTTTAAATGGTATCAATTTCAGGTATCTAGATGTTCTATTTGGATCCTTAAAGATTAAGTTCTATTCTGGAGACAGTCTTTTAAATACTTATCAATCTCAGGTATCTAGATGTTTTTTTTGGATCCTTAAAGATTAAGCTTCGTTCTAGAGATAATCTTTTAAATGCTTATCAACTTTGGGTATCTAGGTGTTCTATCTAGATCCTTAAAGGGTAAACTTTGTTTTTAAGGAAACCTTTAGAATGCTTATCATTTTAGGTATCTAGGTGTTCTACTTGGATTCCTTGGGATTAAGCTCCATTCTAGAGATGGTCCTTATAAGCTTATCAATTGGTCTTTGTATCATCAACTTCATAACCAATCTTATTTGTTGATTTGCGCATCATGCTTTCTGATTTTCTTTGAATTGAATGTGTTTCTTGCACATTCATTCAAAGAGGGGCAAAATGTAATACCCCAAAATTGGCTCATTGACATGATCACCAATTTTGGTCTATTTTGGTCCATTGTAAAGTCCTATCTTTTTAGGCAATTTTTATTCTACTAACTCGCTACTTGACTTAATTGTCAAATGCAAAAAACCCCAAATTTGCATTAATCATACTCTTTATTCAATTCCTATAATATTGACTCATATTATTCACATTAAACCTATTGATTAAGATTTAATTTAATTTAAAGTATTTATACTTTAATTAAATTAAAATATCACCTAAGGCTAATATACTAAGGGATTAAATTTATGCAATTTAATAATTATGCTTATTTTAATTAATTGAATATGATTATTCAATTAAATAGAAAATACATTTATGAGATCATATCTCACTTTATTAAATTAAATAACATCTTCAAAATCCTCTCTTTAATTCTAAATGGAAACTTTGAGTGAACTACTTCTCAAAATTAGAATCAATCCAATTAACTTGCTCTCACACTTATGACAAGTTCAGTTAACTACTTATCACACTCAGATCAAAAATAGTTCACTTCACCTGCACAAGGAAGTTTCCATTTCAACTGAATCTTCTATCTAATCCTAATCGTTCATCAAGGTTGATTGTGACTATTGATTCACTCTTGGATTCTATTTAAGAGACTCATAATTCTTCATTATAGAGGTTGAATTAAATTGCTATCAAATTGCTGCTAAATTGCATACTCATCTAAGCTTATTACATTTTCATAGATTTTCATTTCTTAGCTTAATATCATATACTTTTAATATGCATACATTTAATCTAGTTTTTTTTACAAGTTCTTAGAATAGTTTCATAATCATTTAGATTACTTGCATGTGCATATAGATTAATCATCTTTAAAACCTTCGTTCTAGATGGTCTAGTTGCCTACACCTCAAATCTAAGAGCATAAGTAGGCAAAATCCACCTAGATAGAAGGCAACAGGTCACCTTATAGGACTCCTCTTTGGTGAACAATATCATGTTCATTCTAGGATGAATCCGCATATAAAGACCATGTTGAAGTGTGTGTGTTAAACAGAGGCCACATTCCACGCATATAGTATCAACTATTTCAAATAAATGGTGCTTTTCAAATTTATCTTACTAGTCTTCAACTTTGATATTTGCTACACTTCTTCAACAAGTTGAGGCTATAATGTATTATCAAGTTCTTATAGAAAACACCTGAATACCAAAATTCCTTTCTTGCAACTCAAATATATATTTAGAGTGTAACTGATTATGAAGGGAAATTCTTCAAAACTTTCATCTTAAATCTCCCCAGTAGAGTCACCATAAACTATTGGTTAACAATTTGTTATCCTATTATAATTGATAATCTTGACTCTTTGATACCCAATGTTTGGAGAAATAAAATGATTTTTACCAACAAATGGGTCAATATATGTATTTTATTACCACTCCCTATGATTCTTGCAATAATATGCAATGAATATGTCTTTATGTGATAAAAAATTCTTGATATTATAAGCTCTAAACTTGAGAGCAATAAAGGATAACCAAGTTGTAGGCACAAACAACTCAGGCAAGATGTATATGAATAACCTATCACACTCAATGGAATGATTTGAGTAGATTATCTTGATATCATTTGACTTCTAATTCTATTCTAAATGCAAATCACTCATCTAATGCAGAAGTGGGAAAGAAAAGATTATACATATGAGGGCAAGTGGAATTTCTTTGGCTATTAGCCTTAACTAAAATGGAATTCAACAACTATCCAATAAATTCACATACATTATCCTTTAATTCCCAATGAAATTCATAACATGTATGAAACTATTAAGAGAAGAAATATAACCATATATGAAGCAACAAATGGAATTATTGTACTATAGATATCAAAATGAAGTGGAATCCATCTGGTTATTTACAAGATCATACACAATTGTCTTTCAACTCTAAGTGCAAAGCTATCTAATGCATGGACTACAAAACATGAAAAGAAAATACTATAAATGGAATTACAGAACCATTCCCTCTATAGTTTTCCAACCCTTGTTATGTTAAATGAATTTAAATTTATAGTTCTATATCATTTCTTAATTTAGGTAGAGCAACAATCACAAAATATAAAAAAAATCAAATATGAAATTGTTTAGTCATATGAACACATGACATCTTCTCCACTATTGATTCTAACTCCATTATGTTTCTAAAACACATGATGACCATTCAGCTTCTTGTAATCTTTAGAAAATCTTGTGGAAAATCAAGGTTTCCTTCATTTTATGTTGTTTCATGACAAATCCATATATTTCATATTCTAATTGTCACCGCATTTTCAAATTCTGACCATCGATATTAAATCAACAATCATGATTTAAACTTTGAGACTTTCCTTTATGTTTTCCACCGTGAGTCCACTGAGTACATATGTCTTCTTGTTGTTATGTCACATAGAATAATGATCAAGCAACTTCACATAGTGAGATATCAACATCTATGGATCTCTTTTTGCTCTAACAATGATAAAAAAATGATGTTAGGTCTCTTTGTTTCACAGTGTGGTGTCCCTCTTTCCAACTAGGCACACCATGGAAAATAGTTGGTACTATCCCATTATTTTTGGAATCTGACATTGAGTTTCTTTCTTTTGTGACACTTAGTGACTAGATTGTGACTGCACTTTGTGAAATTGATGGCCCACCAGACATGTGCCTTCACATCACTTTGTCACATAAATTATCAAACGTACATCTTTACATAGTGACATTACAACATCTATAGATCTTCTTTAATTTGATGGCTGAAGGCATCTAACTTTCATTTAATATTTGAATGGGATCCAATATGACAAGTAAGCATCTAACTTTTCAACTAGCCAATAGCATGCATTCTTTCATTCAATTGAATTTTCAACTTTGTCACATATATGTGTGGATCAAATATTAACTGTCAATTTTATTTTCAAAAGAATTTGTATCACCTTTGACTCATTTCCTTCACCATTTTTGTATTTTGAACATCTATTTTGTATTAAATCTAACTAATCTTTATTATGAATTATTCTCATGATCTATATATCAATCTTCAACTTTAGTCTTCAGTGTTATCTTCTACATTTTCTCTGTATATATCTATGAAAATGTATTGTTCTCTACATATAGATCTTTGACCATGGAGTTAGAAACTTTCAAAGATGAAGAAATGCTTTCATAAAGAACTACTTCTCAACATGAATCTTTTATTCAACATGATTAGAAATAAAGGATATGAATCATTAGAGATATTTAGAACTTCTTCTCATCAGGAAAATGCATAACAAACCCTCCCAAAACCTAATCACCTAGCCAAGAAATAATGTATTACTCATATGATTTCCCACATTAGGTTAACTCAAAGGGAGATGAGAAGAAAGATTATTCTAAGGGAAATCTAGACTTTGACTTTTGAAATGACTCAAAAACCCTAAAGGAAAGATATAGACTGAAACTTGGGCAACAAACATTAAAAGGTTAACAACACACTTTGAGTGTTGGATGGAAATTTGTGCTCATCTTTCTAATGCTCCCTTCTAAGTACCAAATAAGGCACATTCCTAATTTTGGAGCTCTTTTTACTTCCTCATGCATTTATAGTGCCTTATAAGGCACATTCTAAGTGTTAGATAAGGTACATCCTAGATAACATGTATTCTAATGCATGCACTAAGGTCAAGGAAAGAGGGTTTAATGTTGGGTGTGATCATATCAGTGTTACTGCACAGGATCCCATTAGGACTCAACAATTAATTGTGCTTAGGGCAAAGTAGTACTAGGATTGGTGACTTCCTAGGAAGTCCTAGTGTTGCAACATTTTCTTACTTTTTAGAGCCTCTAGTTCTGTCATAGTTATATTCACAATTCCATTTTGGCTCTCAAGACCCATTTTTAATCACACTTCCCCATTCTCTATTATGTACCCTAATTTAAGCCCATTTTGGATCCCCAAGTCTAGTTCTCATTTCCTAGGTGTAATGGAGCTGCTACCCCAACCTTGAAATAGTGAAAAGTCAATGACTTATTCCCAACCCTGGATAGGTACTTGTGTCTTTCTTCCTATTTGTACCTTCTAAGTGCTAGATAAGGCACATTCTTTATATCAAAGTGCTTTTTACTTGCTCATTCATTCTGACTGCTTGATAAGAAATGTTCAGAGTGCTAGATAAGAGATACTAAACATGACCATATAATGACATTCATTAAAAAGTATTCTCAATATGGCTGAAACCGTTGATATAATAATTGATTCTAATAATGACAAAAAGAATATAAGATTGGGAAATTAATTCAAGAACTTCTGATGGTGGAAACTTTTGACCCACATCTTAGTTCTTCTTGAAAATTTCCACATGGCTTCATTAGGAGAAGTTGTCTTTTTAGAAACTTGTGTTTGTCTTTATTAGGAGAAGTTGTTTTATAGAAAATTGCCCCTTTCTTCCTATTATCACCTTTTGAGTGTCGAATGAGGTGTGTTCTTAATGTTGGAATGCTCTGTACTTGCTCATGCATTTTTAGTACTTGATAAGGTGCATTTTGATTGTGTGATAAGGTGTGTCCTAGATGAGGTGCATTATGATGCATGCACTAAACTCAAGGTTCTAGAGTTAGATGTTGTGTGTGATCATACTTTGGTTAGTGCATTGAATCCCAACAAAACTTCATAGTTAAGTGCACTTGGGCCGAAGTAGTACTATGATGGGTGACCTCCTGGGAAGTCTTGATGTTGCACCCTTTTTTAGTCTTTGATCTAGTCATCGTATTACTTACAATAAAGTTTTGTTTCTTGGAACCCCATTTAAATCATGCATCCTCCCTTTTGGTCTTGCTCCCCATTTTCTATCTTGAAACTTGATTCCCTCCTCAAGTCCATTTTGAGTCCCCCGAGTCTATTTCTCATCTTGCGAGTGTTGGAAAGTGGCGTCACTAATTTATAATATTAAAAAGTTAATGAAGAACTTTGAGTGTTGGATGGAAATTTGTGCTTGTATTTCTAATGATTCCTTTTGAGTACTAGATAAGGCACATTCCTAATTTTGGAGCTCTTTTTACTTCCTCATGCATTGATAGTGCCTTATAAGGCATGTTCTAAGTGCTAGATATGGTGCATCCTAGATAACATGCATTCTAATGCATGCACTAAGGTAAGGACAAGAGGGTTTGATGTTGGTGAGATTATGTTAGTGCATCAAATCCCATTAGAACTTCATAGTTAAGCATGCTTGGGCCAAAGTAGTACTGGGATGGGTGACCTCCTAGGAAGTCCTAGTGTTGCACCCTTATCTTACCTTTTAGAGCCTCTGGTTTTGTCATTGTTATATTCACACTGCCATTTTGGTTCTCAAGGTGCATTTTCAATCACGGTTCCCCATTCTCTATTTCATACCCTGAATTAAGTCCATCTCACGTCCCCAACCCTACTTTTCATCTCCCAAGTGTAACGGAGCTATTGCCCCAACCTTGCAATAGTGAAAAGTCAATGACTCATTCCAAGCTATGGATAGGCACTTGTGTCTTTCTTCCTATTAGCACCTTCTAAGTGCTAAATGAGGCACATTATTAATGTCAAAGTGCTTTTTACTTGCTCATTCATTCTGATTACTTGATAAAGTACATTTTGAGTGCTAGATAAGAGATACTAAACATGACCATAGAATGACATTCCTCAAAACAATATTCTCCATATGGCTGAAAAAGTTGATATTGATGAGCCTATAAAATGTCATATTTATATTCATCTACTACAACACTTTATCTCATGATTTCAATATATTTCCAAGTCATTTCCATACATTAACTTGAATTATGAAACATTAATGATTTATTGATTAGCATTTGCATGTATATCTAGGTGATGTTAAATTGTGATGATATGTTACAATAAATGGTTATTATTGAATAATAATTATCTTGAGATGATTAACATGTCTCTTGTGAGATATTTGAGTCATTTATGCAGCTGGAAAGAAGGAGAAGCAAGTTGACACTTGTCAATATTCAGTAGTTGCAGGAAATGCAGTAAAAGTCAAAAGTTAGTTTCAGTAAAATAGGAATATATCTCTCAATTCTAAATGAAATTAAGAATGGGTCATGGATTTGGAAAGCTGAAAATAGGGTTTACAAACCCTTTTGAGAGTTTGAGTTAGTTCAGATTTATTAACAAGCACCATAGATTAGAAGTTGATTGAGTGAAAGGTGGTACATTTTCAGGCAGCAGAAAACCACTTTCAATAAAATGATCATAACTTCCACATTTCTTAATGAAATTAAGATTTTTAAAATAATCTAGAAATAAAAAAATGAGGAGAATAACCTAGTGAAAGGGTTCGATCTAATTCATAATAATAAAGGAGAATCATGTATTTTAGTGGACTACTGAAAATGTGGAATAGAAAATCAGCACACTTAGTCATTAGTTTTGTAATAAGTCACTTCCTTGTTTAAAGGAATGATGAGACACTTGTTAGATGGTTATTAGAGATTCAATAAGCTTATATATATAATATTTTAATTAAGAATTTGATATGTAGACATAAATAGAGATATAGATAGATATACGTGGAGATATGTAGAGATAGATAGAAACTTGTAGTTTGTAATATTCAGTTCCTGCAACCATTACTATGTAGTTTCTTGCAGTTTCTAGTAGTCATTACTGTGTACTTAGATTTATTTCTAGAATTTTTATAGTTTATGTTTTGAAATGATAGAATAGCTTAGAGAGTTTCATGGTGCATATACTTTGCAGACTTGTTTCAAGTATGCATCCTCGGGTTGATAATTTAAATGATTCTTCTCAATAAGAAAGATAACTACTCATTTTGGATGTTGAATCCATAAGTTTTGTTTTTATAACCAAGTTATTGATCTAATAGAGAAGCCAATAGATATAATAATTGGTTTTGATAGTGACAAAAAGCTTATAACATTGGGAAATTGATTCAAGAACTTCTAAGGGTTGTAACTTTTGATATTTTTTTTCTTCTTGAAATTTTCCATGTGGCTTCATTATGAGAAGTTTTTTGGGAAACTTATGTTTGGCTTCATTATGAGAATTTTTTTGTATAGAAACTCACCCCTTTCTTCCTATTGGTACCTTATGAGTGTTAGATGAGGTGTGTTCTTAATGCTTGAGTGCTTTTTACTTGTTCATGCATTTTGACTACTTGATAAGATGCATTTTGAGTGCTTGATAAGGTGTGTCCTAGATGAGATGCATTAAATGCATGAACTAAGACAAGGGTGAAAGAGTTAGATGTTGGGTGTGATCATACTAGCATTAGTGCATCAAATCCCATCAAAACTTTATAGTTAAGCATGCTTGGGCTAGAGTAGCATTGGGATGGGTGACCTCCCAAGAAGTCACAGTGTTGCACCCTTTTTCAGTCTTTGGTATGTGCATCGTATTACTTATGATAGAGTTTATTTTTTGATAACCCTATTTTAATCATGCATCCTCCCTTTTGGTCATGCTCCCTATTTTCTATCCTGAAACCTGATTCTGTCCTTGAGTCCATTTTGGGTCACCCGAGTCTATTTCTCATCTTGTAGGTGTTGGAAAGTGGCATCTCTAATTTATAACATTAAAAATTTAATGACATACATTGATTGCTGGATGGAAATTTGTTCTCATCTTCCCAACATTTCCTTGCAAGAGATAAGGCACATTCCTAATCCTAAAGCTCTTTCTACATGCACATTCCTAATCCTGGAGCTCTTTTTACTTCCTCATGCATTGATAGTGCCTTATAAGGCATGTTATGAGTGCTAGATAAGGTGCATCCTAGATAACATGCACTCTAATGCATGCAGTAAGGTCAGGGAAAGTGGGTTTGATGTTGGATGCAATCATACTAGAGCTAGTGCACCAGATCCTATTAGAACTCTATAGTTAAGCACAATTGGGCCAAAGTAGTACTCGGATGGGTGACCTACCATTTAGTCCAAGTGTTGCACCCTTTTCTTACTTTTTAGAGCCTCTAGTTCTATCATTTTATATTCACACTACCATTTTGGTTCTATAGGCCCACTTTCAATCACACTTCCCTATTCTCTATTTCATATCCTAATTTAAGTCCATTTTGGGTCTTGAGCCTACTTCTCATCTCCTAGGTGTAACAAAGTTGCTACCTCAACCTTGCAATAGTGAAAAGTCAATGACTCATTCCTAGTCCCGAATATTCACTTATGTCTTTCTTCCAATTGGTGCCTTCTAAGTGGTAGATGAGGCACATTCTCAATGCTAAAGTGCTTTTACTTGGTTGTTCTTTACAAGTGCTCAATAAGGTACATTATAAGTGCTAGATAAGAGATACTAAACATGGCCATAAAATGGCATTCCTCAAAAAAGTATTCTCTATATTAATGAAACTGTCAATATAATAATTGATACTTATTGTTAGTGAATGGTTTTCCCCACAATTACTTATGTTGTATTTGCAAGAAAACCCAACTTTCACAAAAAATGAGTCTTTATAATTGCAAAGACTCTTTGTGTTTCAAAGGCATAACTTCCTTATAAAATGATTTGCAATATAAATCTTCCTACAGATGAATCATTATTGCCATTCTTTTAACCACAAAGAACTTAAGGAAAGATGTAAAAATCCTTTAATAACCATAAAATAATATTGTATATTTGAATAACTATAATCAAGGATATGACATACGACACACTATTTATAATCTCAAATTTGATCAAGATCACTAGAATGAACTGAAAGATAAAAGAGCAAAAATAGAATCAATGAAATAGCATCTATATGGCATGAACCTCAAATGAACTCCATAAACCAATAAGATAACCACATAATTATCAGATAGATACCATAGAAATAACCAAAAGATCAGTATCTATTATCATTAACTTACTATCATAAAACACAAAAGCAACTAACTATACTTTACCAAAGAACTATCTAAGAAAATTTGAAGAGCTGACCTTTAAGATCACTTAAAATATTACATATATAGCCACTTTAGGCTTTCCCAATTCAAACCAAAAATAATTCCACGTAGGGAGTTAAAATTCTTCTTGCAAAAATACCAGCAGAGTATATAATGTATTAACTAAAACTAATAGAAAGAGAACAAGGTTTCTTTTTATTCTTTCAATATCTAGTTGTGCCACTTATATCCTATGATTTGTGGTCCTTAAAGCCACCGTCATTGATTTCTTTCAACACTCTATGAGCAGTGAGGAAACTGACAAGTTCTTACTGCTGCAAAATGCCTAATTGTTCCAGCCTGAGATTCCACATCTCCATGATTTAGCCAACATGAACCAACTTATTGTCTTGAACCTCTAGGTGGTTAGTGAAAATAATCATCATAGAATCTACCCTGGTAACTATGGTTAGATCATGTACCGATACCTCACTTATTTCTTTAAACAGCTTGATTCTCACGAAGAAGGCCACCTCTACCTCTTTAGGAAGTTTTTAAATGAGATCTTCATTACCCATAATATTCACATCAATGAATTTTATGTTAGCCATTAAAAGTTCTTTCAGGTATCACACCTTCTTTAGTAGCTCAAAAAATTCATCCAATTCCTACACCATTACTATGTTTCTCCATTCCAAGTTGGCACTGGCAATGAACAAGAAGTCAATGTTAGCCTTAGCCTCTAGATTCTTCTTCACAAACTTATTTATGCCATACTCTTGAAATTCAATGATATTAATGATGTACTCATCCTATTTGATCTTCTCAAACTCCCAAGCATTCATTTCTTAATCTAAAGTTGTGGTTAACTTATATGCCCTCTCATTAGTTTTAGTGAAATGAGAAAAGTAACAAGTCACTTTAGTGTGCACAGTGCTTAGCCATTTTCCATATGCTTGGGAAATTAAATGATCTCTCTTGACCTATTCAAGGATGCTTTAGTTCAAAGGAGATTCCACATCAATAACTGTAATAACATCAGACAATGCTTTCACATGAGGATGTTGTAGCTCATGTATGTACTTGGCCATCTTCCATTGGGATTGTTTTCATTCTTTCTTGTCCCTTTGGTCTTTCCATATTTGATGAGAGATCTAGGCATTCCCTACACTCCATATTTTCATGTCAGTAGTTCTTGAAGAAAGGCCAAGAATGGTCTTTTCTGTTGTATAGTCTTTAGGTTGTATTTCTTGTATGTTTTTCTTGGTTGTTGACTTCATAACCTCTACTACCCACTACCTATCTCATCATCAATGTTCAATATAATTTCTATCTTGGACTTTATGGTTTTAGGGGTATTCCCAAGGCATTTTTTTGATTAAGTCCTCAACTAGGAGGGTTGTTGGTACTAAACTTCTCTTCTTGTTCACAGACAACTCAAACCGATTAGGAATCATATGATTATCCTCAGGGGGAGGAGTTTGTAACATAGTTATAGAACTGAGAGACATTACATCTGATGTGGTAGCACCTTCTATGATTTATTGACAACCCTGTTCCATTCCACTAATAAGAGATTCCCCTATTTCTTCTTGATCTTCTACTGCATCTAGCTCTATAGTTGTAGGCTCGTCATGGGACATGCTCAATTTCTTCGACTATTCCTAGTTTCTATAGCTACGAGAATGCCTCTAATTGATGGACACATGGAGGTGTACTGAACCTTGAACAAGAAATTTAGGTTCAATAGTAATATTTGACTTACTTGGAGTGGGTGAAGTAACAATTTTGTTATAACTAGAAACAATAATTATGCTCACGTAAACTAGGATTTTTCCATTAAAAGTGCAAATAATTCTTAGTAGCATCATATTTATCCCTATAGGCTAGAACTAATCAAGGATGAGGGAAGTCCTTTGGAAATGTGGATGCTTGCAATAGACCACTATCTGTGGCCTTTTGGGATATGGAGTCAAGTGGTGTGTTTGTAAACCTAGCCAATAGTTTGTTCATATCCTCATTGGTGTGGAAGGTATGTTCCATGTTAGTGAGGACCCTACTTATCACTAACTCTCTAATCTTGTCTAGGAGTTTTGGATGAGAAGGGGTAGCCATGATAAGAAATGAATAGAAATGAAAGATATAGAACAAATACACAATATTAAGGAAATGTCAAAAGAAAAGGCACCTTGAAAGGGAAGGACTAGGGACTCACCAGGCTTAGCATATGTAGATTTGTATGAATGAAAAGCTCAAACTATCACTACATACACTCAGACAAGACAAAATGTTTATACAAAAGTGGAAATAGTAGGGAATCAAAACAAGGCAAGCTACTTTTAAAATGTGAAACCTATACTTGAATTATACATACTGATGACATGACTGGTGACAAGATAGGAGTTATGATCATTACCAACTCACCAAAGCTTCCATTAAAACTCCACAGTTAAGCACGCTTTGGCCAAAGTAGTAGTGGGTTGGGTGACCTCCCGAGAAGTCTGGGTGATGCACCCTTTTCTTACTTTTTAGAGCCTCTTGTTCTATCATTGTTATATTCACACTGCCAATTTGGGTCCCTGAGCCTAATTCTCATCTTCCAAGTGTAACAAACTTGCTACCCCAACCATGCAATAGCAAAAAGTCAATGATTCATTCCCAGCCCTAGATAAGCACTTGTGTCTTTCTTCCTATTGCAACCTTCTAAGAGCTAGATGAGGCACATTCTTAATGTCAAAGTGCTTTTTACTTGCTCATTCATTCCAAGTGCTCGATAACCTATGTTCTGAGTGCTAGATAAGAGATATTAAACATGAGCATAAAATGATGTTCCTCAAAAAATTATTCTCCATATGGCTGAAACCATTGGCATAGTAATTGATTATTATAATGACGAAAAACTTATAAGATTGGGAAATCGATTCAAGAACTTATGAGGGTCATAACGTTTCACTCACATCCTTGTTCTTCTCAAAATTCTCTGTGTGGCTTCATTATGAGAATTTATCTTTTTAGAAACTCATGTTTGGATTCATTAAGAGGAGTTGTTTGTATAGAAACTCATGCCTTTCTTCCTATTGGTGCCTTCTAAGTGTTAGATGAGGTGTGTTCTTATTGTTGGAGTACTCTTTACTTGCTTGTATGTTTTATTTTCTTGATAAGGTGTGTCCTAGACTAGGTGCATTATGATGCATGCCCTAAGCATAGGGTGCAAGAGTTAGATTTTGGGTGTGATCATTTTAGGGTTAGTGCATCAGATCCCATTAGAAATATACAATTAAGTGTGCTTAGGCCAGAGTAGTACTATGATGGGTGACCTCCTGGTAAGTCCTAGTGTTGCACCCTTTTTTAGTCATTAGTCTAGGCATCGTATTACTTATGCTAGTGTTTTTTTTATTTGAAACTCTTTTTAATCATGCATCCTCCCTTTTGATCTTGTTCCCTATTTTCCATCCCAAAACCCAATTCCATCCTCAAGTCCATTGTGGTCCCCTCGAGTCTTTTTCTTGTCTTGAAAGTGTTGGAAAGAAGCATCTCTAATTTACAATGTTAAAGTTAATGATGCACTTTGAGTGCTGGATGGAAATTTGTGCTTATCTTTCTAATTCTTCCATCCTAGTAGTGGATAAGGCACATTCCTAATTCAAGAGCTCTTTTTACTTCCTCGTGCATTGATAGTGCCTTATAAGGCATGCTTTGAGTGCCAAATAAGGTACATCCTAGATAGCATGCATTCTAATGCACACACTAAGGTCAAGACAAGAGGGTTTGATGTTGGGTGTGATCATACTAGTATTAGTGCATTGCATCCCACAAGAAATCCATAGCTAAGCTCACTTGGGATAGATTAGTATTGGGATGGGTGACCTCTCAGGAAGTCCCAGTTTTGCACCATTTTCTTACTTTTTAAAGCCTCTGGTTCTACCATTGCTATATTCACACTGCTAATTTGGTTCTTAAGGCCCATTTTCAATCACACTTCCCCATTCTCTATTATGTACCTTTATTTAAGTCCATTTCAGGTCCTTAAGCCTACTTGTCTCCTAGGTGTAATAGAGCTTCTGCCCCAACATTGGAATAGCAAAAAAGTTAACGACTCATTCCTAGCCCTGGATAAGAACTTGTGTCTTTCTTCTTGTTAATGCCTTCTAAGTGCTAGATGAGGAACATTCTTAATGTCGAAGTAATTTTTACTTGCTCACTCATTCTGAGTGCTCGATAAGGTACATTTTTAGTGCTAGATAAGAGATACTAAACAGACCATAAAATGGCATTCCTGAAAAAAGTATTCTCCATATGGTTGGAATAGTTGATATAATAATTGATTATTATAATGACAAAAAATATTATAAGATTGGGAAATTGATTCAAGAACTTCTAAGGGTCATAAGTTTTGACTCGCATATCCATTCTTCTCAAAATTTTCCACATGGCTTCATTAGGAGAAGGTATTTTTTAGAAACTTGTGTTTGGCTTCATTATGAGAAGTTGTTTTTATAGAAATTTGTGCCTTTCTTCCTATTAGTGCTTTCCAAGTGTCAGATGAGGTATGTTCTTAATGCCAAAGTGCTCTTTACTTGCTTGTGCATTTTGAGTGCTCAATAAGGTGTGTCCTAGATGAGGTACATTATGATGCATGCATTAAGCTCAGTGCACAAGAGTTAGATGTTTGGTGTGATCATACTAGTGCTAGTGCACCGGATCCCATTAGACCTCTGTAGTACTAGGATGGGTGATCTCTTGGGAAGTTCGAGTTTTGCACCATTTTGAATCATTGGTCTAGACATATTAATTACAATAGAGTTTTGATTCTTAGAACCCCTTTTCAATCATACATCCTCCCTTTTGGTCTTGCTCCCCATTTTTTGTCCTAAAATTTGATTCTATCCTTGAGTCAATTTTTGGGGCCTCAACTCTATTTCTCATCTTGCAAGTGTTTGAAAGTGGCATCTCTAACTTACAACATTAAAAAGTTAACAAAACACTTTGAGTGTTGGATGGAATTTTGTGCTAGTCTTCCTAATGGTGCCTTTTGAGTACTAGATAGGGCACATTCATAATTCTAGAGCTCTTTTTACTTCCTTGTGTATTAATAGTGCTTTATAAGGCATGTTCTAAGTACTAGATAAGGTGCACCCTAGATAACATGCATTCTAATGCACATGCTAAGGTCAAGGAAAAAGGGTTTTATGTTGGGTGTGATCATACTAGCATTAGTACACTAGATCCCATTAAAATTTTGTACTTAAGAGTGCCTGGGCCAAAGTAGTACTATAATGGGTGACCTTCTAGGAAGTCCTAGTTTTGAACCCTTGTCTTACTTTTTAGAGCCTTTAGTTCTGTTACTATTATATTCACACTGCCATTTTGGTTGTTAAGGCCCATTTTCAATCATGCTTCTTAATGCCAAAGTACTTTTTACTTGCTTGTTCATTCTGAGTGCTTGATAAGGTATGTTCTAAGTGCTAGATAAGAGACACTAAACATGACCTTAAAATAACATTCCTCAAAAAAATATTCCTAATATGGCTGAAACTATTGATATAATAATTGATTATTATAATGACAAAAAGCTTATAAGTTTGGGAAATTGATTCAAGAACTTCCAAGGGTCATAACTTTTGACTTGCACATCCAATCTTCTCAAAATTTTCCACGTGGCTTCATTAGGAGAATTTTTTTGTATAGAAACTCACACCTTTCTTCCTATTGGCACCTTTTGAGTGTTAGATGAGCTATCTTCTTAATGCTAGAGTGTTCATTACTTGCTCGTACATTTTGAGTGCTTGATAGGGTGTGTCCTAGATGAGGTGCATTATGATGCATGCAATAAGCTCAGGGCACAAGAGTTAGATGTTTGGTGTGATCATACCAGCGTTAGTGCACCAGATCCCATCAAAACTTGTAACCTTGCAACAGAGAAAAGTCAATGAATCTATCCTAGCCCTAGATAAGCAATTATATCTTTCTTCTTGTTGGCACCTTCTAAGTGCAAGATGAGGCACATTCTTAATGTTAAAGTGCTTTTTACTTGCTCGTTCATTCTAAGTGCTCAATAAGGGATACTAAACATGAACATAAAATGACATTTCTCAAAAAATTATTGTCCATATGGCTAAAAATGTTCATATAATAATTGATTCTTATAATGATGAAAAGATTATAATATTGGGAAATTGATTGAAGAACTTTCGAGGGTTACACTTTTGACCTGCATCTCTGTTCTTCTTGAAATTTTCCATGTGGTTTCATTAGGAGAATTTTATTTTTAAAAGACTCATGTTTAGCTTTATTAGGTGAAGTTGTCTATATAGAAACTCATGCCTTTCTTCCTATTGGCACCTTTTGAGTCCCAAATGTAGCGTGTTCTTAATGTTGGAGTGTTATTTACTTGATTGTGTATTTTGAGTGGCTGATAAGGTGCATGCACTAAGCTCATGGTGCAAGAGATAGATATTGGGTGTGATCATACTAGCATCTTCACTTTTGGTCTTTCTCCCCATTTTACATCCCAAAATCCAATTCTGTCCTCAAGTCCATTTCATGTCCCCTGAGTCTATTTCTCATCTTGCAGGTGTTTAAAGTGGCATTTTTGTCTTACAATGTGAAAAAGTTCATGACACACTCTGAGCATTGGATGGACATTTGTGCTCATCTTCCTAACATTGCCTTCCATGTAATGGATAAAGCACATTCCTAATTCTAGAGCTCTTTTTACTTCCTCATCCATTGATAGTGACTTATAAGGCACATTTTGAGAGCTAGATAAGTTGCATCCTAGATAACATGCATTCTAATGCACATGCTAAGGTTAAGGCAAGAGGGCTTGATGTTGGGTGTGATCATACCAGCGTTAGTGCACTAGATCCCATTATAACTATGTAGTTAAGTGCACTTGGGCTGGAGTAGTACTATGATGGATGACCTCCCAGGAAGTCTTAGTGTTGCACCCTTTTCTTACTTTTTAGAAGCCATGTTTCTATCATTGTCATATTCACACTGCCATTTTGGTTCTCAAGGCCTATTTTCAATCAAGCTTTTCCATTCTCTATTTTGTACCTTGATTTAAGTCTATTTCGGATCCTCAAGCCTACTTCTCATCTCCCAAGCATATCGGAGTTGTTGTCAAACCTTCCAATAGCAAAAAGTCAATTACTCATTCTCAGTCCTAGATAGGCACTTGTGTCTTTCTTCTTGTTGCCACCTTTTGAGTGCAAGATGAGAAACATTCTTAATGTCAAAGTGCTTTTTACTTGCTTATTCATTATGAGTGCTCGATAAGGTACATTCATAGTGCTAGATAAGAGATACTAAACATGACCATAAAATGACATTCCTCAAAAAATAATTCTTCATATGGCTAAAATTGTTGATATAATAATTGATTATTATAATGACAAAAAGCTTATAAGATTGGGAAATTGATTCAAGAACTTTCGAGGGTTGTAACTTTTGACCCACACATCCAATCTTCTCAAAATTTTCCATGTGGCTTCATTAGGAGATTTTTTTTTTTTTTCCAGAAACTCATGTTTGGCTTCATTAGGAGAAGTTGTTTGTATAGAAACTTGCACCTTTCTTCTTATTGGTGCATTTTGAGTGTCAGATGAGGTGTGTTCTTAATGCTAGAGTGCTCTTTACTTTCTCATACATTTTGAATGCTTGATAAGGTGCATTTTGAGTGCTTGATAAGGTGTGTCCTAAATGAGGTGCATTATGATGCATGCACTAAGCTCAGGGTGCAAGAGTTAGATGTTTGGTGAAATCATACTAGCATTAGTGCACTGGATCCCATCAGAACTCTGTAGTTAAGCTCGCTTGTGTCATAGTAGTACTAGGATGGGTGACCACCCAGGAAGTCCCAGTGTTGCACCATTTTTTAGTCTTTATTTCATGCATCATATTACTTATGCTGGAGTTTTTTTTCTTGGAACCCCTTTTCAATCATGCATCCTCCTTTTTGGTCTTGCTCCCCATTTTCCATCCTGAAACCCGATTCCATACTTGAGTCCATTTTGGGTCCTCTGACTCGATTTGTCATCTTGTGGGTGTTGGAAAGTGGCATCTCTAACTTACAATATTAAAAAGTTAACTATGCACTTTGAGTGCTGGATGGACATGTGTGCTAGTCTTCCTAATGCTTTCGAGTATAGGATAAGGAAAATTCCTAATTTTAGAGCTCTTTTTATTTCCTCATGTATTGATAGTGCCTTATAAGGCACATTTTGAGTGCCAGATAACATGCATTCTAATGCATGCACTAAGGTCAAGGCAAGATGGTTTGATGTTGGGTGTGATCATATTAGCACTAGTGCATCAAATCCCATTAGAACTCCATAGTTAAGCACACTTGGGCTAGAGTAGTACTGCAATGAGTGACCTCCACGGAAATTCTGGCATTGCACCCTTTTCTTACTTTTTAGAGCCTTTGAATCTGTAATTGTTATATTCACACTACCATTTTGGTTCTCAAGGCCTATTTTCAATCATGCTTCCCCATTCTCTAATTCATACCCCAATTTAAGTCCATTTCAAGTCCCCAAGCCTACTTCTCATCTCCCAAGTATAACAAAGCTATTGCACCAACCTTGCAATAGACAAAAGTCAATGAACCATTCCTAGCCTTAGACAGGCAATTGTGTCTTTCTTCTTGTTGGGGCCTTCTGAGTGCAAGATGAGGCACATTCTTAATGTTGAAGTGCTTTTTACTTTCTAATTCATTTTGAGTGCTCGATAAGGTACGTTCTAATCGCTAGATAAGAGATACTAAACATCACCATAAAATGATGTTCCTCAAAAAATTATTCTCCATATGGCTGAAATCATTGATATAATAATTGATTCTTATAATGATAAAAATATTATAATATTGGGAAATTGATTTTAGAACTTCTAATGGTCGTCACTTTTGACCTACATCTCCATTCTTGTTGAAATTTTCCATGTGGCTTCATTAGGAGAAGTATTTTTTAATACTTGTGTTTAGCTTCATTAAGTGGAGTTTTTTGTATAGAAACTTGTGTCTTTATTCCTATTGGCACCTTCTAAGTTCCAAATGCAGAGTGTTCTTAATACCAGAGTGCTCTTTACTTGATCATGCATTTTGAGTGGTTGATAAGGTGCATTTTGAGTTCTCAATAAGGTGTGTCCAAGATGAGGTGCATTACAATGCATGCACTACGCTCAGGGTGCAAGAGATATATATTGGGTGTGATCATACCAATCTTAGTACACCATATCCCATTAAAATTCTGTAGTCAAGCGTGCATGGGCCAGAGTAGTATTGGGATAGGTGACCTCTTGAGAAGTCCCGATGTTGCACCATTTTTTAGTCTATGGTCTAGGCATCATATTACTTATGATGGAGTTTTATTTCTCGAAACCCCTTCTCAATCATGCATCTCCCTTTTGGTCTTGCCCCTTGTTTTACATCCCAAAACCCAATTCTATCCTTGAGTCCATTCTGAGTCCCTTGAGTCTATTTATCATCTTATGGGTGTTTGAATGCGATCTCTTTGAATTACAACATTAAAAATTTCATGACATAGTTTGAGTGCTGGATGGAAATTTGTGCTCATCTTCCTAATGTTTCCTTTGGTGTAACAAATAAAACACATTCCTAATTTTGGAGCTCTTTTTACTTCCTTGTACATTGATAGTGACTTATAAGGCATGTTCTGAGTGCTAGATAAGGTGCATCCTAGATGACATTCATTCTAATGCACTCACTAAGGTTAGGGTTTGATATTGGGTGTGGTCATACCACTATTAGTGTACTAGATCCTATTGAAACTCCATAGTTAAGGGCACTTGGGATAGAGTAGTACTAGGATGGGTGACCTCCCAAGAAGTCCTAATGTTTCACCCTTTTCTTACTTTTTAGAGCATCTAGTTTTTCCATTGTTATATTCACACTACTATTTTAGTTCTAGGCCTATTTTAAATCATGCTTCCACATTCTCTATTTTGTACCCTAATTTAAGTCCATTTTGGGTCCTCAAGCCTAGTTCTCGTCTCCCAAGTGTAATGGAGTTGTTGCCCCAACTTTGCAATAGTAAAAAGTCAATGACTCATTCTTATCCCTAGATATGGACTTGTGTCTTTTTCCCTTTGGTGCCTTTTGAGTGCTATATGAATCACATTCTTAATGTCAAAGTCTTTTTTACTTGCTTGTTCATTCCGAGTGCTTGATAAGGTATGTTCTAACTGATAGATAAGAGATACTAAACATGACCATAAAATGATGTTCCTCAAAAAAATATTTTCCATATGGATGTAACCGTTGGTATAATAATTGATTATTATAATGATGAAAAGCTTAAAAGATTGGGAAATTGATTCAAGAACTTTCGAGGGTTGTAACTTTTGAACCGCATCTCCCTTCTTCTCAAAATTTTGCACATGGCTTGATTAAGAGATTTTATTTGTATAGAAACTTGCACCTTTCTTCCTATTGGCACCTTCTGAGTTGCAAATGAGGTGCGTTCATAATGTCAAAGTGCTCTTTACTTGCTCATGCATTTTGAGTGCTCGATAAGGTGCATTTTGAGTGCTCGATAAGCTATGTCCTAGATGAGGTGCATTATGATGCATGCACTAAGCTTAGGGAAAAATAGTTGGATGTTGGGTGTGATCATACCAGTGTTAGTGCATTAAATCCCATCAAAACTTTGCAGTTAAGCACACTTGGGCCGAAGTAGTACTATGATGGGTGACCTCTTAGGAAGTCCTGGTGTTGTACCCTTTTTTAGGCTTTGGTCTAGGCATCGTATTACTTACACTAGAGTTTTATTTCTTGGAACCCCTTTTCAATCATGCATCCTCCCTTTTTGTCTTAATCCTCATTCTGTCCTAAAACCCAATTATGTCCTTGAGTCCATTTCAAGTCCCCCAAGTCTATTTCTTGTCTTGCAGGTGTTTGAAAGTGGCATCTCTAACTTACAACATTAAAAAGTTAATGAGACACTTTGAGTGTTGGATGGACATTTTTGCTTGTATTCTTAATGCTACCTTCCAAGTACAAGATAAGGCACATTCCTAATTGTAGAGTTCTTTTTACTTCCTTGTACACTAATAGTGCCTTATAAGGCATGTTTTAAGTGCTAGATAAGGTGCATCTTAGATAACATGTATTCTTATGCACTTGCTAAGGTCAGGGCAAGACAACTTGATGTTGGGTGCAATCATACCAGCATTAGTCCATTGGACCCCATTAGAACTCTGTAGTCAAGCACACTTGGGCCATAGTAGTACTTGGATGGGTGACTTCCTAGGAAGCCCTGATGATGCACCCTATTCTTACTTTTTAGAGCCTGTAGTTCTATCATTTTTATATTCACACTACCATTTTTGTCTCAAGGCCCATTTTCAATCATGCTTCCCTATTCTCTATTTTATACCCCAATTTAAGTCCATTTTGAGTCCCTTAGCCTACATCCCATCTCCTAGGTGTAACATAGTTGCTGCTCCAACATTGCACTACTGAAAAGTCAATGACTCGTTCCCATTCTTGGATAAGCACTTGTGTCTTTCTTCCCATTGGCACCTCCTGAGTGGTAGATGAGGCACATTCTTAATGCTGAATTGCTTTTTACTTGCTCATTCATTTTGGGTGCTCGATAAGGTACATTTTGAGTGCTAGATAAGAGATACTAGCCAGCTGACTAAATAACTTAGTAAAAAAGGACTGAGCATCCTTTCACGTTGACTCCATGATTAGATGGAATCATGTGTTTTCCTAAGAATAACACACTAATTTCTTTTCTTTTTATCAACTTGCGAGCGTAAGCTTGAGAGGGTGGCTATAAGGTATATGCTTTGATTCCACTTTAAGTCATTAGAACTAAAATGGAAAAGGAATTTTGAAGGAAACTAAGCTTGGAACTGAAATGATATCTTATCTTAAAGCTTAGATTACTGCTACAAATAGTAAATCTATCTATGCACCTATGTTGCAGAAATAGTTCAATGATTTTGTTATCAATGGCTACAGGAACAATAGAAGTCTATTTTGCAATGAAGAAAATAAGGAAACAAAATCTACTCTAACAAAGTAGTTCACTCACCAAGTGGGCCCCCTTAGATTAGTGAACAGAAAAGACGATTAAGATAGGAGATGGAAACTTGAACTTTTTATTCTATTCCTTCATAGCAAGATATTACATCTAATTAAAAATAAGATTATACACTACTTTTATGAATAAATAATCTATTCTATCTTTTTTTTGGCAAAAACTTCTTTCAAAACTATGATGAGTATTATTTAAAGGAAAACTACAACAACTCCCTACTTCTATGATCAATCTATCAATGAGGATCAATTATAGATTCATAAAGTTTACAACAGAAATATCATTAACTATGATTTAACTCCTCCAATAATATAGTAGGTTGAGGGAGCTATATTCATACATTGTGATAACTAAATCACACAATAATCTATTTGTTGCAGTGATTCATCAATCTGGTTGGCTTTGACTTAGCATTGAAATGTTGACTTTTGATATGTGCAACAATTACCTACAAAATATTGAACAAGAAAACTTTGACATATATATATATATATATATATATATATATATATATATATATATATTTCATCATCAATGTTAGAAAGGGTATAATGTTCAAACTATCACTCTTTTCAAATCCTATGGCTACAAGAAGGAATACCCAAACATAGCATGGATGAGGAAACATTTATTAACATGTAATATTCCTTCATTATACCATAGAAATCCATAGATTTAAGCAACCACAACATATTTGAACTATCTATATTTCAATCTTCATGTCTTAACTTATAGGTAATATATTCATAAGAACATAAGTTCCTTTTCTTAAACCATAGAGTCATAAAATGTTTTCACAAGATAATTCTCTAGAAACAAGATAAAAGGTTCTCAAAATAATGGCCTTTTAGAGGTTCATCATTCCCCCGAACTAATCTATTACTGGTCCCCAACAGTCATGAATTTCTTGAGCTCTCCAATTACTAGGTGTCCTTTCTCCTGGCTATTTCTTCACATAGTCAATGTAAATATAATTTGTCTTGAGCCTCTTCCAGCACCAAACTTTAGTAGTGGTTGTAGGAGAATTGGGGGTTGATACCTTAATGGTAACAAATGTTTGCACTGATTTCTCCCCAAGTCAATATACCAAGGAATTCTAATTGTAGCAAGAGTCAAGTTTTGTGGAGAGTGGGGCTCTCTTATTTATCATTTCATTCTCCCTATAGGGTGCATCTTGATGTTCTCTACTTATTTCATTATATATCCATGACAATATGGCTCTTAACTACACATCCCCTACATACAAGATTGGATTCCATTTAGTGTCATTAGGCACTACTAGATTGTGAAGAAGTAATTCACATTGTAAATTTTTAAAATCCATGGGAACAACTCAAAATGAATCATAGAGCTCATGTGGGGAAGAGATAGAGGGATTGAGACCTTCCATAATTCTAGTCAATTTATAATTTGTAAATTTTTCTTTAAGAAATAAAGCATATACTAGTGGTGGCAACCTTCATTCCATTAACTTAGGAATCAATCCTATGATCTGCTCAATCCTTCTCTTTAGGACTTCATTTTGATCTAAACTTTGTTTCAACTGGTAATTTTTCTCATTAATAACATGCTTTAATTTTTGTTTCTCCAATTTCCATTAAGCTCTCTTCCATAGTAGTTGTTGAAACAAATTAATTCCCATAGACAATGGTGTAGACAAATTAGGTGGTGGTAGTGACTCTTAATTAAAGAGGTCTATCCATCCAGGTGCCAAATGGAGCATTTTATTGACACTTTGTGGTGTGGAGTAGTCTCCTTTTCTTATGACAACTACTATCTCCACATTTTCTTTCCTACTAGATTCAGTGGCTACTATAGCTAATGTGTCTTAACCCTTCTTGATCCAATTTTTATAGTATGTAATGATTTCAGGTCTAAATTTTGGATAATTCTCTGAAGGGAGTTCTACAAAATTTTCACTAATATCTTGAATGTTAAGGTTTTCTTAAAACTCAAATATTTAAAGCTCACCAAACTCCTTATCACTATTAACAAGCACATAATCAACACTACAATCAGCTTTCAGTTATAGATTCTAGGTTTTGCTCTCATTTTTACTAGCTTGAGTTTTCTGCAATTTTTCCTCTACAGAGGATTTTTTTTCACATTTAGAAACTCTAGGGGTAACTATGGGAGTAGAGGCTTTAGGAACCCTACATTTAGAGAGTCTCAAACTTTACAATGTGAGTGGTGTTGATAAGCATGGATGATTCTTTCATTTCCTCTTGCTTACAAGTATTTCCACTGCAAGTGCTTTAGGAGGTTTTTCTAGATCTTCCTCCTCTTGAGAGTGTAGGGTTTCATTAGGGTTACTCTCCTCATTTGGTTTTTTTTCTAACCTTTCTCCTTTAGATTCCAAAATTTCTTTTGTCTTTCTTAGTGGGAGACCTATTCTTAGTAGATGATGGGGCCTCACAAGCACTAGCAACTTGAATATTTTTGCTTCTCTTTTTGTTAACAATGGAGGGTTCAGCTTTGTAAATCTTCTTCTTAGTTAGCCTAGAACTAGATGGAGAGACTTCGGGAACATTTTCACCTATGGGAACAACTTTACACAAACTAGTGGATGTTCTTTCCCTTCATCCAACACTCTAGCCTCTAGGGCTAACCAACCTAGGTTCTACCTCTTTTAAGTGCAAGAACTCCTCCCATGACCCAATTGCTTGTTTATTCAATTGTATTTCTATGAGTAATTTTATTAAGCAATGGTGAGAGATAGATTGATCTTTTCCTAACTACACTAGAGAAGCTTGCTTCTTAACAATGTTAAACAAGAAATTTGGAATGTTTATGTATTTGTAATCATGTTGTAGGTTAGCCAACATTTTAAAATCTAGGGCATGCAAGTATGTGTAATGTCCTTCACACATAAAGTAATGGATGATAAACACAACTAGTTCAATACGCTCCATTCGCAAGGATAACCTAGAAGTACCTTATTTCTTATCAATGTCTAGTGGAGGATCCTGGTGTATACTGAATTGTACCCTATGTGTCTTTATGTCAAATTTTTTCTCCCAATTTTCTCTGTCCAAGGGCAACCCAGTGACCTTGCCTAGCACCTCATTTGAGAACTCAATTCTTAGGCCTTTAGCTACTACAATGCCATCCTTTAAGGTGCTCATGAATTAAAGAGTGACCTCTTCCTCAAATCCCTTGACTATAATCCAACCATCCCCTTCTTCTAAATATTTCACAACTAACTACATCACCCAAAAGAACTCAGTGATCAACTGGCTCGTTCCTCTATAGACCTCCACCCATGGTTAATTCAACCTGAATTATGGAAAAACTTTAATGTTCAGAGCTTGGTGAATCAAAGTTTACAATATTACGACACTGGCCCTAGTTATTTTAGAAAAATGACATGTACTTGTAGAGTTTAATGCACAACATCTCATAATATCCTTCTTGCATCAAATTTCATAATTTCCACTTATGTATAGGTCCGTCACCTGAACACATTGCAAATCATCATTAAAATTTAAATAACTACTTTTAATGTCCTTAATTTCATAATGACGCAATCATAGAAGGACAAGCCATCAACATGTGACATTAAGCATGCAAATACTTTTAGTTATCTCAATGAACTCTTGAAGTTACATGCAATTTGAAATTGATTTGAAAGGAAATATTAAATATTTTCCTACCCCAACTAAATAAAGGCATGGGTCCCACTAGGATAGTATATGCAAGAATGAATAATTATAAAAAATAACATATCCTAACAAAGCATGAATAAAATAAAATAAAATGCATCTAAAGTTATGCAGTAGGTACTTGGAAACTATTGTAGGAAGGATGTTCTAGAAAAGATCATCAAAATTGATAGAGTGATGAGATGGAATGTAAGATGAAAGAGAGAGAAGGTGAAGTGGAATGTATGTGAAGAAAGTACTTTCAAGAAGATTTTTTTTATTATGAATGCGTTGAATAGAGTCAAGAAGTATCCTCATTGTGCAAGAATTGCTGGAGGAACTCCTCACGGCTAACTAGTTTATTGTAAAGCTTGAGATGATGCCCATTGACAAGTAACTTGAAGTGAATAGGATCAATGGTAGATAGTTGAACTATGCCATTTGGAAATATGGCAACAATCTCATATAGTCCTAACTATGGTGTTTGGAACTTCCATGGGTTATGCTGGTACTTTGAGTCATGAAGGAGTGCCCAATCTTGTACAACAAACATTTTCTATTTGATAAATTTATCATGCCACTATTTTCTCTAGTGTTTAATGAGTTCAATATTGTTCAATGCAAACTTCCTCCATTCATCAAGCTAGTTTAAACTCAAGATTCAGTCATGTTAGGCAATAGCGAGTTCTATCCCAAGCTCCAAGGGGTCCTTAATGTTTTATATTTAAATTCTATAGGCATTATTACTGAATTACCATAAACAAGCTTGAAGGGAGTAAAATAAGTTGTGAAATAGGTGGTTCTATAATCCTAGAGAGCTTTAGGAAGGTGTGTGGCCCAATCATTCCTATGAAGTGCTATAGTCTTGATGAAAATAGATTTCAGCTCCCTATTAGTAACTTCTACTTGACCATTAGCTTGGGGATGATAAGGTGATGATTTACCATGCTTGATAATATACTCTTTCATAAGAGAAGTTATCAAATTTGATGTAAACTGAGTCCCTTGATCAGATGTCAATTTCCTAGGAGTGCCAAACCATGTAAAGATGGATTCATACAAAAAATTTGCCACGTTGATATTCCTTGGGTGTTTCATGGGTTTAGCCTCTACCCATTTGGTTACATAGTCAGTGCAAACTAGAATGTAGGATTTTCCTTGTCAAATAGGTTAAATGGATCCAACAAATTCAATCCCCCATTTGTCAAAGGGTGTGTCAATTACTTGAGGCTATAAGGGAACTTCATCTGATTTAGTGGGTCTTCCCATTCATTGACATTTGTCACATTTCTTTCTATATCTGGTTGCATCCTTATGAAAGCTTGGCCAATAATACCTAGTTGTTAAGATTTTGAAGGATGTTCTTTTGGCTACAAAGTGACCTCCATATGGCTCATCATAACATGCCTTTTAGACATCATATGTTTCATCCTCTCTTACAAAGCTACACATGACTTGATCAGGTCCAGTATAGAACATAAATCCAAAAATCCATGAATAATTATGCTATTCTTTGCTAGGAACTTTCTTGATTGGGTAGAGAATTGAATTTGTATTTTACCTATGTTGAGGTAGTTAGTAATATTTGCATACCATGGGTTTTGTGTGAATAATAGAAAAAGGTGATCATCTAGAAAACTATCATCAATGGCTACAAGATCATTAGGGACATGTAACTGAGAGAGAAAGTCAACTACCACATTGGCCTTACCAAGTTTATCAACTATGGTGATGTCAAATTCTTGCATAACCAACAAGAAGTGAGCCAATCTTCCTAAAATCGTAGGTTTTTTCACTAAACATTTTATAGCAGAATGGTTAGTGTGGACAAATATTTCATATACAGTAATGTAGTACCTAAATTTATTGAGGGCATACATGACTGCAAGAAATTCCTTTTTAGTGACTATATAATTAAATTATGTACCTTACAAATTCTTACTAGTGAAATAAATGACATGTTTAATTGAGTCTACTTTCTATCCTAGTACAACACCAATAGCATAGTTAGAGGTTTTCATATGAATGTGAAAAAGTAGGCCCCAATTGGGTCCTCTCAAAATAGGTGCTATGGTAAGAACTTCCTAAAGTTGCAGGAAGGATGTTGCACAATTAGAGTCCCAAGAAAATTTGGAATTCTTTTTGAGCAAGTTTTAGAGAGGTGTTGCAAGTTGACTAAAGTTTTTAATAAATCTTTTATAATACCTAGAATTTCCCAAAAAACTATGTATATCCTTCTACTTCTCTAGCATAGGCAAGGTACTAATGACTTCAATCTTTGCTAGATCTACTTGGATGCCCTTAGCACTACCCCTTCCTCCATCATCATAAAAAATTTCTCATTATTTAGGGAAATGTTATAGTCTTGGCCTCTTTTGAGTACCATTTCTAGATTTTCTTTTGCTTCTTCAAAAGTAGCACCATAAATAATAAAATCATCCCTATAGATCTCCATATAATCAACAAAGATATCTGAAAAGATACTGATGAAAAATTGTTGAAATATGATTGGGGCATTACACAAGCCAAAAGGCAAGAATGAGTAGGAAAACATTCCCCAAGGTCAAGTAAAAGTTGTTTTTTCTTGATCTTTTGGGGCTATTTGAAACTAATTGTAACCACTGAAACCGTCAAGAAAAGAAAAATACTTTTTTCAACTAGGTTGTTAAGGACTTGATATATAAATGGAAAGGAAAAATTTTCCTTCTTGGTGGCTAAATTGAGCTCCCTAAATCCACACAAATTCATCATTTTCCTCCCTTCTTGGGTACTATAACTAGGTTGAGACCCATTGGCTATTTGAGATGTGGTAGATAAAACTAGCACTTAGTAGTTTCTGCAATTCATTCTTAACTATATCTTTTAAGATAGGGTTAACTCTCCTTTGAGGTTGTTGAACAAGTTTGAGTTAGGGCCGATGTAAATATTGTGTGTGTAGAGCATAGGGTCTAATCCTTTCATGTCTATGTAATCCCAAGAAAATTCACTTTAATTCTCTTGTAGTAACTACAACATAACTTTCTGTTGAGAGGGTGATAAGGCATTTTTTACATTTAGTTCTTTGCCTAGACCAAGTTCCATCTTAGAAACCTTATCTACCATGAATAATTGGGGAACATGAGAATAATCCATCTCATGAGGTAATAATGAATGGAGAAACTATGAAGTTTGTGAATGATGTGGTGAATCCAATGATGGTAAAATGGTTTTTAAGATACATTCAACTTTTGGACACATTGGAGATTTTGTTCCATATTCATTTAGAATAATGGATGAAATTATGTCATCTTCTTCTTGAGCAGCTATAAATGATTCTCTACCTATCATCATCAACTGATGGATGAAATTGATTTCTGGATCATCATCGCCCAAGTCCAGCCAGATTACTTGGTCATCTTGTAATGATGGTTAAGCAGGGGAGTGTAAAGTCAAGTTCTTGGTATGAATACCATTGGATATTGTCATCTTTCCAGATCAACAAGCTATATAGGCATCTACAGTGGCCAACCATGGTATTGCTAAAATTAAAATATATCCTCCTCTATTAGCCTTTGGGAAGAGAACAACAAAATCAATTGGATACTTCCAAGAATTTAAGGGAATTATAGCATCTATCATCCCATTTTGTTTGATGGTGGAGCTATTAGCAAGTTGAAGTATGGAAGGTGTCTCTCTGAGGCCAAGGATATGCAACCAAGACAATACCTCCTTTTTCATGACATTAATAGATGCTCCTAGGTCAACCAAAGCATTTTGAACTTGGATCAAATGAATAGTGACTATAACTATAGAACTCCCAAGGTCAGAGTATTTATTTAGGTATAGTCAATTTCTCTAGCATTAAGTCAAACAATTCTACTAGGACATGAATGGTTTTTGGATCTTTCTTCTTCCTTCTTGATTGCTTAATGCATGCTTCTTTAATAGCTTTAGTATAGGTAGGGACTTTCTTAATAGAAGCTAGCAATGGTATTTTTACTATCATCTGCTTTAGCTGATTAAGAAAATCAATGATTGCATGGTTCTCTGTAGATTGGCTTTGTTTTATTAACTTATAGGGAAATGGAGGTTCTTTGGATATAGGGGAGATCTACTAATTTGAATAATTTGTATGCTTAGTTATATGATCTTCAACTTTAGTTATTACATAATTTTTGGGTGCAAGAAGAGTGGTGCCTAACCTTAAGTGAATATCATTCAATGAGATGCCATAGCTTTTTTGTTGAGCCTATTATTTAGTATTGTTCAGATTAGGATTAGGTTGAACTGGTAGTTGGGTTTTCTTAGGAGTATTAGTGGCTACAAGAGGAGGTAGTAGATCTTGTTGTTAAAGTGGTAGCAATAGATTAGGTATTCCAATTATGAGGTTGCTACCAACCTTGCTCAATTTGTTGCCAACCTTGCTAAGGTTGTTGCCAACTATCATTTCCACTAAAAGTAGTATTTTGAAAATTTTTCCATTGATTATTGTTATTATAACTTTGAAGAGGATCTTGTGGCATACCTTTTCTTTGATCCCATGGCCTTCTTTGAGTGAAATAAAATCCCTCTCCATTTTCATCAATGGCTTTGAACTTGGTTAGCATTGGTTTTGTCTCCACACTTGCAACAGACTTACATCTACAGTGCTTTTTCTTTTCTCTACAATGTGGAAAGGATTCAATCAACATGGCATCCACTTCATATTTCTTTCTTTTGACTTGTATGTTGTCTAGCTGAGTGGTTACATCATTAATGATATCTTGCTTGAAGTCTAACAAAAAATTAGAAAATTCCATCTTGGATACTCTTGAACTACTATTGGACTTATGTGGTAGATCTCTAAGCCCCTACCTTTCTTCATAGTAGCTATAGAATAATTCAAGAATATACTCTATATATTAGTCCAAGTCTTTTGAGTGATATCTCCTCCTATCATAAGGTCTAGAGCTTCAATGATTCCATCATTTACACCTCTTAGAAAAAGATGTTTCTTTGATTCCTCTTTCAATTGATGTTGTGTATTACACTATAGGTTAAGCATGAACCAAGAAACATAATCTTCCAAGGTTTCATCATCCTTTTGTGACATCTTGAAAACGGCATTCCCTTTCAAATATCATCCCATGTAGTATTCTTTATACTTTGTGAGAAACAAGTTTCTCATTGCAGGCCAATTTTCTATAGCATTGGCAACCAACCCCATTAACCATCTTAGAGAAGCTTCTTTGAGGGTAGAAGGAATCAACATCAATTTTTGGACATCAATTTTATAGTTATAACTTCTACATAGTATGTCAAACTCAAAGAGAAAGGTTTCAAGGTCTTTAGTGATCAGGCCATAAAACTTGGGAAGTGTAGTAGTAGGTATGTTCTTCAAAATTTGGTTACCTTGCTAAGGAGGAATAATAAGGAAATGTTGGTTGAGGCTGTGGCTGAGCCATTCCTAGAGGTGGTACTCATAGTTTTAGTTGAAAGATGACAAGAGAAAGTGGATTATATTGGCATTCAAGTTCAAGTTAGATATCATTTAGATGCAAGGATTCATCAGAGGATGAGGGTATTCATTCTCGAGCAGTAGTGAATGAATTTTCAAAAGAATCTTCTTTGTTCTTGCTATAAGGTTCTTTAGGTTTAGGATTAAAATTGTCTTCTTGAATATTATGGGGAAGAAATCTCCCAAGGAGGTCTCTTTTTCTATGCATGCAAAATAATGAAAAATCTAAACTAACATAATGACTTCAAGGTTGAATTAGATTGGTGCCTCCCCAAGAAATGATGCCAAAAATGGTCGGTTAGCTAAATACCTTAGTAACAAATGATTGGAAATCCTTTCACATTGACTCCATGATTAGACCGAATCATGTGTTTTCCTAATAATAACACTAACTTCATTTTATTTTGTTAATTTGGGAGCATAAGCTTAAGAGGGTGGTTGAAAAGTATATGCTTTGATTCCTCTTTAAGTCATCACAACTAAAATGGAAGAGGAATATTGAAGGAAACTATGCCAGCAACTAAAAAGAGATCTTATCTTAAAGCTTAGAGTATTACTACAAACAATAAATATATCTATGAATCTATGCTACATGAACCATTCAATGATTATGTTATCAATGGTTGTAGTAAAAACACAAGTTTACTTTGCAAAGAAATAAACAAGGAAATGAAATCTACTCTAACAAAGCAATTCACTCACCAAGCGGGGCCCCTTGGATGAGTGAACATAAAAGATGATCAAGACAAAAGATGGAAACTTAAACTTTTTATTCTATTCCTTCATAACAAGAGATTACATCTAATTAAAAGCATGATTATACACTGCTATTATGAAGAAACAATCTATTCTATCTTTCTTCTCGCAAAATTTTTTTTCAAAGCTACAACATGCATTATTTAAAGGAAAAATACAACAACACCCTACTTCTATGATCACTCCATCAATGAGGATCAATTACAAATTCATAAAGTTTACAACAAAAATATCATTAACTAAAATTTAACTCCTCCAAGAATATAGCAGGCTAAGGGAGCTATATTCATGCGCAGTGATAAAAAAAATCACTCAATAATCTACTTGTTGTGGTGATTCATCAATCTAGTTGGCTTTGACTTAGAATTGAAATTTTGAGTTTTCATATGTGTGGCAAGTACCTACAAAACATTGAACACAACAAATTCCACATAAATATACATTTATTCCATCATCAATGTTAGAAAAGGCATAATGTTCAAACTATCACTCTTTGCAAATCCTATGGCTATAGGAAGGAATCTACCCAAACATAGTATAGATGAGGAAACATTTATTAGCTTGTAATATTCCTTCACTATACCATAGAAATCCATATATTCAAGCAAAATCAACATATCTAAACTATCTATATTTCAAGCTTCATATCTTAACATATAGATAATATATTTATAAAAACATAAGTTCCTTTGCTTAAACCATAGAGTCATAAAATTTTTATGTGAGAGAATTGTCTAAAAACAAGATAAAATGTTCTCAAAATAATGGCCTTTTAGAGGCTCATCAGATACTAAACATGACCATAAAATGGCATTCCTCAAAAAAGTATTCTCCATATGGCTGAAACTGTTGATATAATAATTTATTATTATAATGATGAAAAGCTTATAAAATTGGGAAATTAATTCAAGAACATTTGAGGGATGTAACTTTTAACCTACATCTCTATTCTTATCAAAATTTTCCACGTGGGTTCATTAAGAGAACTTGTACTTTTAGAAACTCATGTTTGGCTTCATTAGGAAAATTTGTTTGTATAGAACCTCACACCTTTCTTACTATTCATGCCTTTTGAGTGATGGATGAGGTGTGTTCTTAATGCCATAGTTCTCGATAAGGTGTGTCTTGGATGAGGTGCATTACAATGCATGCACTAAGCTCAGGGTGCAAGAATTTGATGTTTGGTGTGATCATATTGATGCTAGTGTACCATATCCCATCAGAACTCCATAGTTAAGTGCACTTGGGCTAGAGTAGTACTTGGATGGGTGATCTCCCAATAGTCTTGATGTTGCATCCTTTTTTGGTCTTCATTCTAGGAATCATATTACCTACGATGGAGTTTTATTTCTTGGAACATTTTTTCAATCATGCATCCTCCCTTTTGGTCTTTCTCACCATTTTTCATCTCATAACCTTATTCCATCTTTGAGTCCATTTCAAGTCCTCTAATTCTATTGCTTGTCTTGTGCATGTTGGAAAATGGCATCTCTAACTTATAACATTAAAAATTTAATAATGCACTTTGAGTGTTGCATGGAAATTTGTGCTTGTCTTCCTAACACTACCCTCTGAGTACCAAAAAAGGAACATTCCTAATTCTAGAGCTCTTTTTACTTCCTTGTCAAGTGATAGTGCCTTATAAGGCATGATCTAAGGGCTAGATAAGGTGAATCCTAGATAACATGCATTCTAATGCATGTGCTAAGGTCAGGACAAGAGAGTTTGATGTTGTGTGTGATCATACCTATGTTAGTGCATCGGATCCCATCAAAACTCTACAGTTAAACACACTTGGGCCAAAGTAGTAATGGAATGGGTGACCTCCTAGGAAACCCTAGTGTTGCACCATTTTCTTACTTTTTAGAGCCTCTGGTTCTATAACTATTATATTCACACTATCATTTTGGTTCTCAAGGCCTATTTTAAATCGTGCTTCACCATTCTCTATTCTATACCCCAATTTAAGTCCTTTTCGGGTCTCTAAGCCTACTTGTCATCTCCTGGGTGTAACAAAGTTGCTACCCCAACCTTACAATAGTAAAAATTCAATGACTCATTCCCAACCCTAGATAGGCACTTGTGTCTTTCTTCTTATTGACACCTTCTGAGTTCTAGATAAGTGATACTAAACATGACCATAAAATGACATTCCTCAAAAAAGTATTCTCCATATGGCTGAAACTATTGATATAATAATTGTTTCTTATAATGACAAAAATCTTATACAATTTCAAAATTGATTCAAGAACTTTTGAGGGTCGTAACTTTTGACCTGCACCTCCATTCTTCACAAAATTTTCCATGTGGCTTCATTAGGAGAATTTTTTTTTAGAAACTCATGTATGGCTTCATTAGGAGATGTTATATGTATAGAAACTCACACCTTTCTTTCTATTGGTACCTTTTGAGTGTTAGATGAGGTGTGTTCTTAATGCCAAAGTTCTCTTTACTAGGTCATACATTTTGAGTGCTGAATAGGGTTTATTTTGAGTGCTTGATAAGGTGCATCCTAGATGGAGTGCATTATATTGCATTCACTAAGCTCAGGGTTAAGAATTTGATGTTGGGTGTGATCATACCAGCGTTAGTACACCAAATCCTATCAGAACTCTGTAGTTAAGCACACTTGGGTCAGAATACTACTAGGATGGGTGACCTCCCAAAGTTTTGGTGTTGCACCCTTTTTTAGTCTTTGGTCTAGGCATTGTATTACTTACACTAGAGTTTCATTTCTTGGAACTACTTTTAAATCATGCATCCTCCCTTTTGTTCTTGCTTGTCATTTTCCTTCTCGAAACTCTATTCCATCTTTGTGTCCATTTTGGGTCCCTTGAGTCTATTTCTTGTCTTCCTAACACTGACTTTTGAGTACTAGATATGGTACATTCCAAATTTTGGAGCTTTTTTTACTTCCCTATGTGTTGATAGTACCTTAAGAGGCATGTTCTGAGTGCTAGATAAGGTGCATCCTAGATAGCATGAATTCTAATGCATGTGCTAAGGTTAAGGAAAGGGGGTTTCATGTTGGGTAAGATCATACCAATGTTAGTGGAACAGATCCCATTAGAATTCTATAGTTAAGCATGCTTTGGCTAGAGTAGTATTGGGATGGGTGACCTCCTAGGAAGCCTCGATGTTACACCCTTTCCTTACATTTTAGAGCCTCTAATTCTGTCATTGTTATATTCACACTACCATTTTGGTTTTCAAGGCCCATTTTCAATCACACTTCCCCAATCTTTGTTTCATACCCTAATTTAAGTCCATATCAGGTCCCCAAGCCTAATTCTCATCTCCCAGGTGTAATGGAGCTACTACCCCAACCTTGTAATAGCTAAAAGTCAATGACTCATTACCAGCCATAGATATGCACTAGTGTCATTCTTCTTGTTGGTGCCTTTTGAGTGCTAGATGAGGCACATTCTTAATGTTGTAGTGCTTTTTACTTGCTTGTTTATTTTGAGTGCTAGATAAGAGATACAAAACATGACCATAGAATGATGTTCCTCAAAAAATTATTCTCCATATGGCTAAAACCATTGATATAATAATTGATTCTTATAATGACAAAAAGCTTATAAGATTGGAAATTGATTCAAGAACTTCCAAGGGTCAAAACTTTTGACCCATATCTTTGATATTCTCAAAATTTTCCATGTGGCTTCATTAGGAGAAGCTATTTTTAGAAACTCATGTTTGGCTTCACTAGGAGATGTTTGTATAGAAACTTGTGCCTTTCTTCCTATTGGTGCCTTCTAAGTGTCAGATGAGGTGTATTCTTAATGTTGGAGTGCTCTTTAATTGCCCATGCATTTTGAGTTCTTGATAAGGTGAATTTTGAGTGCTCCATAAGGTGCATTTTGAGTGCTCTATAAGGTGCATTACAATGCATGCACTAAGCTTAAGGCACAAGATTTAGATGTTGGGTGCGACCATACTATCATTAGTGCACTGGATCCCATCAGAACTCCATAGTTAAGTGTGCTTTGGCTGAAGCAGTACTAGGACGGGTGAAATCCTGGGAAGTCCTAGTGTTGCACCCTTTTTCAATCTTTGGTCTGGGCACTATATTACTTATGCTAGTGTTTTGTTTCTCAAAACCATTTTTCAATCATGCATCATCCCTTTAGGTTTTGCTCCATAATTTCCATCCCAAAAGTTGATTCTATCCTCAAGTCCCTTGAGTCTATTTCTCATCTTGTGAGTGTGCGAAAGTGGCATCTCTAACTTGCAATTTTAAAAAGTTAGCCACACACTTTGAGTGCTAGATGGACATTTGTGGTCATCTTCCTAGTGCTACCTTCCAAGTATCAGATAAGGCACATTCCTAATTGTAGTGCTATTTTTACTTCCTTGTGCATTGATAGTGCCTGACAAGGCATGTTCTAAATTCTAGATAAGGTGCATCCTAGTTAACATGCATTCCAATGCATGTGCTAACATTAGGGCAAGAGGCTTTAATGTTGGGTGTGATCATACTAGTGCTAGTGCACCAGATCCCATCAAAACTCTTTAGTTAAGCATGCTTGGACCAGAGTAGTACTGTGATGAGTGAGCTCCCATGAAGCCCTAGTGTTTCACCCTTTTCTTAATTTTTAGCCTCTATTTTTGTCATTATTATATATAAACTACCATTTTTTTCTCAAGGCCCATTTCAATCACGCTTCTCCATTCTCTTTTTTGTACCCTAATCTAAGTCCATTTCTTTTCCTTAAGCCTACTTCTTGCCTTCTAGCTATAACAAAGCTATTGCTCCCACCATGCAATAGGAAAAATTCAATGATTCATTCCCAACCCTTGATAGGCACTTGTGTCTTTGTTCTTGTTGGCTTCTTTTGAGTGCTAGATGAGGCACATTCTTAATGTTGAAGTACTTTTTACTTGCTTGTTCATTTCAAGTGCTCAATGAGATGCATTCTGAGTGCTAGATAAGAAATACTAAACATGACCATAAAATGGTGTTCCTCAATAAAGTATTTTCCATATAGATAAAACAGTTGACATAATAATTGATTCTTACAATGACAAAAAGCTTATAAGATTGGGAAATTGATTCAAGAACTTTTGAGGGTCATAAATTTTGACCCACATCTCCATTTTTATCAAAAATTTCCATGTGGCTTCATTAGGAGAAGTATATATTTTAGAAACTCATGTTTGGATTCATTAGGAGAAGGTGTTTGTATAGAAACTCATGCCTTTATTCCTATCAGTGCCTTCTAAGTGTCAGATGAGGTGTGTTCTTTATGTTGGAGTGGTCTTTACTTGCTCGTGTGTTTTGAGTGCTCAATAAGGTGCATGCACTATGCTCAGGTCACAAGAGTTAGATGTTGGATGTGATGATACTAGCATTTGTGCACCAGATCACATCACAACTCTATGGTTAAGTCCACTTGAGAGTAGTACTGCGATGGGTGACCTCCTGATAGGTCCTAGTGTTGAACACTTTTTTAGTCTTTTCTTTCGGCATTGTATTACTTATGAGGGATTTTTGTTTCTTGGAAGCCCTTTTCAATCATGCATCCTCCCTTTTGTTCTTGATCCCTATTTTTTGTCCCAATACCCGATTCTATCCCAAGTCCATTTTGGGTCCCTAGGTCTATTACTCATCTTGCAAGTGTTGGAAAATGATATCTCTAACTTACAACATTAAAAAGTTGATGCACTTTGAGTGCTAGATGGACATTTGTGCTCATCTTCCTAACTTTTCCTTCCAAGTACCAGATAAGGCATAGTCCTAATTTTGGAGCTTTATTTACTTCATCTTGCATTGATTGTGCCTTATAAGGCACATTTTGAGTGCAAGATAAGGTCCATCCTAGATAACATGCATTATAATGCATGTGCTAAGGTTTGGGAAAGAGGGTTTTATGTTGGGTGTGATCATAGCAATTTAGTTACACTAGAACCCATCAAAACTCTGGAGTTAAGCAACCTTGGGCTGGAGTAGTACTGGGATAGGTGACCTCTTGAGAAGTCTTGGTGTTGCACCATTTTCTTACTTTTTAGAGCCTTTGGTTCTTTCATTTTTATATTCACACTTTCATTTTGGTTCTAAAAAATGATAAAAGTTGTGTGTGATCATACTAGCATTATTCAACTAGATCCCATCAAAACTCTGTAGCTAATTGTTCTTTGGCTAGAGTAGTACTAAAATGGATGAACTCCTAAGAATTCATAGTGTTGCACCCTTTTTAGTCTTTGGTCTGGGCATCATATTACTTATGTTGGAGTTTTGTTTCTTGGAACCGCTTTCAATCATGCATCCTTCCTTTTGGTCTTGCTCCCTATTTTCCATCTTGAAAACCAATTCCTTCGTCAAGTTCATTTTAGGTCCCTTGAGTCTATTTCTCATCTTGTAGGTGTTGCAAAGTTGCATCTTTGACTTACAATGTTAAAATGTTAATGAATTAGTTTTAGTGGTGGATGGACATTTGTGCTTTTCTTCCTAATGCTACCTTTTGAGTATGGGTAAGGCACATTCCTAATTTTGGAGCTCTTTTTACTTCCTCATGCATTGATAGTGTTGTATTAGGAAAATTCTAAGTGCTAGATAAGGTGTATCCTAGATTACATGCATTTTAATGCAAGCGCCGAGGTCAAGGCAAGAGGATTTGATGTTGGGTGCAATTATACCAGCATTAGTGCATAGGATCTCATCGAAACTTTTTATTTAAGGACACGTGGGTTAGAATAGTACTAGGATGGCTAACCTTCTGGGAAGTCCCAATGTTGCACCCTTTTTCTACTTTTTCGAGCCTTTGGATCTATTGTTATATTAACACTACCAATTTGGTTCTCAAGACCCATTTTCAATCATGATTCCCCATTCTCTATTTTGTACCCCAATTTAAAACCATTTTGGGTCCCTGAGCCTAATTCTTATCTCCTAGGTGTAATGGAGTTGTTGCCCCAACCTTGCACTAGTGAAAAGTCAATGACTCATTCCTAGCCCTAGATAGGCACATGTGTCTTTCTTCTTATTGGTGCCTTTTGAGTGCTAGATAAGAGATACTAAACATGACCATAAAATGACATCCCTCAAAAAATTATTCTCCATATGGCTGTAACTATTGATTAATAATTTATTCTTATAATGACAAAAAGCTTATAAGATTGGGAAATTGATTCAAGAACTTCCAAGGGTCATAACTTTTGACCTGCATCTCCGTTCTTCTCAAAATTTTCCATGTGGCTTCATTAGGAGAAATTATTTCTATAGAAATTTGTGTTTGGCTTCATTAGAAGTTTTTTGTATAGAAACTCACTCCTTTCTTCCTATTAGTACCTTCTAAGTGTCAAAGGAGGTGTTTTCTTAATGTTGTAGTGCTCTTTACTTGTTCATGCATTTTGAATGCTTGATAAGGTGTATTTTGAGTTATCAATAAGGTGAGTCCTAGATGAGGTGTATTATGATGCATGAACTAAGCTCAAGGTGTAACATTGAGATGTTGGGTGTGATTATACCAATGTTAGTGGATCAGATCCCATCAGAACTCTGCAATTAAGTGTGCTATTGGAAGCATGAATGCTAATGATAATAGAAGTTTTTGACTACTTTTGTTATTGATGTCATAATAGTAGTTTTTTTATGGTATTAGACAAAAGAAAAATGATAAAGATCAAGTTGGTATAGATAGATCATTGAGTATTTTCACTAGCAAAATTAACGAAAGATACTACTAAGTATCTAGTATATTCAACTACCCTCAATAGAGAAAGATATTATATCTAGAAGAAGTTATGCAAGTCATGGCAAAGAATATTCTAAGATAGAGTTTACATAAGCATTTTCTGGTAAACTTGCTACATATCTTAGTAGAGTTGTTATTCTAAGAAGCAAGGTTAAAGGCATGTAGAAGACATGTTGGTGATGATGCAGCTAAGCTCTCTCATCATAATATTACATGTATGGAAACTTATTCAAGTTACAAGGTGAAAAATTAATGTTATTGCTAATTATAACATGTTCTTAATGAGGTCATATAATAATTTATTGAGAAGGTGTAATAGTCGACTCAAGGAATTATTTTATGGATTCAGTATAAAGGAAGGACATTTTCCTTTGTTATGCATGAATGATTGCAAGAAGCATGAAGAGTTGATTAGAAGACAAATAGTTGATATGAAAAGATAAGTAGAGTAGAGTGAAGTTGGAGAGAACTTAAATTCTAAGTTTTTATTTAGTGATCCTAGGTTTGATATTTGGATTTGAGGTTCGTGACTTGGTCTACAAGGTCTAATAGTAATTGATCTGGTTGACAGGATAGAGGAAAGAGGTTAAATCACACTACAAACAATTATTCTACAAGGAATAGTTGAGATATTAGTTGGACAATGAATTTTAGTGGTCTTGCCCCATAATTTGTTTGGATAGTGGGTCCTTTTGGCTTCTACAACTCCTAATAGGGTTGACACAACTCCTAACAAGTTTAGAATCTCCTAACAAGGATTCAAAGTCTCATAATAGGGACTCTTATGTACTGAATGTGTTTATGGACTCTTAAAAAATTCCATTGTCTAACAAGGAATATATATATCAGTATATCTTTGTGGGCATCATTCCCACCCAAGTTTTCCCTCTAATCAAGAGTTTTCCTAGTTAACAAATCTGGTGTAATTGTGAATGTGCATCTTGTAATTGTTTTTGTTTACTTTGATTACATGGTTGAGATTAATTAAGGTCGATACATTTTTTAATTAGATAAAAAATTCACCCCACCCCTCTTAGTTCTCTTGGTGGATTATTTTTTCAAACAATTGGTATTAGAGCATCAGGTCTTTGAAGATAAGTATCAACTTTTGGAGATCCATGGCAAACATATTCTGATATGATAGTTCTAATTCAGATAGAAGAAATTTTGACACCTAGATGATGGAAATTCTTGGCAAGTTATCAAATTTTTTGTGAAGAATGGAGCATTGTGTTTTGATCTAAAATCCTTCTTGTATATTAAAGAATAGGAGCACAAGAAAATATAAATCTAGATCCAAAGAACACATGAAGATAAAGGAAGGTATTAATCTATTTACAGAAAGAGAGCAAAAAGGTATGAAATTGTTTGTTTGTTGTACATGTAAACATTTTGGTCACTTTTCAACTAGATGTCCTAAGAGATTAAGGAAAACTAGAAAGAGTTTACTTTTTAATGAAGATGAAGAATTTAAAGCAAGTATAGAAAGATTCTTGAAAGACTGTGATGTTGAGAATAATGAGCCCAAACTGTTTAATGAAGTAGTAAAAGACATAGCCTTGGTAACTATTGTTGAAAGTACAAATGTAAGAGTTGATGAGAAACCCAAGGTACAAGAAAGAATTGTTGACTACAATTATGATGATGACAATGTTTTTGTTACTAAACCAAGGAATGATGAAGTATTCTTTGAGACTAACAATGATTTGTAGAATGAAGGAGAGCTAAGGCAAAGTTTGCAATCTAGAATAGAGCTAAGAGTTGAGATAACAACACCTTCATCTAGTAAGAATGTGACAAAGAATCATCCACCAGAGCTAATCATTGACAGTAGAGATAAAGGTGTGATAAAAAGAAGTAGAATCAATGAAGAACTATGTTTGATATCTCAAGTAGAACCAAAGAATGTAGATGAGACATGTAAAGATGACTACTGGAAACAAGCCATGAAAGAAGAATTGGATTAGATATTGAAGAATGAGACATTGGAATTGGTCCCTAGACCAATAGACAAGAATGTGATAGGAAAAAAATGGGTATTTAGGAATAAGATGAATGAACAAGGTGAATTTGTAAGGAACAAAACAATATTGGTATGTAAAGGTTACTCAAAACAAGAAGGAATAGACTATGATGAAATCTATGCTCCTATGGTAAGAATTGAAGTAGTAAGGCTATTCTTAGCCTATGCAACACATAAGAAATTCAAGGTATATCAAATGGATGTCAAGTTAACATTTCTAAATGGAGAACTTTAAAAAGAGGTATACATAGAAAAATCTAAAGATTTTCATTTAGTAGATGACAGGGACATGGTATGCAAATTGAAGAAAGCATTGTATGGCTTGAAGAAAGCACCCAGAACTTGGTATGCAATGTTGGAAAAGCATTTGAAAAAACTTGGATTTAGCAAAGATATGGAAAATAGTAATCTATACTAGAAATAAATAGATGATGGATTGATGATTTTGGTAATATTTGTTGATGATATCATATTTGGAGGAGATGGCAATGAAAGTGACAAGTTTGTAGAAGAATGAAGAAGGAATTTGAAATGAGTATGATAGCAGAGATAAATACTTCTTAGGATTATAGATTGTGCTAGATAAAGAAGGAATCTTTATTTATTTGACTAAGTATTTGAAAGATCTATTGAAAAGGTTTGGTTTGGAAACATGTAAACCAATTGGAACTCCTATGATAACTAGACATAAGTTGTCTACAAAGGATGAGATATCTACTATAGAGCAAAAGAAGTACAGATCTATCATTGGAGGATTGCAATATCTAACTCACACAAGGCCAGATATAGAAAATGCAGTTGGAATTATTGCAAGATTTCAAGATGACCCTAGAGAAGCACATTATGTAATAGTTAAGAGGATATTTAGATATCTGAAGGGAACACCAAAGCTTAGATTATGATAGATCTGATGATTTCACTTTATATGCTTATATAGATGCTAATTGGGTAGGAAGTATGGATGATAGAAAGAGCACCAGTGGTGGAGCCTTCTTTCTTGGGGGAAGATTGGTTTCTTGGTTAAGCAACAAGTAGGATTGTATCTCATAGAGTACAACATAGGTAGAATATGTTGCAATAGAAAACAATTGTAATCAAGTTTTTTGGATGAAGCAGATGTTAAAGGATATAAGGATAGAATTCAATGAACCTATTGTCATACATTGTGATAACAAAAGCACAGTGAATATTTCTAAGAATCTTGTATTGCATTCCAAGACTAAGCACATTTCTATCAAGTATCACATGTTGAGAGAGAAATTTTTAGAAAAGGAAATTAGATTGGAGTATGTAAGCACCAGAGAGAAGATTGCAAATATTTTCACCAAGCCTCTTCCCATAGAGACTTTTGAGTATTTATAAGGTATACTAGGGGTTATTCCCCTACCTACATCAGAGTAGATGATGCAAGAGTGCATTAGTCTAGTCTTACAGAACATTATTGTTTGTCTAGACTAAATATTGATGCATCCTATATGGGGGATTATTTGTGATGAAAAGAGTCATCTATGACTCTTGATGGATGTTGTTTTGAACAGTGTCTTTGGAAACTTGAGCAAGTCAGAGACAATTGTTGCAGAGATAGATGGTTGCTATAACCTTTGACATTAATGTCAATGGGGGGGGGGGGGGGGGATATTATAGCATGAAAAGTAGTTTTATATAGACCAAAATGAGGTATAACAATGGGGGAGAATGATTGATGAAGAGGATTTGAAAAGAAAGGATAATAGTCTTTTACAGTTGGTATTCTTGGAACTAGATGATTTTCATCTATGTTATCATCAATGCCAAAGGAGAGATTGTTGTAAGCATGAATGTTGATGATACTTCTATGGGGTAATTTATTGTTGAAACATGAATAGATCATTATCACAATGATATCTTACATTCATGATTATATTTGTCATTGATGTCAACATAGCAATCTTTTGTGGTATCTGACAGGAGAACTGTGATAAATATCAAGTTGGTACAGAAATATCATTGAGTATTTTCACTAGCAAGGTTAAAGGGAGATACTACTAAGTGACTAGTATATGTTGTTAACCTCAGAAGCAAAGGATATTATGTCTAGAAGAAGTTATGCAAGTTATGGTGAAGTTTTTTCTAAGATAGAGTTTATAGAAGCATGTCTTGGTAAAATTGTTATATCTCTTAGCAGAGTTGTTATTCTAAGAAGCAAGGTTGAAGGTGTGTAGAAGACATGTTGCTGATGATGTGGCTAAGCTTTCTCATCATATCATTACATGTATGGAAAGTTATTCAATTTAAAAGGTGCTAGATTAATGTTATTTTACAAGGTGCTAGATTAATGTTATCACTAAGTATAACATGTTCTTAATGAGGTCCTGTACTAATTAATTGAAAAGGTGTAATAGCTGACTCAGGGAATTGTTTTATCAATTAAGTATAAAGGAAGGAAATTTTCCTTTGTTATGTATGGAAAATTACAAGAAGCATGAAGAGCAGAATAAAAGAGAAATAGTTCATATGTGAAGATAAGAAGAGCAGAGTGAAGTTGGAGAGAACTTTTTTTTCGAGGTTTTATTTAGTGATCCCAGGTTTGATATTTAGATCTAAGGTTCATGACCTGGTCTATAAGGTCTAACAATAATTGGTTTGGTTTATAGGATAGAAATTAGAGCTTAAATCATAGTACAAAAAATTATTCTCCAAGGAATAGTTGAGAAATCAATTGGATAGTGAAGTTCAATGGTCTTGCCCCAGAAGCTATTTGAATAGTGGGTCCTTCTACCTTCTACAACTCCTAATAGGGTTTTCACAACTCCTAAAAGGTTTGGAATCTACTACCAGGGATTCAAAGTCTCCCAATAGGGACTCTTATATACTGAATGTGTTTATAGCCTCCTAGTAGGGTTCATTATCTAACAAAGAATATATATCTGTATATCTTTATGGGCATCATTCCCACTAAGGTTTTCCCTCTGATCAAGGGTGTCCCTAGTTAACAAATTAGGTGCAATTGTGTATGTACATCTTGTTATGGTTGTTTTTTTAATTTTATTTCATGGTTAAGATTAATTAAGGTTGATAAATATTTTAATTGGATAACCGATTCACCCCCTCCCCCCCTCTTAGTAATCTTGGTGGACTATTGTTTCTAACATAGGCTTGGGCTAGAGTAGTACTAGGATGGATGACCTCCCAAGAAGTCCTAATGTTGCACCCTTTTTAGTCTATGGTCTAGGCATCATATTACTTACATTGGAGTTTTGTTTCTTGAAACCTCTTTTGAATCATGCATCCTTTTTTATCATGCTCCCAGTTTTCCATCCTGAAACCCAATTCCTTTCTCAAGTCAATTTTGGGTCCTCGAGTCTATTTCTTATCTTGTAGGTGTCAAAAAGTGGCATCTCTGACTTACAATGTAAAAAATTTAATGATGGAATTTGAGAATTAGATTAACATTTGTGCCCATCTTTCTAACACTGGCTTTCATGTACCAGATAAGGCACATTCCTAATTTTGGACCTCTTTTTGCTTCCTTGTACATTGATAGTGCCTTATAAGATATGTTCAGAGTGCTAGATAAGGTGCATCCTAGATAAGATGCATTCAAATACATTTGTTAATGTCAGGGAAAGAGGGTTTGATGTTGGGTCTAATCATACTAGCATTAGTGCATTGGATCCCATGCATTGGAGTAGTACTAGGATGGGTGACCTATCGAGAAGTCCTGGTGTTGCAACCTTTTCTTATTTTTCAAAGCCTTTGGTTTTGTCATTGTTATATTCACACTGTCATTTTGGTTCTCAAGACCCATTTTCAATCTCTCTTCCTCATTCTCTATTTTGTAGTTTGATTTAAGTCCATTTTGGGTTCCCAAGCCTACTTCTCATCTCCTAGGTGTAATGGGGCTATTGCCCCAACCTTGCAATAGTGAAAAGTAAATGGCTCATTCCCAACCCTAGATAGGCACTTGTGCCTTTCTTCTTGTTGGTAACTTCTAAGTGCTAGATGAGGCACATTCTTAATGCTAAAGTGAGTTTTACTTGCTCATTCATTTCAAGTGCTTGATAAGGTATGTTGTGAGTGCTAGATAAGAGGTACCAAACATAATCATAAAATGACGTTCCTCAAAAATTTATTCTCCATATGGCTGAAACTGTTGGTATAATAATTGATTCTTATAATTAAGAAAAGCTTATAAGATTGGGAAATAAGTTCAAGAACTTGCCAGGATCATAACTTTTGACCTGCATCTTCATTCTTCTCAAGATTTCTATGTGGCTTCATTAAGAGTTGTTTTTTCAAAAACTTGTGTTTGGCTTCATTCGAAGTTATTTGTATAGAAACTCATGCCTTTCTTCGTATTGGTACCCTCTAAGTGTTGGATGAGGTGTGTTCTTAATGTTAGAGTACTCTTTACTTGCTCATGCATTTTGAGTGCTTAATAAGGTACATTTTGAGTGCTTGATTTATTGTCCTAGATGAGGTGCATAGTGATGCATGCACTAAGCTTAGGGTGCAAGAGTTAGATTTTTGAGGTGATCATATCAGCATTAATATATTAGATTCCATCAAAAATTTGAGTTAAGTGCACTTAGGCTGGAGTAGTACTAGGATGGGTAACCTCCTGGGAAGTCTTGGTCTTGCACCCTTTCTTAGTCTATGGTCTAGGCATTGTATTACTCATGCTAGAGTTTTGTTTCTTGGAACCCCTTTTCAATCATCCATCCTCCCATATGGTCTTGCTCCCTATTTTTTGACCCAAAACTCTATTCTATCCTCAAGTCCATTTTGAGTCCCCTAAGTCTATTTCTCATCTTGTGAGTGTTGGAAAGTGGCATCTTTGACTTACAACCCTAGAAAGTTAATGATGCACTTTGAGTGTTGGATGGACATTTATGCTCATCTTCCTAAGACTTCCTTCCAAGTACCAAATAAGGAACATACCTAATTTTGGAGCTCTTTTCACTTCCTCATGCATTGATAGTGGCTTATAAGGCACATTTTGAGTGCTAGATAAGGTGCATCCTAGATAACATGCATTCTGATCCACACACAAATATCAGAGCAAAAGGGTTTAATGTTGGGTGTGATCATACTAGCATTGGTGCACTGGATCCCATCATAATTCTATAGTTAGGCATGCTTGGGCTAGAGTAGTACTGGGATAGGTGACCTCCTGGGAAGTCCCCATGTTGCACCATTTTTAATACTTTGGTCTAGCCACCGTATTACTTACACTGAGGTTTCATTTCTCAGAACCCCTTTTCAATCATGCATCCTCCCTTTTGGTCTTTCTCCCCATTTTCTATCCCAAAACTTGATTCTATCCTCGAATCTATTTTAGGATCCTTGAACTCTACAGTTAAGCATGCTTGGGCCGTAGTAGTACTAGGATGGGTGACCTCCTAGGAATTATTGTTGTTGCATCCTTTTCTTACTTTTTAGAGCCTCTCATTCTATCATTGTTATATTCACACTACCATTTTGGTTTATAATGTCCACTTTCAATTGTGCTTCCCCATTCTTTGTTTTGTACCCCAATTTAAGTCCACTTTGGTTCTTTGAGCCTACTTCTCGTGCTTGATAAGGTATGTTCTAATTTCTAGATAAGAGATACTAAACATGACCATAAAATGACATTCTTAAATAATTATTTTCCATATGTTTGAAAATGTTGATATAATAATTGATTATTATAATGACAAAATGGTTATAAGATTGGGAAATTTATTCAAGAACTTCTGGCAATCATAATTTTTCACACGCATCTCTGTTCTTCTTGAAATTTTTCACGTGGCTTCATTAAGAGAAATTTTTTTTAAGAAACTTGTGTTTAGCTTCATTAGGAGAATTTTTTTTCTAGAAACTCATGCCATTCTTCCTATTTTTCCCTTCTAAGTGTTAGATGAGGTTTGTTCTTCATGTCAGAGTTTTAGTTACTTGGTTGTGCATTTGAGTGCATGATAAGGTGCATCCTAGATGATGTGCATTAGGATCATGCACTAAGCTCTAGGTGCAAGAGTTAGATGTTAAGCACACTTGGGCCAAAGTAGTACTAGGATGGGTGACCTCCCTAGAAGTCCTAATGTTGCACCCTTTCTTAGTCTTTTGTTTTGGCATTGTATTACTTATGCTAGAGTTTTGTTTCTTGGAACCCCTTTTCAATCATGCATCCTTGCTTTTATTCTTTCTCCCTATTTTCCATCCTAAAACTCAATTTCATCCACGAGTCCATTTTGGGTCCCTCGAGTCTATTTCTCATTTTATGAGTGTTGGAATGTAGAATATCTAATTTACAACATTAAAAAGTTAATGAAGAACTTTGAGTTTTGAATAGACATTTGTGCTCATCTTCCTAATGTTTCCTTTCAAATTTTGGGTAAGAAACATTCCTAATTATGAAGGTCTTTTTACTTTACCATGCATTAATAGTGCCTTATAAGGCACGTTCTAAGTGCTAGATAAGATGCATCCTAGATAACATGCATTCTAATGCACGTGGTATGGTTAGGGTAAGAGGGATTTATTTTGGGCATGATTATACTAGAATTAGTACATTGGATCCCATTAGAACTTCATAGTTAAGCATACTTGGGCCAGAGTAGTACTGGGATGGGTTACCTCCTAGGAAGTCTCAGTGTTGCACCCTTTTCTTACTTTTTAGAGCCTCTGGTTCTATGATTTTTATATTCACACTGCCCTTTTGGTTCCCATGGCCCATTTTCAATCATGCTTCCCCATTCTTTGTTGCATACCTTAATTTAAGTCCATTTTGAGTCCTTGAACCTACTTCTCATCTCCTAGGTGTAACAAAGCCACTACCCAACTTTGCAATAGTGAAAAGTCCATGATTCATTCCCAGCCATGGATAGGCTTTCTATCTTTCTTTGCATTGGTGCCTTATAAGTGCTAGATGAGACATATTCTTAATGTCAAAGTGTTTTTTACTTGTCTTTTCATTCCAAGTGCTTGATAAGGTACATTGTGAGTGGTAGATAAGATATATTAAACATGACCACAAAATAACATCCCTCAAAAAATGTATTCTCCATATGCTTGAAAATGTTGATATAATAATTGATTCTTATAATGATGAAAAGCTTATAAGATTGGAAAATTGACTGAAGAACTTTTGAGGGTCGTAATTTTTGACACTCATCTTCATTCTTCTCAAAATTTTCCATGTGGCTTCATTAGGAGAAGTTGTTTGTATAGAAACTCATGCCTTTCTTTCCATTGGGGTCTTCTAAGTGTTGGATGAGGTCTTAATGCTAGAGTGCTCTTTACTTGGCCATACATTTTGAGTATTTGATAAGGTGCATGACGATGCATACACTAAGCTTAGGGTGCAAGAGTTAGATGTTGGGTGTGATCATACTAGTGTTAGTACAACAAAATCATCAAGCTCAGGCCATAGTAATACAAGGATGGGTGACCTCCTAAGAAGTCTCAGTGTTGCATGCTTTTTTAGTCTTTGGTCTAGGCATCGGATTACTTACACTAGAGTTTTGTTTCTTAGAAACCCTTTTCAATCATGCATCCTCCATTTTGGTCTTGCTCCCCATTTTCCATCTCAAAACTCAATTCCATCCTCAAGTCCATTTTGGGTCCCCCAAGCCTATTTCTCATCTTGCAAGTGTTGGAAAGTGGCATCTCTAAATTATAACACTAAAAAGTTAATGACACACTTTGAGTGTTGGATGGACATTTGTGCTTATCTTCCTAACACTTCCTTTCAAGTACTACATTAGGTACATTCCTAAGTTTGGAGCTCTTTTTAGTTCCTCATTCATTGATAGTGCCTTATAAGGCATGTTCTAAGTTCTAGATAAGGTGCATCCTAGATAACATGCATTCTTATGCATGCACTAAGATCAGGATAAGAGGGTTTGATGTTGGGTGCAATCATACTGACATTAGTGCATCAAATCTCATCAGAACTCCATAATTAAGCACACTTGGATCAAAGTAGTACTAGGATGGGTAACGTCCTAAGAATTCTTGGTGTTGCACCCTTTTTAAGTCTTTGGTTTTGGCATTTTATTAATTATATTGGAGTTTTCTTTCTCATAACCCCTTTTCAATCATGCATCCTCCCTTTTGGTTTTGCTCAATATTTTTTGTCCTGAAACTTGATTCTATCTTCGAGTCCATTTTGGGTCCCTCAAGTCTATTTCTTGTCTTGCAGGTGTTGGAAAGTGGCATCTCTAGCTTATAATGTTAAAAATTTAAAGATGCACTTTGAGTGCCAGATAAGGCACATTCCTAACTTTGGAGCTCTTTTTACTTCCTTGTGCATTGATAGTGCCTTATAGGGCATGATCTAAGTGCTAGATAAGGTGTACCCTAGTTAACATTATTTCTAATGCACTCACTAAGGTTAGTGCAAGAGGGTTTGAGTTTGGATGCAATCATAGTAGTGTTAGTACACCATATCCCTTCAAAACTCCATAGTTAAGCATGCTTGGGCTGAAGTAGTACTAGGATGGGTGACCTCCCAAGAAGTCCTAGTGTTGCACCCTTTTCTTACATTTTACGAACTCTGATTCTATCATTGTTATATTCACATTTCCATTTTGGTTTTCAAAGCCCATTTTCGTTCATGCTTCTACATTCTCTATTCCATACCCCAATTTATGTCCATTTAGGGTCCCTAAGCCTACTTCTCATCTTCTAGCTGTAACGGAGCTAGTATCCCAACCTTTTAATAGAAAAAATTCTATTGGGACTCAAAATTGCATGCTCATTTTGTGTCACAAGTTGAAGAAATATTTGAAATCTTGCTCCTATGAATGCTTTTTTTGTATATGTAAGTAGTTGTCATTTCAAGGCCTAGTTGGTGTTTTAGTTGTCTAACACCCTTCATTTTTCATATGCATGTGTTTTATATTGTTATTTTGTCATTCCAATTGATTTGGTGAATTCCTATTTTGAGCTAGTGTCATATTTTGTGTTTCTGCCTAAGTGTCAAACAGTGTATAGTAGCCCAATTTTCCTTTGAATATCTTTTATATAGAAATATTTAATGACCATGAGTGCTTGCATAAACGTAGAAGATTAAGGGTTTTATTTTTTATTGAGATTTAGTTATATGCCTTTACATTGGTACCATATAAAGAATCTGGCATCCACCTGCCTAGGTCTTGCAAAGCCTGAAGAAGAAGAAGGAATTATGCCTTATAGTTGGCCCATGATTAGAAGTCAATTGCATCCATTATAGGAATTTTCTAACATTAGATGTATTTGTCTAGTTTATTAGTTATTTTTAAATCTATTAAATCAAGAGCCAATAAAGTCAATTACTGATTCCCAACCTTAGATAGGCACTTGTGTCTTTCTTTTCGTTGGCTCCTTTTGAGTGCTAGATGAGGTTAGTTCTTAATGCCAAAATGCTTTTTACTTGCTCATTCATTTTGAGTTCTTGATAAGGTACATTTTGAGTGCTAGATAAGAAATACCAAACATGACCATAAAATGGCATTCCTCAAAAAAGTATTCTCCATTTGGTTGTAACCATTGATATAATAAGTGATTCTTATAATGTTGAAAAGCTTATAAGATTGGGAAATTGATTCAAGAACTTCTTAGGGTCATAAATTTTGACCCACATCTTTGTTCTTCTCAAAATTTTCCACATGGCTTCTTTAGAAGAAGTTATTTTTTTAGAAACTCATGTTTGGCTCCATTAGGAGAAGTTATTTGTATAGAAACTTGCACCTTTCTTCCTATTGGTGTCTAATGAGTGCCCAATGAGGTGTGTTCTTAGTGCCAAAGTGTTCTTTACTTGCTCATGCATTTTGAGTGCTCGATAAGGTGCATCCTAGAGGAGGTGCATTATGATGCATGCACTAAACTTAGGGAATAAGAGTTAGATGTTGGGTGTGATCATACCAGTGTTAGTGCACTAGATCCCATAAAAACTCCATAGTAAGTATGTTTGAGTCAAAGTAAAACTGAGATGGGCGACCTCCCAGGAAGTCCTGGTGTTGCACCCTTTTTTAGTCTTTGGTTTGGGAATCATTTTACTTATACTAGAGTTTTGTTTCACATAACCTATTTTCAATCATTCATCCTCCCTTTTGGTCTTGCTCCCAATTTTCCATCCTGAAACCCTATTTTTTTTAGTACATTTCGATTCCCCTGAGTCTATTTCTCATCTTACGAGTGTTGGAAAGTTGCATTTGTAACTTACAACATTTAAAAGTTAATGATGCACTATGAATGTTGGATGGAAATTTGTGATCATCTTCCTAATGCTTCCTTCTGAGTACTAGATAAGGAACATTTCTAATTTGGAGCTTTTTTTACTTCCTCATGCATTGATAATGCCTATAAGGCACATTCTAAGTGCTGATTAAGGTGCATCCTTGATAACATTCATTCTAAAGCATGTGCTATGGTTAGGGCAAGAGGGTTTGATGTTGAGTGTGATAATACCAATGTTAGTGTACACTAGATCCCATCAACACTTTACAATAAAGCACACTTGGGCCAAAGTAGTACTAGGATGGGTGACCTCTTAGGAAGTCCCAATTTTGCACTCTTTTCTTACTTTTTAGAGCCTCTAGTTCTGTCATTGTTATATTCACACTGGCATTTTGGTTCTCATGGCCCATTTTCAATCATGTTTTCCTATTCTTTTTTTTGTACCCTAATTTATGTCAATTTCAGGTCCTCAAGCCTACTTCTTGTATCCCAGGTGTAACAGAGCTACTGCCCCAACCTTGCAATAGTGAAAAGTCAATGACTCATTCCTAGCCCTAGATAGGCACTTGTGTCTTTCTTATTGTTGGTACTTTCTGAGTGCTAGATGAGGTACATTCTTATTTTAAAAGTGGTTTTTACTTTCTCATTCATTCTGAGTGCTCAATAAGTTATGTTCTAAGTGCTAGATAAGAGATACTAGACATGACCATACAATGACATTCCTCAAAAAAGTATTCTCCATTTTTTTGAAAGTGTTGATATAATAATTGATTCTTGTAGTGATGAAAAGCTTATAAGATTGAGAAATGGATTCAAGAACTTCCTAGGGTCGTATGTTTTGATCAACATCTTTGTTCTTCTAAAAAATTTCCATGTGCTTGGTTAGGAGAAGTTATTTTTTTAGAAACTTGTGTTTGGCTTCATTAGGAGAAGTTGTTTATATAGAAACTTGTTCCTTTCTTCCTATTGTCACCTTCTAAGTGTCAAATGAGGTGTGTTCTTAATTTTAGAATGCTCTTTACTTGCTCATGCATTTTAAGTGCTTGATAACATATATCCTAGCTGAGGTGCATTACGATGCATGCACTAAGCTCAAGGTGCAAGAGTTATATGTTTGGTGCAGTCATACCAACGTTAGTGCACAGGATCTTATCAAAACTTTGTAGGTAAGTGCACTTGGGCTAGAGTAGTACTAGGATGGGTGACCTCCCAAGAAGTTCATTGTTGCACCCTTTTTAGTCTTTGATCTGGGCATCGTATTACTTATGCTAGAGTTTTTTTTCTCTAAACCCCTTTTGAGTAATGCATTCCCCCTTGTGGTCTTGTTCCTCATTTTTCATCCCAAAATGTGGTCCCATCCTCGAGTCCATTTTGGATCCCCCAAGTCTATTTCTCATCTTGCACGTGTTGGAAAGTGGTATCTCTAACTTACAATGTCAATAAATTAATGATGCAATTTGAGTGTTAGATGGACATTTGTGCTTGTCTTCCTAATGCTACCTTTTGAGTTCCAGACAAGGCACATTCCTAATTTTGGAGCTCCTTTTACTTCCTTGTGCATTGATAATGGCTTAAAAGGCACATTTTGAGGGCAGGATAAGGTGCATCCTAGGTAACATGCATTCTAATGCACACAATAAGGTCACAACAAGAGGATTTGATGTTGGGTGTGATCATACCAATGTTATTGTAGAGGATCCCATCAAAACTTTGTAGTTAAGCGCACTTGGACTGGAGTAGTACAAGGATGGCTAACCTCCCAGGAAGTCTCAGTGTTGAACCCTTTCTTACTTTTTAGATCCTCTAGTTCTGTCATTGTTATATTTACGCTACTATTTTGGTTGTCAAGGCCCATTTTCAATCACACTTCCCCATTCTCTTTTATATACCCTGATTTAAGTCTATTTTGGGTCCCTGAGCCTACTTCTCATCTCCCAGTTATGACAAAGTGGCTGCCCCAACCTTTAAATAGTGAAAAATCAATGACTCATTCCCAATCCTAGAGAAGCCCTTGTGTCTTTCTACCTGTTGGCACCTTCTAAGTGCTAGATGAGGAACATTCTTAATGTCAAAGAGCTTTTTACTCACTTGTTCATTCTAAGTACTTGATAAGGTAAGTTCTAATTGTTGGATAAGAGATACTAAACCTGGCCATAAAATGGTGTTCCTCAAAAAATTATTCTTTGTATGGCTAAAACCATTTATATAATAATTGATTCTTATAATGATGAAAAACATATAAGATTGGGAAATTGATTCAAGAATTTTCAATGGTCATAACTTTTCACCCACATTTCTATTCTCAAAATTTTCTGCGTGGTTTCATTTAGAGAATTTGTTTGTTTAGAAACTCTTGTTTGGCTTCATTAAGTTAAGTTGTTTGTATAGAAACTCACAACTTTCTTCCTATTGGCACCTTCTAAGTGTCAGATGAGGTGTGTTCTTAATGTAGAATGCTCTTTACTTGTCATACATTTTGAGTGCTTGATAAGGTGCATTTTGAGTGCTCAATAAGGTGCATTTTGAGTGCTTGATAAGGTGCATCCTAGATGAGGAGCATTATTATGCATGAACTAAGCTCAAGGTGCAATAGTTAGATATTGGGTGCAATCATACAAGTATTAGTGCACTGGATTCCACAAGTACTTTGTAGTTAAGCATGCATGGGCTGGAGTAGTACTAGAATGGATGACCTCCTGAGAAGTCTTAATGTTGCACCCTTTTTCATTCTTTGCTCTTGACATTGTATTACTTACATTGTTTTGTTTCTCAAAACCCCTTTTCAATCACGCATCCTCCCTTTTGGTTTTGCTCCCTATTTTTTGTCTTGAAACTCAATTTCATCCTTGAGTCAATTTTGGGTCCCCCAAGTCTATATCTCTTCTTGCAATTGTTGGAAAGGGACATCTCTGATTTACAATGTTAAAAAGTTAATGACACGCTTTGAGTGCTGGATGGGCATTTGTGCTCATCTTCCTAACATTGCCTTTCGAGTACTAGATAAGGTACATTCCTAATTCTAGAGTTCTTTTTACTTCCTTGTACATTTATAGTGCCTTATAAAGCACATTTTGACTACTAGATAAGGTACATCCTAGATAACATGGATTCTAATGCATGCGCTATGGTCAGGACAAGAGGGTTTGATGTTAGTGTGATCATACCAGTGTTAGTACACCAAATCCAATCAAAACTCTGTAGTTAAGTGCGCTTGGGCTGGAATACTACTGGGATGGGTGACCTCCTGAGAAGTCCTAGTGTTGAATCCTTTTCTTATGTTTAAGAGCCTTTGGTTTTGTCCTTATTATATTCAAACTACTATTTAGGTTCTCAAGGCCCATTTACAATCATAGCTCCCCATTCTCTATTATGTAACCTGATCTAAGTCCATTTTGGGTCCCCAAGCCTACTTCTCATTTCTGAAGTGTAACAGAATTGCTGCCCCAACCTTGCAATAGTGAAAAGTCAATAACTAATTCCCAACCTTGGATAGGCACTTTTGTCTTTCTTCCTATTGGTGCCTTCTGAGTGCTAGATGAGGCACATTCTTAATGCCAAAGTGCTTTTTACTTGCTTGTTCATTTCAAGTGCTCGATAAGGTACATTCTGAGCACTAGATAAGAGATACTAAATATGACCATAAAATGACATTCCTCAAAAAGGTATTCTCCATATGGTTGAAACCATTGATATAATAATTGATTCTTATAATGAGGAAAAGCTTATAAGATTTAGAAATTGATTCAAGAACTCTTGAGGGTTGTAACATTTAACCCACATCTCTATTCTTCTCAAAATTTTCCATGTGGCTTCATTAGGAGAATTTATTTTTTTAGAAACTCGTGTTTGGCTTCATTAGGAGAAGTTTTTTGTATAGAAACTTTCACTTTTCTTCTTACTGGCACCTTCTAAGTTTTGTATGAGGTGTGATCTTAATGTTGGAGTGCTCTCTACTTACTTGTGCATTTTGAGTGCTCAATAAGGTGCATCCTAGATGAGCTGCTTTACGATGCATGCACTAAGCTCAAGGCACAAGAGTTAGATGTTGGGTGTGATTATACCAACTTTAGTGCACCAGATTCCATCAGAACTCCACAATTAAACTTGCTTGGAACATAGTAGTACTAGGATGGGTGACCTCTCAAGAAGTCCTTGTAATGCACCCTTTTTTAGTTTTTGGTTTGGGCATCGTATTACTTATGCTGGAGTTTTGTTTCTTGGAACTCCTTTTCAGTTATGTATATTCCCTTATGGTCTTGCTTCTCATTTTCCATCCCAAAACTTGATTCTATCCTTGGGTCCATTTTGGGTCCCTCAAGTTTACTTCTCATCTTGTGGGTGTTGAAAAGTGGCATCTCTAACTTACAATGTTAAAAAGTTTATGACACACTTTTGGGTGATGGATGGAAATTTGTGCTCATCTTCCTAATGTTTCCTTCTGAGTACTAGATAAGGCACATTCCTGATTCTTGTGCTCTTTTTACTTCCTTGTGCACTAATAGTGCCTTATTAGGCACATCTTGAGTGCTAGATAAAGTGCATCCTAGATAACAAGCATTGTAATGTAGTGCTAAGGTCAGAACAAGAAGCTTTGATGTTCAGTTTGATCATACTAGTGTTAGTGCACCAGATCCTACCAAAACTCTACATTTAAGTGTGCTTGGGCAAGAGAAGTACTGGGATGGGTGACCTCCCAGGAAGTCTCGATGTTGCACTCTTTTCATACTTTTTAGAATCTATGGTTCTATCATTGTTATATTCACATTGCCATTTTGGTTATCAAGGCCCATTTTCAATCGCAAATGCCCATTCTTTGTTTCGTCCTCAATTTAAGTCCATTTCAGGTCCTTAAGCATACCTCTTGTCTCCTAGGTCTAATAGAACTGTTGCCCCAACCTTGTAATAGTGAAAAGATAATGACTTATTCCTAGCCCTGGATACACACTTGTGTCTTTTTTCCTATTGGCCCTTTCTGTGTGCTAGATGAGGCATATTCTTAATGTAGAAGTTCTTTTTACTTGCTCGCTCATTTTGAGTGCTTGATATGGGACATTCTAAGTGCTAGATAAGAGATACTAAACATGACCATAAAATAACATTCCTCAAAAAATGTATTGTACATATGGATGAAACCATTAATATAATAATTGATTCTTATAATGAAAAAAATCTTATAAGATTCAAGAACTTTTGAGGGTCATAAATTTTGACCCGCATCTTTATTTTTTTTTTAAATTTCCATGTGGCTTCATTAGGAGAAGTTATTTTTTTAGAAACTCATGTTTGGCTTCATTAGGAGTAGTTGTTTGTATAGAAACTAGCACCTTTCTTCCTATTGGCAACTTCTGAGTCCCGGATGAGGTGTGTTCTTAATGTCAGAGTGCTCTTTACTTGTACATGTGTTTTGAGTGCTCGATGAGGTGCATCCTAGATGAGGTACATTATGATGCATGCACTAAGCTAGGGTCACAAGAATTAGATGTTGGGTGTGACTGTACAAGAGTTAATCCACTAGATCCCATCAACACTCTACAGTTAAGCACACTTGGGCCAAAGTATTACTGGGATGGGTGACCTTCCAAGAAGTCCCATTGTTGCACCCTTTTTGAGTCTTTGGTTTGGGTAATGTATTACTTATGCTAGAGTTTTGTTTCATAGAACCCCTTTTCAATCACATATAATCCCTTTGGTCTTGCATAACATTTTTCATCCCAAATCATGATACCATCCTCGAGTCCATTTCATGTCCCCTGAGTCAATTTCTCATCTTGTGGTTGTTGGAAAGTGGAATTTCTTACTTACAACATTAAAATGTTAATGACACAATTTGAGTGTTGGATGGACATTTGTGCTTGTCTTGCTAATGCTACCTTTCATGTACCAAATAAGGCACATTCCTCATTTTTGAACTCTTTTTGCATCCTAGATAACATGCATTCTATCACACGCCCTAAAGGAGGGGCAAGAGGGTTTGATGTTGGGTGTGATCATACTAGTGTTAGTGTACCGAATCTCATTAGAACACCAGAGTTAAGCTCACTTGGATTGGAGTAGTATCGAGATGGGTGACCTCCTGAGAAGTCCCAGTGTTGCACCATTTTTTAACTTTTTATAGCCTCTCATTCTATCATTGTTATATTCATAGTGCCATTTTATTTCTCAAGGCCCATTTTTAATCACACTCCCCCATTCTCTATTCCATACCCCAATTTAAGTCCATTTTGGGTCCCCAAGCCTACTTTTCATATGCTAGGTGTAACGAGTTGCTACCCCAACTTGAAATAGTGAAAAGTCAATGACTCATTCCCAACCTTGGATAGGCACTTGTGTCCTTATTAGCCACTTCTAAGTGCCAGATGGGGTTCATTCTTAAAGCCAAAGTGGTTTTTACTTGCTCATTCATTCTAAGCGCTCGATAAGGTAAGTTTTGAGTGCTAGATAAGAGATACTAAACATGACCATAAAATGATGTTCCTCAAAAATTTATTCTCCATATGGTTGAAATCATTGATATAATAATTGATTCTTATAATGATGAAAAGATTATAAGATTGGGAAATTGATTCAAAAATGTTTGACAGTATCTTCGTTCTTCTCAAACTTTTCCACATGGCTTCATTAGGAGAAATTGTTTTATTAGAGATTGGTGTTTGGCTTCATTAGGAGAATTTTTTTGTATATAAACTCATGCCTTTCTTCCTCTTGGCATCTTTTGAGTGTTGGATGAGGTGTGTTTGTAATACCAAAGTGTTATTTACCTACTCATGCATTTTGAGTGCTCAATAAGGTGCATTTGGAGTGCTTGATAAGGTGTATCCTAGATGAGGTGCTTTACGATACATCCAGTAAGATCAAGGTGCAAGAGTTAGATTTTGGGTGCGATCATACGAGTGTTAGAGCATCAAATTCCATTAGAACTTTGTAATTAAGCATGCTTGGGATGGAGTAGTACTGGGATGGGTGACCTCCTAGGAATTCCTAGTGTTGCATAATTTTCTTACTTTCTAGAACTTCTAGTGTTGTCATTTTTATATTCACATTGCCATTTTTTTCTAAAGACCAATTTTCAATCATGCTTCCCATTTCTCTATTATGTACCTTGATTTAAGTCCATTTTGGGTCCTTGAGCCTACTTCTCCTCTCCCAAGTGTAACAAAGTTGCTGCCCTAACCTTGCAATAGTGAAAAGTCAATGACTCATTCCCAACCCTAGGTAGGAACTTATGTCTTTCTTCTTGTTGGCACCTTATTATTGCTAGATGAGGCACATTCTAAATGTCAAATTGCTTTTTTATTTGCTTGTTCATTCGGAGTACTCAATAAGGTACATTCTAAGTGCTAGATAATAGATACTAAACATGATAATAAAATGACATTCCTCAAAAAAGTATCCTTCATATGGTTGAAATTTTTGATATAATAATTGATTCTTATTATGACAAAAAGCTCAAGATTGGGAAATTGATTCAAGAACTTTTGAGGGTTGTAACTTTTGAACTGCATCTCCATTCTTCTCAAAATTTTACATGTGGCTTCATTAGGAGAAATTTCTCTTTTAGAAGCTCATGTTTGGCTTCATTATGAGAAGTTTTTTGTATATAAAATTGCACCTTTCTTCTTATTGGCACTTTCTAGGTGTTGGATGAGGTGTGTTCTTGATGTCGAAGTGTTCTTTATTTGCTCCTGTGTTTTGAGTGCTCCATAAGGTGCGTCCTAAGTGAGGTGAATTATAATGCATGTAGTAAGCTTAGGGCACAATAGTTAGATATTGGGTGTGATCATACCAATGTTAGTGCATCGAATCCCATCACAACTCCAAAGTTAAGCACACTTAGGCTGGAGTATTCTAGGGATATGTGACTTCTTGAGAAGTCCTGATGATTTCTCATCTTGCAGGTGTTGGAAAGTGGCATCTTTGACTTACAATGTTAAAAAGTAAATGATGCACTTTGAGTATTGGATGGACATTTGTGCTCATTTTCATAACATTGCCTTCTAAGTACTGGATAAGCAACATTCCTAATTTTGGAGATTTTTTACTTCCTCGTGCACTAATAGTGCCTTATAAGGCACATTCTAAGGGCTAGATATGGTGCATCCTAGATAACATGCATTCTAATACATGGACTAAGGTCAGAGCAATAGGGTTTATTGTTAGAAGTGATCATACCAATGTTAGTGCACCACATTTCATCAGAACTCCATAGTTAAGCATGCTTAGGCCAGAGTAGTATTGGGATGGGTGACCTCCTAGGAAGTCCTAGTGTTGTACTCTTTTCTTACTTTTTAGAACCTCTAGTTCTGTCATTATTCTATTCACACTGCCATTTTTGTTCTCAAGGCCCATTTTCAATCACACCTCCCTATTCTCTATTTTGTACCCCAATTTAATTCCATTTGAAGTCCATGAGCCTACTTCTCATCTCCCAGGTGTAATAGAGCTACTGCACCAATCTAGCAATAGAGAAATGTCAATTACTCATTCCCACCCCTAGATAGACACTTGTGTCTTTCTTCCTGTTGGCAACTTTTGAGTGCTAGATGAGGCACATTCTTAATGCCAAAGTGATTTTTACTTGCTCATTCATTTTGATTGCTCGATAAGGTACGTTATGAGTGTTACATAAAAGATACTAAACATGAACATAAAATAATGTTCTTCAAAAAAGTGTTCACCATATGGCTGAAATTGTTGATATAATAATTGGTTCTTATAATGATAAAAAGATTATAAGATTGGAAAATTGATTCAAGAACTTTCAAGGGTCATAAATTTTTACCTGCATCTCTATTCTTAAAATTTTCTATGTGGCTTCATTAGGAGAAGTTTTTGTTTAAGAAACTTGTATTTAGCATCATTCAAAGAATTTTTTTGTATTGAAACTCATATGTTTCTTCCTATTGGTGCCTTTTTAGCATTGCATGATGTGTGTTCTTAATGTCATAGTGCTCTTTACTCACTCGTGTATTTTGAGTGCTCGATAAGGTGTGTCTAAGATGAGGTGCATTACAATGCATGTAATAAGCTCAGGGAACAAGAGTTAGATGTTGGGTGCAATCATACCAGTGTTAGTGTACTAGATTCCATCATAAATCCACATCTAACCATGCTTGGGCTGGAGTAGTACTGGGATGGGTGACCTCTTGGGAAGTCCTAGTGTTGTACCCTTTTTCAATTTTTGGTCTGGGCCTCGTATTACTTATGCTAGACTTTGTTTCTCAAAACCCCTTTTCAATCATGCATCCTACATTTTGATCTTGCTCTCCATTTTTCATCTTAAAATTCGATTCCATCCTTAGGTCCATTTCGAGTCCAACGAGTCTATTTCTCATCTTGCAGGTGGTTGAAAGTGGCATTTTTGACTTACAAAATTAAAAAGTTAACTACACACTCCTATTATTGGATGGACATTTGTGCTTGTCTTCCTATCACTACCTTTGGAGTAACAAATAAAGCACATTCCTAATTCTAGAGCTTTTTTTACTTCCTTGTGCATTGATAGTGCCTTATAAGGCATGTTCTAAGTGCTAGATAATGTGAATATTAGATAACATGCATTCTAATGCACGTGATAAGGTCAAGGCAAGAGGGTTTGATGTTGGGTGTGATCATACTAGCATTAGTGTACCGAATCCCAATAGAACTCTGTAGTTAATCGCACTTAGGCCAGAGTAGTACTAGAATGGACAACCTCCTGCAAAGTCCTGGTGTTGCATCCTTTTCTTAATTTTTAGATCCTTTGGTTCTATCATTTTTATATTCATAGTGTCATTTTGGTTCTCAAGGCCCATTTTTAATCACACTTCCTCATTCTCTATTTCGTAACCTAGGTTAAGTCCATTTTGGGTCCTCAAGCCCACTTCTTTTCTCCTAGGTGTAACAAAGTTGCTCCTCAAACATTGCAATAGCGAAAATTCAATGAATCATTTCTAGCCCTAGATAGGCACTTGTTTCTTTCCTCCTATTGGAACCTTCTAAGTGCTAGATGAGGCACATTCCTAATGCCAAAGTTCTTTTTACTTGCTCATTCATTCTAAGTGCTTGATAAGGTAAGTTCTAAGTACTAGATAATAGATAATAAACATCACCATAAAATGACATTCCACGTAAAAGTATTCTCAATATGGCTGAAATTGTTGATATAATAAATGATTTTTATAATGATGAATAGCTTATAAGATTAGGAAATTGATTCAAGAACTTCTGAGAGTCATAACTTTTGAATCACATGTCTATTCTTCTTGAAATTTTCCATGTGGCTTCATTAGGAGAAGTTGTTTTTTAGAAACTTGTGTTTGGCCTCATTAGGAGAAGTTGTTTGTATAGAAACTCATGTCATTCTTACTATTGCCACTTTCTAAGTTAGATGTTGGGTGTGAGAAAACTAGCGTTAGTGCACTAGATCCCATTAGAACCTTATAGTTAAGCGTGATTAGGCTAGAGTAGTACTGGAATGGGTGACCTATCGAGAAGTCTCGATGTTGCACCCTTTTTAAGTCTTTTCTCTAGGAATTGTATTATTTGCATTGGATTTTCATTTTTAAGAACCCCTTTTCAATCATGCATCCTCACTTTTGGTCTTTCTCCCCATTTTCCATCCTGAAACTCAATTCAATCCTCGAGTCCATTTTAGGTCCCTCGATTCTATTTATCATCTTGTGGGTGTTGGAAAGTAGCATCTCAAACTTACAATATTAAAAAGTTATAGATGCACTTTGAGTGTTGGATGGACATTTGTGCTCATCTTCCTAATACTGCCTTCTAAGTACTAAATAAGGCACATTCTTAATTCTAGAGCTCTTTTTAATTCCTAGTGATTGATAGTGCCTTATAATGCATGTTCTGAATGCTTGATAAGGTCCATCCTAGATAACATGCATTCTAACGCATGCACTAAGGTTTGTGAAAGAGGGTTTGTTGTTATATGCGATCATACCAATGTTAGTGCATCAAATCCTATCAGAACTCCATAGTTAAGTACACTTGGGTTGGAGTAGTACTGGGATGGGTGACCTCTCAAGAAGTCTTGATGTTGCACCCTTTTTTAGTCTTTGGTTTGGGCATCATATTACTTAAGCTGGAGTTTTATTTCTCAGAACCCCTTTTCAATCATGTATCCTCCCTTTTGATCTTGCTCCCCATTTTCATCTTGAAACTCAATTCCATCCTTGAATCCATTGCAGGTCCCTCGAGTCTATTTCTCATCTTGCAAGAGTTGAAAAGTGCAATCTCTTACCTGCAACACTAAAAAGTTACTGACGCACTTTTAGTATTGGATGGACATTTGTGATATTCTTCCTAACACTATCTTTTGAGTATTGAATAAGGCACATTCCTAATTTTGGAGCTTTTTTTACTTCCTCCTATATTTATAGTGCCTTACAACATTAAAAACTTAATGATGCTCATTGAGCATTGGATGGACATCTATGCTTGTCTTCCTAATAATGACTTCTGAGTACTAGATAAGGTACATTCCTAATTCTAGAGCTCTTTTCACTTCCTCATGCATTAATAGTGCCTTATAAGGCACATTCTAAGTACTAAACAAGGTGCATCCTAGATAACATACATTCTAATGCATGTGCTAAGGTCAGGAAAAGAGGGTTTGATGTTGGGTTTCATCATACCTGTGTTAGTGTATTGTATCCCATCAAAACTCTATAGTTAAGCACACTTGCACTGGAGTAGTACTAGGATGGGTGACTTCTTGGGAAGTCCCTGTGTTGCACCCTTTTCTTACTTTTCAAAGCCTTTGGTTCTATCATTGTTATATTCACACTATGATTTTGATTCTCAAGGCCCATTTTCAGTCATGTTTCCCCATTCTCTATTTCATACCCCAATTTAAGTTCATTTTGGGACCTCGAGCCTACTTCTCATCTCTTAGGTGCAATGGAGTTATTGCCCCAACCTTGGAATATTGAAGAGTCAATGACTCATTCCCAACCTTGGATAGGCACTTGTATCTTTCTTCTTGTTGGTGCCTTCTAAGTTCTAGATGAAGCACATTCTTAATACCAAAGTGTTTTTTACTTGCTCATTCATTCTAAGTGCTTGATAAGGTATGTTCTAAGTGCTAGACAAGAAATAACTAACATGACCATAAAATGATGTTCCTCAAAAAAGTATTCTCCATATGGATGAAACCTTTTCTATAATAATTGATTCTAATAATGACAAAGTGCTTATAAGATTGGAAAATCAATTCAAGAACTTTCGAGGGTTGCAACTTTTGACCAACATCTCCATTCTTCTCAAAATTTTCCACATCGCTTCATTAGGAGAATTTTTTTTAGAAACACATGTTTGGATTCATTAGGAGACATTATTTGTATAGAAACTTGTGCCTTTCTTCCTATTGGAGCCTTTTGAGTGTCGTATGAGGTGTGTTCTTAATGTCAAAGTGCTCTTTACATGCTTGTGCATTTTGAGTGCTCGATAATGTGTGTCCTAGATGAGGTGCATTATGATGCATTCACTAACTTTAAGGTACATGAGTTAGATGTTAGGTGTGATCATACATGCATTAGTGCATTGAATCCCATCAAAACTCTATAGTTAAGTGTCCTTGGGCTAGAGTAGTACTGGGATGGGTGACCTCTTGTGAAGTCTTAGTGTTGCACCCTTTTTCAATCTTTGGTTTGGGCATCATAATTTGGAGTTTTTTTTCTTGGAACACCTTTTCAATCATACATCCCCCCTTTTGGTCTTGCTCCCCATTTTCCATCCTAAAACCCAGTTTTGTCCTTGAGTCCATTTCGAGTCCCTTGAGTTTATTTCTCATCTTGTAGGTCTTGAAAAGTGGCATTTCTGACTTATAATGTTAAAAAGTTACCAATACACTTTTAGTGTTGTATGGAAATTTGTGTTCTTCTTCCTAGCACTTCCTTCTGAGTATCAGATAAGGTACATTCATAATTTTGGAGCTCTTTTTACTTCCTTGTGCATTGATAGTACCTTATAAGGTATGTTCTAAGTGTTATATAAGGTACATCCTAGATAACATGCATTCTAATGTATGTGCTAAGATCAGGCTATGCAGGTTTGATGTTGGGTGCTATCATACCAGCATTAGTGCATGGGACCCCATTAGAACTATGTAGTCAAGCACGCTTGGGCCAGAGTAGTACTAGGATGGGTGAACTCTTGGGAAGTCTCAGTGTTGCACCCTTTTCTTACTTTTTAGAGCCTCTTGTTCTATCATTTTTATATTCATACTGCCATTTTGGTTCTCAAGGCCCATTTTCAATCACGCATCCCCATTCTCTATTTTGTACCTTGATTTAAGTCCATTTCGGGTCCCCAAGCATACTACTCATCTCTCTGGTGTAACAAAGCTCCTACCATGAAATAGCAAAAAGTGAATGACTCATTCCCAGTCCTAGATAGGCACTTATTTCTTTCCTCCTATTGGCACTTTCTGAGTGCTAGATGAAGCACATTCTTAATGTTGAAGCTCTTTTTACTTGCTCATTCATTCCATGTGCTTGATAAGGTATATTATGAGTTCTAGATAAGAGATAATAAACATGACCATAAAATGACATTCTTCAAAAAAGTTCTCCATATGGCTGAAACTGTTGATATAATAATTGATTCTTATAATGAAAAAAAGCATATAAGATTTTGAAATTGATTCAAGAACTTCCAAGGGTCACAACTTTTGACCTACATCTCTATTCTTCTCAAAAATTTCCATGCAACTTCATTAGGAGAAGTTATTTTTTTAGAAACTTGTGTTTGGCTTCATTAGGAGAAGTTTTTTGTGTTGGAAACAATTGATTAATTGTGTGTTGTCTTTGATGTTACATAAAATGTCATATCATTGATAGTTAGTGTATGTCAATCTCACTTAGGCATTGAAGATAGTTTCCTATGTCTACCAAGCATTTTAGAGTCTACCTAGTTCAAAAGATAGTGTCTACTAAGATCACTTAGTTGTCAAAGAAAAGTTTTAGAACTTGAGTGTTAACCGAGCTCACTCAGTTAATGAAGGAAATGTTGGATGGAACTAGTGTTAACCAACCTCACTTAGTTACCAAAGGAGCTTTGTGAATATGCATTGTCAACCAATTCACTTAGTGAATATAGGAAAATCAATTTGAGTTAGTATCTACCAAGTAATATTTGCTAATTAAAGATTTTATTGTTTTGCTAGATTGAGTTCAAGTAATTTGTTTGTTGGTTGTAGCTAACTAAGAAGATAAATATTAACCATTCTAAATTGTATTCAAGCCAACTAGACAAGGTATAAGATATAAATATAAGGTCAAGTTAAGGTTTGAATGTGTGGAACATAATTGAAGATTCGATGATGCTTAGAGGAAATGAATTAGAATGATAAGTAGTATATCCTTGTTAAGCTACAAAGATACATTCAATCAAGAAAGATCAATTATACAAGCTAGAATTGATATTTGTAATCAGCAATTTAGTTACATTAGAAATTAGGTCATTTCATTATTACTCTCTAACCATTATAGCAGTGATCTAAATCTCTTAACTAGGTTGGCTTAATAGTTATTTGTAAATCCTCTAACAAGGCCACTCCTAATAGGGTGATTAAATCCTTTAACAGGGTCATACCTCATAGTGTGTTTCATAATATTTTACAAGGTTGGCTCCTTACAAAGCTCACTTCAAAAGAGTGAAAATCAGTAACTAGTTGTAATTGGTGGTTTTTCCAAATCGGGTTTCCATGATAAATCTTGGTGTCAATTATGTTCATGCTATTTCTTTCATGTGTATGAAACTAAGATAGAGTAAGATTAATCACAAATAATATCTTAAGACTTTCATATAAGTATTTACTGAGCTATTTCAATGTTTATCGAGTTACATCATTTGCTAGTGTAAATCGAGTGCATGTGTGTTTGCCAAGTTACAACAGAATATAGTTTAATCAAAGTTTTGATTTATATTGACATATAAGGGATCTAGGATTTATTTTAGTGGTAACTAAGTCACCCCTCTCCTCTTATTTACTCCTTGTATATTTCCAACAATTGGTATCAGAGCTCCCTAGCACTTGCAGAAAAGGTTTCAAGGACCTAAGCTAAAGATCGGGATGTTTTGTAGAAGGTAGATCTCAAAGCTAAACAAAGATAAATTCAAGGCATGGAAAGAACTCTTGAGGCTACACTTGGAAACCATTGGAGATTCAAGGCTAAAATATATAGACACCAAATACACAACACGTACTAGAACTATGACTATTGAAGAAATTGGAGAGAAAAAGAGTCATAATATCATGATGATTGATATTGCTTCATCTCTCAACTATGTTGAATTTGATGAGGTCAAAGACTATGGAATTTCTTATGAAATGTGTATCAAGCTAAAAGTTATTTATGAAGGAGATGATAATCTAAGAAGAGCTAAAGTTGAAAGTCTCAGAGGAAAATTTGATCAAATAAAGATGAGAGAAGATGAGAACATTGCAACGTATAGTGAATGAATAAAAGCCAATGTTTGTGTTACTAAGAGCTTCAGGAGGAAATATTGGAGATGAAATAGTGGTAAGTAAATTTCTTAGAAATTTTTTTCCTACATATGCAATCAGAGTATCAAAAATCTAAAGAATGACATATCGTTGGATGCAATGGTTGGAAGATTATCAATATTTGAGCTAGATAACTATGATAATTATATTCCTAGTTCTAGCAATCTTCAATCTGCACTTAAAGCCAAGTTGTCACTCAAGAATAAAAATAAAAGGTAAAAAGGCAATCAATCTGAAAGTGAAGAGGGAGATAGTTCTGACAATGATCTTGAAGCCATTGAAGCATTTCTTACAAGAAGATATCCCAAAGTAAAGGAAAGTATAAAGGAAAGATTCATCTAATCTGCTTCTCTTGTGAAGAAGTTGGACACATTGTTGCAAGGTGCCCAAATAGATAAGACAGAGATGAAAACAAGCACAAGTACAAAGGAAAGAAATATTTTAAGAAATTTAAGGACTACAAGGACAAAGGTAAGAAATCTTGTTTTATAGCTAAAGACTTAGATAGTAGTAAAGATGATGAAATGGTATATATTGCTGTAAAAGATGAATTTGATGATGAAGGAGATAAAATGGCACTTATCTCTCATGTTAGAAAGAATGATACATAGATCATTGCTAGTGGCTACTAACATCATATTATTGATGATAAAACTAAATTTGAACACATGGAACATAATGATGGTGGTAGAGTGAGATTTGGAAACAATGAACCTTGTTGCATAAAAGGAAAAGTTTGTATCTCACTAAGTAATGAACTTAGATGTGATAATACTCATCGGGTTGAACGATTAAAGCATAATCTATTGAGTGTGGCACAATTGAATAACATTGGTTTCAAGTTAGAATTGGAAAGGCCAAACTATTGGATGGAAAAATAATTTTGTCAGGTCTAGAAAACAAACAAAAGGTAATCTATTTTGCGTAGATCTCAATGAAAGTTCATGTTTTATTGCTCAAGTAGAAGAAAGTTGGTTATGGAACAAAAGATCTTGTCATGTAAACTTTGATAATCTAATCAAGATAAGCAAGAAGAAAAGAGTAAGAGGTATTCCTAGCCTAGGGAAACCTGATATGGGTCTATGTAAAAATTGTCAAATTGGTAAGATGGGAAAGACAAGTTTCAGAAGCAAGGACTATCATTCAGAAGAAGTCCTAGAGCTAGTTCATACAGACTTATGTGGACATATTGGAATATATATTTATAGTAGAGATAAGTATTTTATTCTATTTCTTGATGATTATTCTAGAATGATGGTTGTAATGTATCTAAAAGAAAAATCTAAAGCTTTTCAAAAATTTAAGTGGTATCTGGCAAGATTAGATAAAGAAACTAGAAAGAAACTAAAATGTTTGAGATCAGACAGAGGTGGTGAGTTCATTTTCAATGAATTCACTGAACTCTTTATTGAAAAAGGAATTAAGAGATAGGTATCAACTTATAGTACACCTTAGCAGAATGGTATAGCTGAAAGAAGGAACATATCCATCATGGATTGTGCAATAACTTTGATGATGGAAAAGAATGTTGCAATAAAATACTGGAAGGAAGCATTCAATATTGTAGTGCATACCTTGAACAAAGTAAAGTTGAGAAAGACTTAAATCAAACTTCTTATGAACTATGGTATGACTACAAACCTAATGTAAGTTACTTGAAAATATTTGGTAGCAAATGTTATATCTTGAAGGAATATAGGAAAGGTAAATTTGATGTTAAAGGTGATGGAGGCATATTCCTAAGATACTCCTATAGAAGTAAAGCATACAAATGTTTGAATTTTTCTACTCATAAAATCATAGAAAGTGCACATTTCAAAATTGATGAGCTTGCAAAAAAGAGTAAAGAAGAGAGAAACAGAGAACCTAAGGATTATAGAAGATTTTTTTATTATGAACTTGATACATTTCAAAATATATCTGGAAGTCAAGAGGCTTCACTTCCTAAGTCCCCAAAATCTCCAAAAGTTATCAAGTTGCATCTAATGCAACTCGAGTCATAGTTTGAAGGACCTAAGTCATAGTCAAAAGCTACCTAGCTATTTCCAGAGAAAACTAAGTCTAATGGACCCATGTCATAAAAAATGGGACTTGAGCTTGATAAAGAAGATCATGAAGAGGTCAATGGAAAAACTTCCAAATCCAAAGTACTTGTGCTAGCAAGATATGCCAGAAGGCACCATGCACCTAATCAAATCATTGGAGACAAGTTAGATGGAACAATGGCAAGAAACAAATTGAAAGGTACATGTTTTCTTGCTAAATTTGAACCTAGAAATGTTAAAGATACTTTGGATAATGAAGGTTGGATTGAAGCTACGAATGAAGAAAAAGAATAGATAGAGAATAAGACTTGTGCTCTTGTTCCTAGACCAAAGGATAAAAATTTAATTGGCACAAAGTCGGTTTTTAGAAATAAGCTAAATGAAGATGGAGAAGTTTCTAGAAACAAAGAAAGATTAGTTTTTAAAGGTTATTCTCAAGAAGAAGGTATCGATTATGGTGAAACATTTTCTCCAAATGCAAGATTAGAAGGTGTTAGAACTTTACTAGCATATGCAACACATAGAGGATTTAAAGTTTATCAAATGGATGTAAAATCTACATTCTTGAATGGAATTCTTGGTGAGGAAGTCTATATAGAACAACCTGGAGGTTTTGTAGATCCTAGCAAAATAAATATGGTGTGCAAATTACACAAAGCATTGTATGGTCACAAGCAAGCTCCTAGAGCTCGGTATGAAAGACTTCATAACTACTTGATAAAGATTGGTTTTCAAAGAACAAATGATAAAAGTAATCTATACATCAAAGAAGGATTAGACAAGAAGATTCTCTTGGCACACATCTTTTTGGATGACACTTTATTTATAGGGAATAATGACTTATGCAAGGAATTTTCAATAGATATGAGTAAATAATTTGAGATGTCTATATTTGGAGAGATAAAATTCTTTCTTAGATTACAGATCTAGAAAAAGAAAGATGATATCTATATTACTCAATCCAAATATATCAAGGAGATACTAAAGAATTTTGGAATGGAAGATTCAAGACTAGTTGGAACACCTATTTCTACTAGACATAAGATTTCCAAAAATGATGATTCCAAAGAGGTAGGTCAGACCACATACAAATCAATGATTGGAAAATTACAATATGTAGTGCACACAAGACCTGATATTACATTAGTAGTTGGTATGGTGGCAAGATTCTTAGAAAATCCAAAAAAAAATCACATGATGGAAATCAAAAGAATCTTGAGGCATTTGAAAGCTACTAAAGAATATGGGTTACAGTACAAAAAGAAAGGTAATTTTGATTTGAAAGCATTCACAGATGTTGATTGGGCAGGAAGGGTTGATGATAGAAAGAGTACCAGTGGTGGAGAATTCTTTCTTGGTAAAAGAATAGTGTCTTGGACAAGAAAGAAATATAATTGTATTTCTTAGTCCACAATAGAGGCAAAATATGTGGCAGCAATAGTTAATTGTTCAAATATTGTTTGGTTCAAACAACTGTTGGTAAGTATGAAGATAGAAGTCAATGATCCAATGGTTATCTTCTATGATAACACCAGTGAAATTCATATATCAAAGAATCATGTGATGCATACCAAAACAAATAATATTTCTATAAAATATCATTTTTTGAGAGAATTGGTACAAGATAAAGAGGTAAGATTGGAATATGTGAATATTAAAGATCAAATTGTAGATATATTCACTATGCCATTACCTAAGGATGCATTTTTGCATATAAGAGGTAAGTTAGGGGTCATTCCCCTATCTGAAGCTCACTAAATGAATTTTAGTGATGCACCAATCAAATCTTGTTGAAGATCAATCGATTGATGTAGTATTAACAAGGGCACATTGCAAATGAATTGCTACATGAGGTACATTGATATTCAAAGAATATTGTCTTTGGCATGAGATGTTAAAGAGGGAGAATTTTTTTTTCATTATCTCACCGAAATTTTATCACTTCTAAAGATGAAAAAGAGGGAGATGTCAAAGAGGAAGAACATGGTTTGATATTGAAGACAAAGTTTTGCTGACAGAGGCAAAAACTAAAGGTAGAGGTAGTTCATACTGATAGAGGGAGTTCTCATGGATGAGAATAAGAATGAAACTAAGGATATGATTCTTACTTTATTCTTGCTCTAAAATTTTATTGTGTTATGACTATTGGAATTTACAAGTGGGAAGATTTACTGCTGAGAGGGGGTGGTGGTGAATCAGAAGTAACTAACTTTAACCTTTTCAAAATATTTTAGCTAATAGCATTCACATGCATCTAATTCATCTAATAAACATGAAAGTAAAGACATGCATGAAAATAGATAACACAAGATTTGGTAACCCAGAAACCCTCCAAAATGAGAAGGTAAAACTAGGTTGGGGATGACACCCACAAAGTATCACTATAGCAATATGTAATTGTTCAATGTTACAAAGTTTGACCACTTCCAATGGTCTGACCTATGAAAGACCTATCTTGTTAAAGACTTTACACCCTATTAAAAGTGACCTAGTTAAAGGATTTACAAACATTCACTTGGAATCCTACCATGTTAAAGGATTTACAATCCTATTAAGGATCTACAATATGGCTACTAAACCAATATATCTGTTAAGCCAACCTATCAACATAGGGTTTCCATTCTCACAATACAATGGTTAGAAAGTATGGTAGAATGTCTTGACTTGATAACTTTCAATCCTCAATTGCTAATTTCAGATCCTTGTTCTACTTTGTCTGCTCTGACCCTTGCTTGATCTAATATGTCACTCTTCAAAACTCTGATACTCTATTCTTGATCAACTGGATTCTATAATGTTGCTATATTCTTCTCTAAGTCTTTACACCCTTCTGCACTTCACTATAATTCACCCATACACTTCTCACATCTCCTTCTCATGCTCAAACATAATGGGGTTTTTTCCTCCTTTTAAAGATTTTGAAGACTTAGGGTTAGGTATGAATCTATGATCAATATTAAATCTTTATTTCCCACTCAATTCTTGTACTTTTCCTATTGGCTGTAGGTCTTCTCCATTTTTCTTATTGGTTGCATGCTAATTAAATAGGTAATGAAAAAGATTCAATCTTATCTTCAAGATCATTCGAGATTCATCCTATGTTGACTTCAAAAATGGTTTACATCTAAATTGTTAAGGCAAAAACTCATATATTGATTCTGTGTTACTGGACACTTACTAGTTTTTTGATGCTTGACACATATAAGAAAACTAGCTCACTCAGCTCCTATAGTAATTCTATCTTGCTTAGCATCTATTCTTTGCTTGGTACCTATAGTGACTTAGCATCTATAGTGACTCAATACTTGAACTTCACTTGGCACCTAAAGATCACTCGACACCTATTGAATTCTCTAGCTCGACACACACTATAGCTTAGCTTCTATATTATACTCGGCATCATCTTGAGAATTGGTTAAGTGTGTTGACACTTAATTGTCAAAACTAAGTTGAGACCAACAATCTCCCCCTTTGACATGAGTGGAAAAAACACTTAAACATTGTGAATCTGATCTCTATGAGTATACTACATAATCTATTCAACATATGTACAAGACTTCAAAAAACTTGTTCAAAATTCTATATACCTCAAAAAAAATTTAACTCCCCCTAAGCTAATGTGCCATTTCTTGTAACTAAAACTCATGTGTTGAATTTGTCTCATGTTGATGTATCTGATACTCTTTTCCTTGTCTACCTTCTCATTCTTTTGCCTCTATTTTTGTGTACCTTGTTTGTACTTTGTACTTTGTATATTTTCCCCTTTCACATCTTCTTGCAATGTTTGCATCCTTTTGGATATATTCACTTATTGCTTCTTCAAAATATGAATTTGAATATCTCCCGCTTTGGATATTCTTTATTACTTCCATCAAAGAATGTATTATCTCCCCATTATTTCACATCATATCTCCCCCAAAATATTATATCTCCCCTATGCAATTAATATCTCCCCCTTTTTGACACTTATGTCAAAGGGTCTTAAGAATGAATAGAATATTTAGCCAAAAAAAAATTATTTACCTCCATAATCATCTTTAGAGAAGCATCCCAATTGTCTAAAGAAATTGCCAATGATTTGTGTTGGATCACTATCTCTGCTACAAGATGTACTAGCCCTTCTAAAGTAGAAATATTAGGCTCTTTCTTTAGAACATTTTCTACATAAGCCATTTCTTTATGGAGTACTTCTAAATGTGGGGTAATGAAATATTGAAATTGTATCAATTTTGCCTTGACATTGGCCTCTTCTGCTATCAGTATAGCTAACTCTTTCTAGGTGTGAAGTGTAATTTCAAAATGCTTCTCACTTTGAGCTAGATCTTTGGGTAGCTGTGTGCTAGAAATCTTGAGATTTTGTTCCAAGCTCAATATCCTTTGGCTAGTTTTTTGTGTGAAGAATGAGGAGTCACACAATTTGGAGTACAATGAGAAGATATTCTCTAGTATTGTCTTCACTTTCTCAACCTTCTTAGCTAATTCAACTTGTGAAAGTGTTATTTCACTAGATATTTTCTCATTGACTTTCATTTGAAACTTCTTTTTAGACCATTCTAATAATTTAACATTAGTATCAAGGTCTTCATTCTATACCTGGTTCACAATAGTGGACAATTTCTCCATGATGGACTTGGTTTCATCAGGTACTCGCAAGCTGAATGCATCAAGAAATATATCTTTGATTTCCACAAGTACTTGCTTCTGTCTATACTCATTTCTAAGTATCTCTTGTTTCTTCCTTTCTCTAGTACCTCTCACATTTCATTTATCTAAGCTAGGTTCATTGTCCTGGAATCATAATTGGGTATGACTATTTCCTCATCAAGTGTGGGGTCTCCATAGTGATGTACCCTTGCAACCTTAGTTGACCTCGAGCCCGATGTTGAAATTTGCAATGGTACTACATCAATGCTCAGTTTTTTGGTAGGAATCCCTAAGGTACACAAGTTTACCAATGTCTGTATTACCTCCTACTCCTTTTCTTTAGGGGTTTTCTCCTTTTCTCTACTACCTTGATCAATAATGATGATTTGAGGAGGTGCACCTTGGATTTGTGTTGGGAACATCCTGTCCTATTTGTTCCTTTGCTAGCTTCTCAGCAATTGTTGTTGATGTAGCTGTATGATCAACCTTAGTAATTGTATCCTATAATTCTTTCTCTTTAGGTTAATCTTCTGTAGTTGTGAGAGGTTGTGAAGGTGGCTCTTATGTGTTTTTCTTCTCCCTTTTGATTTCTCCTATAGCCTTTTTGTAATTCTTCCACACTCACCAAAATTGGATTTGTGCATAGCAATAATTGCAATGTAGTTTGATGAAGGATCTTTTTGAGATCCTCTACAGTGAGTGGATTGATGTTCTAACCTGAGGTGTTAGGAACATCCTTTTAAATTATTTTTTCTAAAGGTTTTGTATGTGGAGGACTTGGTGGTGGCAGTTGGGTGTCTTGGACACTCTATTCTAGTTGTTTCTCTTCAGTTGTTGCCTCTTCATCTTGTGTCTTCTTCACTATTTCCTCTTCTTTTTCTTTCTCTCCCTCTTCATCTTCCCCATTCTCTTCTTCTTCATCATCATTTCTCCCTTCAAATGGTTCTTCCTACCCTTCCTTTTATAGTTTTCAATCCATAAATTAGTTTCCACATTTGTGGGGACTTTTGCACAACATCTTCTATTTGGTTTTGCAAAATTCTAAAGGCTTTATATTTGGGTGCAAATTTGCTCCCATGTTTTTTGCTAGTCTTATTTATTTGACCTTTAGTTAGGTCTGGAATTACATGAGCCAATTTTGACTCCCTTATTTCCTTTTCCATTTTGAGATAGTAATGTCATTTATTCTCTACAATGGAGCTTAGCTCCTTAGGGATTGAGTTGTCTAGTTGAAGTGGGGTAGTCTTGAACTTAGCCATCATAGTGTAGATGGACTCTTCTAATATGTTCTATTGTTCCTTTGACAACTTATTAAAATCAATGGTCTTTAGACTAGTTAGATCTACATTATTTCTAATATTATTACAAATATTTTCTAATTTAGATTTCGTAGAACATCTTACCAATCTGAATTGGTCTTCATCAAACTTTGTCCTTTCTTTGTCTGATTCAGGAGGTGCAACATACTTTCTTCTCTTCTTTGATTCTGCTAGTCCTACTTGTTCTATTTCCTTTTTCTTCTCCTATTCTTTTTTTACTTAAATTTTTGCCTTGGTATCCACCCTTGTAGTAGGCCTGGCTAGGCTTGGCTTTGTTGCCTTCTTCTTCCCCTTTGGCTATGCAACTAGCTATTTTTGAGCTTTTCTTTTCTTGGGCTCTGGCTTTGGTGCTTCTTACTTGGCACCTTCCTCTTCTTTTGTATCCTCCCCCATGCCTTGGGTTAAATCAAGTGGTCCCTGACCTTGTTCCTCTTCATCATCCTCAACTTATTCACCTTCTTATGCTTCTGTAGTGCCCTCACCAAATTTAGTCTTAAGCTTCTTAACAAGTTTATCCTTCTTCTTTAGTGTGGAGGTAGTCTACAGTTCCATATCCACCTTTGACCTAACCATGTCATAGGTTACAAAATGTGGTGCACTCTTGTCTATTTCCTCTGCTAGTAATGTAGTTATTTCTATTGATGCCTCATCTATATTTATTTCATAACCAAAAGGTCTTAACCATCTCACTCTTGGTATGATAGCTTGTATGTATAGTCAATATCTACAAGAAAACATACATCATTCACATGTTTCTCCACTAAGGAAACTAGTATTCTTAGCCTTTTCTTCATTGACTTCTTAAAGTCTTCAAAATAGCTAGTCATCACAATCTCAATATTAGCTCCCATTTTCTCTATGTATTCATTAACTTGAGCTATGATTGACCTATTAGTTTTCCAGGCAACTTTTCCAAAAGAAGGAAACTCATTCTAAACATAAAAGAATATACAGATTAAAATAGCACCAAATTTGCATTGGTCTCTCTTGGTTCTCCTAATTGCTACTAAATTTTTATTAAGCTATTGTATTTGTAGTTCTACAAGATCATAAGTATGATCCTTTTTCACCAGTTTACAACCAACATCCACTGAAATATAGGGCACACTGTTAAATTTTCTAGATTGGTAGAACTTGTGTGCAATGACTCTAACAAAAAAGTCAACAAGAGGGTCTTGGATGGTATCAATTTTCATTCCTCTCTTGTTCCACTTAGCACCAATACTTTTCTCAATTGCCTACTTAGAATCACTCCTAAGGTTCTTTGGTTGATCTAGGGTTGGGTACCTTGTCACTTTGTGTACAATTCTTTTTGTTATTTTCATAGGGCCATCCTCCAATTATAAGCTTTCATCATGTATTATGTTGAGTACTAGCCTAATGCATTTAGTCTTGAATACTATGGGGAGTTCTAGGGCTCATGTCAAATCCTTCTTTTCAACAATCTAATATTCTTCCTTTAACACTCTATTTTCACACAATTTTTCATAAGCTTCCCTCATCTCTATGTCACCTATGACTCTAATCTTGCAATTGCAACATCTCCTAACATCCTGAACCATAACTACCTTAGGCAGTATGATAGATAGGGCTCCAGCTGGGTCATTTTTATATGCTACTTTTGGGATTGGGTAGAAGTAAGGTTGTTTCACTTCATTGGACACTAGCTAGACTTCAAATGGTTCCTTCTCTTGAGTCTTCCTAGAACTAGAAGCTATTTTTGTAATCTAGGGTTTGTATGCAAAGAAAATATAAAGCTGCACAGTTTGGCACAAATGTAAATACCTCAAAATTGATGAAATCATGCTGAAATGTTGTTGAAATCTACTTAATCAATAGATTCTCTACTTTGAAGTCACTCTGCACTCTTTTTTGTCTTTTCTTTTTGGTCGCAGTGAAGAAAAATGATTGAAGACATGATAATATACCCTATTTTCATTGCATTTAATGCTTAGTGCATTTATAGCTATTCACTCAACTTTTGAAGGATTTATGCACTACTTGGCTTCCATTTCCTTTTCATCACGCGGCTTCCATAGGAGTATCCTTTACACAGCTTCAACTATTCATTCAGCTTCTACTAATTTTGATAGTTAACTTAGCATGTATAGGAATTTTACTCAGCATCTAAGGGCAACTTGAAAACACTTGTGAAATCTTGAAAATTTAACTTTGCATCTTTGATCATGTTGATCTCTTCTTTTTAGTATTTTCTTGTTTAGGAACTAATGTATGATAAAGCTTTGTAAATCAGTCTCTCATACCTTCTCTTTACTTAGTTTGATGAAGTGTGACCACTTGATCGTTTAGGTGAAGTGATCCCTTCATTTGATGTGCTACACCCATCTTTCTTCTTCCATGTCTTATTCATTTCTCCCTTGATATGTTCAACATCTACCTTCTCTTCACCTTTTTTTTTCTTTGAATTGGTTGCCTTTGACCTTGTTGAAAAATTTCTACTAATATGACCAGTCTTCAAGCAACTGAAACATGTGGTTTAGCTCAACTATCTTTTGTAGTTTCCTATGAAATGTGTTCTTATGCAATTTTTAGGAATGTGTCCATATTATTGATAGTAATGACAACTATACCTTGTATTTTAGTCCCAATTGTAGTGACAACCATGGTTATTTCCACTTGTTGCTTGATTAGGTGTCCACATAGGCTTTGATCCACACTCAAAAGCTCTATGTCCATACTTCTTGGAATTATAGTAGTGACCTTGAAATCTTGGTGTCCTGATAGTCCTCATATTGCAGTCATGTGCTTGATGTCCTTACTTTTTGCACTTAGTACAGTGACTCACATTCTGAGCTTTTTCATGCTAATGGGCATTCTTTCTCCTACATACATTAGAGGTATGTCCCTTTTTACCATAGAAATGACAAGTAGGTTTAGTGTTCTTACCTTTGTTACTCCTTTCTTCCATAGTCTTGGATGACTCTCCTTGCTTAGTGCTGGTGTATCCTCATCTTGTAGTATCATTGTTTGTCCTTGGTGATTTTAGTAGCTACTCAAAGTACTTGATGGCACCATTAGGTTTGTCAAAGCTCTCTGCAATCTCCTTCCCTCTTTTCAGGTCATTTTGCAGTTGTTCATTTTGCATCTTCAATGTAGAGATCTCAATGTCCTTGACATTTAGTTCATGATGTGCATTCATCATCTGGCTTAAGGTGTCTAGCTACATGTTTGAAATTCTGGCAAGCTCAATTGACTTTTCTTCCAATCTATTGGCAAGGTTTCTCTTATCTTCTTCTAGCATAGCCTTGTCTTCAATGGCTCTTTTCTTTTATTTAGTTACCTTATAGAGCATCATGACTTGTGATTCTTGTTCAAGCTTGAGTGTTCTGATTTCTTCTACTTGAGCTCTATTTTTCTCCATCAAGTCTGCTATTGCTACATCAAAATCTTTGGAATCTCTATTTGTAAATAGTTTTGAAGTGTCAATCTCCTTATATTGTGTATCATTCTTAGCTATGGAAATATCTCTTCTTCTCTTTAAGGATTTTCTCAATTCCTCTTTGGCTTCTTCCAAAGCATCTAAAGAAAGTTGTATATCAATTGCTTGATTCTCCATGATCCTCCCAAGTTTGTAGACTTCTATTTCTAGATCTTTCTTTCAAGTTGTAAGGCTCCTCTTTGTGAGAACTTGGCTCTAATACCAATTGTTGGAATTCACAAGTGGGAAGATTTAGTTTTGAGAGGGGGGGTGAATCAAAAGTAACTAATTTTAACCTTTTTAAAATCTTTTATTTGATAACATTCAAATGCATGTAATTCATCTAATAAACATGAAAGTAAAGACATGCATGAAAATAGATAACGCGAGATTTGGTAACCTAGAAACCCTCCAAAATGAGAAGGTAAAATTGGGGTGAGGATGACACCCACAAAGTATCACTGCAGCAATATGTAACTATTCAAGGTTACAAAGTTTGACCACTTCCAATGGTCTACCCTGTGAAAGGCCTATCCTATTAAAGACTTTACACCCTTTTAAAAGTGACTTGGTTAAAGGATTTACGAGAATTCACTTGGAATGCTACCCTATTAAAGGATTTATAAACCTATTAAGGATCTATAATATGGCTAATAAACCAATATAACTGCTAAGCCAACCTATCAACATAGGATTTCCATTCTCACAATACAATGGTTAGAAAGTATGGTAGAATGTCTTGACTTGATAACTTGCAATCCTCAATTGCTAATTCCAAATCCCTGCTCTACTTTGTCTGCTCTGATCCTTGCTTGATCTAATATGTCACTCTTTGAAACTCTAATACTCTACTCTTAATCAACTAGATTTTGTAATGCTACTCTATTCTTCTCTAATTCTTTACACTCTTCTACAGTTCACTATAATTCACCCATACATCTCACATCTCCTTCTCATCCTCATGCATAATGGGGTATCATCCTCCTTTTAAAGATTTTGAAGACTTAAGGTTAGGTGTGAATCTATGATCAATATTAAATCTTCATTTTTGGCTCAATTCTTGCACTTTTCCTATTGGTTGCATGCCTTCTCCATTTTTCTTATTGGCTACATATTGATTACATAGTTAATGCAAAAGATTCAATCTTATCTTCAAGATCCTTTGAGATTCATCCTATGTTGGCTTCAAAACTAGTTTACATCTGAGTTTGTGAAGGCACAAACTCATATGTTGATTCTATGTTACTCGACACTTACTAGTTTGTTGATGCTCGGCACATATAGGAAAACTAGCTCACTCAGCTCCTCTAGTAATTTTTTCTCACTTAGCATCTATTCTTTTCTTGGCACCTATAGTGACTTGACATCTATAGTGACTCAGCACTTGAACTTTTCTTAGCACCTATTGAATTCTCTAGCTCGACACACACTATAGCTCAGCTTTTGTATTATACTCGACATCATCTTGAGAATTGATTAAGTGTGTTGACACTCAATTTTCAAAACCAATCTAAGACCAACAATGACATGGTGTGTTTCCATCAATGCCAAAGAGGGAGATTGTTGGAAATAATTGATTAATTGTGTATTGTCTTTAATGTTACACATATATCATCTCATTGCCAGTCAGTGTATGTCAAGCTCACTCAGGCATTGTAGGCAATTTCCTATGTTTTTTGAGCATTCCATAGTCTACCTAGTTCAAAAGATAGTGTCTACCAAGTTTACTCAATCATCCAAGGAAATTTTACAAAAGTTGAGTGTCAACCAAGCTCACTCAGTTAATGAAGGAAATGTTGGAAGGATGTAGTGTAAATCAAGCTCACTCAGTTACCAAATGAACTTCATGAATATGCAATGCTAACCAATCACTTGGTTAACAAAGGAAAATGGCTTTGAGTTAGTATGCATTGAGTAGGGTCGACTAACAAAGGATTTTCTTGTTTTGGCATAATGAGTTCAAGTAATTTGTTTATTGGTTCTAGCCAATTGAGAAGATGAATATTAATTATTCTAAATTATATTCAAGCTAACTTGACAATGTGTAAGATATATATAAATGTCTGGAACATAATTGAAGATTTGACAATGCTTAGAGGAAGAAAATTAGAAGGATAAGCAGTATATCCTTGTTGAGCTGAAAAGATACATTCGATTAGGAAGGATCAAGTATACAACCCAAAATTGAGATATGTAATTAGAAATTCAATTGCATCAAAAATTAGGTCATCTCATTGTTACTCTCTAACCATTGTGGAAATGATCTAAATATCTAATTTGAATTTCCTGAACAACTATTTGTAAATCCTCTAACAAAGCCATTCCTAGTAGGCTGATTAAATCCTCTAATAGGGTCACACCTAATACTGTGTTTTGTAACATTTAATAGGGTTGGCTCCTAATTGGTCTCACTTCATCAGAGTGAAATTAGTAACTAGTTTCAAGAAATTTTGAGTTTTGTACCTTTTGACCCACATCTTTTTTATTCTCAAAAAATTTCACGTGGCTTCATTAGGAGATGATTTTTTAGAAACTCATGTTTGGCTTCACTAGGAGAAGTTTTTTGTATAGAAACTCACACCTTTCTTCCTATTGACACCTCTAAGTGTTGAATGAGGTGTGTTCTTAATGTCAAAGTGCTCTTTACTTGCTCATGCATTTTGAGTACTTGATAAGGTGTGTCCTAGATGACATGCATTATGATGCATGCACTAAGCTTAGGGTGCAAGAGTTAGATGTTGTGTGTGATCATACTAGCATTAGTGTACCAAAACCCATTAGAATTCTATAGTTAAGCATGCTTGGTCTGGAGTAGTATTGGGATGGGTGACCTCCCAGGAAGTCCTGGCATTGTAGCATTTTTCAATCTTTGGTCTTGGCATCATATTACTTACACTAGAGTTTTGCTCCTCAAAAACCCCTTTTCAATCATGCATCCTCCCTTTTGGTCTTTCTCCCCATCTTCCATACCAAAACTTGATTCCATCCTCGAGTCCATTGTGGGGCCCCCAAGTCTATTTCTCATCTTCCAGGTGTTGGAAACTAACATCTTTGACTTACAATGTTTGACTTACAATGTTAAAAAAGTTAATGACGTACATGGAGTGTTGGATGGATATTCTTGCTTATCTTCCTAAGGCTTGCCTTCTAAGTATCAAATAATGCACATTCCTAATTCTATAGCTCTTTTTACTTCCTCATGCATTGATAGTGCCTTATAAAGCACATTCTAAGTGTTAGATAAGGTGTATCCTAGATAACATGCATTCTAATGCACATGCTAAGGTCAAGGAAAGAGTGTTTAATGTTGAGTGTGATCATACCAACATTAGTGCACTGGATCTCATAAGAACTCTATAGTTAAGGGTGCTTGGGCCAGAGTAGTATTGGGATGGGTGCACCTTGGGAAGTCTTGGTATTGCACACTTTTTTAGACTTTGGTCTATGCATCATATTACTATTTCTAGATCTTTGTTTTTCGTAACCCCTTTTCAATCATACATCCCACCTTTTGGTCTCACTTCCCATTTTCCATATCAAAATTTGATTCTATCCATGAGTCCATTCTGAGACCTCCAAATCTATTTCTTGTCTTGCAGGTGTTGGAAAGTGGCATCTTTGACTTAGAACATTAAAAAGTTAATGATGCACTTTGAGTGTTGGATGGACAATTGTACTCATCTTCCTTACACTAACTTCCAAATACCAGATAAGGCACATTCCTAATTTTTGGGCTCTTTTTACTTCCTTGTGCATTGATAGTGCCTTATAAGGAACGTTCTAAGTGCTAGATAAGGTGTCTCATAGATAACATTAGTGCATTAGATCCCATTAGAACTCTGCAGTTAAGTGCACTTGGGTCGAAGTAGTACTGGGGTGGGTGACCTCCTAAGAAGCCCTGGTGTTGCACCCTTTTCTTACTTTTTAGAGTCTCTAGTTCTTTCATTGTTATATTCTCATTGCCATTTTGGTTCTCAAGACCCATTTTCAATCATGTTTCCCCATTCTCTATTTTGTACCCTGATTTAAGTCTATAATAGGTCCTTGACCCTACTTCTTATCTCCCAAGTGTAATGGAGCTGTTGTCCCAACCTTGCAATAGTGAAAAGTCAATGTCTCATTCCTAGCCCTTGATAGGCTCTTGTGTCTTTCTTCCTATTGGTGCCTTCTAAGTGCTAGATGAGGCACAATCTTAATGTCAAAGTGCTTTTTACTTGCTTATTCATTTTGAGTGCTTGATAAGGTACATTCTAAGTGCTAGATAAGAAATACTAAACATGACCATAAAATGACATTCCTCAAAAAATTATTCTCCATATGGCTGAAATTGTTGATATAATATTTGATTCTTATAATGACAAAAAGCTTATAAGATTGGGAAATTGAATCAAGAACTTTTGAGCATTGTAACTTTTGACCCACATCTCCATTCTTCTCAAAATTTTCCATGTGGTTTCATTAGGAGAAGTTATTTTTTTAGAAACTCATGTTTGTCTTCATTTGGAGATTTTGTTTGTATAGAAACTCTTGCCTTTCTTCATGTTGGTGCCTTCTAAGTGCTAGATGAGGTGTTTTCTTAATGTCAGAGTGCCCTTTACTTGCTCATGCATTTTGAGTACTTCATATTGTGTATATTGAGGGCTTGATAAGGTTCTTGCTAGATGAGGTGCATTAAAATGCATGAAGTAAGCTTAGGGTGTAAGAGTTAGATATTGGGTGTGATCATACCAGCATTAGTGCACTAGATCCCATTAGATATCTACAATTAAGCATGCTTGGTCAAGAGTATTACTAGGATGGGTGACCTCCCAGGAAGTTGGGGTGTTGCACCCTTTTTTATAGTCTTTGGTCTTGGCATCATATTGCTTACACTAGAGTTTTGTTTCTTGGAGCCCCTTTTCAATCATGCATCCTCCCTTTTGGTCTTGCTCCCCATTTTCCATTCTAAAACTTGATTTCATGCTCAAGTCCATTACAAGTCCCTCAAGTCCATTTCTCATCTTACATGTGTTGGAAAGTGGCATCTCTAAATTACAATGTTAAAAATTTTACAATGCACTTTGAGTGTTGGATGGACATTTGTGCTCATTTTTGTAACGCTTGCCTTTTGAGTACTGAATAAAGCACATTCCTAATTTTGGAGCTCTTTTTACTTCATCGTGCATTGATAGTTCCTTATAAGGCACAATCTGAGTGCTAAATAAGGTGCATCCTAGATAACATGCATTCTATGCACTATGCTCGAGGAAAGAGGGTTTGATGTTGGGTGCGATCATACCAAAATTATGCACTAGATCCCATCAAAACTCTATAGTTAAACATGCTTGGGCTAGAGTAATACTAGGATGGGTGACATCCTAGGAACCCCTACTGTTGCATCCTTTTCTTACTTTCTAGATCCTCTAGTTCTATCATTTTTATATTCACATTGCCATTTTGTTTCCCAAGGCCCATTTTCAATCATGCTTTTTGATTCTATGTTCTATGCCCCCATTTAAATCCATTTTGGGTCCCCAAGCCTACTTCTAATTTTCCAAGTGTAATAGAGTTGCTGCCCCAACCTTGCAATAGTGAAAATTTAATGTCTCATTCCCAACCTTAGATGGCACTTGTGTATTTTTTCCATTGGTGCCATTTGAGTGCTAGATGAGGCACATTCTTAATGTTGAAGTGCTTTTTACTTGCTTGTTCATTTTGAGTACTCAATAAGGTATGTTCTAAGGGCTAGATAAGAGATATCAAACATGACCATGAAATGACATTCATCAAAAAATTATTATCCATATGGCAGAAACTGTTGATATAATAATTGGTTCTTATAATGACGAAAAGCTTATAAGATTGGGATATTGATACAAGAACTTCGAATTGGGAAATTAGTTATAAAAACTTGCACATTTCTTCCTATTGTCACCTTCTAGGTGTTAGATGAGGTCTATTCATAATGTTAGAGTGCTCTTTACTTGCTTGTACATTTTGAGTACTTCATAACGTGCATTTTCAGTGCTCAATAAGGTGCATCCTAGATGAGGTGCATTACGATGCATGCACTAAGCTCAAGGCACAAGAGTTATATGTTGGGTGTGAATATACCAATGTTAGTGCAATGGATCCCATTATAACTCCTTAATTAAGCATGCTTGGGCCAAAGTACTATTGAGATGGGTAACCTCCTAGGAACTTGCAGTGTTACACCCTTTATCAGTCTTTGGTCTGAGCATCGTATTACTTATGCTAGAGTTTTTTTCTTGGAAGCCCTTTTCAATAATGCATCCTCCCTTTTGGTCTTGCTCCCTATTTTTTGTCTCAATAATTTATTCCTTCCTCAAGTCCATTCTAGGTCCCACAAGTCTATTTCTTATCTTGTTGGAGTTGGAAAGTGGCATCTCTAACATACAACGCTAAAAAGCTAATGACACACTTTAAGTGTTGGATGGATATTTGTGCTCATCTTCCTAATGCTTTCCTTCCAAGTATTGGATAAGGCACATTCCTAATTATGTAGTTCTTTTTAATTCCTCATGCATTGATAGTGCCTTATAAGGCATGTTCTAAGTGCTAGATAAGGTGCATCCTAGATAACATGCATTCTAATGCATGCGCTAATGTTAGAGCAAGAGGGTTTGATGTTGGGTGTGATTATACCAGTCTTAATGCAATAGATGCCATCAAAACTCTATAGTTAAGTGCATTTGATCTAAAGTAGTACTAGGATGGGTGACCTCCTAGGAAGTCCCTAGTGTTGCACCCTTTTCTTACTCTTTAGAGCCTCTAGTTCTATCATTGTTACATTCAAACTACCATTTTGGTTCTCAAGGCCCATTTTCAATCACGCTTCCCAATTCTTTGTTTTGTTCCCCAATTTAAGTCCATTTCATGTCCTTGAGCCTACTTCTTGTCTTCTAGGTGTAACAGAGTTGCTGCCCCAACTTTACAATAGTGTAAATTCAATGACTCATTCGCAGCCTTGGATAAGTGCTTGTGTCTTTCTTCCTATAGGGACCTTCTAAGTGCTATATGAGGCACATTCTTAATGTTGAAGTATTTTTTACTCACTCATTCATTTTGAGTGCTCAAAAAGGTACATTCTGAGTGCTAGATAAGAGATACTAAACATGACCATAAAATGGCATTCCTAAAAAATGTATTCTCCATATGGCTCAAACTATTGACATAAGAAAATATTCTTATAATGATGAAAATCGTACAAGATTGGGAAATTGATTCAAGAACTTTTGAGGGCCATAACTTTTGATCCACATTTCCATTCTGCTCAAAAATTTCCTCATTGCTTCATTAGGAGAAGTTGTTTTTTTAAAAACTCATTTTTAACTTCATTAGGAGAAGTTATTCGTATAAAAACTTGTTCCTTTCTTCCTATTGGTATTCTTAGTGTCAGATGAGGTGTCTTCTTAATGCTTGAGTGCTCTTTACTTGCTCATGCATTTTGGATACTTGATAAGGTGCATTTTGATTGTTTGATAAGGTGTGTCCTAGATGAGATGCATTACAATGCATGCACTAAGTGCAAGGTGCAAGAGTTAGATTTTGGATGTAATCATACTAGCATTAGTGCACTAAATCCCATCAGAACTCTACAATTAAGGATGCTTGGGCTAGAGTAGTACTGGGATGGGTGACCTCTCAAGAAGTCCTGGTGTTGCACCCTTTTTTATTCTTTGGTCTTGGCATCATATTACTTATGCTTGAGTTTTGTTTATTGGAACCCCTTTTTAGTCATGCATCCTCTCATTTGGTCTTTCTCCTCATTTTCCATCCCACACCTTAGTTCTGTCCTCAAGTCTATTCCCTATCCCTCGAGTCTATTTCTCATCTTATAGATGTTGGAAAGTGTCATCTTTGACTTACAACATTAAAAAGTTAATGATGCACTTTTGAGTGTTAGATGGACATTTGTGCTCATCATCCTAATGTTTCCTTTCAAGTACTGGATAAGGCAGATTCCTAATTTTGGAGCTCTTTTAACTTCCTCGTTCATTGATAGTGCCTTATAAGGCATGTTCTAAGTGCTAGATAAGGTGCATCCCTAATAACATCCATTCTAATGCATGCACCAAGGTTAGGTCTAAAGGGTTCCATGTTGAGTGTGATCATATCAGCATTAGTCCATTAGATATTAAACAAGAGCATAAGATGGGGTTCCTCAAAAATGTATTCTCCATATGGCTAAAACCATTGATATAATAATTGATTTTATAATTATGAAAAGCTTATAAGATTGGGAAATTTATTCAAGAACTTTTGAGGGTCGTAACTTTTGACCCTCATCTCCATTCTTCACAAAATTTTCCACATGGCTTCATTAGGAGAAATTGTTTTTTAGAAACTTGTATTTGGCTTCATTAGGAGAAGTTGTGTGTATAAAAACTCGCAACTTTCTTCCTATCCACATCTTATGAGTCCTAGATGAGGTGCATTACAATGGATGCACTAAGATCAAGGTGCAAGATTTAGTTGTTGGGTGCAATCATACCAATATTAGTGCATCAGATCCCATTAGAACTCTACAACTAAGCATGCTTGGGTTGGAGTAGTACGGGGGTGGGTAACATCCCAAGAAGTCTTGATGTTGCACCCTTTTTAAGCCTTTGGTCTATGCATCAAATTACTTATATTGGAGTTTTGTTTCTTAGAACCCCTTTTCAATCACGCATCCTCTGTTTTGGTCTTGCTCCCCATTTTCCCTCCCAAAACCCAATTTTGTCCTCGAGTCTATTTTTGGTCACTTGAGTCTATTTCCCATCTTGTGGGTGTTGTAAAATAGCACCTCTAAATTACAATGTTAAAAAGTTAACAAAACTCTTTTGAGTGTTGGATGAACATTTGTGCCCATCTTCCTAATGCTATATTCCTTGTACTGGATAGGGTGCATTCCTAATTCGGGAGTTCTTTTTACTTCCTCATGCATTGATAGTGCCTTATAAGGCACATTCTAAGTTCTAGATAAGGTGCATCCCTAATAACGTCCATTCTAATGCATGTGCTAAGGTCAAGCCAAGAGGGTTTGATGTTGGATATGATCATACCAATGTTAGTCCATTAGATCCCATTAGAACTTCGCAATTAAGCACGCTTAGGTCGGAGTAGTACTATGATGGGTGACCTCCTAAAAAATTTTGGTGTTGCATCCTTTTCTTACATTTTAGAGCCTCTAGTTATGTCATTGTTATATTCACACTGTTGTTTTGGTTCTTAAGGCCCATTTTTAATCACAATTCCCCATTCTTTGTTCAGTACCCTAATTTAAGTCTATTTTAGGTTTCCAAGCCTACTTCTTGTCTCCCAAGTGCAATGGAACTACTACCCCAACATTACAATAGTGAAAAGTCAATGACTAATTTCTAGCCCTAGATAGGCACTTGTGTCTTTCTTCCTTTTGGTGCCTTTTGAGTGCTAGATAAGGCACATTCTTAATGCCAAAGTTCTTTTTATTTAAGTGATCGATAATGTATGTTCTAAGTGCTAGAGGAGAGATACTAAACACAATAATAAAATGAAATTCCTCAAAAATATATTCTCCATATGGCTGAAACCATTGATATAATAATTGATTCTTATAATGACGAAAAGCTTATAAGATTGGGAAATTGATTCAAGAACTCCCGAGCTTCATAACTTTTGACCCACATCTCCATTCTTCTCAAAATTTTCCATGTGGTTTATTAGGAGAAGTTTTTTTTTTAGAAAATCATGTTTGGCTTCATTAGGAGAAGTTTTTTGTATAGAAACTAATGCCTTTCTTCCTATTGGTGTCTTCTAATTGTCAAATGAGGTGTGTACATAATGCTAGAGTGCTCTTTACTTGCTCATGCATTTTGAGTACTCAATAAGGTGAATTTAGAGAGCTTGATAAGCTGTGTCCTAGATGAGGTGCATTACGATGCTTGTACTAATCTCAGGGTACAAGAGTTAGATGTTTGGTGTGATCATACTAGTGTTAGTGCATCAGATCCCATCAAAACTCTACAGTCCTTGGGCCAGAGTAGTACTAGGTTGGGTAACCTCATGAGAAGACATTGTATTGCAACCTTTTTCAATCTTTGGTCTCAGTATCCTATTACTTGCACTGGAGTTTTGTTTCTCAGATCCTCTTTTCAATCATGCATCCTCCCTTTTGGTCTTCCTCCCCATTTTCAATAAAAAAACTCAATTATTTCCTCAAGTCCATTTCAATTCCCCTAAGTCTATTTCTCATCTTGTGGGTGCTGGAAAGTGGCATCTCTAACTTACAAATTTAAAAGGTTAATACTACACTTTGAGTTTTGGATGGATATTTGCGCTCATCTTCCTAATGCTTGCCTTTCGAGTATTGGATAAGGCACATTCCTAATTTTGGAGCTCTTTTCACTTCCTTAGGCATTGATAGTGCCTTATAAGACATGTTTTGAGTGCTAGATAAGGTGCATCCTAGATAGCATGCATTAAAATGCACACAATGAGGAAAGGGAAAGAGAATTTGATGTTGTGTGTGATCATACTAGCATTAGTCCATTAGATCCCATCAAACTCTGCAGTTAAGCATGCTAGGGCCAGAGAAGTACTAGGATGGGTGACCTCACATGAAGTCCTAGTGTTGCACCCTTTTCTTACTTTTTAGAGCCTTTGGTTCTATCATTGTTATATTCAAACTTCCATTTTGGTTCTCAAGGCCCATCTTCAATCATGCTCCCCCATTCTCTATTATGTACCCTGATTTAAGTCTATAGTGGGTCCTTGAGCCTACTTCTCATCTCCTAGGTGTAACGGAGCTGCTGCCCCAACCTTGCAATAGTGAAAAGTCAATGAATCTTTCCCAACCCTAGATAGGTACTTGTGTATTTCTTCCTCTTGGTGCCTTCTAAGTGCTAAATGAGGTACATTCTTAATGATGAAGTGCTCTTTACTTGCTCATTTATTCTGAGTGCTCGATAAGGTATGTTGTGAGTGCTATATAAGAGATACTAAACATGACCATAAAATGACGTTCCTCAAAAAATTATTCTCTATATTTCTGAAATAGTTGATATAATAATTGATGCTTATAATGACAAAAAGCTTATAAGATTGGGAAATTGATTCAAGAACTTTCGAGGGTCATAACTTTTGACCCACATCTTCGTTCTTCTCAATAAAATTCACATGGCTTCATTAGGAGAATTTTTTTTTTAAGAAATTCTTATTTGGCTTCATTAGGAGAAGTTGTTAGTCCCTACCTATTATAATAGGCAAGGAACTAATGTTTCCACTAGCCTGTTGTAATTAATTTTCTTAGAAATCAATATCTCATATTTGAAGGTTTTGAATGATTTATTTTTAAAATATTTTTATGTGTACAAAATACTAAATTATTATTGGTTATGGCCCATTTTTGTAGGGGTAAAAAATATTTTGTCAAATCAAAAATTTGTAAAAAAAAATATTCCATCCCTACCCATACCACCCGTCCAAGCACAGACAAGAAAAGAGTATTTCCCTTCTTTGTTACCATCACCATCACCAAATCTATTCATGCTCATGTTGCAATTTAAATAGTAAAACAATATAGCTAATTATTTTTAATTAAGAATAAATTTTATTTTAAAGATTAAAATATTAAGATTAATTAAATGGCCATTTTAAATGTTAATTTAAATTACTAATATTAAACATGTATCATGATGTAATTTACTATATTCTAAAAATCAAACACATTATATTTAAAATATAATTATGTTTTAATTTATTGGAAAATAATAAGTAAATTTGATATTCATTGTTAGATTTCATAATTGTATCATTTAATGAACATACATATTATTATTCAAAAATATAAATACTTATAGCCTAAACAAGATTGTGTCTCTATAATAAGAATATTTAGCTTTCTCATTCTCAAAGTTAATTTATATTACTACCACTAAATTCACACACACACATTTAATTTCTCTTTACTTACTCGTACATGTTGAGTACTCGATAAGGTGTATTTTGAGTGCTCAATAAGGTGTTTTTTGAGTGCTCAATAAGGTGTGTCCTAGATGAGGTGAATTACAATGCATGCACTAAGCTTAGGGCACAAGAGTTAGATGTTGGGTATGATCATACTAGCGTTAGTGCATTGGATCCCATTAGAACTCTGTAGTTAAGTGTGCTTGGGCCAGAGTAATATTGGTATGGGGTGACCTCCTAGGAAGTCCCAAGGTTGCACCCTTTTTCAGTCTTTGTTCTGGGCATCATATTACTTCATTTTAGTTTTGTTTCTAGAAACCCCTTTCCAATCATGCATCCTCCCTTTTGGTCTTGCTCCTAGTTTTTGTCCTAAAACTTGATTCTATCCTTGAGTACATTTCGGGTCCACCAAGTCTATTTCTCATCTTGTGGGTGTTGGAAAGTATCATCTCTAAATTACAACATTAAAAGGTTAACAATGCACTTGTAGTGTTGGATGGACATCTGTGCTCATCTTCCTAATGCTTGCCTTCCAAGTACTAGATAAGGCACATTCCTAATTCTTGAGATCTTCTTACTGCCTCATGCATTCATAGTGCCTTATAAGGCATGTTCTGAGTGCTAGAAAAGGTATGTCCTAGATAACATGCATTCTAATGCATGTGCTAAGGCCAAGGAAATAGGGTTTGATGTTGTGTGCAATCATACTAGTGTTAGTGCACCAAATCCCATCAAAACTTTTTAGTTAAGCTTGCTTGAGTATGAGTAGTACTAGAATTGCATACCTCCTAGGAAGTTTGAGTGTTGCACCATTTTCTTACTTTTTTAGAGCCTCTAGTTTTGTTATTGTTATATTCACACTGCCATTTTGGTTCTCAAGGCCTATTTTAAATCACACTTTCCCATTCTCTAATCCATACCCCGATTTAAGTCCATTTTGAGTCCCCGAGCCTACTTCTCATCTCCCATGTGCAATGGAGCTACTACCCCAACCTTACAATAGCAAAAAGTCAATGACTCATTCCCATCCCTAGATAGGCACTTGTGCCTTTCTTACTATTGGCACCTTTTGAGTGCTAGATGAGGCACATTCTTATGCAAAATTTATTTTTACTTGTTCATTCATTTTGAGTGCTTGATAAGGTACATTATGAGTGCTAGATAAGAGATACGAAACATGACCATGAAATGACATTCCTCAAAAAAGTATTCACCATATGGCTGAAACAATTGATATGATAATTGCTTATTATAATGATGAAAAGATGGAGTTTTGTTCCTCAATGCATCCTCCTTTTTGGTCTTGCACCCTATTTCCATCCTAAAACTTGATTACATCCTCGAGTCCATTTTGGGTCCCACAAGTCTATTTCTCATCTTGTGGGTGCAATGTTAAAAGGTTAATGATGCACTTTGAGTGTTGGATGGACATATGTGATCATCTTCCTAATGATTGCCTTTTGAGTATTGGATAAGGCACATTCCTAATTTTGTGCTAAGGTCAGAGAAAGAGGGTTTGATGTTGGGTGTGATCATACCAGCATTAGTGCACTAGATCCCATCAAAACTATGCAGTTAAGTGTGCTTGGGCTGGATTAGTACTAGGATGGGTGATCTCCTAGGAAATCCTAGTGTTGCACCCATTTCTTACTTTTTAGAGATTTTGGTTCTTTCATTGTTATATTCAAACTACCATTTTGGTTCTCAAGCCCCCTCTTCAATCATGCTTCCCAATTCTCTATTCCATTCCCCAATTTAAGTCCATTTCAGGTCCCCAAACCTACTTCTTATCTTCCAGGTGGAACTAAGTTGTTGCCCCAACCTTGCAATAGCCCTGTATAGGCACTTGTGTCTTTCTTCCTATTGGCACCTTTTGAGGGCTATATGAGGCACATTCTTAGTGCCAAAGTGCTTTTTACTTTCTCATTCATTCTGAGTGCTCGATAAGGTAGGTTCTCAATGCTAGATAAGAGATACTAAAAATAACCATAAAATGACATTCCTCAAAAAAGTATTCTCCATATGACTGAAACCATGGATATAATAATTGATTCTTATAATGACAAAAATCTTATAAGATTGGGAAATTGATTCAAGAACTTCTAAGGGTCGTAACTTTTGACCTGCATCTCTAATCTTCTTGAAATTTTCCACGTAGCTTCATTAAGAGACATTCTTTTAGAAATTCTTGTTTGGCTTCATTAGGAGAAGTGTTTGTATAGAAACTCATGGCTTTTTTCCTATTAGTGTCTTTTGAGTACCAGATGAGGTGTGTTCTTAATGCTAAAGTGTTGTTTACTTGCTCATGTTTTAAGTACTGAATAAGGTGCATCCTACATGAGGTGCATTACGATGCATGCACTAAGCTTAAGGCACAAGACTTAGATGTTGGGTGTGATTATATGAGCATTAGTGCATCGGATCCCATCAAAACTCCTTAGTTAAGCATGCTTGGGCTGAAGTAGTACTAGGATGGGTGACCTCCTTGGAAGTCCTGATGTTGCACCCTTTTTTAGTCTTTGGTCTAGGCATCATATTACTTACATTGTGGTTTTCTTTTTTAGAACCCTTTTTCAATGATGCATCCTCCCTTTTTCTCTTGCTTCCCATTTTCAATATCAAAACTTGATTCCATCCTCTAGTCCATTTTGGGTCCCACAAGTCTATTTCTTGTCTTGTGGGTGATGGAAATTGGCATCTCTAACTTCGAAAGTAAAAATGTTAAACACGCACTTTGAGTGCTACATGGACATCTATGCTAGTCTTCCTAACACTTAACTTTTGAGTACCAGATAAGGCACATTCCTAATTTTGGAGCTCTTTTTACTTCCTTGTGCACTAATAATGCCTTATAAGGCACTTTTTGAGTGCTAAATAAGGTGCATCCTACATAAAATGCATTCTAATGCTCACACTAAGGTTGGGACAAGAGGATTTGATGTTGGTTGCAATCATGCCAATGTTAGTAGATCAAATCCCATCAAAACTTCATAGTTAAGCATGCTTGGGCCAGAGTAGTATTGGGATGGGTGATCTCCCTAGAAGTCCTGGTGTTGCACCCTTTTATTACTTTTTAGAGCCTCTAGTTCTATTATTGTTATATTCACACTACCATTTTGGTTCTCAAGGCCCATTTCCAATCACGCTTCCCCATTCTCTATTTCATACTTTGACTTAAGTCCAATTTGGATCCTCAAGCCTACTTCTCATCTCCCAGGTATAATGGAACTGCTGCTCCAACCTTGCAATAGTGAAAAGTCAATGACCTTATTTCCATCCCAAGATAGGCACCTGTGTCTTTCTTCCTGTTGGCACCTTCTGAGTGCTACATGAGGCACATTCTTAATGCCAAAGTATTTTTTACTCGCTCTTTCATTCTGAGTGCTCAAAAAGGTACATTCTAAGTGCTAGATAAGAGATACTAAACATGACCATAAAATGAAATTCCTCAATAATGTATTCTCCATATGGCTGAAACCATTGACATAAGAAAATATTTTTATAATGACAAAAAGCATATAAGATTGGGAAATTGATTCAAGAACTTCCTATTGGTTTGATTTTTCACATGATGAAATTTCCCCAACATAGGTACTAAAAAATTAGATTTTCCATCATTGGTGAATAATGTTTCTTTTTTAGTCTTCCAAATTTTGTTTTCCTTTCAAAAATCCTATTAAATCCTATGTCTCTTCCCTTTTAAAGTCTTGGGCACGAAATCTTTTTAAACTTTAGCAAATATTATGTTTTCATTTTAAATTTTTCATGCCCCCAAGTAGTCTTGTTCTCTTATGTCTCACCATTCAATTCTAATGAGATCTACAGAAATCACTACTTCACTATGGTGAATTGTGCACTTCTTATGTATAGCGAGATAGTAAATGTTGCAAAACTAAAGAATGATGTCGTAAAAAGGAGATATGGTAGTCAAAAAATGTGTTGCAATAGAGGATTCAATCACATGCATTTTGCTAGAGTTGTAAGAGTAGGAAAAGGTACCTAGTAATAGGCAGGCATAAGATATCACCAAAATATTGATATTTTTGATGATTCACTACTTTACTATTAGAAAAGCTAAGCATCTCGTCGTTAGCAACATAGTGAAGAGCCGAGAAATGTGTTACACAATGGTCTCCAAACTTCTTGGTGACCATAAAATTTTCCAACTGGCATGGTGAGTAATAACTTTTATTGTTAGAAGCATTTAATAAGGATGATGGTGACTTAACTTGCTTTTATTCTTCAAGCATTGAGTTTTTGTTAAGACACTAAGCTCACTACCTTGCTATTGAAAAATTTAGGCATCTCTCCATTAGTGACATAGAAAGTTGCCATGAAATGAACATATAGTGGGACCCAAGCAAAGTGGAAAGATGACTAGGATTAAAATATGGTTTTATTATGCTGGCTATGTGGGAGTTATTACATCATCAGTATCCTAGACCCAGACCCCATTCATAAAATGCATGAGGGATTCTAATCATTAGATCAAGATGAGATTAGTGATTCTTGCTATCTCGCTATAGAAAGATGTGCATTATTTACTCTATGTGACATAGTGAATATGGGACTGACCACATCTTGAGAAGTTTGCGTAGTTCCTTTACCCTTGGATTGATTTCAGATCAATGGCTATCACTATCTCATTATGAAGAGCTTCTCGGAGGATATGTACAGTGATATAGTGACAAAGGACCCACCACTATTCTTCTAAGGAATGTAATAACATGTCATCCACAAGATCAAGATCAAATCAATGACTATCACTAGTTTGCTATGGCAAGGAGCTTGTTCTTTATGTATAGCGAGGTAGCGACCTGTTGATGCTAGTCATCTTTTTCTACATCCCTTGATCATAGGATTTTTAAAGATCGACGGTGCAGATTTAAACATAGAAGGTGGTGCCACTCTGTGTATTAATGAGACATGAAAGCTTCATGTGTGAGAAAAAATAGAGTATAACACAAAATATTTTCTCAATTCCACCTTATGCGAATAATGATTTCAAGCCTTTTCTAAGTAGAAGAAATTACTAAGAAGATCGTGCTGAATTTGGCAAGATTGTGAAGTAGATTGTTCGTGGAGAAATTGTAGAAATATAGAGAGGAATGAGAATGAAATTCAAGTAAGTAATTACATTGTAATCTCTATAAGTGTTTTAGTTTTGCAAATCATAATTGAAGATGCCTCCAAAGAAGGAATTTTTAGGTCAAGAAAATTATTGGGATAGAAATGTACATGATGATTTGCTTGAGTTGCTTCTTGAGTCTACTATTGAGACAGTACAAGTTAAGAAGTTGACCTCATTAAACCCTAGGTTGAGGATAGAAGATGGATCATTTGATAAGGGTAATTGGGTTTGGGATGCTCATACCTCACAAGATGGTTTAAATTTGTTCAAGAAATGGTTTGTAGAGAGGAAATTGTTTGCCCCACATGCCAATATATGGAATTTTAACCTAGGAAAGCTAGTGGTCCCCTGTGTTTTTATGGATTATGATCTCCTTGAGGCCGTGTCAAAAAACTATGATCAAGCCACTAGGGTGGTAAGAAGAATAGATGGTGAAATTATAATCACCATTAGCCCAAAGGAATTTAGAGAAGTTTTTCATTTGGGACCTCTCACTAGGTATCATGTGCCCATTAATTTGAAATATTTAGGAAAAGAATATATATCTAAGAAGGATATAGTTAGACAAGAGGCATTGAAGGCCCATATTGGAAAAATTGGAACCCTACCAGCAATAGCATCATCCTCTAAAGAAGCTTTCAAGAAAGCATACTTCAATGCCAGGGTACTAAAGATATACAAGACCCTGTGCAAGGTTTTTGGAGACGATGAAGAAGATTTTATGCCTATGAGTTTCATGTATTTGATTACTCAAATATCCTCTTTTAGTGTGGAAATAATTTTTTATTTTGCTTCTTACTTAGCTAATGAGATTCATAGTGCATTGGTTGGGATTGCTAAGGGCAAGGTGGAGAAGGCTTGGGGCCATTACTCTCTATTGATGCACATGTTTCTATTTAAGGGTGTGACATACTTTGGTAAAGAAATTGTTTTGAACAGAGAACAAGAAGGGGAAGCATTGTCAGTTCAATTATGGAGTGCAAATATGACTGGGGAAGTAGAAAATGCTAGTATTATTAGATTTGATAGGTACTTTTCCTCCAAACTAAGATGCCTCATATTAAGTGACAATCCTAGGATCCCTAAGTCACTAATGCACCTCATTAGGCCTATGGATAAACCCCATAATTTGAAAGTTTCACATAATTGGGGAGACATCATCCCATATTCAGTTTCAATTGTTATCAGAATTTATGGATTCAAAGGAACACCCCATGTACTACCTTACCAGATGCCCTTGAAGGTGGGAGTAGCTAAATTCTTGTGGTAGTTGGGAGGAGTAGAAGAAGATTTTTTGCATAAGAGGGGGATAAGATAAATTTTTCCCACTTGCACAGTAGCCCACCAGTTTGTAATAACCAAGGAAGAGTGGGTTTTCCTTTACAAATTTTTTGATCAGTATAAGATGGCTATCTCTCACCCTTATTTTTGTTATATAGAGGGTTTATATGGTTTGGCTCTTAGGCATAGGATCAAGCTTGGTCCAGTTGAACATGAATTTTATTTCCCTAAAGATGCAATAAGGAATAAATACTCTCTGCAAGAGCAAGAGACAAATAAAGAAAAATGGAGAGTCTAATCAAAAGTTTTGAATTTTATTAATTGTTTTGATGAATATTATAGCCCTCTAAGTAATTTTGTAACTACTATAGACAAAATTAATAAGCTTATGAATACATTCCCTAAAATAATGGAGGCAATGAATGAGAAGAAGCAATATTTCATTAATTTCTTTCCAAATAAGGCTAGGGAAATAATGAGGAGATTGGTTTTCACTCCCAATATAGGGGCAGGTCCATTAATTGTTCAAAGGAGGCCAAGATATATTGTCATTCAGAATCAAAGGCCCAACATAGATAAAGGAAAATAGATGGATGAATCTAGTAGTGCTATTCTTGAAGAAAGGCCTCCTGAACCTTCCCCTAAGAGGAGAAAGATAATAAGGGAAGAGGAACCTCATGTTGAGGGTTACTCACCTTCCCAAACCCCCACAAGAATTGAGGAGGAGGAGCTGACTGATGAGAAAATTGAGCAAATTGGATCACAAGGGGGAGTTTTTGTTACCCAAGAAAAGATTGATGAAGGGAACCCCTAGGAACCTCATGTGCCAAGTTTTGAGATGACTGTAGTAGATTACAGGGGAAGGGAATTGGATCCTATTTTGGAACAAGATAGTTAGCAATTTTCACCGGATGATAGTTTTGTAAAGTCTAGGGCTTTCCACCAATTTTCTTGGAGGGAAAACATGAACGGTTTTGAGGAAAGATGTAAGAATTTGAAAATAGAGCATCCAGAAATGGATGAAGCCTCCATTCAAAATCAAATAAAGGAAGAAATGATTCAAGATTTCCAAAGTATAACCCCTGAAGAGGGGAGATAGATGGTCAAAGATGCAAATATTTTATTATTGCCCAATTGGGACATTTATGATGAATTAATTTTCAATTTTGTGTCAAATAATTTGGGATTGTAAGATCCAAATAAAAAGGAGTTCTTGGGAACTGCATTTAGTAATGACCAAGCTTCTCTCATCATGTGGTCACTAAGAAGAGGATCTAGGGCTATTTCATCATAGCCTAATGATTCAAGACTGATAGGGAATATCATTGTAAGGAGAGTTATTGACACCTCACATGTACAAGTAGCCTATATGAATGTGGATTATTCTCAATTTTCCTTGGCTACTATAGAAAGGGAGTAAAAAGAAATGATTGAGTTGTAGAGCAAGTATGAGGCAGTTGTGGATGCCTACAATAAAGATGTAAAGAAGAGAATTGAACTAGAAATCAAGTTATTGGGAAGGTCCACAAGGCCAAGAATAACATACCTTCACCCCCCAATTGAACCTTCAAATCCACCCTCCCTCACAGAAATACCAGATACACCTCAAAAGCCAGAGTACTACATAGTAGAAGATTTTGAGGAAGAAAAAAGAAAGTTGTGGGCATTACATGTGGAGTTGGAGGTGAAATATGAAGATAAATTAAGAAAAGCTCTTACATACTTGGCTATAAAATTGAATTTCCTTTAGTTTATGACCAATTATATAGGGTGGTAAACATCTAGAATGAATTGAAAGAAAATGATGAGGCTTTAAAGCCTATGGTGAACAAATTGGGAAAGAAATAGAGGAGGAGAGAGGTGACATTTTTGTGTTACTCTATTATAAAGTCATCACATGATCAAATTAAGAGAACCTATGACATGGTTGTTGATCTCCTAGAGTTTGATAAAGAGAATTCATTTATAGAAAATAATTGTTGGCTACTTAGATAAATATAAGAGCCAAAGGTTTAGCTTATTCCCTCATGCCCTAGATAGAAAAAATAAATTGAAAAGTAAAGATGAATGGACCAAGCAGTTAGATGATTTATTTTGTCTCGGAATGAATAAAGTTATCAATGATAAAGGGCATGCATGGTGGGCTACAACTACTGAAGAAATGGTAAAGGTTCAACTATTCTTTGATTCTCTGAAACAAGAATTTTTTAATATTGACAATAAGGAAGAGTTTGTTATGAAGAAGCAACAGGATATTTTGCAATTTGATTGGCTAGATGACACACTATTTGACAAGTGGATGGTAGAAATAGCTCCTAATAAACAATTTGAGGAAGTTGAAACTATTAGTGATGAGGTGCAGGGTGATGAGATCTAAATCATTGACACTATCACTACACAAGGACAACATGAAGAAGAAGACAAGAATGATCAGTCAATTTCAGTTGCAATCCTAGACCCATAGGATGCTAACACAATGAAAGAAGAGGGAAGGTAGAAGTTACACCCATAGTACAGGATGAAGATGGTCAAAACCCATGGGTGGAGATTAACCTGCAATCATTAGAACAAACTTCATCATTAGCTAGCTTGGTAGTTGCATACATGGAGGAATCAAAATAGTAGCCAAATCAACAACATCAAAGGATGTAACAGAAGGGGACCCACCAAAAGGAATGTTTGATCTAGAAATCTTTTTGTTACTCACATTTTTGTCATTTTGTGATAGTTGTATGCAAATATCTCTTATCAAAGACACCTACCAATTCTCTTAGCCTAAAGCTTGTTGCATCTCACATTATATAAGTGAGATTCTAGGGCTAGAGAATGGTCTGATTTCTAATGCTTTTAGTCAAATACTTAGTTTTTTTTTAGTCCAGTAATTTGAGCAAGTTTTACGATGTATTTTCTCTGTAAATTTATAAGAATACATTAATATAGAATGATCTCTATGTTTCTTCCTAAGGTCATTATGAGTTTATTGCAAGTGTATAAAATTTTTAAAGAAAATGAATACAAATTATGAGTTGTCCCCATATCAGCTATTTTTGAATTTTTTCTCCTTTTGGTTAGTTATCTTGATGTTGTATGAGTAAAAGCTTGTGTGATTGAATGCAATCCATTTAGGTTGTATATATATTCATCACTACTACTAGTTCAATGGATTAAGTAAAAGCTTTGATTAATTTGATAAGGTTGCTACAGTAATAGGAAGGATGTTTTGAATGATAAATTCTAGTAAGAATTTTTTATGATATTTTTTGTAAAGCAACAAATCAGATCTATAGATTTGCAGTAGACTCTAAACCATAATGGATTAGGCACTAGTCAAATTGATTCAACTGGAAGAGAAATAGATCATAAATGGGTATCAAATGCAAAATTATGATCAATTTTACTTTTATTTCCTAAAGATTTTCAAAGTTGGTCAATAATTATTGGCATGTTTTAGCCTTAGTTTTCCACTATTGCTAAACCACTTGCATATCTATAGAAGAAATTTGGCCAAGTCTATTATAAGGGATGTGTTTATTCAAAATGCCAAAACCATGCATGTATTTGAGAATTTGAGATAAAAATTAGAATGAAACTAAAATAATTCTCATACAGTATCTTCGAGTCTTGAATCATCCCTAGGTACACCGGCCATGGTTTTGTAGAGCCTAAAGAGTAGAAAACCACCCTTGGTTTTGTTGAAGTTGGGTCTGAATGGTTTACACATGTAATTACTAATAGGAATTGGTTAATCCTTAGGATATGTGAGTACTATCAATTTGGTATTGAACCTTTGTTGTTCAATAGTTTTAAAACACCAACACTTCTAAGGGCCATAACTTTTGGCCTACATCTCCATTCTTCTCAAAAATTTCCACGTGGCTTCATTTTGAGAAGCTATTTTTTTAGATACTTGTATTTGGCTTCATTAGGAGAAGTTTTTTGTATAGAAACTCGCAACTTTCTTCTTATTGGGACCTTTTGAGTGTTCGATGAGGTGTGTTCTTAATGTTGGAGTGCTCTTTACTTGCTTGTGTAGTTTGAGTACTCAATAAGGTGTATTTTGAGTATGTTAAAAAGCTAGATGTTAGGTACAACTATACCAACATTAGTGCATCAGATCCCATCAAAACTCTACAGTTAAGTGTGATTGGGTTAGAGTAGTACTAGTATGGGTGACCTCCTAGGAATTCATGGTGTTGCACCCTTTTTCATTCTTTGGTCCGGGCATCGTATTACTTACGTTGGAGTTTTGTTTATCGAAACCCCTTTTCAATCATGCATCCTCCCTTTTATTCTTGCTCCCCACTTTTTGTCTCAAAACACAATTTTATCCTCTAGTACATTCTATCTCCCCCAAGTCTATTTCTTGTCTTTTGGGTGTTGGAAAGTGGCATCTCTAACTTACAACTTTATGAAGTCAATGATGCACTTGGAGTGTTGGATGGGCCTCTGTGCTCATCTTCTTAATACTTGATTTCTGAGTACCTAATAAGGCATATTCCTAATTTTGGAGCTCTTTTTACTTCCTTGTGCATTGATAGTTCTGAGTGCTAGATAAGGTACATCCTAGATAACATGCATTCTAATGCATGCGATAAGGTTGGGGCAAGAGGATTTGATGTTGGGTGTGATCATACCAACATTAGTCGACCAAATCCCATTAGAACTTTGTAGTTAAGTATACTTGAGGTGGACAGTACTGGGATGGCTAACCTCCTTAGAAGTCCTATTGTTATACCCTTTTCTTACTTTTTAGAGCCTCTGGTTTAGTTATTATTATATTCATAATTCCATTTTGGTTCTCAAGGCCTATTTTCAATCATGTTTCCCCACTCTCTATTTCGATCCTGATTTAAGTCCATTTTAGGTCCCTGAGCCTACTTCTCATCTTCGAGGTGTAACAGAGTTACTTCCCTAACCTTGCAATAGTGAAAAGTCAATGACTCATTCCCAGCCCTGGAAGGGCACTTGTGTCTTTCTTCCTATTGGTGCCTTTTGAGTGCTAGATGAGGCACATTCTTAATGTTGAAGTTCTTTTTACTTGCTCATTCATTTTGAGTGCTTGATAAGGTACATTCTAAGTGCTAGATATGAGATACTAAACATGACCATAAAATGATGTTCCTCAAAACATTATTCTCCATATGGCCAAAACTGTTGATATAATAATTGATTCTTATAATGACAATAAGCTTAAAATATTGGGAAATTGATTCAAGAACTTTTGAGGATCGTAACTTTTGACCAGCATCTTTGTTCTTCTCAAAATTTTCCACGTGGCTTCATTAGAAGAAGTTTTTTTATAAACTTGTATTTGGCTTCATTAGGAAAAGTTTTTTGTATATAAACTCATACCTTTCTTCCTATTGGCACCTTCTATATGCCAGATGAGGTGTGTTCTTAATGTCAGAGTTCTCTTTACTTGCTTGTGCAATTTGAATACTTGACAAGGTGTATTTTGAGTGCTTGATAAGCTACATCCTAGATGAGGTGCATTATGATGTATGTAGTAAGCTCAGGGCATAAGACATAGATGTTGGATGTGATCATAACAACATTAGTGCATCCGATCCCATCAGAACTTCATAATTAGGCGCTCTTGGGTCAAAGTATTACTGGGATGGGTGACCTCCCAAGAAGTCTAGGTGTTGCACCCTTTTTCAATCTTTGGTTTGGGAATTGTATTACTTATATTGGATCTTTGTTTCTTGAAACCCCTTTTTAATCATGCATCCTCCCTTTTGGTCTTGCTCCCCATTTTCTATCCCAAAACATGATTCCATCCCTGAGTCCATTCTAGGTCCCTCAAGTCTATTTCTTGTCTTGCCAATGTTGAAAGTGGCATCTCTGACTTATAATTTTAAAAATTTAATGGTGCACTTTGAGTGTTGGATGGACATCTGTGCTCATCTTCCTCACACTTACCGTTTGAGTATTAGATAAGACACATTCCTAATTCTAGAGCTCTTTTTACTTCCTCGTGCATTAATAGTGCCTTATAAGGCATGTTTTGAGTCCTAGAAAATGTTCATCCTAGATAAGATGCATTCTAATGCAAGTGCTAAGGTTAGGGCAAGAGGGGTTGATGTTGGGTGCGATCATACCAGTGTTAGTGGACTAGATCTCATCAAAACTTTGTAGTTAAGTGCACTTGGGCTAGAGTAGTATTGGGATGGGTGACCTCCCAAGAAATCTTGGTGTTTCACCCTTTTCTTACTTTTTAGAGCCTTTGGTTCTGTTATTGTTATATTCACACAACAATTTGGTTCTCAAGGCCCATTTTTAATCACACTTACCCATTCTCCATTTTGGGTCCTTGAGCCTACTTCTCATCTCTCAAGTGTAACGGACTTGTTGCTTCAACCTTGCAATAGCACAAAGTCAATGACTCATTACCATCCCTAGATAGGCACTTGTGTCTTTCTTTCGGTTGGTACCTTATGAGTGCTAAAGGAGGCACATTCTTAATGTTGAAGTATTTTTTACTTGCTCATTCATTCCAAGTGCTTGATAAGGTATGTTGTAAGTGCTAGACAAGAGATACTAAACATGACCATAAAATGACATTCCTCAAAAAATATTCTCCATATGGCTAAAATTAGTAATATAATAATTGATTCTTATAATGACAAAAAGCTTATAAGATTTAGAAATTGATTCAAGAATTTTTGAGGGTCATAACTTTTGACCTACATCTCTGCTCTTCTCAAAATTTTCCATGTGGCTTCATTAGGAGAAGTTTCTTTTTTAGAAACTCATGTATAGCTTCATTAGGAAAAGTTATCTATATAAAAACTTGCACCTTTCTTTCTATTGGCACCTTTTGAGTGTCGAATGAGGTGCGTTTTTAATGTTGGAGTGTTCTTTACTTACTCGTGTGGTTTGAGGACTTGACAAGGTGTATTTTGAGTGCTAAATAAGGTGAATCCTAGTTGAGGTGCATTATGATGTATGTACTAAGTTCAAGGCACAAGAGTTAGATGTTGGGTGTGATCATACCAGTATTAGTGCACTAGATCCTATCAGAACTCCATTGTTAAGCATGCTAGCATCAAAGTAGTACTCAGGTGGATGACCTCACAGGAAGTCCCAGTGTTGCACCCTTTTTTAGTCTTTCGTTTGGGCATTGTATTACTTACACTAGAGTTTTTTTCTCAAAACCCCTATTCAATCATGCATCCTCCCTTTTGGTCTTGATCCCCAATTTTTGTCTCGAAACTTGTATTCATCCTCGAGTCCATTTTGGGTCCCCCAAGTCTATTTCTTATCTTGCGTGTGTTGCAAAGTGGTATCTCCAACTTACAATGTGTTGGTAAATAGATATTTCTTTGAACAAAAATCCTAAAATAACCCTTATTCACCCAAAAATGAAGACATAATAAACCACCAATAGTTGGGTCACTTTGTCATTGTCTTGTGCAAACACCCTCTAAATTTTACAAGGTATAGCTCCCCAATTTTAATATACAAAGAATAGAATTTAAGGAATGCTTTTATCCTGAAAGAAAAGGCTACCCACACTATTCTTAGATATTGGGAAAATTATTATAAATGAAATAGAAAGAAAAGACTCAACATACGTCAATGGAAACATACAATCATCTCAACCATTTATGCACTCAAAAAGGAAGAGAAAGATTAAACAAAAAGGAATAAATGAATATTGTAGTAGAATTTGATTCCATTATTCAAACTTGATTCATAACTAAACCAAGAATGAGAACAATTTGAAGTACAAAATCTTCAAAATGATAGAATCCTCATTCAACTCAAAAACAATACTATTTTTGAATACTGTTGACAACCAAATTATTTTTAAAAAGTTAAAGAAGAAACTAGAATGAATAGTTCTAAATATAATCAAAATTTTCCCCCTTTACATAGTCTAAATTTTCTTAGAATATGCAACACAAAATCTGCAAAAATAGTAGAATCTTCAGGACTCTCCACACCCAGAAAGGAGAAGCACATCGTCTACTCTTTTTAGAAAAGAAAGAAGCCCTTTAAAATTGAGAAAATTCCCTATAAATAATCTCCCATTCCCCTCTCTTTTTCTTTTTTTATAACTTTTTGGTTATTAAAATTGGTTCATGGTAACCGAACACATTGATTTTAAACTTTCTATAAAAAAAAATTTAAAGATCATTGAAATTTCCATGGTTATTTATAATGTTTATATTTAAAAAAAATATTATAAGTGATATTTTATAACAATTTGGAATCATGAGATGTTTAGTTTATTCATCTTCAGGGGACACTCTGAGTTGATTTGAAACCTCAAATTGGAAGCATTATTGTTCATATATTCAACATTGTGTCTTCAACTACAATTCACCTAGTTGACTTCCACTATGTCCTAACAATGGATATTGTGATCAGCACTTAACACATCTTGAGTGTCAACCATGTTTACTTGACACTTGGTATATATATCTTGAACATATTTTGAGCCATGAATTCATTGACATTTTGTTAAACATGCATCTGTCATCTCCAACACTTTTAACATACTCGTTTCCATGCCTTGAATATGTGTCATGATGCTTTTATCATGTATTAACCTATGAATTTCACCTTAAAAATCATGTCACATCATTCACCACTCAATAATGACATCTAAACTGATTCTCATACCTAGTGATCTCATCTTGCAATGAATGAATAAACTTCATCCCATCTCTCGTATCCATATCCTCATCTACATGATGGAAGAGCTCACAATTTTGTGGAATAAGTGTAGGCATGAATGTTGGATGCTATGTAAAATTTGGGGTGTCCATTCATGTGATTCTTTACTTAAAGCTTACAACATAAGAATTCCATTGCTCGAGTTTTCTCCATTAGTGTGAGTAACAACACTTTTTTGTATCAATATGCCACCTTTATCTTTACTGAATCGGGTCTTATTCTGTCAAATAGTTCATATGAGTCCTCCATTATTAAATCCCAAGATTATCATATTAATGGTAGTTTATGATCCTGCATTAAATTCTTAGGTAGGCTTTCTATGAGTGTAAGCAACTCAAATACATTTTAACAATAAACTTTTTCTGAGCTCTCTACATTATGACTTTTGGTGTTTGTGAGGAACTTTCCTAATTGTTCTCACCATCAATCTTGGTTGTTAGCAAAAGGAGATCAACACAATACCATCATTGATATTGGAGGGTGGTTTTTATCTAACACACCTTTATGCATCAAGTTTCCATTGATACTGATAACATCCATATCAATTTTTTGTTCACCAAGATTATTGAGAAATGAACTAGCAGATTTTCTTGTTGATGGTTATATATTTGTTGTCCACATCTCCATATATTGGTTTTGATTAATGATTATGCACTCACAACCACATATGGCTCAAAGTTCTATAATCTATAATCCTTGCCTAATTTCAAGATGATGACATGTATTTTCTTAATCCATAGTAATCTTGTGTGCAGTTGGTGAACTTCCAATTCATCTTCTATAATCTAGTTGATCACATTATGTCATAGAGACAAATCATTTAATCACATTCTAACATTTTAGCATTGATGCATTATTGCGGGTTTGGATTGGGCAATATTTTATAGAACTTATGAATTATTCATGGGGAGTAAATCTGATTATGCCTTTTGGATTATATCATATCATGACTTTGTGATGTTTCAAGTATATGATATAATCTCACAATATAACCTATTGTGATCATCTTTCATAGACACATCATCCAATTTAAAAATTGGAATCTTGGTCTTACCAACATTAATTGGAAAGTAATTTGGCCTTTTGTACTATATAGTGAGAGAAATGGAATTGATTTCAAAGTTGGAGTAAAGAGTTGTCACTTCCCTTAGCAATTGAAATGTGTAATATGGAAAATATTTTGAACAAAAGCCATGAGTTTTTATATAACTTGGACTGTGAACCCAAACACGAAAAACACTTCTATTTTGGATATCTGAAATTTTGAGGTTGGATTAATCACTTACACCTAAAAATCTGTATTTGGTGTTGTGAGTCTAAATTTGAAACACTAAAATTACATTTTGAATTCACATTTCTAGTTTGGAAATGGCATGCATTTGAAAATAAAGTTGGAACTTAGGCTTTGCAAAATCAAACTTTGAACCATTGAAATACTGACCCTTGTTCAATAGGTACAAAGTGGTTTAGAACTACTTCATACCATCTAAACTTATTTTCTTGATCTCAAGTTTTGGCACATCTGTCATTTGGTTCATTGTTATAACAATCAATCTAAATATTGCCTTCTTAAAACAAGACTCCATAAAGCATTTTCAAAATGGATTAGGGGAGACTAAGGAACAAAATATGAAAAAGATATCAAGGGGACCAAGCCACCAAGTTTTAAAATTGGTGTTAAAACACCAACACAATGTTACAAAGTTAACAATACACTTTGAGTGCTGGATGGACATATGTGCTTGTCTTCCTAATGCTTGCCTTTCGAGTACTAGATAAGGTACATTCCTAATTCTAGAACTCTTTCTACTTCCTCTTACATTAATAGTGCCTTATTATGCATGTTTTGAGTGCTAGATAATGTGTATCCTAGATAACATTCTTTCCAATGCATGCACTAAGGTCAGAGAAAGAGGGTTTGATGTTGGGTTTGATCATACTAGTGCTAGTGCATTAGATTCCATTAGAACTCACAAATTAAGCGTGCTTGGGCTGGAGTAGTATTGGGATGGGTGACCTCCTATGAAGTCCTAGTATTGAACACTTTTCTTAATTTTAAAGCCTCTGTTTCTATCATTTTTATATTCACACTGCCATTTTTGTTCTCAAGGCCCATTTTCAATTGTGCTTCCCAATTCTCTATTCCATAACCCAATTTAAGTCCATTTTAGGTCCCCAAGCCTACTTCTCATCTCCTAGTTGTAATGGAGCTATTGCCCCAACCTTGCAATAATAAAAAGTCAATGACAACTTCCCAACCCTGGATAGGCAATTGTTTCTTTCTTCTTGTTAGCACCTTCTGAGTGCTAGATGAGGCACATTCTTAATTCTGAAGTGCTTTTACTTGCTTATTCATTTTGAGTGCTCAATAAGGTACATTCTAAGTGCTAGATAAGAGATACTAAACATGAGCATTAAGTGTCATTCCTCAAAATGTATTCTCCATATGGTTGAAACCATTGATATAATAATTGATTCCTATAATGAAGAAAAGCTTATAAGATTAGGAAATTGATTCAAGAACTTCCAATGGTTGTAACTTTTAACCAACATCTCCATTCTTTTTGAAATTTTCCATGTGGCTTCATTAGGAGAAGTTGTTTTTTCTAGAAACTCATGTTTTTCTTCATTAGGAGAAGATGTTTGTATAGAAACTCCCACCTTTCTTCTTATCAGCACCTTTTGTGTGTTGGATGAGGTGTGTTCTTAATGTCAAAGTGCTTTTTACTTGCTCATGCATTTTGAGTACTTGATAAGGTGTATTTTGAGTGGTCCATATGATGCATCCTAGATGAGGTACATTATAATGCACACACTAAGCTCAGGGCACAAGAGTTAGATGTTGGGTGTGATCATACTAGCGTTAGTGCACTGCATCCCATCAAAACTCCCTAATTAAGCACATTTGGGCTAGAGTATTGCTAGGATGAGTGACCTCCTAGGAAGTTTTGGTGTTGCACCCTTTTTCAGTATTTAGTCTAGGCATCATATTACTAATGCTAGAGTTTTCTTTCTCAAAACCCCTTTTCAATCATGCATCCTCCCTTTTGGTCTTGCTCCCCATTTTCCATCCCAAAACTCAATTCCATCCTTGAGTCCATTCTAGGTCCCCTGTGTCTATTTCTCATCTTACAGGTGTTGGAAAGTGTCATCCCTGACTTACAACATTAAAAAGCTAATGATACTCTTTGAGTATTGGATGGACATATGTGCTCATCTTCCTAATACTTGCCTTCCAAGTACCAGATAAGGCACATTCCTAATTTAGGAGCTCTTTTTACTTCATTGTGCATTGATAGCACCTTATAAGGCATGTTTTGAATGCTAAGTAAGGTGAATCCTAGATAATATGCATTCTAATTCACATGTTAAGGTTAGGGCAAGAGGGCTTGATGATGTGTGTGATCATACCAGCATTAGTGCACTGAATACCATTAAAACTCTGCAGTTAAGCGCACTTCAATCAGAGTAGTACTAGAATGGGTGACCTCCCAAAAAGTCCTAGTGTTGTACCCTTTTCTTACTTTTTAGAGCCTCTAGTTCTATCATTGGTATATTCACACTGCCATTTTGGTTCTCAAGGCCCATTTTCCATCATACTTCCCCATTCTCTATTCTATATCCTGATTTAAATCCATTTTGAGTCCCCAAGCCTACTCCTCATCTCCCAAGTGTAACAAAGCTACTGCCTCAACCTTGTAATAGCTAAAAGTTAATGACTCATTCCTAACCCTAGATATGTACTTGAGTCTTTCTTCATGTTGGCACCTAATGAGTGCTAGATAAGGCACATTTTTAATGCCAAAGTGATTTTTCCTTGCTCATTCATTTTGAGTTCTTGATAAGGTATGTTTTGAGTGCTAGATAAGAGATACTAAACATGACGATAAAATGACATTCCTAAAAAAATTATTCTCCATATGGCTAAAACTATTGATATAATAATTGATTCTTATAATCACGAAAAGGTTATTAAGATCAAAAATTGATTCAAGAACTTCTAAGGGTTGTAACTTTTGACCCGCATCTTCGTTCTTCTCAAAATTTTCCATGTGGCTTCATTAGGAGAAGTTGTTTGTATAGAAGTTCAGGCCTTTCTTCCTATTGGTGCCTTCTAAGTGTTGGATGAGGTGTGTTCTTAATGCTAAAGTGCTCTTTTCTTTCTCATGCATTTTGAGTACTTGATAAGGTGCATGTTGAGTGCTCAACAAGGTGTTTCCTAGATGAGGTGATTTATGATGCATGCACTAAGCTCATGGTGTAAGAGTAAGATGTTGGGTGCAATTGTACTAGCATTAGTGCATAGGATCCCATCAAAACTCTGTAGTTAAGCGTGTTTGGGTTGGAGTAGTACTAGGATGGGTGACCTCCTGGGAAGTCTCAAAGTTGCACCCTTGTTCAGTCTTTGCTCTAGGCATCATATTACTTATGCTAGAGTTTTGATTCTTGGAACCCTTTTTCAATCATGCATCCTCCCTTTTGGTCTTGCTCCCCATTTTCCATCCCAATACTTGATTTTGTCCTCGAGTCCATTCTGGGTCCCTTGAGTCTATTTCTCATCTTGTGGGGGTTGGAAAGCGGCATCTTTGAGTTAAAACATTAAAATATTAATGACACACTTTGAGTACTGGATGGACATATGTGCTCATCCTCCTAACACTTGCTTCTCGAGTACTAAATAACACACATTCCTAATTCTGGAGCTCTTTTTACATCCTTGTGCATTGATAGTACTTTATAAGGCATGCTCTAAGTACTAGATAAGGTGCATCCTAGATAACATGTGTGTGTTAAAATGTTGACACACTTCTATGAGTCATTATACCCAAGATTGCTCAAGAGTGAGGTCTTGAATAGCAACTCATAGCTCTCTATTCATGGAGTGCAAGGGTTTGTAATGGAGGCCCTTTGTTTGACCTAGTTTGTGTCCATGCAAGTATACCATAAAATGAGAAATTCAAAGATCAAAATATACATGCAAATGAAGACACAAGCTAATCTAAATGATACCAATACAAAGCAATGCAAGAAATGAGATCTATTCTATGAAAGGGAATAACAATGCAAGATTAACCTGTGAAAACAAATATGGACCTAACCTAATATGAAAATGCAAGGATGAATCATGATGATGGAGGCCATGGATGCATGAGAGAAGAAGACAAGAAGATAGAAGTTCTCCAAAAAAAAATTTAATGCTCAAACTCCTTCTCCAAAAATCACTCTCCAAACCTGCAACATAACAGTAGCATAATCGTGGATATCAAAAATGAGGAGATGGATCTCCCTTATAAAGAAGAATGGATGATTAAGATTAAGAGGCAATAAGATTTAATCAAGGGAGGAGAAAGAATGATCTATGTGAGATAAAATTCTGCCAATGATAAAAGAGGAGGAAAATTAAATGGAATCCCACTTAGAAATATGTGCATTTAAGTGTAGAGGAAATAAGAATTTATTTAATAATTATTTATTTAATTTCCTTTTTCAAGTGAGATTTTATTTCATTAAATTGTGAGCCTTTCATCAGGGAGATCTTGGTTTCAAATCTACTCGAGATTAACACATAATAATAAATAATTTAATAACAATAATAATGACTGATAAATTATCTAGGCTTTGGTTGATTACCTATCTAAAAATTAAAAATTAAATAGGAAATGTATAATTAAATTAAAAGAAGGGTTTTTCTCTTAAGTAATTAAATGTGGATTAATTATTTAATTAATAGAGAGGTTTTCTTTTAATTCAATAAGACTTAGGATAAAATGATCCAACCTTAGGAAATGCTGAAATAATTGAATTAATTATAATTTGATCAAAGAAATTGATATGGATTGATTTAATAAAATATTTCAAACCATAGATTTAGGAAATTTGATAAGTTGAATAATGGGGCCCCATAGTCTAGGCAACCATTTTATGGTGCATACATTTGCCCCTCTTTGACTAATGTGTGATCAATTTGGGAACACATATAGTCAAAGAAAGAAATTGAAGTGTGAGATTGATTTGGGATCACAAAAAAACCTAGGTGTGTGGTCAATTCGGGAACGCATTAGAACAAAGAATACAAATAAATTTTGACTTTAAAAAGTCAAAGATAAAATTGATAAAACTGAATCAAGGATTAAAGTTGATAGGTATTTCTCCCTCATAATCAAAATTGAAATGAGATAGAGGAGAAACAAAGAATTGATAAATTTGATCAAATCGAACAAAAGATAAAATTCTTGATGTGAGATGAAAGATATAAGAATCACAGAACCAAGGTAGATCATCAAACATGAAATAGTATGCCCCAAATTTGAATTAGAAGAAAAGAAGTGGGGCGAAAGTGAATGGAAGGTAGAAATTTGGAAGATGTGGAAAGAAATAGAAAAAAGAAAAGAAATTTTTTTGAAAGAAATAGAATGCCTCAAAATCAAATAACTGTTTATGATAGAAATTTTGATTGAGATCACGAAAGAAGATAAGGAAATAAAGATCAAAACATGACCATAGTTGATTAAAATTCCACAAGAAACATGAAGGGAAAACCCTCTCAAACTCATAATGCGGCCTAAAAATGCAAACTAACATGAAGTCTAATAATGTAAGCTACATGAAAATAAAAAAATGTTATTGCAATAGAGCAATGTAACATAGATTTTTGTGTTCATCATTCATTAGAAATGTAAAAGAACTTATTTTTATCATTGGGCCATTATTAACAGACATCAAAAAAATCACACAATCATCACTAGTCACAGGTGCAACTATGAAGATATGAATGTGATTTATATTGGATTGGAATGTGGAAAGATTCTAACATAAGCATCAAAGACATAAAGGTCAAGTTGACTTCGATGTTAGCTTACCCAATTTAATGTAGCAAAACCATGCTTGCATCAAGGCATAGATGCCAAGATGACCATAAGAATGGTTGTGCAAAAGCATTCAAGGATGATGCCTCAAATCTTCTAAGTGTTTCAAGGAAACAAAAAGATACACTCTAGAGTTTCAAGACACCCACAAGTGGAAAACAAATAAAAACATGCCCCATGCCCCAAGTCCTCTAGCTATGCATCTCGGAGAGACTTATCAAACAAGGACACTCAACAAAAATCAATAATAGTCAACACATAAAGAAAAGATCATGACATAGTCAAGCATTAAGTGTTTATGTTTAAAAATTTAAGTGTGTTAACTAATACTAGGTTCTGAGGATAAGGTTCAAATGCTTGCAAGTAGGTAAGATCACATGAAAAAATTGGGTAAGACCAAACTAATAAGTGTTGAAAAACACTCTATCTCATGGGTTGTATTGAAAAATATAGTTGGGGTGCTATTGAAAAACACCATTTGTGAGCTGTCCTAAAGACTAACATAGCCAAGAGACCAAAGCTAACACAGTTATGCCCTTAGACAAAGACAAATACCAATTCCATACTAAGGAAATGAGGACAAGGAATGATGGAGAAAGGCTAAGTGTCAAAGACATGTGCTAAGAAACAGGGGTACAAAGGCCTCAAGTAGCGCTCATTTCCAAGTTTTCACCACTTGGATTATTATTATTTTTTAAAATTCTTTTTTGGAATATATAAATTTTTGGAGATACATCAAAGCATTTATTAATAAGATGATTATTTCTTTAGGATATTTTCCAATTTTTAGAATTTTGATAGTATATCATTTTTTTGTATTTTATTTAGGATCAATAAATATGTACAAAGATGCCCCTAGATAGAATGGGAATCATGGATAGAACTCCTTTAGGTGGAAGATATTGATAGGATTAGGGAGTTTCTATCCCTCTATTGTAGATAGTAAATAGGCACCAAACCCAAAAATTGTTGTAATAATATAAGGTCCAAGCCAATTAGGTTCAAATTTACCCTTTTTATCTATATTTTGTTGATTTTTAGGATTTTCATGTAATACAAGATCTCCCACTTGGAATTCTCTAGGGTGAACCTTTTTGTTGAATGCTTTTGACATGCACTTTTGATAGACCTTCATATGGTCAAATGATGCTCGGTGTTTCTTCATCTAGAAGTTGTAACTCTTGAATTCTCATGGTGTGGTAGTCTTCATCTATAACTAGACCTTTGAGGGAAACTCTAAGTGAAGGAATCTCAACCTCTAAAGGTAACACTGCTTCAGCACCATATGTAAGGGTAAAAGGAGTAGCCCTAGTAGGAGTACGAATACTAGTTCTATAGGCCCACAAATCTAGATTTATCTATAAGTGCCAATCTCTACCATTCTAGGAAGTAAATGGAGGACCAATGTTTTTTATCTTGAAATGCTTAAAAATTTGTTTAAGGTCCTTATTTTTAAACTGGCCTCCATTGTTAGTGATAATCTCATAAGGAACTGCATATTTATAGATAATATGATTCAGAATAAATAGAGAAACAATCTTGCCTAAGGTAATGGAAAGTGGGATAGCTTCTACCCATTTAGTGAAGTGATAAGTAGTAGTGATAATAAACTTCTATCCACATGATGAGTTGGGATGAATCTTCATAAAAATATCAAAGGCCCAATGTTTAAATGGCCACTGAGAGATAGAAGGAATGAGTTCCCTGCCTAGAGCATGTATTGAGTTACCATATTTTTGACACTTTTCACATGACTTTGCAAAGGCTACCACATCAATTTGCATCATGGTCCAATAATACCCCACCCTAAGCAACCTTCAAGCCATGAAAATACCATTATAATGTCCCCTATAGATGCCCTCATGGATGTCAACTAACACTTGATCAGATTCTTCCTTTTCTAAGCATCTAGGAAGTGTTCCATCTAGACCCCTCCTATACAAATCACTAGAGATAAGGGAATGGTGAGAGGCATTCCAAATAAGGTTTCTACATTCAAATCAATAAAAGGTTTTAGGTATAACATCATCATGAAGGTATGAGTAAATGGCACCATAACAAGATGACTGACAACTAACAAGGTAATAAATTAGCATGACTTTCTTGGGAATCATAGATAGGGTGATGTAGCTCTTCCACCAAGAATTGAAATCTTGATTCATGTTTCTCTAATTGAAGAAGCGAAGCAAGTGTAGCCATAGCATGAGCTACTTTATTTTTTCTCTAGGGATTTGCTAAAATGAGAAAAATGTGAAATAGTCTCTCAAGGAATCAACCATTTTCTTGTAAGGTACCAATTTCTCATTTTTTGTTAAATAATCATCATTAACTTGCTTGATTATCAACTGTGAATCCCCATAGATGTGTATATCTGTAATTCTCCATTCTATAGCCATATTAAGTCCATTTGTTAAAGCTTCATACTTAGCAATGTTATTTGTACATGGTAATAATAACTTTTAAGATTTAGGAATCATGTACCCATGAGGAGAAACAAACAATACACAAACTCTGGAACCATTTTGCATATATCTATCTTAAAAATAACTAGGGAGATGATCAAGTGCCTCATCCTTAAGTGTGTCAAAGAGGTTTTCACCCTCAGATACATCATTTCTTTTTACTTTTTTGGTTCTAACACTGCCACATAGTGGTTTTGGCCATTAGAACTCCTATTATTTTTATTTTCTTTTCTTTTTATTTTTCAACTAAGGTACTTGATGTCTGACTCTGTCATATTGGTAGTTGGTTCACTAGTGGAAGAGACTACAAGTTCAATGACATTCAAATAGTAGGCTGTCTCATAATCATTTTGAAACATTAAAAGCTTAGGTTTGTGATTGCATTGGGACCATTCAATCAAATTAGGATGGACAATGGGTCAATCAATGATTGGTTCAAGGTTATGAATATGAATGATATCTTTGGTGACTGAAGAGTCAAAGTCCATCAAGTAACTTCCTAAACAACCCAAATCAGGATTCATCCTTACAAGTGAAGAATTATACACTAAGGTAACATGTGAGTTCAAATCATCTAATCCTACAATTGAATCATTGACTAACTCAGGTTGAGAATTATATGTATGAACAATATCAATATCCATATCAACTATAGAAGGCTTCGAGAGGGAGTTCCATTCGTACTCGTTGGAATCTATTTTTGAATCTTGACTAGGATGCTTACACTATTAAGGCTTGGGATGCCTAGACATGGAAGCCTTAATATCATCAAAGGTCACACTCTCTTGTTCTAAATTCACAACTGTCTCATGAGATATTGGACTATCTAAATCACCCCAAAGGAGATTAGTAAAAGGGACCCAATCTTCACACATATCTTGTTGATTTTCCAAATTAGGTATGTACTCTTATTCTTCTTCACTATCCAACTTATCAAAGATAGGAGCAACATTCTTATTGTGATTCACATATCCTAGGCTAACTAGCTTCTTAGACTTGTTTCCAAAAAGACCATGATCAAGGGGTTTGACTCTAGCATCCAATCTATTACTAGGAGGGCCATGTCTAGGATAGCCCATCTTCTTGACAAAAGTATACCCTCTTCCATAAGCTTTGGGGGAGGGAGTGAAGTTCTCATTGTGCATATACTTCTCTTCTCTATAAATCCAATCTCTAATAACCACATCTTATTTGTTTTCTTGAATAGGCATTGTTGACTATACAAATGTGTCAAATAATGTCATAGCTGAAGTGGAAGGTTTCATCTCCTATGAATGCTTACCATAAGACCCAGGTGAAATTGGTAATGTTGCAAGGAAGTTAATTTGATACCCCCCCATGCCAAGGTCTATGAATTTGAACTCGTCTTTACATTCAGCTAAAGTTGCATCAAAATCATCTTCTTCTCTATTTAGGTGAACATGAGTACTTTTTGAAATCAATTTAATAGACAAAGTATTATCCCTAGGTATAAAAATCTTTTTTCTATTGCAAGAGAACTTAAGACACTGATGATAAGTAGATGACACTTCTTGCATATCATGAATCCATGGTCTACCAAGTAAAATATTGTACGCAAGGGATCCAACATCAACTATTTGGAATAAAATATCTTTTGCAATAGGACCAATCCTAATGAGAACAATGGCCAACCCCTTTGAACTTCTCTCTACCTCATCATAGGCTTTGATAATAATCTTCCTTCTAGTATCAATAACTTTTTTCAAAATAACCTAATTTCTTTATAAGACTCAAAGAACAAATTTTAAGCCTAGTACCCCCATCTATCAACATGCTCTTAACACGGGTTCTATGGATCATGGCCTCCATATGAAGGGAAAGATTGTATAGATGGCTCAAAGATTTCTTATCTTCCTCTAGAAAGGAAAGGTAATGAGGGATAGAAATATGATTAACCATTTTTTGGAATTGATCGACATCTAAATTGTTGGGGACACTTGCCATGCACAAAGCATCCTCAAGGACTTGTTTGTGTCTCTTAGACAACTCTAAAATCTCAAAGATTGAAATTTGAGTGGTGGTTCTTTGCAAATTGATCACAAAGATTATAATTTAACCTATTATTAACCACTTTGAAGGAACATACTTGGATTGAATTTTTTTTGGCTTACTTGGTTGGTTTGAACTAGGTCCTTTGACAACAAGGGGACCTTGACTTCATGTCACAACATTAAGACTTTGGGATGACACTTGCTTAGGTTTACTTGACTAGTTTGAATTGGGTCCTCTAATGACAAGGGCACCTTGAGATGGCTCTCTAGAGTGAGCACCCCTTAGCACCAAAATAGGTTTTTCACCAAGGATAAGAGTGCTCAAATTTAAATCATAACCACTAGGATCTTTATCTTCCATCATCTTGACATTTTCTTCTACAACCTCAAGCATATTAACAACATTTTTTTCATTTGCATAAGTGTAATTGATTTCAGCCTTGTCATTCTTAGGTTGGGAAGCTTCCTCTTTCCCATACTTGGGAAAAGGCTCTTTGAATATTGTATGATCAACATTGGTATTTAATCTATATATTTCAAGTTTTCTATTTTGACTGAGATCTTGAACAATATGCTTAAATCTCCCACAATTTTCAATATCGTGTCCAATGTCATTGTGAAGTTTACAATAGGCCTTCTTATCCCACCACCATGGTTTAACTTTAGGTATGCACAACTTTGTAGTATTATAAGGGTGCACAAGATTATGAGCAAGGAGCTTCATGAATGTCTCTTCATATGACTCACCCAATTGTGTAAAGTTATGTTTCTCTCCTTTAGGCTTTTCTTTATATCTTGGCTTGTTACTTTGTTGATTGGCACTATCCAAAAAAAGAACAAATTGGTATTTAGGCTTAGAGGAATCCAAATCTCCATCATTAACCACTTGTATGTTCTTAATCCAATATGTGTTCTTTCATTTATCCTTATTAGTGTTGTTATTCTGACCATTGTTGTTTTTGTTTCTATTTTTTTCAAAATACCTTGCTCTCTCAAAACATCCTCAATTCTAAATGCAGCTTCAACCATGGTATCAAAGGACTCAAAAACCATCTTCTTAACTATGTACTTCATCTAAGGAACCATGTTACTAATGAGGATTTCAATCTTTTCTTTCTTAGGAATAGTCCTAGAATAGTGAGAGCACTATCATCTCCATCTTTGCAAGAAAGTAACAAAGGATTCTCCTTGATTTTGTTTTGTGCGACATAAGTCCAATAGTGAGATAGATCATGAAAGATTGTATGCAAAGTGCTTATCAAATCTCTAAATTAACTTAGGGATCATCTTAATAGGAGGAGGTATATTGGTAAATCATTCCATTGCTTGACCCTTAAGACTCGTTGGAAATAATCTCATAAGATATGAATCCTCATGATGAAACTCAAGTACAGATCTGACGCACATGATCATTTGAGTCCCTATTTCCATCATATTTTCCATATTGGGGAATCTCAATTATTCTAGGAAAATATTTCATGTCAACACTCTTATCAAAAGGATTAGGACAAACTAAATCAAGTGAAAAAGAACTCTTGGGTGTTGATATTTGCTTTAGTTGTCTCTTCAATTGGTCAATTTCTTCTTTCATAGAGGGATCATGCTTTTGAAATTTTTTTTCTACATCAAAGTTGTAAGGGACCTTAGTGCCCTTGTTGATTAAGTTTTGGAACCATGCATCTCTATTTTATTCCATATATGCTTCCATATATTTCTAAAAATATGGGTCATATCGCACAGCCATGAAAACATAAGAATTTGCAGTCAAAGTTTGAGATACCACCTCATGTGCTAAAATTTTGACACACTTCTATGAGTCATTATATCCAAGATTGCTCAAGAATGAGGTCTTAGATGGCAGCTCATAGCTCTCTATTCATGGAGTGCAAGGGTTTGTAATAGAGGCCCTCAATTTGACCTAGTTTGTGCCCATGCAAGTACACCATAAATGAGAGATTCAAAGATCAAAATATACATGCAAATGAAGATGCAAGCTAATCTAAATGATAACAGTGCAAAGAAATGCAAGAAATGAAATCTAATCTGTGAAAGGAAATAACAATGCAAGATTAATCTATGAAAACAAATATGGACCTAAGCTAATATTAAAATGCAAGGATGGATCATGATGATGGAAGCCATGGATACATGAGAGAAGAAGATAAAAAGATAGAAGTTCTCCACAAAAATCTTTAATGCTCAAACTCCTCCAAAAATTGCTCTCCAAACCTGCAGCATAATAATAGCATAATCATGGATGTCAAAAATGAGGAGAGGGTTCTCCCTTATAAAGAAGAATAGATTATTAAGATTAAGAGACAATAAGATTTAATCAAGGGTGGAGAAAGAATGAACCGTGTGAGATAAAATTTCACCAATGAGAAAAGAGGAGGAAAATTAAATGGAATCCCACTTAGAAATATGTACATTTAAGTGTAGAGGAAAAAAGAATTTATTTAATTTCTATTTATTTTATTTCCTTTTTCAAGTGGGATTTTATTTAATTAAAAGGGAGAAAGTTCTATTAATTAAATAGGAAATATTTAATTAAATTAAAAGAGGGATTTTTCTATTAATTAATTAAATGTGGATTAATTATTTAATTAAAAGAGAGGTTTTCTTTTAATTAAATAAGACTTAGGATAAAATGATCAAACCTTAGGAAATATTGAAATAATTGAATTAGTTACAATTTGATCAAAGAAATTGGTTTGAATTGATTTAATAAAATATTACAAACCATTGATTCAAGAAATTTGATAATTTGAAAATTGTGGTCCCCATAGTCTAGACAACCATTTTAGGGTGCATACAACATGATTTCTAATGCACATGCTAAGGTCAAGGCAAGAGGGTTTGATGTTAAGTGTCATCATACCAGTGTTAGTGCATCGAATCCCATCAAAACTCCACAGTTAAGCATGTTTGGGCAGGAGTAGTACTAGGATGGGTGACCTACTATGAAGTCCTAGTGTTGCACCCTTTTCTTACTTTCTAGAGCCTTTGGTTCTATCATTGTTATATTCACAATACCATTTTGGTTCTCAAGGCCCATTTTTAATTAGGCTTCCCCATTCTATGTTCCATACTTTGATTTAAGTCCATTTCAGGTCCCCAAGCCTACTTCTTATCTCCTAGGAGTAACAGAGCAGTTGCCCCAACCTTGCAATAGTGAAAAGTCAATGACTCATTCCAAGCCCTGGATAGGAACTTGTGTTTTTCTTCTTGTTGGCACCTTCTAAGTGCTAGATGAGGCACATTCTTAATGTCAAAGTCCTTTTTACTTGATTGTTCATTCAGAGTGCTCGATAAGGTACATTTCAAGTGCTAAATAAGAGATACCAAACATGACCATAAAATGGCATTCCTAAAAAAAGTATTCTCCATATGGCTGAAACTATTGATATAATAATTGATTCTTATAATGATTAAAAGCTTATAAGATTGGGAAATCGATTCAAGAACTTCTGACAGTCGTAACTTTTCACCCAAATCTCCGTTCTTCTCAAAATTTTCAATGTGGCTTCATTAGCAGAAGCTATTTTTTTAGAAACTCACATTTGGTTTCATTAGGAGAAGTTGTTTATATAGAAACTTGTGTCCTTCCTCCTATTGGTGCATTCTTAGTCCCGGATGAGGTGTGTTCTTAATGCTAGAGTGCTCTTTCCTTGCTTGTGTGTTTTGAGTACTTGATAAGGTGCTTTTTGAGTGCTCAATAAGGTACATCCTAGATGAGGTGCATTATGATGCATGCACTAAGCTTAGCATGCTATAGTTAGATGTTGGGTGCCATCATACCAGCATTAATGCACCAGATCCCATCAGAACTCCACAGTTAAGCGCGCTTGGGCCAGAGTAGTCCAAGGATGGGTGACCTACTAGGAAGTCTCATTGTTGCATCCTTTTCTTACTTTTTAGAGCCTTTCATTCTGTCATTGTTACATTCACACTCACATTTTGGTTCTCAAGGACCATTTTCAATCATGCTTCCCAATTCTCTATTTCATACCTTGATTTAAGTCCATTTCAAGTTCTTGAGCCTACTTCTCATCTCCCAGGTGTAGTAGAGTCACTGCCCTAACCTTGCAATAGCAAAAATTCAATGACTCATTCCCATACATCGATAGACACTTGTGTCTTTCTTCCTCTTAGAGCCTTTTGAGTGCTAGATTTAGCACATTCTTAATGTCGAAGTCTTTTTTACTTGCTCATTCATTCTGAGTTCTCGATAAGGTAAATTCTAAGCAGGAATAACTTTAAGGAACCCCCCCCCCCCCCTCCCAAAATTTATAAAATTGTGGCAAATCACATGTCATTTGGGTGAAAAAAAAATTAATAGTGTTGGCGAATTATGTGTCAACCAATGGATATTTGGTAGCGAATTTTTTAATAGTTTAGACAATTTTTATAAAATAATGGCGATTATAATTTATGTTTTTAATAAAATTATTAATATAGATGGTGAATTATGTTTTGAAATATGGATATTAGTTGGCAAATATTTTAATAACCGATACATTTTTTATAAAAAAATGGCAAAATTATTTTCCAAATAATTGAATTAATTTATTTGTTATCGTGAATGGTTTTTGGAAAATTATAGTTGGTATGGCTATTTTCAAAAGATGGGAAATAAGTAGCCTAACCTAACATACCAACTTACATAAATTATTGGCAACTAGCAAGTGGCAAGTGGAAAGTGATGATTTAAAGACATGGTTGTTTGACCATACATTATGGAAGCATAATATTTGCCACTACCACTATAATTATGTTAAATGTGAGAACTCAAACTGTCTGATGATCCAAGATCAATGGCCGAGGTTTAATTTTGACCACATTTCTTGAAGGAAAAAGAATTGTCAAGGTAGTCACTGGAATGTTGACAAGTATCAAGGTAAGTTGTCTGTGGAGTATAGTGTACCTAAAAAGAATTAAATGCCATGTTAGTGATAGTGACATTCTCTCACTAGTACGCTACCACTAACCACACACCACTTCCCAAATTGTATAGCCAATTTTTGATAGTTTTTTATTGATAGTTACCAATACCATTGCAGTTTAGTTTATCTATAACTATATATAATAAGTCGAAAGATATCTTAATTGAACAGCTTTTCCATGTTCTTCTACTTCACTTCTTTTTGCAAAAATAGCATTAATAGAACCTTGAACTTCATCAAGCTTCATCTAAAAATTTTGAAACATATAATATTCTTCAGCATTCCTTTTATGTTGGCATTGCTCCTTTGTTTTATATCTTACCACTTTTATTTCCTTACCATCTACAGTTGAGGTTTTGTAAATCTTACCAACATGTTTCTCTATGGTATCTAGTTTAAGCTACAATTTCTTTTCCTTTTTATACTTCCAACTACAAATTGCACATTTGCATTCTACTGGTGGCTCACCTACAATTGGATTGTCCATGGGCTCAATGAATGGATACTTTTCTGCCCAATCAAATTTAAATCTCCTAGCCATCTCCAGAGTCGATTGATTCATCCTAGTACTAGTTATTTACTAGATATTCTTCTTCAAGTTCATCTTCATTAGAGATATCAGGTTCTGCAACTCCATCACTAGATTTATTAGGCTCCCCAATTTGTTGAATGGACTCTTGCGTAGGTTCAGATTATACAGGCTCCTTTGATGATGTACCTTCCTTAATTTGACCAACACTATTGCGTCTACCCCCGCCAAAGTATGAAGATATATTTATGGCTTTCATTAGCCTCTCTTGGACATCTCCACCTTCATTAGTCCTACTCCTCTTCCTATTTAAATTTGACTATGACATCATCAAATTAAGGCTGCAATAAAATACTATGGACTCATAGTTGTAGTTAGTATGGTTCTCTACTGATCACAATACTATGAAGAAGGCTCCTTACTTTGACATGTTTCAATAATGAAACTCATATATCTTAAATAGATAGCTACAAATAAATCATTTCATTTTGGTGAATGGGCCAACCATTACATATGATAAGAACTAATATTTGGCGAACCCCACATAATTTCAATTAATCGAGTGGGCAAATAGGTAGGAATTTGGGACCCCATTGTGTGTGATGCATGGCGAATTGGGTCCTAGGACAACTAAAAATTTCACATAGGAGTAAGAACCTGTGGCGAATAAGAGTAAACATTAAAGAGAAATATGGGCAAAGAACCTGACTACCAAACTGAAATTACATAATAATAGTGGTGAACATTTTGACCACTATATGAGTATTTTATAAAATTTGGGCGAACCGGTCAACTAGTATACGGTGTTTTTTTTGGCCAATTTCTATAGCTCGATCGGGACATATTTGCCAATTGCCAAATAATTGCCATTGAAAAAATCCCTGATTTTGAGTGCTAGATAAGAGGTACTATACATGACCATAAAATGATGTTCCTCAAAAAAGTATTCTCCATATCGCTAAAACTTGTTGATGTAATAATTGATTCTTATAATGTCAAAAAGCTTATAAGATTGGGAAATTGATTCAAGAACTTTTAAGGGTCATAAATTTTGACCCACATCTTCATTTTTCTTGAAATATTCCATGTGGCTTCATTAGGAGAAGTTGTTTTTTTAGAAACTTGTGTTTGGCTTCATTAGGAGAAAATGTTTGTATAGAAACCTATAACTTTCTTCCTGTTGGTGCCTTCTGAGTGACCGATGAGGTGTTTTCTTAATGCCAAAGTGCTTTTTAATTACTCAAGCATTTTGAGTACTTGATAAGGTGCATTTTGAGTGCTCGATAAGGTTTTTCCTAGATGAGGTGCATTATGATGCAAGAGTTAGATGTTTGGTGCGAACATAGTAGCATTAGTGCATTAGATCCCATTAGAACTCCATGATTTAGTGTGCTTTGGCTAGAGTAGTACTTGGATGGGTGACCTCTTGGGAAGTCATGATGTTGCACCCTTTTTTACCCTTTGGTCTAGGCATCATATTATGTACATTGAAGAATTGTTTATCAACACCCTTTTTCAATCATTCATCCTCCCTTTTGGTCTTTCCCCCTATTTTTCTTCCCGAAACTTGAATCCATCCTCGAGTCCATTTTGGGTCCCCCGAGTCTATTTCTCATCTTGCAAGTGTTGGAAAGTGGAATCTCTGACTTACAATGTTAAAAAGTTATTGACGTACTTTGAGTGTTGGATGGACATTTGTTCTTGTGTTTCTAATGCTTGTCTTTCGAGTATCAGATAAGGCACATTCCTAATTCTGAAGCTCTTTTTACTTCCTCATGCATTCATAGTGCCTTATAAGGCACATTCTAAGTGCTAGATAAGGTACATCCTAGATAACATGCATTCTAATGCATGTGCTAAGGTCAGGGCAAGAGCGTTTGATGATGGGTGTGATCATACTAGCATTAGTGCACTGGATCCCATCAAAACTCCATAGTTAAGTGCACTTGGGCCAAAGTAGTACTCAGATGAGTGACCTCCTTGGAATTATCATTGTTGCACCCTTTTCATACTTTTTAGAGCCTCTAGTTCTATCATTGTTATATTCACACTATTATTTTGGTTCTCAAGGCCCATTCTCAATCATACTTCCCCATTCTCTATTTCATACCCTAATTAAAGTCCATTTTAGGTCCTTGAGCCTACTTCTCATCTCTTAGGTGTAATGAAGTTGCTACCCCAACCTTGTAATAGCAAAAAGTTAATGACTCATTCCCAACGTTGGATAGGTATCTGTGTCTTTCTTCTTGCTGGCACCTTCTAAGTCCTAGTTGAGGCACATTTTTAATGTCAAAGTGTTGTATACTTGCTCACTGATTTTGAGTGTGTGATAAGGTACTTTCTGAGTGCTAGATAAGAGATACTAAACATGACCTTAAAATGATGTTCCTCAAAAAAGTATTCTTCGTATGGCTCAAATTGTTGATATAATAATTGATTCTTGTAAGAATTTGGTATACCTCTGATACCATGTAAGAATCTGCCTTAGGGCAAGATTCACCCAAGATTGAAGAACTCAAACACAAGCACAACTGTAGACCAAAAAAGAGTATGATCAATATATCATAGCATGTCCTAATACATCACTATGTTTAGATAAGTGTACACACTAGGAGTCTTTGTATCTAAAGGCCTCTAAGATGCATATAGAATGTGATGCAGAGTGGTTAGTAGAAGTGGTGAGATAAAGTAAAAGTCTCTTCAATAGCCCAATAACCCCACTAGAACCAAATACCCAAATGACTTAGTTTTGCTTGAAATTGACTAGGACAGGTACAAATGAGGCAAATAAGATGTTTAAGAAAGATTCAATCAATTTAAACGCTTTATACAACTCCTATCCATCAAATTCACCAAAACTGCCTTCTAGCTCCATGAGCCCCTATTAGCCCTACTGAACCAATTTTCTTCCTATTTCTCTGGCTTTTCCCAAAAGACCTGAGGAAAAAAACACACTTTTAGATACCCTTTTCAATGTTACATAACATATGCAAAATTCAATACCTACTCCTTTTGACCAAGTTTGACTTCCTTCACAATGTGCCCTCCTTAAATGGCATAAAATCAAGCATTTAATGAAGAAACTCCACATTTCCCTTATCCGTTGCACTCTAAATTTTAAAAATAGTTTTAAAATGATTTAAAATGACAAAATATGAGAGTTCTCTACCCTACTCAACTTAAATCCCTCAAAACCTCACTCTATGACTCTCAAACCCTCATTATATAGGGTTTCTTCAAACACTTATCCCCACACCTTTTGAAGACCAATTGATGGGTCACACACCTTAACTATGATGCCCTAGTACAAATCCATTCATAAAATACCTTTCTCCTTTAGACAGATTGCTCACTGTTATAACTATCCCATTAAATCACCTTGGAACACTTCATTGTTTCCTTCAATCTCGATGTCTAGACATTAGTGTTGCATCATAAAAGGTTAGATCTTTATGGTACAAGTTATAAACATTCCTCCCATGAAGTATGGGCCCTTGGATTCATGGGATATTCATCTATTTAGAGAAACCCCTTGACTGTCACAAAAAAATGCAAGAAGATTAGCCTATTTCAAGTCAGTAGACTTGAAATCTTTTCAAAACAGAGCTTAAATAAATGTAAATGTGGGAAAAATGAAACAAAGAACCTTTCTAGTTCATTTAGATATCATTCCCTCAAGAAAAGTTTAGTGAAACCATGAAATAGCACTAAAAAAAAAATTGAGATTTATTGCTCACTATTTTGGATTTCGTACAGACAGTCTTCCCTTATTGTTTTGTGCCCTAGGCATTTAATGGCCTTCTACCAAACTACCTCAACCAACTTCAAGTAGTTGGGAGGATTAATTAACTCCAAAAACATTAAAAAATAGTTTGCCTCCAAAATGATTATGTAACCATTATAGTTCAAAATTCAAATTTGGTAACTTTGCTTTCTATGCATTTTATGACTTTCCTAATTGCCTAATCTATTCTACTGACCAATGAATGGTCTAATGAACTTATTTCAATACATTTAACTATGAAACCACCTAAATCTACTCATATGTCTTTATCAACCATTACATTTCTTTTATTCCCATTACATTGTATTGTCCTTCTTATTACATTATATAGTGACCTTTAGGACTTTTATACAATTTATTGTTTTCAACATTATAATAAGCCATTATAGGCCACAAGACATCCATATTGACTCCATTTGATGACATTTGACTTTTCTTGGTCCTTGTCTTCCTCTCTTTTCCAATTGTTTTCCTAGATGCCCCTACATTAGAATGTCTCTAGAAGATGCCAAGAGATAAGCTTGACAACTAAGCACATGTCTTATCCATCATTCTAGATGAGAGGATAAGAATGACAAGGTGTATCTCAGGTAGACATGTTGTTGACACCATGTCCTTAATTAGTGTGCTAAATCCTATGTTGTAGACACTATGTGCATAAATAAGGTGTGTACTCCAGTGTTTTCAACATGACAACTCACAAGAGTTCACGTACTCCTAGGTGACTAAATAAATAAATGTTAAAATAATGCATTAACCTAAGTAAACTTAAGTAAGTAAAAATAGTAAATACTTATTACTTATTTACACCAACAAACCCGCCCCCCTCTTAAGTGAAAATTAGGGGAATGCACTTAAGCTTACAAAAAATAGGATAAAATGCATGATGGGTCTTGGCTACTAGGCCATGTTAGGTACCCATGTACATAATAAAATGTAATCTCTGATAAAGTAGAGAAAGAGGGAAAACCTCATGGGAAAAAACCTCCCCCAAAAAGAGAGATAAAAAAATAAGATGGATGGATGGATGGAGTAATCAAGACCCCCCCATTATGACATACATCAAGTATATACAAAAGAGAAATGGGAGAAGGACAAAACCTCCTAAGAGGAAAAAGTCCCCCCAAAAAGTAGAAGAAGAAGGAGACATGGTAGTCCCCTCCCTAAAAGTAGTGTGTCGACCAGTGAGAAATGCTCCAATATAGAAGTTGATCCATGACCACTAAATGATGTTCCTCCCCTTTGGAAGAAATAATGGTAGAGGTATAGGTGAGATGTGTTCCCTGTGTGTGGAAAGAATCTTGATGATGAATGGTGTCTCTAAAACCTACTCAACTATCCCTGTGTCGATATTGATGGTGGCTCCTTCCAATACTAATGAGAAGAAGTATATATCTAGAAGAGATGGATGTAGAACATGCCTCAAAGAATAGACCATCTCCTCAAATGATAAAGAGACCTCCTACAACTATTGTACATAAGGATCCATAATCACATCAATCTGTGAAGACTGATCATGTAGAGAATGCACATGAGGGTCAAAGTGAGCACTTGCCATGACTAAAGAAGGATCATCATCATCAAAGAGAAGATGTAGATCATTAATGATGTCTCCCAAATTTTCTATGTGTGACTCCATGAACAAACCTCAAATGTCTTCCAAGAACTCATCCACTGATGTAGGAGCTAGAAGATAAGGTGTACCCTATTGTGCTACATCTATCACTATGACAATGGATGAAGGGTTTGCCTCAACAAAGAGAAGATGAACATCATTGATGATGTCTCCCACATCTTCAATGTGAGACACCACAAATAAACCTACAATGTATGGAAGGAAGTCATCACATGAAGGTAAAGTAGGAAGACATAAGGGTTCCTACTACACTAAATCTAAAGAATCTATGCTGGAACAGGATTAATAGGAGCAACAAGAGCATTTGGAGGTGTGATCTCATCTGGAGAGGATGCAGCTACAACTAGAGGTATAAGATCTTCTGGGAATGGAGGAATGTGTGGATCTCCATATGTTCCCCAAATATGAATCCAATAAACATATGGATCAAATGACTTAATGCCCAAAAGTGAATCCATAACCTCCATATCCATAAAAGGAAAGAGAGTATGCCAAATGAGGGCACTTATGTCTGCATGGTAGGTAAGTCCTCTCACATATGGTAGTGCATTATGCTAACTAAGATATGGGATAACCAATTGACTCCATTCTTGATAGTTGTCTAGTGTCAAGATAATTAAATCTTCCTCTTCCATGATGGACTAATCAATGTACCTCCCAAAGATGCAAAATAAATCAAAGAACCCCCCCTAATGTATGATTTGGCACTTGCCCCTTGCCAATTTAGGGAATATTTTTTAAAGTGGTATTTCTATCCACATAACCTATAATTTGATTATAGATCTAGAAATTAGACAAAAAAATATGCACTTTCAAAAAAATGGAACCTGATTTGGAGTCTAGATGAGCCTGTACTAAGCATTTTAAGTGGCAAAAATTGAGATTTGCGAGTTGCAGCAAAATTTAAGGAATAGAGATCTCAAACCACTTGCACTAATGTGTAGATGACAAATTTCTACCCCAAAACAAAACAAAAAATTGCTCACAAAAATGAGTCTATATGAGGGAGAAATCATTGTTTGGAAATCATTGTTGTTGTTATTTTTCCTAAATTGCTCGTCACACCTCAAAAAATCAAATGACTCTAAATTTTTCCTTAGATGTCTGATTTGGATGAAAAAAAATCTAGTTTGCGAGTTTTTTGACCTTTTGAATGTGATGCAAATATCTAATTTTCACCAGTAAGCACAATCTTCACTTGCAAAAAATCTCTCCTATGGCTCGATGGCAAAAAAAAATCTAGAAAATAATGCAAATCTGAAAAAAATAGCAGAGATGTAGATGAAAAAAATGCAAATCTAAAAATTAAATGTATAGATTTGAAATGATCATACCAATTCTACAAATTGGTCCTTTGGGTGTCACTTTGCAAAAAAAATGCTACCTCACAAATGACTTTGGCCTAGGGTAGGCAACTTTATAGCCAATTTTCACCAATTCGATGTTTTGAACGTAATGGCAAGGTCAAGTCTAGTTCTAAACACTCCCAATTTTTGCAATGCTCCAGATTCTAACCAAGGTGCTGAAGCAAGAAGATGGTCTCAAATGACTATGTGAAGAGAGATTCTCCAAGAGCTCTGATACCATGTAAGAATTTTCCTTAGGGAAATATTCACCCAAGATTGAAGAACTCAAACATGAGCACAACTGTAGACCAAAAGGAGTATGATCAATATATCATAACATGCCCTAATACATCATTATTTTTAGATGAGTGTACACACTAGGAGTGCCTATATATAAAGGCCTCTAAGATGCATCTAGAATGTCTCTAGAAGGTGCCAGGAGATAAGCTTGACAACTAAGCACATTTCTTATCCATCATTCTAGATGAGAGGATAAGAATGACAAGGTGTATCTTAAGTAGAGATGTTGTAGACACAATATGCTTAATTAGTGTGCTAACTCCTATGTTGTAGACACCATGTGTATAAATGAGGTGCAAACTCCAATGTTGTCAACATGACAACTCACAAGATTGCACATACTCCTAGGTGACTAAATAGATAAATGTTAAAATAATGCATTAACCTAAGTAAACTTAAGTAAGTATAAATAGTAAATACTTATTTACACCAACAATTCCTATAATAATGAAAAGCTTATAAGATTGGGAAATTGATTCAAGAACTTCCAAGGGTCATAACTTTTGACATGCATCTTCATTCTTCTCAAAATCTTCCACGTGGCTTTATTAGGAGAAGTTGATTTTTAGAAACTCGTGTTTGGCTTCATTAGGAGAAGTTGGATGTATAGAAACTCATGCCTTTCTTCCTATCCGCACCTTTTGAGTGCCAAATGAGGTGTGTTCTTAATGTCGAAGTGCTCTTTACTTGCTCATGCATTTTTTGTACTCAATAAGGTACATTTTGAGTGCTCAATAAAGTGCATCCTAGATGAGGTGCATTATGATGCATGCACTAAGCTCAAGACACAAGAGTTAGATGTTGGGTGTGATCATACTAGTATTAGTGCACTAGATCCCATCAGAACTCCGCAATTAAGTGCACTTGGGAAGAAGTAGTACTAGGATGGGTAACCTCCCGGGATGTCTCAATGTTGCACCCTTTTTCAGTCTTTGGTCTGGGCATCGTATTATAAATGTTGGAGTTTTGTTTCTCATAATCCCTTTTTAATCATGTATCCTCCCTTTTGGTCTTGCTCCCCATTTTTTGTCCTGAAACATGATTCCATCCTCAATTCAATGCAAGGTCTTGCAAGTCTATTTCTCATCCTGTAGGTGTTCGAAAGTAGCATCTTTGACTTACAACATTAAATAGTTAATGAAAAAATTTGAGTGTTGGATGGACATATGTTCTCATCTTCCTAACGCTTGCCTTCTAAGTACCAGATAATGCATATTCCTAATTTTGGAGCTCTTTTCACTTCCTTGTGCATTAACAGTTCCTTATAAGGAAAGTTTTGAGTGTTAGATAAGGTGCATCCTAGATAACATGCATTCTAATGCATGCGCTAAGGTTAGGGAAAGAAGGTTTGATGTTGGGTGTGATCATACTAGCATTAGTGTACCATATCCCATCAAAACTTCTTAGTTAAGCATGCTTGGGCTAGAGTATTACTGGGATGGGTTACCTCTTAAGAATTTCTAGTGTAGCACCTTATTCTTGTTTGTAGAGCCTCTAGTTCTATCATTGTTATATTCACTCTGCCATTTTGGTTCTCAGGGCCCATTTTCAATCATGCTTCCCCATTCTCTATTATGTACCTTGATTTAAGTCCATTTTGGGTCCTCAAGCCTACTTCTCATCTCCCTTGTGTAACGGAGCTACTGCCCCAACCTTTCAATAGCAAAATGTCAATGACTCGTTCCCAACCTTGGATAGGCACTTGTTTCCTTCTTCATGTTAGTGCCTTCTAAGTGCTAGATGAGGAACATTCTTAATGCCAAAGCTCTTTTTACTTGCTCATTCATTCTAAGTGCTTGATAAGCTACATTTTGAGTGCTAGATAAGGGATACTAAACATGACCATAAAAAGCCCTTCCTCAAAAAAGTATTTTCCATATGGTTGAAACCATTGATATAATAATTGATTCTTATAATGATGTAAAGCTTGTCAGATTGGGATTGATTCAAGAACTTCCAAGGGTCATAACTTTTGACCCATGTCCCTGTTCTTCTCAAAGTTTTCCATGTGCCTTCATTACGAGAATTTTTTTTTTAGAAAATAAAGTTTGGATTCATTAGGAGAAGTTATTTTTATAGAAACTCACACCTTTCTTCCTATTGGCATTATCTAAGAGCCAAATAAGGTGTGTTCTTAATGTTGTAGTGCTCTTTACTTGCTCATTCATTTTGAGTACTTGATAAGGTGCATTTTGAGAGCTTGACAAGGTGCATCCTAGATTAGGTGTATTACGATGCATACACTTAGCTCAGGGAACAAGAGTTATATGTTGGGTGCTATCATAAAAATGTTAGTGCATTCAATCTCATCAGAATTCTATAGTCAGCTGTGCTTAAGCCAAAGTAGTACTAGGATGGGTGACCTCCCTAGAAATTTTGGTGTTGCAACCTTTTATAATCTTTGGTCTGGGCATCATATTACTTACATTGGAGTTTTGTTTATTGAACCCCTTTTCAATCATGCATCCTCCCTTTTGATCTTGCTCCCTATTTTCCATCCTAAAATTTGATTTCATCCTCGAGTCCATTCTGGGTCCCCTAAGTCTATTTCTCATCATGCGGGTGTTCGAAAGTGGCATCTTTGACTTGCACTGTTAAAAATTTAATGATGCACTTTGAGTGTTGGATGGACATATGTGCTCGTCTTCCTAACTCTTGCCTTTTGAGTATTTTATAATGCACATTCCTAATTCTAGAGCTCTTTTTACTTCCTTGTGCATTTATAGTGCATTATAAGGCATGTTCTAAGTGTTAGATGAGGTTCATCCTAGCTAACATGTATTCTAATGCACACACTAAGGTCAAAGCAAGAGGGTTTGATGCTAGGTGTGGTCATACTAGCATTAGTGCCTTGGATCCCATCAAAATTATGTTGTTAAACATGCTTGAGCTAGAGTAGTACTAGAATGGGTGACCTACCGAGAAGTCCCAGTGTTACAGCCTTTTCTTAGTTTTTAGAGCCTTTGGTTGTCTCATTGTTATACTCACACTAACATTTTGGTTCTCAAGGTCCATTTTCAAATCATGTTTCCCCATTCTCTATTTTGTACCTTGATTTAAGTCCATTTTTGGTCCCTGAGCCTGTTCTCATCTCTTAGGTGTAATGGAACTACTGCCCCAACCTTGCAATAGTGAAAAGTCAATCACTCATTACCAGTCCTAGATAGCCATTTGTGTCTTTCTTTCTATTTGTGCCTTCTCAGTGCTAGATGAGGCATGTTCTTAATGTCAAAATGATTTTTACTTGCTTGTTCATTTTGAGTGGTCAATATGATATGTTATGAGTGCTAGATAAGAGATACTAAACATGCCCATAAAATGACATTCCTCAAAAAAGTGTTCTCCATATGGTTGAAATTGTTGATATAATAATTGACTCTTGTAATGACTGAAAGCTTATAAGATTGAGAAATTTATTCAAGAACTTCTGAGGGTCGTAACTTTTTACCTGCATCTCCATTCTTCTAGAAATTTTCCATGTGGCTTCATTAGTAGAAGTTCTTTTTTTAGAAATTCATGTTTAACTTCATTAGGAGAAGTTATTTGTATAGAAACTTGCACCTTTCTTCCTATTGGTTCCTTCTCAATGTTGGATAAGGTGTGTTCTTAATACCAAAGTGCTCTTTACTTGCTCGTGCATTTTGAGTACTCAATAAGGTGCCTTTTGAATGCTCAATAAGGTGTGACATAGATGAGGTGAATTATGATGCATTCACTAAGCTCATAGCATAATTGGATACTGGGTGCGATCATACGAATGCTAGTGCACCCATCAGAACATTGTCGTTAAGTGTGTTGGCATTAAGTTATTATTGCCATTAGTGACAACACTTATTTGTATCAATAGAGCTACCAAGCTCATCACTCGGTTCACAAATGTATACTGAGAATTCAATGGTTACCTTGTACATTCATCACTTAAGTATTTTACACTGAGCCTCGTAGTTCACACCAAGCATTCAAGTGTCTACCGAGTGATGGAAGCACAGTGTCTACCAAGTGATGGAAGAATATTGACTACTAAGTGATGGAAAAATAGTGTCTACTAAGTGATGGAAGCACAGTGCCTACCAAGTGATGCAAGCATAGTGTTTACCAAGTAATGAAAGTATAATGTTTACTGAGTAAAAGCAAGGTAAACAAAGGATTCAATTTTTACTAAGTGATACTATATCCACCGAGTCTCCAATAGTTACCAAGTTCAGAACTACATTAGGTGATTAGTATGGACTAAGCCTTCACTTCTACTGAGTGCATGACGATGCTGATTAATTCAGTGGACACCAAGTATCAGAAGGTCATTGAGTCAGTTCAGTGAACCCAAGTTATTTACTGTTTGGCCGACTTAGTAATATTTTGTTCACTTGTGTTTTAGCCGACCTTGCAATTGTAATTATTGGAATGGTATATATGTAATGTATTATATCATTTGCAAGATGAATGTGATGAGAATCAGAGTAAAAAGAGAGACATGTAATATTTTGAGAATTGTAAACGCGAATCAGCAAAAGAGTAGAATATTTAGCAAGGTCTACAAGGAGCAGTAATGATTCATCATTCACAAGAGGTGATATATACTTCAAGGATATAATCAGCAAATCAAGTTTGTAAGTAGATCCACTATTTCATCCTAACAAGTGAATCAATTTTTTAAATCCTTTAATAGGGTAGACTTAACAATCTTTGTATAAATCTCCTAACAAAGTGCATACTTCAATGTATGTTTGTAAATCCTCTAACAAGGTGGACCTAGTAGTCCTTTATGCGCCTAACAGGGCAGATCACCAAAAGTGGTCAATGTAAGCCTTAACAGGTCAACTTCATACTGTAGTAATAAAGTTTTTTCGGTATCATCCCCACCCCAATTTTACTTTCTATTTGGAACATTTTTGGGTCACCAAATCATTGTGTACATGTGTTTTGGATGTTTGATTTCTCATGTATGTAGTAGATTAGATGAATGAATGGTGAATAGTTAAAATGCTGAATTATTCAAAATTTTGAAGTTACTAATTCACCCCTCCCCTCTCAGTAACTAATCATATCTTGAATATTTCCAACAATTGGTATCAGAGCATTTTGGTTCTTAGGACAAAGCTTGATAGGTTGAGCAAAAATCAAGGACAATGGAGATATTCAGACTTGAAAAAGTTATTGAAAATGAAAAGCTACATCTAGAAATGGTCATGACTCAACTCAAAGAAGTAAAGGAGCATCTTTCTCAAAGCCTGAAGAGAAGGAAGGAGCTTGTAAGACAAATGAATGATCATTAGTATTTTGAAGAAAATATTGAAGACCTTTTACCATCAAGCAGTTCAGATGAAGCTAATGAGGCTATTAAGGAACTCCTAGCAAAGAATGGTTCTCTGTAGGAAGAAGTAAGAAAGCTTAAAAGAGAACAAGAAATCCAATCAATCAAGCTATGTGAAGTCTTGGAATAGAGAGACAAGGAAAATGAATACTTAGAGGCAAGAAATAATCAATCCCTTCAGCATGAAGATCTTGTAAATCAACTATCTAATGCAAATGAAGAAATTATGAATCTGAGATCTGAAAATGAAAGGCTGAGGAATGATCTGATCACTAAAAGACAAATCAATGAAAGCTTAAAAAATGACTTGAGATATGAAAGACAAATCAATGAAATTTTGGAAAATGACTTGATCACTGAAAAGAAAATCAATGATAGAATGATGAAATCTCAAGAAGACATGACTCAATTAAGTCAGCAAAGTGAGCAGAATCTTCATAGACAAAAAGGCAAAGCTGGACTTGGTTAGAAGGAAGAAGGTGAAACCTCCAAACAATGTGCCCAAAGGAATCAAAGACCTACTTGAAATCACTGTGGTAAGCTAGGTCACACATCAAACAAGTGTTGGAGCAATGGAAAAGGTAAATTCAATGGTAAATGCTACAATTGCAGTTAGCATGGTCATAAAGCTAATGAATGCAAAGAAAAACCAAAATTTGAAGGCAATTGTCACAAATGCAAGAAGTATGGTCACAAAGCATTCGAATGCAGATCCAAATCATTTAATCTAGCTATACAACTTGTTAAAGAAATCTTTGGATGGGATTACAATACCTGGTGCAGATGTCATTATTGTGGAGAATATGGACACATTGGCAAAGACTGCTCAAGGCATCACTTGAGGAAAAGAGACACAACAGTAAGATGTTATACATGTATAGAACTTGGTCATATAGCTAAAAATTGCATGAATATAGGAAGAGTTGAAGATGAAAAGATAGCTAAAGCTGAAAACATTCAGAAGCAAATGAGGCATCAGTGGATTCCAAAATCTATCGAGCAAGATAGTTCAAGTGATGGAAATGTCACTCAAGAAGTGGGTGACTCCATCATTTCCAATTAGATTCATAAAGGATCTGGAATTGTATCATCAAGATATATCTAGAGCAGTTCCAAATGTAAGAAAGCAAAATGATCAAATCAGTATTCCAGATACACGTCTTTCTTTGAGTTGCATCTACCAAGGAAAGTGGGTTGAAGACCTTGCCGAACTAGGTCAGGAGCAACTAAAAGTTTTTGTTTGACCACCGAGTTGCAAGCTTCTATCAAGAAAATAAATGACAGCCTATCAAACACTATCTCATCTCATCTACCTTTGTACCAAACATTTATGGAAAAAAAATCGTCAAAAAGGGCAAAATTCAATTTCATTCTTCATCACGATTTTAGAGCTAAGAAATTTTAGTGATTCCCAAGAAAATTCCAAGTGACTCCAAGCGATTTCAAGCAATTTTTAAAAGTGGAAAATCTATTCAAAATTTTTATCGAGAAGCAATGGCATCCGGGAGTAGCAGCGGCACCAAGGCAAAAAGAGCTTCAGAAATGCTAGTCAAAGGTGTGGAGTGGAAGGCGCCAAATTTCAAGCTAGCTCCAGCAATTGTAGAATCACTCGACCTAAATGGAGCTCAATCACAAATTCCACCTAAGGTACTTCTTATCAATGATATTCGTACTCATTTTAGATGTTTTGTTCAAGAAATTGGAAACCTAGAGATGGACAATGCCCTAGGAGAAAGGAGTGTATATGGCTCTCTGAAAATCAAATACAAGCATGTTGAAACCAAAGGCTTGACTCATGTCTCGCATATGTCAAGAAATTTCCAAACCAAGTGGATTAGGTATATTTTGAGTCAGGTGCATAATGGGCAACTATGGTTAGAGCAACCAGTGTTAATTACAAAGAAGATTATTAACAAAATCATGGGTCTCCCTATGCTCAACAAAGCAAAGGTTACCAAAACCCTAGGACAAGATGAGTTGCAAAAGGTAACCCTAGCCGAGTGGGATGGTAGAGGTTTGAAGGTTAACACTGTATTAGATGTTGAACTAGGATTTTGCATTCATGTCATTGCCCACAAAATCTATAGCTCTAGTCGACTGAATAGTGTACCTTGTGAGGCTATGGATTTGGCCTTCAAAATTGTAAAGAAGAACCTTGAATTTGACCTATCTAAATTACTATTTAAACAATTAAACAAGAATATGGAGAGTATAAGGATTTCAAAGAATAATATTTGAAAATTTGGCTCTCTATTGATCTATTTATTTTTCTATATTCAAAAATTCTTTCCATCAAAAGGAACAATTGTATGGAGAAAAGACATTCCAATTTTGTATCAGATAAATGAGTTTGTAGCAGAAATGGGGGAAAATTTTGATAGCATCATGGATAATTATTTTGAAGATTTCAAGGAAAGAATGAATAACAGGTTCCAGATCCCACCAAAATTAGTTGAAGATTGCAGAGATAATGTATGCTTTATGGTTGACTATGATAAGGTATACATTCATGCAGTTAGACCCCAAGTTGCATGGGTAAAACCTCTTCCTTATGAGGTAAATATTGATGAGGCTAGGGAAATTATAGAAGCACTCGTGAATGAGCCAATAGACCCAAAGCAACCAATTTTCAGAATATATGATGAGGCAAAGGCTAGAATTGAGCTTGAAATCAAGCTACCCCAGGCCATAAGCAAAGACAAGAGGAAGATAGCCAAATTGAAAACTACAATAGGTCCTCTTTTGCTTACTAAGGGAAAAGGTGAGGATGAAGAAGATGATAAAGAAGAAGAAGGAGAAGAAGAAAAAGAACATAAATTTGAAGAGGAATAGCCAAAGAAGAAAGGTAAGGTAATTATTACCAAACCTAAGAAAAAGCCTACAGTAGTATTCTCTAGAAGAACCAGAAAAGGCAAGCAAGAACCTATACTAGTCAGGCCTCCACCCACATTTGAGGAAAGACTTAAAAAATTGGAAGAGGGAGCTGGCATCACAAATTTTAAACAAGAACTGATGCTAAGAAAATGTAGATTGAGGAACTGGTACTCAATAAGATGGGTAAATGAAAATACTCCCCTGACCAGCTTGCCTCTCAAATCTCCAAAGAGCTATTGGAGATATTACAACCAAGATGGGAGTGAGCCACCCAAATGGCTAAAGACATATATGAGCAATCTCTGAGAAATATTCTACCAAGTCTCATTGGAGTGGAAATAAAGGCTGCAATGAAGCAACATAAAGGTAAAATGATGATTAGATTTCACACATGTTTGATTTTAATCAAAGACATTAAGCATGTTGTAAATGATGCAACAAACATGTGGAAGAACATCTATCATCTGCAAAAGTCTAGTGAAGATCCAGTTGAGATCAAGGATGATGATAGCAGTGACGGTGATGATTTTGATAACACTCCATCCATCACAGTTACCCCAGGAGAGCTACATGCACGTATGAAAGAAAAAGAGGAAGAAGACAAGGAGGAAGAAGAAAATGAGGATGAAGAAGATCTAGTTAAAATTGTAGCATAAGTGATTGTATCCCTTCCTCACTCTTCACTAAAGACTGTTACATCCACTATGGAGATAGCTTCTGCAAGTGAGATTGTGAGCACAATTGCCACATCAATTGCTCAGTCTTCACCGGCCACCTCCCAGCTCCAAGTATCTGAAATAGATGTGCCAAGCACTTCATCTACCAAGCTGACTATTACTTCTTCAGCTACTGAGCCAGCCTCCTTAGCTCCTTCATCAACAATAAGTGTACCAGTAAGTTCCACAATTTTGATTTCAGAAAGTTCTATAGTTTTGTCAGCATTATCTACATCTACTTTAAATCCAAATAGTTTAGATATTTCTATACTAAGTGTATCATTATTTTTGGGAAGTATTCCAATTTTTTATCCAGTTAATACTTCTTTTGGAATTCAATCCTCAAGTCCTATCCCAGTTTTTACTGCTAGTCCTTCCATCTCCAGTATTGTGTCTTTTCCTAAGCTCAAACCAGTCATCACAAAAGTCAAACAAAAACATCCATTAAAATTTCTGATCACTGGAAAGGAAATTGCAGAAGATATTGACTTAGACACAGAGATAGTGATTCCAAAGATTGACTATGAAAATGCTACCATTGAAGAGATGAGGTTAGCTAGTCAACTCATAGAAATGAAAGCTACGCAGAAGCAGTTAAGGTTTGAAAGGGATAAGGAATACAGAATAATTGAGAACACCAAAAATATAATTATAGATGTTATAGGTGTTGAAGTAGATTCTACTCAACACATTTGATTCAATTAGAAGAGGCTATATAGAAATTCAATGAGGATTCTTCCAGAAAAGAAAAACTTATTGAGAAAGCTGAAAAGAAATTTGATAATAAGGTGCTAGAGCATATTGTTCAAAACATAGCAATAAAGCAAGTTGAATTGTCAACATTTTTGGGAAATTTTCAAATTTCTTTTAATAATGTAGCATCACTTTTTGCTAAACTTTGTGATGTTTCTGGCTTTACCAAAGAAGTAAAGGATAAGTTAAATAAGATTGACATTGATATGCAATCAAGTGCCTCCAAGCTAAAGGTGGACTCCTCCTCCACAACCTCCCATCACACCAAGATCATATATTTGGCAGATGTTCAGGTAGAACTATTGAGAGAGGAAGCTAGGATCCGGTCACAAATCATAGACATCCAGAACATGATCCTTCCTATCATGGACACAATGCAAAAACATCTTGTACATTGCAAAAAATTGGTCCAAGATCAGAACTTCTCAGTGGCTGATCACTTGATCCAATTATCAGCAGAAGTTCAAATTGCTCTCTCCACCTATCAAATTTTGCAGCAAACTTGGGACAGTACTTTTGCAACCATTCTTAAGGTACATCAAGAATTTCTATCTCACTTTGGTGTAACCATATAAATTTTATATATGTAGTCCTTTGGCATTATTGTCAAAAAGGGGGAGAGATTTAGAGATTCAGCATAAAAAATAAGGAGAGGTATCACTATACATGATAGGGGGAGTTAGCACACAATAAAGTTTGCATGTGTACATAAGTATATTTGTATATGCAGTAGTTCTACAAAGATCAATTTTGAAAAACCTAAATTCATTTAGGCAGGCTGTGTACATATGTTTTGGCTTATAATTGTTTTTGTCACTAATGCCAAAGGGGGAGATTGTTGGAATTAAGTTATTATTTCCATTATTGATAACACTTATTTGTATTAATATAGCTACTGAGCTCATCACTCAGTCTACAAATGTATATCGAGCATTCGGAGGTTACCTTGTACATTCATCACTTAAGCAGTTTACATCGAGCCTCACAGTTCACACCGAGCATTCAAGTGTCTACCGAGTGATGGAAGCACAGTGTCTACTGAGTGATGGAATCACAGTGCCTACAAAGTGATGCAAGCACAATATTTACCAAGTAATGAAAGTATAATGTTTACTGAGTGAAAGAAAGGTAAACAAAGGATTCAATTTTTACCGAGTGATACTATATCCACTGAGTCTCAAATGGTTACCAAGTTTAGAACTACATCAGGTGATTAGTATGGACTGAGCCTTCACTTCTACCAAGTGCATGATGATGCTGATTAATGTAGTGGACGTTGAGTATAAAAAAGTCACCAAGTCAATTCAGTAAACTTGAGTTATTTACTGTTTGGCCGACTCAGTAATATTTTGTTCACTTGTGTTTTAGCTGACCTTGCAATTGTAATTATTGGAATGTTATATATGCAATGTATTATATCATTTGCAAGATGAATGTGATGAGAATTAGAGTAAAAAGAGAGACATGTAATATTTTGAGAATTTTAAATGCGAATCAGCAAAAGAGCAGAATATTCAACAAGGTCTACAAGGAGCAGTAATGATTCATCAGTCACAAGAGGTGATATATACTTTAAGGATCTAATCAGCAAATCAAGTTTGTAAGTAGATCCACTATTTCATCCTAACAAGTGAATCAGTTTTGTAAATCCTTTAACAAGGTAGACTTAACAGTCTTTGTATAAATCTCCTAAGAGAGTGCATACTTTAGTGTATGTTTGTAAATCCTCTAACAAGGTGGACCTAGCAGTCCTTTATGCTCCTAATAGGGTAGATCACCAGAAATGGTCACTGTAAGCCTTAAGAGGTCAACTTCATACTACAGTAATGAAGTTTATTGGGTATCGTCCCCACCCTAGTTTTACTTTCTATTTGGAAGATTTATGGGTCACCAAATCACTGTGTACATGTGTTATGGATGTTTGATTTCTCATATATGCAGTAGATTAGATGAATGAATGGTGAATAGTTAAAATGTTGAATTGTTCAAAATTTTGAAGTTATTGATTCACCCCTCCCCTCTTAGTAACCTATCATATCTTGAATATTTCCAACAAAGTGTGCTTGGGCTGAAGTAGTAATTGGATAGGTGACCTCCTGAGAAGTCTCGGTGTTGCACCCCTTTTTAGTCTTTCATCTGGGCATCATATTACTTATGTTGGACTTTTTTTTCTTGGAACCCCTTTTCAGTCATGCATCCTCCCTTTTTTTCTTGCTCCCTATTTTCCATCCTAAAACTTGATTCTATCCTTGAGTCCATTCTAGGTCCCTTGAGTCTATTTCTCATCTTTTAGGTGTTGGAAAGTGGCATCTATGACTTACAACATTAAAAATTTAATGATGCACTTTGAGTATTGGATGGACATCTATGCTTGTCTTCCTAAAACTTTCCTTTTGAGTACTGGATAAGGTACATTTCTAATTCTAGAGCTCTTTTTACTTCCTCTTGCATTGATAGTGCCTTATAAGGTACATTTTGATTGATAGATAAGGTGCATCCTAGATAACATGCATTCTAATGTATGTGCTAAGGTTAGGGCAAGAGGGTTTGATGTTGGGTACAATCATACCAACGTTAGTGCAGCAAATCCCATCAAAACTCCACACTTAAGTTCACTTGGGTTAGAGTAGTATCGGGACATGTGACCTCCTTAGAAGACCAAGTGTTGCACTCCTTTCTTACTTTTTAGAGCCTCTAGTATTGTCATTGTTATATTCATACTACCATTTTCATTCTCAAGGCCCATTTTCAATCATGCTTCCCCATTATTTGTTCTATACCTAGATTTAGGTCTGTTTCAGATCCTCGAGCCTAATTCTCATCTCCTAGGTGTAATAGAGCTGCTGCCCCAACCTTACAATAGTGAAAAGTTAATGGCTCATTTCCAACCCTAGATAGGCACGTGTGTCTTTCTTCCTATTGGCACCTTCTCAATGCTAGATGAGGCACATTCTTAATGCCAAAGTGCTTTTTACTTGCACGTTCACTCCAAGTGCTCGATAAGGTATGTTTAGATTACTAGATAAGAGATACTAAACATGACAAAAAAGTGACACTCCTCAAAAAAGTATTCTCCATATGGCTGAAACCGTTGGCATAATAATTGATTCTTATAATGATAAAAATCTTATAATATTACAAAATTGATTCAAGAACTTCAGAGGGTCATAAATTTTGATGCGCATATTTATTCTTCTCAAAATTTTCCATGTGGTCTCATTAGGAGAAGTTGTTTATATAGAAACTTGTATCTTTCTTCTTACTAGCACCTTCTAAGTGTCAGATAAAGTGTTTTCCTAATGGTAGAGTGCTCTTTACTTGCTCATGTATTATGAGTACTAGATAAGGTGGATTTTGGGTGCTCGATACAGTGTGTCCTAGATGAGGTGCATCACAATGCATGCACTAAGCTCAGGGTGCAAGAGTTAGATGTTGGGTGTGATCATACCAACATTAGTACACTACATCCCTTCAGAATTTTGCAATTAAGTGGATTTGAGCTAGAGTAGTACTAGGTTGAGTGATGTCCGGGGAAGTCCTTGTGTTGCACCCTTTTTTAGTCTTTGTTATGGGCATCGTATCACTTACACTAGAGTTTTGTTTCTAAGAACCCCTTTTTAGTCATGCATCCTCCCTTTTGGTCTTGCTCCTCATTTTCTTTCCTAAAACTCAATTTCATCCTTGAGTCCATTCTGAGTCCCCCAAGTCTATTTCTCATCTTGCAAGTGTTTTAAAGTGGCATCTCTGACTTACAACATTAGAAAGTTAGTGATGCACTTTGAGGATTAGATGGACATCTATGCTTGTCTTCATAATAGTTTCTTTTTGCGTACTTGATAAGGTACATTCCTATTTTTGGAGCTCTACTTACTTCCTCATGCATTGATAGTGCCTTATAAGGTATGTTTTGATTGCTAGATAAGGTGCATTCTAGGTAAAATGGATTTTAATACATGTGCTAATGTCAGGGTAAGAGATTTTGATGTTGGGTGCAATCATACTTGTGTTAGTACAATAGATACAATAAGAGCTCGACAATTAAGCATGCTTGGGCCAGAGTAGTAATAGGATGGGTGACCTCCCAAGAAGTCCTGGTGTTCCACCCTTTTCTTACTTTTAAGAGCCATGGGTTCTATCGTTGTTATATTCACACTATTATTTTGGTTCTCAAGGCCTATTTTCAATCATGCTTCCCCATTCTCTATTCTATAACACAATTTAAGTCTATTTTAGGTCCCCAAGCCAACTGCTCATCTCCCAGATGTAACGGAGCTACTACCCCAACTTGGCAATAGCAAAAAGTCAATGAATCATTCCCTACACTATATAGGCACTTGTGTCTTTCTTGCTTTTGGCACCTTCTTAGTGCTAGATAAGGCACATTCTTAATTCTAAAGTGCTTTTTACTTGCTCATTCATTCTGAGTGCTTGACAAGGTTCATTATGAGTGCTACATAAAAGATACTAACATGACCATAAAGTGATGTTCCTCAGAAAAGTATTCTCCATATGGTTGAAACCATTGATATAATAATTGATTCTTATAATGAAAAAAAGCTTATAAGTTTGGTAAATTGTTCAATAACTTCTAAGGGTCATAAATTTTCATCCGCATCTCCATTCTTCTCAAAATTTTATAAGTGGCTTCATTAGAAGAAGTTGGTTTTTTAGAAACTCATATTTGGCTTCATTAGGATATGTTGTTTGTATAGAAACTCATGCCATTCTTCCTATTGGTGCCTTCTAAGTGTTGAATGAAGTGTGTTCTTAATGTCAGAGTGCTCTTTATTTGCTCATTCATTTTGAGTACTCAATAAGGTTCATTTTGAGTTCTCGGTAAGGTGCATCTTAGATGCGGTGCATTATGATGCATGCACTAAGCTCAAGGTGCAAGAGTTAGATGGTAGCTATGACTATAACAGTGTTAGTGCATCAAATCCCATTAAAACTCTGTAGTTAAGTGCACTTGGGCTAGAGTAGTACTAGGATGGATGAACTCCTGGGAAGTCTCAATGTTGTACCCTTTTTCATTCTTTGGTTAAGGTATCATATTACTTACACTGGAATTTTTTTCTTGTAATTCCTTTTCAATCATTCATCCTCCCTTTTGACCTTGTTCCCTATTTTCCATCTTAAAACTTAATTACATCCTTGAGTCCATTCTAGGTCCCCCAAGTCTATTTCTCATCTTGCGGATGTTGGAGAGTGGCATCTCTAACTTACAACATTAAAAAGCTAACAATGCTGTTTGGGTGTTGAATGGACATTTGTGCTGATCTTCCTAATGTTTTCCTTCCAAGTACTAGATAAGGCACATTCATAATTTTGGAGCTCTTTTTACTTCCTTATGCATTGATAGTGTCTTATAAGGCACATTCTAATTGCTAGATAAGGTGCATCCTAGATAACATGCATTATAATACATGCACTAAGGTTAGGGAAAGAGGGTTTGTGTTGGGTATGATCATACCAGTGTTACTGCATTGGATCCAATCAGAACTCTGCAATTAAGCAAGCTTGGGTAGGAGTAGTATTCAGATGGGTAGCCTCTTGGGAAGTATGTATTTCACCCTTTTCTTAATTTTTAGAGCATCTAATATTGTCATTGTTATATTCACACTGTCATTTTAGTTCTCAAGGTCCATTTTCAATTACGCTTCCCCTTTCTTTGTCTTGTACCCCAATTTAAGTCCATTTCAGGTCCCCAAGCCTACTTCTCATCTCCCAGTTGTAATGAAGCTAATGTCCCAACCTTGCAATAGCAAAAATTCAATGACTCATTCCTAGCCCTAGATAGTTACTTGTGTCCTTATTCCTATTGGTCCTTTTGAGTGGTAGAAGAGGCACATTCTTAATGTCGAAGTACTTTTTACTTGCTCATTCATTCTAAGTGCTCGATAAGGTGTGTTCTAAGTGCTAGATAAGAGATACTAAACATAACCATAAAATGATGTTCCATAAAAAAGTATTCTCCATATGGCTCAAACCATTGATATAATAATTGATTCTTATAATAATGAAAAGCTTATAAGATTGGGAAATTGATTCAAGAATTTTTCAAGGTCGTAACTTTTGACCCGCATCTTCGATCTTCTCAAAATTTTCCACGTGGCTTCATTAAGAGAAGTTGTTTGTGTAGAAACTCATGTTTGGCTTCATTACAAGAAGTTTTTTGTATAGAAACTCATGCCTTTCTTCCTATTTATGCCTTCTAAGTGTTGGATGAGGTGTGTTCTTAATGCTAGAGTGCTCTTTCCTTGCTTGTGCATTTTGAGTGCCTGATAAGGTGCATTTAGATGAGGTGCATTAAAATGCATGCAGTATGCTTAGGATGCAAGAGTTAGATTTTGGGTGCAATCATACCAGCATTAGTGCACCAGATCCCATTAGAAATCCATAGTTAAGCACACTTGGACGAGAGTAGTACTGGGATGGGCAACCTCCCAAGAAATTTAATTTTACACCCTTTTCTTAGTTTTTAGAGAGCCTCTAATTCTATCAATGTTATATTCACATTGGCATATTAGATCTCAAGGCCCATTTTTAATAATGCTTCCCCATTCTCTATTTCATACCCTAATTTAAGTCTATTTCAGGTCCTTGAGCCTACTTCTATTCTCTCAAGTGTAACAAAGTTGTTGTCCCAAACTCGCAATAGTGAAAAGTCAATGACTCATTCTAAATCCTAGATAGGCATGTGTGTCTTTCTTCCTATTGGTGTGTCTAAGTGCTAGATGAGGAACATTCTTAATGCCGAAGTGATTTTTACTTGCTCATTCATTTTGAGTGCTTGATAAGGTACGTTCTAAGTGCTTTATAAGAAATACTAAACATGAATATAAAATGGCATTCCTCAAAAAATTATTCTCCATATGGATAAAACCACTAATATAATAATTGATTCTTATAATGAAAAAAAGCTTACAATATTGGGAAATTGATTCAAGAACTTCTGAGGGTCATAACTTTCGACCTGTGTCTCTATTCTTCTCAAAATTTTCCACGTGGCTTCATTAGGAAAAAAATTTCTTAGAAACTTGTATTTGGCTTCATTAGGAGAATTTGTTTGTATAGAAACTCACACCTATCTTCCTATTGGCACCTTCTAAGTGCCAAAAGAGGTGTGTTCTTAATGTTGGAGTACTTTTTACTTGCTCATGCATTTTGAGTACTTGATAAGTTGTAGTCTAAGTGCTCGATAAGGTACATCCTAGATGAGGTGCATTATGATGCATGCACTAAGCTTAGGACACAAGAGTTTGATGTTAGGTAGGATCATACCAACATTAGTACATTGGATTCCATCAAAACTATGCAGTTAAGTATGCTTTGGTCAAAGTAGTACTAGGATGGGTGACCTCCTAGGAAGTCTTGATGTTGCATCTTTTTTCAATCATTGTTTTGGACAATGTATGATTTATGTTGGAGTTCTATTTCTCAAAAACCCTTTTCAGTCATACAACCTCCCTTTTGGTCTTGCTCCCTACTTTCCATCTTATAACTTGATTCCATCCTCGAGTCCATTCTAGGTCCCCTAAGTCTATTTCTCATCTTGTGGGTGTTGCAAAGTGGCATTTTTTACTTGTAACATTAAAAAGTTAGTGACACACTTTGAGTGATGGATGGACATTTGTGCTCATCTTCCTAATTCTTGCCTTCCAACTATCGGATAAGGCACATTCCTAATTTTGGACCTCTTTTAACTTTATCATGCATTGATAATGACTTATAAGACACATTTTGATTGCTAGATAAGGTGCATCTTAGATGACATGCATTCTAATGTACATGCTTAGGTCAGGGAAAGAGGGTTTCATGCATTAGTGCACTAGAACCCATCAAAACTTTGTCGTTAAATGCACTTGGTCCAAAGTAGTACTGGGATGGGTGACCTCCCAAGAAGTCTTAGTGTTGTACTCCTTTCTTACTTTTAACAACCTCTTGTTCTATCATTGTTATATTAACATTGCGATTTTGGTTCTCAAGTCCTATTTTCAATAACACTTCCTCATTCAATATTTTGTACCTTGATTTATGTCCATTTTGGGTCCCCAAGCCTACTTCTCATCTCCCTTATGTAATGGATCTACTACCCCAACCTTGCAATAGTGAAAAGTAAATGACTTTTCCCAAGCCCTAGATAGGCACTTGTGTCTTTCTTCCTGTTGGTGCATTCTAAGCTCTAGATGAGGCACATTCTTAATGTCAAAGTGCTTTTTACTTGCTCATTCATTCTAACTACTCAATAAGGTGTGTCCTAGATGAGGTGCATTACGATGAATGCACTAAGCTTAGGGCACAAGAGTTAGATGTTGTGTGTGATCATACTAGTGTTAGTACACCAGATCCCATCAAAGCTCTGCAGTTAAGCATGATTTGGCTGGAGTAGTACTGGGATGGGTGACCTCCTAGGAAGTCCTAATGTTACACCCTTTTTTAGTCTTTGGTCTAGCCATCATATTACTTATGCTAGAGTTTTATTTCCCATAACCCCTTTTTCATTCATGCATCCTCCATTTTGATCTTGCTCCCCATTCTCCATCCTAAAACTCAATTTTGTCCTTGAGTCCATTACAAGTCCACCAAGTCAATTTCTCATCTTGTGGGTATTTTAAAGTGGCAACTCTGAATTACAACATTAAAAATTTAACAATGCACTTTAAGTGTTGGATGGACATCTATGCTCATCTTCCTAATGCTTTCCTTTTGAGTACCAAATAAGACACATTCCTAATTTTGGAGCTCTTTTTACTTCTTCATGCATTGATAGTTCCTTATAAGGCATATTCTAAGTCCTAGATAAGGTGCATCCTAGATAACATGCATTCTAATGCATGTGCTAAGGTAAACGCAAGAGGATTTGTTGTACTGGGATGGGTGACCTCCCAAGAAGTCCCTCTGTTCTACCCTTTTCTTACTTTTTAGAGCTTTTGGTTCTATTATTGTTATATTCACACTACCATATTGGTTCTCAAGACCCATTTTCAATCACGCTTCCCCATTCTTTGTTTTGTACCTCAATTTAAGTCCATTTTAGGTCCCCAAGCCTACTTCTTATCTCACAGGTGTAACAGAGCTACTACCCCAACATGGCAGTAGTGAAAAGTCAATGATTGATTCCTATCCCTAGATAGGAACTTGTGTCTTTCTTCTTGTTAGCACTTTCTGAGTGCTAGACTAGGCACATTCTTAATGCCAAAGTGCTTTTTACTTGCTCATTCATTTTGAGTGCTCGATAGGGTATGTTCTAAGTGTTAGATAAGAGATACTAAACATGACCATAAAATGACATTCCTCAAAAAAGTATTTTCCATATGGCTGAAACCATTGATATAATAATTGATTCTTATAATGATGAAAAGCTTATAATATTGGGAAATTGATTCAAGAACTTTCAAGGGTTGTAACTTTTGACCCACATCGCTATTCTTCTCAAAATTTTCCATGTGACTTCATTAAGAGAAGTTATTTTTTAAGAAACTTATGTTTGGCTTCAGTAGGAGAAGTTATTTTTATAGAAATTAATGCCTTTATTCCTATTGATGCCTTTTGAGTGCTGGATGAGGTTTGTTCTTAATGACAAAGTGCTCTTTACTTGCTCATGCATTTTGAGTACTCAATAATTTGCATTTTGAGTGCTCAATAAGGTGTGTCCTAGATGAGGTGCATTATGATGCATACACTGAGCTTAGGGTACAAGAGTTTGATATTGGGTGTGATCATACTAGTGTTAGTGCATCGGATCCCATTAGAACTCTATAGTTAAGCATACTTGGGAAAGAGTACTACTTTGATGGGTGACCTCTCAGGAAGTCCTGATGTTACACCCTTTTTGAGTCTTTGGTCTAGGCATCATATTACTTATTCTGGAGTTTTATTCCTAGGAACCCCTTTTCAATCATGCATTCTGCCTTTTGGTCTTGCTCCCTATTTTCCATCCCAAAACTCAATTCTAACCTCGAGTCCATTCTGGGTCCCACAAGTCTATTTCTCATCTTGCAGCTGTTGGAAAGTGACATCTCTAACTTAAAATGTAAAAAAGTTAATAATGCACTTTTTAGTGCTAGATGGACATCTGTGCTCATCTTCCTAACACTTACCTTTTGAGTATTAGATAAGGCACATTCCTAATTTTGGAGCTTTTTTTACTTCCTCGTGCATTGATAGTGCCTTATAAGGCACGTTTTGATTACTAGATAAGGTCATCCTAGATAAAATGCATTCTAATTCATGTGCTATAGTCAAGGCAAGAGGGTTTGATGTTGGGTATGATCATACCAATGTTAGTGCACTGGATCCTATTACAACTTTATAGTTAAGCACGCTTGGGCCAGAGTAGTACTAGGATGGGTGACCTCCCAAGAAGTCCTGATGTTGCACCCCTTTCTTACTTTTTAGAGCCTCTGATTCTATCATTGTTATATTTACATTGGGATTTTGGTTCTCAAGGACCATTTTCAAGCATACTTCCCCATTCTCTATTTCGTAGCTCGATTTAAGTCCATTTCGTGTCCCTGAGCCTACTTCTCATCTCCTAGGTGTAATGAAGTTGCTACCCCAACCTTGCAATAACAAAAAGTCAATGACTCGTTCCTAGCCCTGGATAGGCACATGTATCTTTCTTCCTATTGGTGCCTTATGAGTGCTAGATGAGGCACATTCTTAATGCCAAAGTGATTTTTATTAGCTCATTCATTCTGAGTGCTTGATAAGAGCTACTAAACATAAATATAAAGTGACATTCTGAAGAAAATTATTCTCCATATGGCTAAAACTATTGATATAATAATTGATTCTTATAATAATGAAAAGCTCATAAGATTGGGAAATTCATTAAAGAACTTTAGAGGGTTGTAACTTTTCACCTGCATCTTCATTTTTCTCAAAAATTTTCATGTGGCTTCATTAGGAGAAGTTTAGAAACTCATGCTTGGCTTCATTAGGAGAAATTTTTTGTATAGAAACTTGCACCTATCTTCCTATTGGTGCCTTTTGAGTGCCAGATGAGGTGTGTTTTTAATGCTAGAGTGCTCTTTACTTGCTCATTCTTTTTGAGTTTTTGATAAGTTGTAGTTTGAGTACTCAATAAGGTGTGTCCTAGATGAGATGCATTATGATGTATGCTCTAAGCTTAGGGCACAAGAGTTTGATGTTGGGTGTGATTATACTATCATTGGTGCACTGGATCCCATTAGAACTATGCAGTTAAGAGTGCTTGGGTTGAAGTAGTATTGAGATGGGTGACCTCTTGGAAAGTCCCAATGTTGCACCCTTTTTTAGTCTTTGGTCTAGGCATTGTATTACTTACACTGGAGTTTTGTTTCTTGGAACCCCTTTTCAATTATACATCCTCCCTTTTGCTCTTGCTCCCCAATTTCTATCCTAAAACTTGATTCCATCCTTGAGTCCATTCCAAGTCCCTCGAGTCTATTTCTAATCTTGTAGGTGTTGCAAAGTGACTTCTTTGACTTACAATGCTAAAAAGTTAATGACACACTTTGAGTTCTAGATGGACATCTATGCTTTTCTTACTAATGCTTGCCTTCTAGAGTACTGGATAAGACACATTCCTAATTCTAGATCTCTTTTTACTTCCTCATGCATTGATAGTGTCTTATAAGGCACATTCTAATTGCTAGGTAAGGTCCATCCTAAATAACATGCATTTTAACACATGCACTAAAGTCATTGCAAGAGAGTTTGATGTTGGGTGTGAACATACCAACATTAGTGTGTTGGATCCCATTTGAACTATGTCATTAAGTGCACTTACACCATAGTAGTACTAGGACGGGTGACCTCCTAAGGAAGTTCTAGTGTTGCACCCCTTTCTTACTTTTTGGAGCCTCTTATTCTGTCATTATTATATTCACACTGTCATTTTGGTTCTCAAGGCCCATTTTCAATAACGCTTTCCCATTCTCTATTTCATACCCCAATTTATGTCCATTTAAGGTCCCCAAGCCTACTTCCCATCACCCAAGTGTAATAGAGCTATTGCCCCAACCTTGCAATAATAAAAAGTCAATGACTCATTCCTAGTCTTGGATAGGCACTTGTGTCTTTCTTCCTATTGGTGCCTTTTGAGTGCTAGATGAGGCACATTCTTAATATCAAAGTTATTTTTACTTGCTCATTCATTCTTACTGCTTGATAAGGTACATTCTAAGTGCTAGATCAGAGTTACTAAACATGACCATAAAATGACATTCCTCAAAAAGTATTCTCCATATGGCTGAAACTGTTGATATAATAATTGATTCTTATAATGATGAAAAGCTTATAAGATTGGGAAATTGATTCAAGAACTTCTAAGGGTCATAAAATTTGATTTGTATCTTCATTATTCTCAAAAATTTCCACGTGGCTTAATTAGGAGAATTTGTTTAAATAGAAAATTGTGCATTTCTTCCTATTGGTGCCTTCTGATTGTCAAATCAGGTGTGTTCTTAATGTCAAAGTGCTCTTTACTTGCTTGTCCATTTTGAGTACTCAATAAGTTGTATTTTAAGTGCTTAATAAGGTGCATCTTAGATGAGGTGCATTATGATGCATGTATTAAGATCAGGGTGAAAGAGTTAGATGTTGAGTGCGATCATACTAGATTACTAGTATTTGTGCACTAGATCCCATTTGAACTCTATAGTTAAGCATGCTTGGGCTAGAGTATACTAGGATGGGTGACATCTAAGGAAGTCTTAGTGTTGTACCCTTTTCAGTCTTTGGTATGGGCATTGTATTACTTATGTTGGGGTTTGGTTTCTCGAAACCCCTTTTCAATCACACATCATCCCTTTTGGTCTTGCTCCCTACATTCCATCCCAAAACTCAATTCCATCCTTGAGTCCATTCTAGGTCCACAAGTCTATTTCCCATCTTGTAGGTGTTGTAAAGTGGTATCTCTAACTTACAACATTAAAAAGATAACTACACAATTTGAGTGTTGGATAGCCATCTGTGGTCGTCTTCCAAACACTTTCCTTCCAAATACCATATAAGGCACATTCCTATTTCTTGAGCCTTTTTTACTTACTCTTGCATTGATAGTGCCTTATAAGGTGGATTATAATTGCTAGATAAGGTGCATCCTAGATAACATGCATTCTAATGCACATGCTAATATCAGGGTAAGAGGGTTTGATGTTGGGTGCAATCATAATAGCATTAGTGCACTAGATCCCATCAAAATTTTGTAGTTAAGCGTGCTTGGGCTAGAGTAGTATTGGGATGGGTGACCTCCCAAGAATTCCCAGCATTGCACCCCTTTCTTACCTTTTACAACCTTTGGTTCTATTATTATTATATTCACACTACCATTTTGGTTCTTAGGGCCCATTTTCAGTCACGCTTCCCTATTCTTTGTTTCCTACCTCAATTTAATTCAATTTCAAGTCCTAGAGCCTACTTCTCATCTCCCAAGTGTAATAGAGTTGTTGCCCCAACCTTGCAATAGTGAAAGCTAAATGACTCATTCCTAGCCCTTGATATACACTTGTTTCTTTCTTCCTATTGGCACATTTTGAGTGCTAGATGAGGCACATTGTTAATATCGCAGTGCTTTTTACTTGCTTATTCATTTTGAGTGCTCGATAAGGTACGTTCTAAGTGCTAGATAAGAGATACTAAACATGACCATAAAATGACATTCCTCAAAAAATTATGCTCCATATGGCTGAAATTATTGATATAATAATTGATTCTTATTGACGAAAAGCTCATAAGTTTGGGAAATTTATTCAAGAACTTTTGAGGGTCATAATTTTTTACCCACATCTCTGTTCTTCTCAAAAAAATTCATGTGGCTTCATTAGGAGAAGTTGTTTTTTTAGAAACTTGTGTTTGGCTTCATTAGTTAAACTTTTTTGTATAGAAACTCATGCCTTTATTCCTAATGGCATCTTTTGAGTGCCAAATGAGGTACATTCTTAATGTCAAAGTTCTCTTTACTTGCTCATGCATTTTGAGTACTTGATAAGGTGCATTTTGAGTGCTTGATAAGGTGTACCCTAGATGAGGTGCATTACAATGCATGAACTAAGCTCAGGGTGAAAGAGTTAGATGTTTTGTGTGATCATACCAACATTAGTGCACCGGATCCCATCAGAACTTCACAATTAAGTGCACTTGGGCTAGAGTAGTACTATGATGGGTGACCTCTTGAGAAGTCCTAGTGTTGCACCCTTTTTTAGTCTTTGGTCTGGGCATCATATTACTTACACTATAGTTTTTTTTCTCAGAACCTCTTTTTAGTCATGCATCCTCCCTTTTGTTCTTGCTCCCCAATTTTCATCTTAAAGCTCAATTCCATCCTTGAGTCCATTCTAGGTCCTACGAGTCTATTTCTCATCTTATAGGTGTTGGAAAGTGGCATCTCTAACCTACAATGTTAAAATGTTAATGATGCACTTTGAGTGTTGTATGGAAATCTATGTTCATCTTCCTAATGCTTTCCTTTCAAGTACCAAATAAGGCACATTCCCTAATTTTGGAACTCTTTTTACTCCCTCGTGCATTGATAGTGCCTTATAAGGCACATTTTGAGTGCTAGATAAGGTACATCCTAGATAACATGCATTCTAATTAATCATACTAGGGTTAGTGCACTGGATCTCATTAGAACTCTGTAGTTAAGCGCACTTGGGTTGTAGTAGTACTCGGATGAGTAACCTCCTGGGAAGTCCCCTTGTTGCTCCTCTTTCTTACTTCTTAAAGCCTCTAGTTCTATCATTGTTATATTCACATGCCCATTTTGGTTCTTAAGGCCCATTTTCAATCACACTTCCCCATTCTCTATTTCTTACCTTGATTCAAGTCTATTTCAGGTCCTCGAGCCCACTTCTTGTCTCCTAGGTGTAATGGAGCTAATGCCCTAACCTTGCAATGGCAAAAAGTCAATGAATCATTCCCAACATTGGATAGGAACTTGTGTCTTTCTTCTTGTTGGAACCTTCTAAGTGCTAGATGAGTCACATTCTTAATGCTAAAGTGCTTTCTACTTACTCATTCACTCTGAGTTCTCGATAAGGCATGTTCTGAGAGCTTGATAAGAGATACTAAACATGATCATAAAATGGCATTCCTCAAAAAATTATTCTTTGTATGGCTGAAACTGTTGATATAATCATTTATTTTTATAATGATGTAAAGATTATAAGATTGGGAAATTGATTCAAGAACTTTCAAGGGTCATAACGTTTGACCCACATTTCCATTCTTCTCAAAATTTTCAAGGTTGTTTCATTAGGAGAAGTAATTTTTTTAGAAAATCATGTTTGGCTTCATTAGGAGAATTTTTTATATAGAATCTTGTGCCTATCTTCCTATTGGCACCTTTTAAGTGTCAAATGAGGTGTGTCCTTAATGCCAGAGTGATCTTTACTTGCTTATGCATTTTGAGTATTCGATAGGCTCCATTTTGAGTGCTTGATAAGGTGTGTCCTAAATGAGGTGCATTATGATGCATGAACTAAGCTCAAGGTCCAAGATTTAGATGTTGGGTGTGATCATACCAACATTAGTGCACCAGATTGCATCAAAACTTTACAGTTAAGTACACTTGGGCTGTAGTAGTACTAGGATGGGTGACCTCCTAGGAAGTCCCAGTGTTGTACCCTTTTTTAGTCTTTGGTCTTGGCATCATATTAATTATGCTATAATTTTCTTTCTCAAAACCCCTTTTCAATCATGCATCCTCATAATTTTCATGGTATGTCTCATAAAGCAATTGATTGAAGGAAACCCAAATATTATAATGATAGAAGCAATAGTAGAATGTCTTGAAATACTTGTAGAACAAGATTTAGTGTGCAAAGAACATTAGCAATAAGAGAAACATTCACAAACTAAAACTAAATTCCCATATAAGCTTAGACAAAGAAAGCAAACAAGAAATGCAAACCTAAAAAGAGAAAACACTCCATGCTTCCTTGATTTTGTAGATGTGTCCTTTGATGAAGATGTATGCTCAATTGCTCAAAGTTGCTTCAATGGTGGAGATGGATAATAGAAAATTGGTAGCTTTGTGAGCTCTCAATTTGGCATTATAAGGTTAAGATTGATGACTTTGGTTCTCAAAATAGCATGGTAACTTTAGCTCAAAGATTTTTGATTGAAATAGCTTGGGATGGGATTCAATTTATAGGCCAAGGGGTAGAGGGATGGAGGGCTCAGATGCAAGGATGGGGAGATGGTTAAGGAGGGCTAAGATGCACTCAAAGGGGAGCACATGGATTGTGCTTGTTTAGCACCAATGGGAAGGTGACACTTGTTACAAGTAGGATGAGTGTGAGAGAATAGGGTAAAGGGTTGGTTAAAGGCGTGATGAGTGGGGTTGAGTATGTAAGAGAGGTGTAAGAGGAATGAGTGTGGAAGAGGGAAGAGTGTGGAAGATGGATGTAAGAGTCATGAATGGGCTTGTAAGAGTCTTTTATGTTTTGTAAGAGCACTCATGACTTGGTGGTTGGGATTTTTGAGGGGAGACTTTGATTTGGATTAGGAAAGTCTTAAACTTGTTTAAGGAATGTGACAACATTAGGGGGTGGATTAGGCTTGGGTTTAGGATTAGATTAGAGATGTTAGAGATGTGCAAGTGGATGGCATTAATGAGGTTGGGTGAGTTAGTGGCTAAGATAGGTTAGTATGGGTGTATGGGGTGGATTAGGCTAAATGGAAGATTAGGGATAAGTTAGGGGTTTTAGATTTGAGAATTTTATTTATCAAATAGATTTATTTAATAAATGGGGATTTTTGGAATTAGATAGAAGAATAGGATATAATTGATAAATAATAGGTTATTTGATTTATCAATTAGGACTATAGATGATTAATTAAATTAATCAGCTAGGGATGGCAAAGGATTAATTAAATAAAAATTTAATTAATGATGTCTTTAGAGATAACTAAATAGGATTACTAAAGCGGTGTAATCAAATTTAGGTGTCTACAATACTAACCTTGTAGAAGAAGATGTAATGAAAAGACATCAAAAGAAGGAATGCCTTATGAAGAAAGAAGGCAGATTGTGTGTCATAAGTATAACAACTTTGAACACATAGCCTGGAATTGGCATGCATCTATTGATCAATAGAATCTTAGAAGTAGAACTCCAATATGTTAGTTATGCAACGACTTTGGACATACAACAAAGTATTATAGAGTGGACATAAACTTTGTAGATAGAAAGAACAATGGAAGAAAATTTGGAAATATGAGGAATGATGGAAGAAATGTTAGAAATGATAGGAGGACCATGAAAGGAACTCTGAAACTAAAAGAGACAATGAGAAACAAAGAAATGTAGTTAGTGAAATTTGAGAAGAACTCAATGAGGCATTTATGAAAGGATTAGACATCTTAGAAGAAAATTTAGAAGATGGTGAGATGGGAAGATCATAGTTAGTAATCGAGTTTGATTCAACTTAGTTGAATTAAGCTTGTTCACAACACCAAAATTTGAAACTTCATTTATAAATACAATTATGGGTAGCAAAGATGAAAAAAGGTGCATCAAGATAAGTTTAAATGGTATCTAAGCTCACTTGAAATTTGGAGCTTATCAGAACTTGTTATGAATGAATTAAGAGTTACTTTTATTTTAAAGAAAGTTAATTCTATAGTAGAAGATGAAAAATATGTTTTTATAGATAATTTTGTGGAGCAAAGATTCTTGGAGCATTTTCATGATGCAAGGAGGCTATGGTAAACCTCGAGTAGTATTTGGAGATTGAACAAAGATTTTAAGTAGATATTTGATTTCATTATGTAATTGACACTTTTCATGTTTGCAAAGTGCATAATTAATTCAAGCTCAAATTGATTGAATAAAATGGAGTATAGACTTGATTACCACTTCATTGTGATCACATTAAAACCATAGAGCACTCAGAAGTGACTTGATAAGGTGATTTTGAACTAAACCCTATTTCTGAAAAGAGGTATTTTATCGCTTCTCTATAGAATTTCTTTGATAAAGTTTGTATTTGTAGAATTATGGATATGTCAGTAGTTCATAATGTTGACAATGAGGAGAGACCAAAATTGAAGGTTGTTTCTGTGAAACATGTAGAAGGAAACCTTAATTCAACATTATCCATTACTCTGAACTAGTGTATTTGGAAGATGTAGGAAGTTATCTTAATAGCAAGTTTGAAACTACTAGGAGCGGGTATATGAACAAAGATATGGAAATTGTCTTTAACCATTATATGATTGTAAAGCTCAAATTTGAATATTTGAAAGAACTAGACCTTTTCAAATATCACTTCTACCAAGAATTGGACATCGAAGAGTGGTCTCAGATCATACTAAGTAGAATTCATGATGGAAAATTGTGGATGGAAGACAATGTAGTTGACATTTTAGCTGACCTTATTAAAGAGGTAATTGGTCTTAGCAAACAAGGTAGTGTACCTATAGGTGAGAAACTTGTTAAGAAGAAGGTTGAGAACTACACAAAAGTATTTTATAATGGGAAGGCCATGGTGATCAACACCATTAAACAAGATCATGTAAGATATCTAAAAAGAATCATTACCTATTATATTTGTGTGAGTTCCAAGATTGCTGAATTGTCAGTAAGATTCATCTATGCAGCCTATAAGATTTGTGTTGAGAAGGAACAAGTTAACCTAAGTAAAATTTTGAGAATGCAACTTCTTGAAAACCTAGAGAAAATCAAGAGGACAAAGAATGGTGTGTTCAGATTTTAGTCATTGATCAATCATATATTCTTTCATGTACTTAAGAGATTTCCATACTTATTAGTCATAGAGATTATGAGTAGTGAGAGACGTACCATGGAGAATATTACACACGTATATAGAAGACATACAACAAATAAAATCTCAGATAATGGAAACTTGATCATGAAAACATTTTAGAATGGGATGAGATAAAGATTTAGAATTGCACCTACAATTGTAGGAAGATTAAAAAATGACATATGTGTTATGGTTGATATAGATTTAACTCATATCCAAGTAGTAGAACCTAAAGAAATATTCCTTGATCCCTTAGGTTATGAGTTAAGTGATGATGTATCAATTAGATATATTGATCTATTTTTGAACTCTAAGAAGGACCAAGCTGAGTACAAATTTGGGACTTATGAAGAAATTGCCCAATCAGCCCATAAATCATCCTTAGTTAAAGCATCTCACAAGAAGATTGAGATAATAATGAAGAAATCTCTAACTAAGGTTGGTATCACAGAAAGTGGGTCACAAGTAGTTAGGTAGACCATGAGACAAGCAATAATGTATGTGAAACCATTATCATTGTCTATTGTAGAAACATCTTTAGAATAGAGCATTCCATATGCTGCAGTATCAACTAAATAGCCAAGTGAGCTGAAGAGAAAATCAGAAAGATTAGTGGAAGTTGTGACTACCAAGACTAAAAGAGTCAAGCAACAAGCTACTTGACTAAGAAAAAGGAAAAAGACATTGTTGACGATTGTGGAAAGTGATGATAATGAAGAAGAAGAAGAAGAAGAAGAAGCAAAATAAGCAAAATAGGAAGAGAAAGTAACTATTTCTAAATAGACAATAAGAAAAGCAAGGCAACCTTGGAAGCTGAAGATTGAGAAGATAAACTTAGCCATTGCAAATGAAGGGAACTTTGTTTAGATAAATAGATTTTATCATGTATATAATGATATTGAGAAGGATCAGATTGATATCTCTATTGTGAGATATATAATTGCTACCAATTTGAAACTTAAGGTTATTGAAGGCACAATAAATTATAAAGTTTATGACAGACTTATAGAGAAGAAAGTACTAGCTTGGGAAGAGGATATAAAACTTTGGAAGTCTATGATAAGGACCATATGCAAGACAGATGATGAAGAAGAAGTCAAGAAATTATTGAACAATTTGGCACCTTATTTGAGAAACAAGGTGAGACCATTTCTATTTATGGTGGGTGAGAAGGATAAAATAAGGAGTGAAATAGACACAACTATGAGTCAGATGATGATAGAATCAAAGGCAGCACCTTCACTTGCACCTAGAACTTTGAAAGTGTTAGTAAGTGGTGACACTATGAAAATTGACTAGACCAATGTTACTATTAACATTGATGACACTAACCCTTTTGAGAGTTCCAAATAGCTTGAATCTTAGGTTGAGCCTATTCAAGATCAATTAAAATGAATTCAAAAGGAAAAGAGGCTATTAGAGACAGAAAAGAGAAACACCAAAGAAGCCAAGCAGAAATTACTTGAAGAAGAAATGAAAAGAAGTGTTGAGGAAGAAAAGAAAAGGAAAATAAAGGAAGAAAAGAAGAAGAGAATAGAGGAGGAAGAAAAGATAGAGAAGGAAAGAAAAGAAAAGGAAAAGGAAGAGAAAGAGAAAGAAGAGAGAAGAGTTAAAGAGGTAGCAAAGAAGAAGTAAAGCGAAGATGAATCTAAACCATCTAGTTCATCTACTCCACTTTTGTTTGCTAGCCTAACAAGTGATGATGATGACCAAACTAACTTGATCTCATCTCTGAAAAAACTTATTGAGAAGAATAGGAAAGTAAAGAACTTTAATGGAGGTAACTAAAAGATTACACAGTACTCTAGTAGTCAAGCATATAGAGGTAGATCTAAACAGAGGGCACAAACAATGTTAAAATCTTTTGATGAAGAATTTACAAATTTGTTGAATGTTGCAGAGTCAAAGGCCCAAATTCCACATGATGCTAATTTATTTAGCACCTTTTTTCATAATATCAAGAATGATTTGCTAAGTCTTGATACTTGTATCAAGGAGCTTCAAAAATGTCAACAAGATGGAAAGGTATTATACATTAAGTGTACCTTATCTCATAAGTTGACCAATAATTTTGATAGTAAGATTGAAGGAAAGTTGAGTGAGCTAGAAGCTCTATCAAACTAGATACAACAACCTTCCAACAAAGTTGATCAATTTGAAGAACAAGTGGCCATTGTTCATAGTGATATCAGGAAATTGGAACTTTAAAAAGAACAAATTTTGAAGAGATCATTAGAATTTAGAGAGTTTATTGCTCTAAAGATATCTACTGTTGAGAGATAGTTAGAGAAGTGTGTCAAAGCCACTGACGTCTATTCAAACTTCTTATACTCTGATCTCAATGCACTTGAGATTGCATCATATGAACTATGTTCAATTCTCACCTCTACTAAAATAGCCAAGGATACATGGATAAAAGGTTTAAATATTCTCAAGGAAATATTTGATGATTGCATGAAGATATTATTAGCTTAAGGCAGATGATTACAGTTTTTGACAGTAGATAGATAATTTTTTATAGTTATTGACATTCTAACCTTTGTCATTGATGTCAAAGGGGGAGAAGATACATAAGAAAATTTTAAATAAGGTAAGGTATGAAATCATATTGAAAGGAGGAGCATATGTAAGACAGATAAGTTGTAAAAGATGATTAATGTATTGATATTGTAATGTTTTGACAAGTTTTTGATACTTAGCCAATTTTCCCTATTGTGTTGCCATCAATGCCAAAGGGGGAGATTGTTGACAATTGGCTAATGAAGATGTGTAGTTTTTTTCATTTATGGCAACACATGATGTACATTCTTTTAGAAAACCTCAAAAATAAAGATACTTAGCTTTTGATACTCCGAAAATTGTCTAAGTATAAAATTGGTTTACAACAGTGTATTGTTTTGTATGTAACTTGTTACTGATGTCATATTATGATTAGCAAAGTTAGATGGAGATAGTATACATTTTTATGATGACATGTATAACCTTAGAAATCAATACAGAGTGTATGAAAAAGAGATATTCATGTTTTACCAATGAAACCAAATAGTGGAATTAAAGGTAAAGGAATTATTTTGTTTATAAAATAATTACTTGACCAATTAGGGCCAACATCCTATACGTTTACTCTAAGTTGGAAAAGTATATTATGGTCTTAGCCAACCTAGCAAAAATTTGTGAAAAGGCATGGTATTTATGTAAAGGACATCTTATGAATTTAGTTGTGTTCTGATGTGTTGTGTTGAGCAATTGTATTGTAATAAATGATGTGTGAACTTTTGTGAAGTGATATACACAAATTTGATTTTGTGATCTAAGATCTAGTTGAGGCCAAAGATCAATCAAGTAAGAAGTTATGGCATTATATACCAGAGAACTAGTTACTTGTTTGGGCAATGAGCTCTTCTTGTAATTGGAAGTGTATGTTTGGACAGTGGGCTCATCTTGCATCTACTATACTACAACTCCTAACAAGATTGGAATCTCCTAACATGGATTTAAAGTCTCCCAATAGGGACTCTCTATAATAAATTTCTTGATTGACTCATAATAGGGTCCATCCTCTAACAAGGGACATATATATCAGTATACTATCTAGTGGGTTTCATCCCTACCAGGGTTTTCCCTTGGCCAAGGTTTCCCTAGTTAACAAAATATGGTGTTATGAGTTATCTTTGTGCATGGTTACTATTACTATTTAACATTACTTATTTACTTTCTTATGAATAGTTTAAAGTAATAAATAATATTTAGTTGGAAACTAAAGTTTGTAAATTACTAATTTACCCTCCCCAATAATTCTTGTTTCTAACAGTTTTGAGTGCTAGATAAGAGATACTAAGCATGACCATAAAATGATGTTCCTCAAAAAAATATTCTCCATATGGCTAAAACCATTGATATAATAATTGATTCTTATAATGAAAAAAAGGTTATAAGATTGGGAAATCGATTCAAGAACTTCTAGGGGCCGTAAATTTTGACCCGCATCTTTGTTCTTCTTGAAATTTTCCATGTGGCTTCATTAGGAGAAAAAAAAATTATAAACTCATGTTTGGCTTCATGAGGAGAAGTTGCTTTTATAGAAACTCGTGTCTTTCTTCCTATTGGCACCTTCTGAGTGCTAGATGAGGTGTGTCCTTAATGTCAGAGTGCTCTCTACTTGCTTGTACATTTTGAGTACTTGATAAAGTGCATTTTGAGTGCTTGATAAGATGCATACTAGATGAGGTGCATTATGATGCATGTACTAAGTTTAGGGCACAAGAATTAGATGTTGGGTGTTATCATACCAATGTTAGTGCACTAGATCCCATCATAACTCTACAGTTAAGTGCACTTGGGTTGTAGTAGTATTAGGATGGGTGACCTCCAAGGATGTCTTGGTGTTGCACCCTTTTTAAGTCTTTATTTTGGATATCATATTAGTTACACTAGAGTTTTTTTTCTTGGAACCCCTTTTCAATCATATATTCTTAATGTCAAAGTGCTTTTTACCTCCTCATTCAATCCAAGTGCTTAATAAAGTACATTCTAAGTACTAGATAACAGATACTAAACATGACCATAAAATGGCATTCCTCAAAAAAGTATTCTCCATATGGCTGAAACCATTGATATAATAATTGATTCTTATAATGAAAAAAAGCTTATATGATTGAGAAATTGATTCAAGAACTTTTGAGGGTCATAACTTTTGACCTGCGTCTTCATTCTTCTTGAAATTTTCCATGTGGCTTCATTAGGAGAAGTTGTTTGTATAGAAACTTGTGTCTTTCTTCCTATTGGTACCTTCTACTTGACCTTGCATTTTAATACTCAATAAAGTACATTTTGAGTGATCGAAAAGGTGTGTCCTAGATGAGGTACATTATAATGCATGCACTAAGCTTAGGGAAAAAGAGTTAGATGTTGGGTGCGATCATACCAACATTAGTGCACCAAATCCCATCAGAACTCTATAGTTAAGCATGCTTAGGCTGGAGTAGTACTAGGATGGGTGACCTCCCAGGAAGTCCTAGTGTTACACCATTTTTTAGCCTTTGGTCTAGGAATCGTATTACTTATGCTAGATTTTTGCTTCTCAAAACCCCTTTTAAATCATGCATCCTCCCTTTTTGTCTTTCTCCCCATTTTCTATCTCAAAACTCAATTCTATCCTTAGGTCTATTATGGGTCCACTGAGTCTATTTCTCATCTTGCGGGTGTTGGAATGTGGCATCTAACTTACAACATTAAAAAGTTAATGACACACTTTTAGTGTTGGATGGACATCTATACTCATCTTCCTAATGCTTGACTTTTGATTACCAAATAAGGCTTATTCCTAATTTTGGAGCTCTTTTTACTTCATCATGCATTGATAGCTTCTTATAAGGAATGATCTAAGTGATATATGAGGTACATCCTAGATAACATGCATTCTAATGCATGCACTAAGGTTGAGAAAAGAGGATTTGATGTTGAGTGCGATCATACTAGCATTAATGCATCAAATCCAATCAGAACTATGCAATTAAGCATGCTTGGATAGGAGTAGTACTGGGATGGGTGACCTCCCTAGAAGTCCTGATGTTGCACCCTTTTCTTACTTTGTAGAGCCTCTGGTTCTATCATTGTTATATTGACACTGCTATTTTGGTTCTCAAGGGCCATTTTCAATCACGATTCCCCATTCTCTATTCCATACCCTGATTTAAGTCCATTTTGGGTTCCCCAACCTATTTCATGTCTCCCAGATGTAACAGAGCTACTACCCTAACCTTGCAATAGTGAAAGTCAATGACTCATTCCAAACCTTGGATAGGCATTCGTGTCTTTCTTCCTATTGGTGCATTCTAAGTGCTAGATGAGGCACATTCTTAATGCCAAAGTTCCTTTTACTTGCTCATTCATTTTGAGTGTGCAATAAGGTACATTCTAAGTGCTAGATAAGAGATACTAAACATGACCATAAAATGGAATTCCTTAAAAAATAATTGTCCATATTGATGAAATTGTTGATATAATAATTGATTCTTATAAGGAAAAAAAGCTTATAAGTTTGGGAAATTGATTCAAGAACTTTCGAGGGTCATAACTTTTGACACACATCTTCATTCTTCTCAAAATTTTCCATGTGGCTTCATTAGGATAAGTTGTTTTTTTAGAAACTCATGTTTAGTTTCATTAAGAGAAGTTGTTTGATAGAAACTCGCACCTTCTAAGTACTAGATGAGGTGTGTTTTTAATGTCAAAGTGCTCTATACAATGATAAAAAGTTAACAACACTCTTTGAGTGCTAGATGGATATATGTGCTCATCATCCTAATGCTTGCCTTCTAAGTATCAGATAAGGATCATTCCTAATTATGGAGCTCTTTTTACTTCCTCATGCATTAACAATGCCTTATAAGGCACATTCTAAGTGCAAGATAAGATACATCCTAGATAACATGCATTCTAATGCATGTGCTAAGGCAAAGACAAGAGGGTTTGATGTTGGGAGCCATCATAATGGAATTAGTGCATCAGATCCTATCAAAACTTTGTTATAAAGTGTGCCTAGGCTAGAGTAGTACTGAGATGGGTGACCTTCCAAGAAGTCCCAGTGTTGTACCTGTTGGCGCTAAAAATTGCATGGTCAATTTTGAACCCTGTTGAGAAAAATTAGCCCTATAAATGCTTTTAAATGAGATTGTACCCGGCTGTCCAGTTGAGACCCCTAAGGTGTTTAACGCTTCTGGCACCTTCCATTTAGCATGCCTAAGAATTTCATAAAGTTAGATTGACTTTCTGAGTCTTTTGGCAAAGTTCTATTTTGAGCTAGTATCAATTTTGCATTTTCACTTAAGTGTCAAACAGCGACAGGAGGCTGTGTTTATCAATGAATATCTCACACCCAAAAATGTGTCATGACTTACCACTTTGAGATTATCTAGCCTCCATACCTAAGAACCTATGTTTCAGATTTCAAGTCGTTTCGAGTCCATTTGACTAGGTTTTGAATCCCTCAAAGTTGGCAGTTTAATATTTTCATGCTGATGCACTTTGCACATATTTCTGGGAAACCCTGTTTGATGTGCTATAACTCAGACCCAGCTGACTAAAATGCTAGATTTCCTTTTGCGTTACATGGTGGATGTCAGAGACTTCCTATGTTTAAATTTTTAAGTCCTGACGAATCTGTTTGATTAGTTTTCAAAAGCGATTCGAAACGCAATTTATGACATTTTACTGGTGTTAGCACTTGCAAATTTATCAGTACCCCTGTTCGTGACGTTATAACTTGAAATATATGATTGTAAAGATCGTACAATTTTTTCTCCTGTATTGTCCACTAAAAATACTACAAGTGTGACAGTTTTTAGAAATTGACAAATCCATATGCACACTTTACCAGGGTCATTCCATCCGCAAAAAATGTTTTCTGTCAGTGATTTTAATCTGCAAATTCTGAGTATCCCACTTTGATTGCTTGCCAAATGCGTCCTGTTATTTTTCATGAGCCCAAATCCCAGATTCATAATGTCCTCATGACAGAGAACTAGTGACCCAGTTTTCATTTCCCCATGTGCTCATTTGCCTAGTTTTCAAAGCTAAATCCGAACCCAGTTTATTGTTTTCTGACATGTTTGCTCGATGGTAAATCTGAGAAGGCAACTTTGATGGTCAATATCTTTTGACTGGGAATTCTTCATGAGACAAGATCTGGCAGGGTGCAAGAATGCAGAACCAAGATTTAGTGTGCCAATTTTTAGGACTTGATCAAAGGTTTGGGTCAGTTTTTGAGGCCAGTCAACGGACCTCCTGACCCAAAAGTGACAGGTTGCAAAAAAGGATAAGATGAGTTTTTAATGACAAATTTTGATCGAAGTTGTTTCTAATCATTTCAAAATGATCAATAGATCAATTCAGCTTTTCAGTTGTCTGGGAACGAAAAAAAAATTTTTAGTCGGACCCACTTGGGGGCCCCGACTAATTTCATCCGACTGAATAGAAGAGCGTAGGGAATGTACAGAGTGATTAATTGTGTCTCTGTGTAAGATTGTAAGCAAGATATCATTGGAGTCATGTTAATGATAGTATTGGAGATGGATGTCTTTTATTAAGTATTGGAAGCTGAGACCCGCTATATGGGTAATGAGATTAAAGGAAATTGTGTCTTTAGCTCTAGAGGCCATCCAAGCAAAGGACACAGGTAAATTAAGGGGATGTTTTCACTTGAAGACAAATACATGTGGTGTGATACATTCTCAGCATGATAATGAACATTATAGTTTTGAACCAAAATAGTAGGTTGTATTTATATAATGTTTGAAGGCACTAAACATAAGGTAGCGTCTATAAAAGAAAAACTCAATTTGGAGGTAGGCAGCGTGCCAAGGAAGAAGCAAAAAGAGTGCTCCACATCTCAGCAATTGGAAGTTCTCACCAGCAAATTCTAAAGCCGCAGCCTGAGAGGACATCACAATGGTAAAAGAAGACCCCGTATCAGTCAAAGCATCCAACCAACATTTAAAAGAAGTCGACGGTCGTTGAAGGAAACTCCAAACAAGCGAAGGAAGACAGAGGAATCGCCAAAGAGAAACAACTAATACAGATACCCATGCGTATGTTGAAAGAAATCCAAAGAAACCTTCTCGAAAGGAAGGACATAGGGAGGAGGCAAAACATTTCAAGAGTTTAAAAAGTCACCAATATCTCCATGGAGGCCGCCAACGCAAGACAGGAGTAGCTTGCAGCACCAATGAAATGAAGAGTTCCCATGTTTTCAAAAAGACGCCCTCAAAGCTAGTAAACAATCCAATGCCGCTGTTAAAGTAGCATAACGCTGAAAGAGGAAGCCGCAGGTGTAAAAACAACAAAAGGAGATCACGCCATAAAGCTGCGGCATGAACAGGAAAATGCCCATGCAAAGGCGAATTCATTAAAATGCCCACAGTTTGAATAAGAAAAGGAGGCGTCTGAATTTTCACTCAGAGAAGAGGAGGTTCATTTAGACATTTATTCCATATTTGTCGCGTTTTAAAATTTACCTCACTTTAAATGCTTTTCCACATGTATTACTGATTGTATTAAAGAGAGAGGCTGTCGAAAAGCCAAAGCTTTCATTGTGGGACCCGCTTGTTGGAGGAAAGAACAATCATATTTTGACCGAAAAATGTGCAAAACAGAGATGACGTTAGCAAACATGGAGAGGCCGAAAAAGCGTAAAATCCGGCTACTCACTTGAAGTTTTGATAAGTTGCTGTCAAATTTTAGAGTTAATGTCATGTTCTTTTAGTACGTCAAGAATGTGAAGTTCCCCTGTTGTTAAATACAGTTTGCAAATACCAGTTGTTTTGCAAGATTGGTTAATCTTTTCTCACTAAGTGAGTGGCGACTCTAAGTATATCTCTGCACCAGTGCTTCAAAATGTGAAGGTATTTTGAAGGAAACAACAGTGGGAAGGCAGGTTTGAAGAATTCATTTCAAGTTCTTGACACTGGGTAAAAGAATGAAACGAGATGCAGTGCAAGTGTTAATAAATCTGGTTAAGATTTGAATCTGCTGTTATTTGCAGCATTGAAGTAGTTGTAGGCATCCATATTAAAAGGTATTTTCCACTTTCATGTGTTCTCATTTACATGAAAGTAAGATTTCAAAAGTTCTCTCCATCAAATGGTTTATAGCATTAAATAGGAGATTGGTTCAGTATAGTTCAACGTGCTTTGTGGAAAGTAGATTCAGCAAAAGTGTTTTATATGCCAAAGTATGTTTGAAGTTTTGAATTGGTAGAAAGAACTCCAGATCTGCTGCAATTAATAAATTCTGGAAGTGTTTAATGGTGAATGAGTCTTGACTTTGAAGAATGTTAAGTTTTATCTCATCTAATATGCAGTCTGTTAGTAAAAGTTTTAGATCTGTTTCTACCAGGAGGTATATGCCATTGAATTTTAATGGTATTCATGGTTTCCCGAATACTATGCCTTGTAACCTCAGAAAGTATTTGCCTAAGTTTGGTGGGAACCATGAAAATTCAGCCAGTCATCATGTTCAGTTGTTTAGTGACTTGGTTGGTGATTTTGAAATTGCTCATGAAGACATTCAGATGAAATTGTTTGTTCAGACTTTAGAAAATGATGCTAGGGACTGGTTTTCTTTTTTACCAGCATGTTCAATTTCATCTTGTGATGAATTAATGTCAGCCTTCATGATGCAGTTTGGGGAAAGAGTAAGCATCTCTGAATATTTTGATAAGTTTTTGAAAATTGAAATCAGGAATGGTGAGTTAGTTCCTGAATTTAATATCAGATTTGCAAAGATTTTGAGTGAATTTCCTGAAAGTTACAAGCCGGATGATCAAATGTGTTTAGTGGTTTATCTCGGTGCATTTGATAGGAAGATGAACTATCTGTTGAGAGATAAAAGACCCAAGACTTTGCATCAGGCATTCATGACAGCTATAGAGATTGAGAATAACATAAAATATGGCTTAACTCGGAGTCACTTCTCTAGAAATATTGGCTGGAAATATGAGGTGCAAAGCACAAGCCAATGTCATAAGGAGTGTTTGATTTCAGATCATAAAATAAGCACTCTTGTTGTTGTAAATAGTTTTGTTGAAGCCTCAGAAATAAAAACATGTTCCATTCGTGCTGAAGTAAATGCACATGTTTATGGTATTACAACAGCGAATGATAGAATTGATTCACTTGATGAGTCATCCATGCAAGATATAAATCCGGCCATTCATTTTCCCATTGATAATTTACATTGTGTTGAAAACATAATAAATCAAGAAGAGGAAAGGTATTCATCTCAGTATGAGGAGGAGCAAACCAAAAGTTATCTATCAAGTGATAAAGGTGAAATTGCTGATCCGACATGTCATGGCAAGATGACACAATATAAAGAATGTAAATCATATGTATCTCAGTCACAGTCAGAAGAACTAAGCTCATATGTTGATAATATTTCAGCAGTAGAGATGCATTCTCTTGACCAACAGGATAGGCAAGAAATGAATTATCTCATTGAGAGATTGCATCATGTTGAGAACGTTATTAAATCTGAAGTTGAAAGAAAATCATATCAATGTGAGTATGATAAAGCTGAGATTCATTTTCCATGTGATAATTATGTTGCTGATCCAATATATTATCAAGAGGTGTCATATGAAGCTAATGATGAGAGTTATTACTCAAGTCAAGAAGAGGATAGTGCTAGTATGTGTCCGTCTTCATGTGAATCAGATGCTGATTGGGAAGAAGAGAGCAATGATGGAAGTGAGTATTCTCTTGCTAATAAAGGTATGAATGTTGTTTCTAAATCTGAAAGTGAGTTTCCATATCAGAATTGTGTAAACCAGTTTGAGATTGAAAGTTATGAAGAAAATGTGTCTACACAATATGAAGACAAAGAGGTTATCCATAAAGATGTATTACCTAATTGTGTAGAAGAGTGTCTTGAGGATGAGTGTAATGATGATCAGTACGTGATTGACTCTGAGATTAATGCATCAGCACCTATTGGTAAGATAAATGATGATTTTCTTGCAAGACATTTGAATCACCTATATGGAGACAATGAAAGTAACTTTGATCTATATTCTACATGCTTCGTTGACGGAGTGGATGTTGAGTCTTCATATGATTCTGATTTTTCTTCTTCATATGCTACAAGTGTCCATGAAAGTGATGTTAGAAATGATTTTAAAGTTTTCACTAATCCATTATATGGTGAGGACTTTGATGTTGATCAGCATGTTACTTGTCCTAATGTCTACAAAGGTGCTTTGCATGGAGTTATCAATCCTCTTTTTGAAGAACACATGGAAGTTCCAGATTTAGCAGAAAATAAGTTTAATGATGATACTTTATCTTACTGCTATAAGAGATCAGAATGTTCTTCTTCTGAGTTTGACAGAGAAAATGATTATGATATTGCATCTAATGAGATAGATGACAAGATGTTTGACAAAGTTATTCTTGAAAATCAACATACATCTTGTACTAAGTTTTATGATGAATATTTTAATGCGAAGACTAATCTGTTTGCTGATTGTGAAGAACCAATGGAATATTGTGGATTAGTTTCAGATTTTGATGTTGATGACATGTGTGAGTACAAGTCAGAATGTTCATTTGAATATCATTCGGTTATGCATAAGGAAACATATTTTCAAGGTATGAGTGATCCTTTTCCCCAAGTTGAATATGATGCATTCATATTCAAAATTGATAGCATGCACGAGTCATTTGTTAGAGAAGGTTTTCAATTACAATTTGATATATTCAAGCATGCTGATCAGAACTTTCATAGTGAGCAAGAGAATGAAGCAAGTTTTTATATGCATTATGGAAGTAAGAGTGCTAATTTTGTTTTGCCAAGAGATTTGTTATATGATGATAATATGATTGGTGAAACTAATAGGAGAAGAAAATTTAGTTTACCTCATGAAAGTTCAGATGAGAACCATGTTTATGACAGAGGTAAACAATTTTGCTGAAGTTCGGTGGCCCGGGGCCATCGTGTGTACATAGTCTTGGTAGTTGTAGTTGTTTCCTTGCTTTCAATAAGCTGTTCGAGAGAAGTTTTGAAGTTTTTGGGAATGGTCTGCTTCCTCCAGATATCTGAATCCTTGCCATGCCCGCAAGGGACATGCATCCCCAGACAGAGCCACTGTTGGCGCTAAAAATTGCATGGTCAATATTGAACCCTGTTGAGAAAAATTAGCTCTATAAATGCTTTTAAATGAGATTGTACCCGGCTGTCCAGTTGAGACCCCTAAGGTGTTTAACGCTTCTGGCACCTTCCATTCAGCATGCCTAAGAATTTCGTAAAGTTAGATTGACTTTCTGAGTCTTTTGGCAAAGTTCTGTTTTGAGCTAGTATCAATTTTGCATTTTCACTTAAGTGTCAAACAGCGACAGGAGGCTGTGTTTATCAATGAATATCTCACACCCAAAAATGTGTCATGACTTATTGCTTTGAGATTATCTAGCCTCCATACCTGAGAACCTATGTTTCAGATTTCGAGTCATTTTGAGTCCATTTCACTAGGTTTTGAATCCCTCAAAGTTGGCAGTTTAATATTTTCATGCTGATGCACTTTGCACATATTTCTGGGAAGCCCTGTTTGATGTGCTATAACTCGGACCCATCTGAATAAAATGATAGATTTCCTTTTGCATTGCATGGTGGACGTCAGAGACTTCCTATGTTTAAATTTTTAAGTCCTGACGAATCCGTTTGATTAGTTTTCAAAAGCGATTCGAAACGCAATTTATGACATTTTACTGGTGTTAGCACTTGCAAATTTATCAGTACCCCTATTCGTGACGTTATAACTTGAAATATATGATTGTAAAGATCGTACAATTTGTTCTCCTGTATTGTCCACTGAAAATACTACAAGTGTGACAGTTTTTAGAAATTGACGAATCCATATGCACACTTTACCAGGGTCATTCCATCCGCAAAAAATGTTTTCTGTCAGTGATTTTAATCTGCAAATTCTGAGTATCCCACTTTGATTGCTTGCCAAATGCGTCCTGTTATTTGTCATGAGCCCAAATCCCAGATTCATAATGTCCTCATGACAGAGAACCAGTGACCCAGTTTTCATTTCCCCATGTGCTCATTTGCCTAGTTTTCAAAGCTAAATCCGAACCCAGTTTATTGTTTTCTGACATGTTTGCTCGATGGTAAATCTGAGAAGGAAACTTTGATGGTCAATATCTTTTGACTGGGAATTTGTCATGAGACAAGATCTGGCAGGGTGCAAGAATGCAGAACCAAGATTCAGTGTGCCAGTTTTCAGGACTTGATCAAAGGTTTGGGTCAGTTTTTGAGGCCAGTCAATGGACCTCCTGACCCAAAAGTGACAAGTTGCAAAAAAGGATAAGATGAGTTTTTAATGACAAATTTTGATAGAAGTTGTTTCTAATCATTTCAAAATGATCAATAGATCAATTCAGCTTTTCAGTTGTCTGGGAACGAAAAAAAAATTTTTAGTCGGACCCACTTGGGGGCCCCGACTAATTTCATCTGACTGAATAGAAGAGCGTAGGGAATGTACAGAGTGATTAATTGTGTCTCTGTGTAAGATTGTAAGCAAGATATCACTGGAGTCATGTTAATGATAGTATTGGAGATGGATGTCTTTTATTAAGTATTGGAAGCTGAGACCCGCTATATGGGTAATGAGATTAAAGGAGATTGTGTCTTTAGCTCTAGAGGCCATCCAAGCAAAGGACACAGGTAAATTAAGGGGATGTTTTCACTTGAAGACAAATACATGTGGTGTGATACATTCTCAGCGTGATAATGAACATTATAGTTTTGAACCAAAATAGTAGGTTGTATTTATATAATGTTTGAAGGCACTAAACATAAGGTAGCGTCTATAAAAGAAAAACTCAATTTGGAGGTAGGCAGCGTGCCAAGGAAGAAGCAAAAAGAGTGCTCCACGTCTCAGCAATTGGAAGTTCTCACCAGAAAATTCTAAAGTCGCAGCCTGAGAGGACATCACAATGGTAAAAGAAGACCCCGTATCAGTCAAAGCATCCAACCAGCATTTAAAAGAAGTCGACAGTCGTTGAAGGAAACTCCAAACAAGCAAAGGAAGACAGAGGAATCGCCAAAGAGAAAAAACTAATACAGATACCCATGCGTATGTTGAAAGAAATCCAAAGAAACCTTCTCGAAAGGAAGGACATAGGGAGGAGGCAAAACATTTCAAGAGTTTAAAAAGTCACCAATATCTCCATGGAGGCCGCCAACGCAAGACAGGAGTAGCTTGCAGCACCAATGAAATGAAGAGTTCCCATGTTTTCAAAAAGATGCCCTCAAAGCCAGTAAACAATCCAATGCCGTTGTCAAAGTAGCATAACGCTGAAAGAGGAAGCCGCAGGTGTAAAAACAACAAAAGGAGATCACGCCATAAAGCTGCGGCATGAACAGGAAAATGCCCATGCAAAGGCAAATTCATTAAAATGCCCACAGTTTGAATAAGAAAAGGAGGTGTCTGAATTTTCACTCAGAGAAGAGGAGGTTCATTTAGACGTTTATCCCATATTTGTCACGTTTTAAAATTTACCTCACTTTAAATGCTTTTCCACACGTATTACTGATTGTCTTAAAGAGAGAGGCTGTCAAAAAGCCAAAGCTTTCATTGTGGGACCCGCTTGCTGGAGGAAAGAACAATCATATTTTGACCAAAAAATGTGTAAAATAGAGATGACGTTAGTAAACATGGAGAGGCCGAAAAAGCGTAAAATCTGGCTAGTCGCTATGTTGCTAGCCGGAAAATCTCAAAAAATCCGGCTAGCGACATAGTGAGGTTGCCGGGAAACCTCAACTCCAGCGAGATTCAAAGCGTTATGTGGGTCCCGCTAGGAGGAGCGTCAGTGAATCAACATGCGACACGTGGCAGTCGGTCAACTGAAGGCTGACCCCAAATTCAAAGGGTCCAAAAAATTTGCAGAGTTAAAAATAATAACATTTTATTATTATTTTTGTTGAAAATGCACCTCAGTTTTAAAATCAGACAGGGTTTTAATTCTAATGTTAAGACATTAGATTATTATAAATTTTTGGATTTTAAATTCAAAAATGTGCAGACCTGATGTCTTTACTAGATGACTATTTTTCAAACGAAGATTTCAGGCATTTTCAAGAGGCTAGATATGCCTTATCATATACCGCCGGAATCACGAGAATCCAAATTTTCCATTTTTGAAGTTAGTTTTTGCACAGGTGCTTCCTGGTCTGAGCTATAGACAGAAATGTGAATTTTGGGGCTTTCTCAATGGAATGGGTAAAAAATCAAAAATCCAGTTAGGGGATCAGTAAAACTTGGTAAGAATGCGGTTGGAGTTCACTTTTCTCGCATTCACCCAATCTAACCCAATTTTTGCCAAGCATTTAAATGGGTAAATCAGATATTTTGGTGACTCAGCAAGGTTTCATCATTTCAATAGAGATATTTCTCAGATCAATAACAGTAATGATGAAACAAGATCAGATCAGAATGGGAGATGGAAGGAAGAAGTTATTCAGTTACAGAAGATTGAATTTCAAGTGGACACCTGGCAGTTGCATATCAGATCCGAATTCATTTCTTGCTATATCTTTCTTTCTTTCTTCATTTGTAAGGGTTCCAGTTTTGGCACTAAGAAACCATTCTTCAGCATTTCTTCTTGTATTGAATAGCATTTTAAGTTTTATGCAGATAGTTATTTTCTATTAGGTGATCTATGAGTTATTTTCTGTACATTTCATGTATTTGATTTCAAGGAAAACAAATAAATTGCAGCAAAAGTTTGAAGTTCAGTTTGAATCTTGTCTCCTGATTATGGCTCTGTTATTTCTTCTAATTTGTGATCAAAGAGCATGAATTAGGTTGCATTACATTTTGAAATGTATGTGGTTAAAATGTCTTGCTTATGGAACAAAGAACCATGTAATTGCTTGATATTTGTCACAGGGTTTGCAAATTTCATGATAGGATTTTCTGAGTATGAGATTCATTCTGTAGCAGATGTCTATTCACAAGGTGAAAGATAGATCAGGGATCTTGATGTAGAGATACGTCTGAGGATCCCAGGAGATGTATGGTTATGATTCATTTAATTGCCCAATAGATAAGGCACTGGTCAAAGATAGGATCATTAAGTTCTGTTGCTCATACTTGGGTCTTGCTGATATCAACATATTAAATCACTTTTCCCTTTTATGTTGAAAGTTATTCAATGTTAACCCGCACTTAGCTTGCCAGTTTCATGAGTTATGTTCTTAGCTATTTCATATTTGTGATTCCTGGTTGAGTGTAGAAGAATTAGGGGTTTCATCTGCTTTTATAGATCCTGAATATGGTTATTGCACTGGTCACATAGTCAGATCTAAAGAGGTTCACCCGCCTAGGTTTTGCAGAGCCTGAAGTGCAGAAGGAGTACGGCCTTATAGTTGGCCTGGTGTCTGAATGGATGTGTTGATAATGGGAGTTAGCTGCCCCTAGATGCATCTTGTTCTCATCAGGGTAATTGGAAATGGGTAACGTTTTCAAACACCAACAGTACCCTTTTCTTACTTTCTAGAGCCTCTAGTTCTATCATTGTTATATTTGCACTACCATTTTGGTTCTCAAGGCCCATTTTCAATTATACTTCCTTAATGTTTGTTTTGTACCCTAATTTAAGTTCATTTTGGGTCCCTCAGCCTACTTCTCATCTCCCAGGTTTAACGAAGCTACTACCCAAAACTTGCAATAGAGAAAAGTCAATAACTTGTTCCCAACATTTGATAGGCAGTAGTGTCTTTCTTCCTATTGGAGCCTTCTAAGTGCTATATGAGGCACATTCTTAATGCCAAAGCACTTTTTACTTGCTCATTCATTCTGAGTGCTTGATAGTCTATGGAGTGCAAGATAAGAGATAATAAGCATGACCATAAAATGACATTCCTCAAGAAAATATTCTCCATATGGCTGAAACGGTTGATATAATAATTGATTCTTGTAACAATGAAATGCTTATTAAATTGTGAAATTGATTCAAGAACTTTTGAGGCTCATAACTTTTAACCCGCATCTCCATTCATCTCAAAAATTTCCACATGGATTCATTAGGGGAAGTTGTTTTTTAGAAACTTGTGTTTGGCTTCATTATCAGAAGTTATTTGTATAGAGACTCGTACCTTTCTTCCAATTTTTTCTTTTTGACGGTTGGATGAAGTGTATTCTTAATACCAAAGTTCTCTTTACTTGCTCATGCATTTTGAGTACTTGATAAGGTGTATTTTGAGTTTGATAAGATGCATCCTAGATGAGGTGCATTATGATGCATGCACTAAGCTTAGGGTATAACAATTAGAAGTTCAACGTGATTATACCAGTGCTACTACATTGGATACCATTAGAACATTGCAATTAAGCCTACTTGGGTTGGAGTAGTACTAGGATGAGTGACCTCCTGGGAAGTCCCAATGTTGCACCCTTGTTCAATCTTTCATTTGGGCATCATATTGCATATGCTAGAGTTTTATTTCTTGGAACCTCCTTTCAGTCATGCATCCTCCCTTTTCATCTTGCTCCTCATTTTCCATCCAAAAATTCAATTCCATCCTCGAGTCAATTCTGGGTTGCCCAAGTCTATTTTTGGTCTTGTAGGTGTTTGAAAGTGGCATCTCTAACTTACAACATTAAAAAATTAACAATGCACTTTGAGTGTTGGATGGACATCTATGCTCATCTTCCTAACCATTGCCTTATGAGTACTAGATAAGGCATATTCCTAATTCTAGAGCTCTTTTTACTTCCTCATGCATTGATAGTGCCTTATAAGGCATGTTCTGATTGCTAGATAGATTGCATCTTATATAAAATGCATTCTAATGCAGGTGGTAAGGTCAAGGAAAGAGGGTTTGATTTTGGGTGTAATCATGCCAATGTTAGTGCATTGAATCCCATCAGAACTCTGCAGTTAAGTGCAATTGGGCTAGAGTAGTATTGGGATGGGTGACCTCCCGAGAAGTTCCCTTTCTTAATTTTTAGAGCCTCTGGTTCTATCATTGTTATATTCATACTGCCATTTTGGTTCTCTAGGCCCATTTCAATCATGCTTTCCTATTCTATGTTCCATACCCTGATTTATGTCCAGTTCAAGTCCCCGAGCCTACTTCTTGTCTACTAGGTGTAATAGAGTTGCTACTCCAACCTTTCAATAATGAAAACTCAATGACTTGTTCCCAACCTTGGATAGGCACTTGTGGCTTTCCTCCTGTTGGTGCCTTTTGAGAGCTAGATGAGGCACATTCTTTATGTCAAAGTTCTTTTTACTTAATTATTCATTTTGAGTGCTCAATAAGGTACATTTTGAGTGCTAGATAAGAGATACTAAACATGACCATAAAATGACATTTCTCAAAAAAAATTCTTGATATGGCTAAAATTGTTGATATAATAATTGATTCTAATAATGACGAAAAACTTATAAGATTGAGAAATTGATTCAAGAACCTTTGAGGGTCATAACTTTTGACTTGCATCTCTATTCTTCTTGAAATTTTCCATGTGGCTTCATTAGGAGATTTTTTCCTTTTTAGAAACTCATGTTTGGCTTTAGTAGGAGAAGTTGTTTGTATAGTAACTTGAGCCTTTCTTCTTATTGGCACCTCCTGAGTGCTGGATGAGGTGTGTTTTTAATTTCAAAGTGCTCTTTACTTGCTCATTCATTTTGAGTACTCAATAAGGTGCATTTTGAGTGCTCAATACATTTTTTTTGAGATGAGGTACATTATGATGCATGCACTAATGTCAAGGTGCAAGAGTTAGATGTTCAGTGCAATCATACTAGTTTTTGTGCATCGAATCCCATTAGAACTCTGTAGTTTAGCACACTTGGGCCAAAGTAGTACTGGGATGAGTGACCCTTAGGAAGTCTTGATGTTGCACCCTTTTCTTAATTTTTAGAGCTTCTAGTTCTGCCATTATTATATTCACACTACCATTTTCATTCTCAAGGTCCATTTTCAATCATGCTTCCCCATTCTCTATTCCATATCCCAATTTAAGTCCAGTTCAGATTCCTGAGCCTACTTATCATCTCCCAAGTATAACAAAGCTACAAACCCAACCTTGCAATAGAAAAAATTGAATGACTTGTTACCAGCCCTAGATAGGCACTTGTGTATTTCTTCCTTTTGGCACCTTCTGAGTGTTATATGAGGCACATTCTTAATGCTGAAGTGCTTTTTACTTGCTCGTTCATTTGAGTGCTCAATTAGGAAAGTTTTGAGTGCTAGATAAGAGATACTAAATGTTATGACACTTATATTTTTCTCATGTCCTAAGGCATTTCAGCTAAGAATCATTTCTTAATCATGAAGTTGAATTTCAAGTTTCAATTAACTTCAAGTTCAAGTTCACATTCCCTATTGTCTGTCATGTGCCAAGTCTGCATATGGTACCTGAGTTAGTCTTGATGAATTCAAAGTTGAAGTTGAAGCCCAATCATCTCAAACTTCAACTTCAACTTTGATATCACTTTTGTATACTAACATTGCATTTTCAAGCAAGCATTTAATTTTTCAAATAAAAAGGCAAAGTAGACCCCAATAAAGACATTTCCCAAGACATGCGAGATAATAAATAAGAATATTGAGATGGCACATGTTTTGATATGGCAAGATTTGGCAAAAATGCAAATTTTTCATTTCATGATGACATGGAGCATTAATAGGCATGCTAATTTGATGGGCATTTTTAACAAATCAATCAGAGGGTCTTTTTTGATGCACAACACACGAATAGTAATTATTATATTTACTTGCCATATCTGTACTATAATTTCCTTCATAAGTTATCCCTTAAATGAATTACTTAGCCATTTTACTGCTCATTCTACCATTTGCAAAAGAAATCTTGGCATCACCTAGTAGGGAGAACATGTCACAGGATAAGCTCTATCAAACTGTAAGTGCACCAATATTAGCCTCTATAATTTCTATTGTGCCTGCTTTTGTTTTGAAGTATTTCCACTTGTTTCTTTAGACCCTATCATCCCATAGAAATCCATGACATTGTTTCACCCCAAAATGCCCAAATTTAAAAATCCATGTCTCCTTAGCTCTATACCTAAAATTTGTGACACATTTTTGGTTAATAAAAATTTAACCAATGTCATTGAAAGAGCCAGAAATACCCAATTGGGTCCTATATACCAGAGACTACTTAATAGTAGGTTGCTTGAAGCTGCAACATTTCCTATAGCAATTACATGTCGAGAGCTAGTTATTGAATGTGCAAATCATTATGATCCTAGCACAAGGTGTATCAAAAAAATTTCAGGGGAAGTGATAGTTAGGATAAATAGAACCAATGTTTATTCAGCCTTTAGGATCCCTCACAAAGAACCCTGTAAAACATGGACATTTGAGGAGGCAAAATTCCTAAATGCTGAAAGAAAAAGCAATTATGATAATAAAGTAGCTTAGTCTTGGCTTCTCAAACTAGTAGAGGGTGGTTCAACATTGCCCAAACCGTTAACCATTGAACCTTTCATTAAGGAAATTGCAGACATTGTAATTTTGTTGAACAGATTCAAGGGAAATGAGCATGTATTTCATTGGGAGACATGGATGTATTTCTTCATCCAAAATATTGTTGAAGGGGATAAGTTCATTGACTAGGCTGACCTAATTGCTGAGAACTTACATAAGGGTTTAGTGGCTATCAAAAATTTTGGTCCATTTTTTCTATCTTCCTTTTTTATTCATGTCTTAATAGTGTCTAAAGAATGGGAAAGTCATCCACATTTTCCATGGATAGATGAAATGCCCATTTACCAATATTATAGTGATCTTTAAGAAGCTACTTTGTGTAAAGAGTTCAGAAGAGTAAATGACATCTTTCTAGGAAGGCTAGTCTTTGAACTTCAAGGTCACAAAAATAATAGATTGTCTGAGGAAGCTATGCAAGTTATACAAGCCTATGGCTACTTTTACATTCAGTTCCCTAGGTTCACATATATAAGGATGGGTGGTTTTTCAAGTGAACCATTGAATTTTCCTTGTTACTACTTAGCCTCTATTATTTTATCTAAAATGTGTAGACAATTTGTCTCTGTGATAGAGTCTTTTGAGATTTCTAAGAGGTCTTCTTTTGTATTCTTTCCTATTAAAATTGGCCATTATAGATGTCCTAGTGTAAAGAAAACCATGTTAACAAAAGAATCTTTAACTCGTTTGTGCTTTAAGCCCTTCTCCCCTTGAGAATATTTTGATTATATAGGATTTTTTAGGAATAATATTAAAAATGTAGTCTCTCTTGTCCACACTCCACAGTTAGAAGACTACTGGGCAAATTGTCCTAATGAGTTTGAAGTAAGGAAAAGACTATGGTTGAGGCTAACAGTTAAACAAATCAATATGTTTAATTTTGAACTTGATACACACAGGCTGAAGAAGGAAGATTTAGAAGAGGTTCTTGACCCATTTTACATCAACCAAATTGAGTGCATGCCTATTCCTAAACTTGATTGGGGAAGAAGAGAAGATGGTGATGTATTCTATCACACTAAGGATGTGCTGGCTAGGACTAAAAATTAGATAAAATCAAAAATTTTTGCCACCCCTGACCTGACTGGGAAGTCTTCAAAAACCAAAAGTAAAAAGGCCCCTCAAAAGCAAAAAGTTATCACTAGTCAAGATGTTTATGGTCCTATTTCAAGTTCAGTTGAAGTTGAAGCTGCAGCATCTCCACAACCACTTCAACTTAAAATTCAAGAAGAGACCCCTAAAGCTAAAAGGGTGACCCATTCAAGAACAAAGAAGGCATCAACAACCAAAAGCAAGAGTACAATAATAATTGATCTTGAGGTTGTAGAAGAACCACCTATGGCTGACAGTGTACCTGAACCCTAGAAGTCACCAGTGAATACTAAGAACTAGGAGAGTAATCTTTCCTTGGCTAAGTTATCCCATGCCATTGATAAAGAACCAATCAAACCTAAGTGGTTGGAGACTTCTATTGAAAAGAAGTGGAGCATGGTGCTCCTTTCGATGCCAATTGATGATTTAGTTAGTAAATGCTTGTAAAAAGCACCTAAGTAAAAGAAAGCCAAGATAGAATCAATGATCAATTTTGATAAAAACTCAGGGTATTGGTTGGCTAAAATAGCCATATGAACAGATGGAAGCTCATGTGAATCCCTAGCCCCTCAGGACTATCAGATAACAAAGGTCAATTTAGGAAAAGGAAACCGTGAAGTGGATATGGAATTCTTTGAAGCCTCTAATAAGAAAATTGCACACAAGGTGTGGAAGGATGGACAGGATAAACAATAGATGAAGGAGACAATAAAGAGTATGGCATAGTATATCAATGCCATCCTTCATCCTAAAGCAAAACCTATCAGCAAGATGTTAGTGATTATTGATGTGTCCTCCACAACCAACCAACAATCCCTTGATAACCTAAAAAAATGAAAAGCAATCACAAAGACAATAGGGGAATGGGTACAAGGCATCCTAGATGACAATGTGAAACACATAGGTCTCTTGGATAAGGCTTCAAAAGAAATCTCCACTATCACTAAAAAGGTAGAACTGAGCAATGAAGGATATGAGAAAGAAAGAAACAATTGGGCAAAGGTAGTGATATGGCTGAAAGATATCCAAGAGTTTAGATTTCAGAAATTCTAGGCCAAATGTCTTGTGGCAGGTTTAGATGAGAAAGCCTTGTATGTAATCAAGGATTGTATTGAATGGAGGAATGAAGCATTAATATAAGGCATAACTAAAATTATAGAAACTGTGCAAGAACTTAAGGTCATACACCAAATAATTCAGGGAGACCTCAAATGGTTTGTCAAGCATTTCATAGGTAAAGAAGAAAACTCCATTGCCCAATCCCAGGAAGTGATCAAAGAGGTTCAAAAGAAATTCCAAGAACTCCAAGACAAGAAGACACCAACTAAGAAAGACTTTTCAAACATAGCCCACACTGAAGTCATACTGATAATTAATCTGAAACACTTGGAAATGCATGAGAAAAAGATAGCAGAATTGAAGAAGGACAAAGAAATCTAGAAGTAGTGGCTTGCCTACATTGGTCTGCCTCATCAGTCCATTATTTCAGAATTTTCAACTACCTATGAAGCGTTGAAAGTGGTGAGAAATATGGCTAGAGGGGATAGTGCTACCTGATCAAAATATATAGTTGTATATAGTCACTTGATTATTATTTTATGTTGTTTTACTTTTCTTGCATTTTAGTTAACATAGTTACTCCTAGCGGGTTAATTTTGGCAACTGTCTAGCCCCATGCCTTATAAATATGTAATAATTAGTATGGCATAGGGTTAATCTCTAACAGACTGATAGACAAAACTATTTTTGTTTTAGGTTTAATCTTAAGTTTTAGAAGTAGCATTTCAGATTTTCAACAAATATAAAGAAAACTCTACAATTTTATTTTGTTAAAAGCTTTGGAGGTAGATACTACTATCTGCTTGTTTGAATTAGTATTTCAAAAGATACTATTTACATAAAAATATTTTGTTCTGTTTGTTGTCAATTTTGAGATTGCCAATTCAAAATTTGAGAAGCTGTGAGAAGTGAATTTTATTGAATCCACCTACTTGATTACTTAACTTTCAATTATGTGGATAATATTGATAGTTAAGATCGAGTGGTTCTTTAGCATTAAAATCTATTTTATATTGATGAGGTAGAATAACTTGATTCAATATTGTCAACAAATTGTATTTTGGAAAGTCCTTTTTGTTGAGTTAAAAGATCAAAAATCATTATTTGCAATAAAGGTAGTTGTGCCTATTTTATTAAAGAAACTTTAAGCAGAGAATTCCTTAGCACTTTATAGGAATTCATTTTTTGGTATACATTTTTCTCTATTTTGAATAAAAAACCATTTGAGAAAAACTATTTACTAATAGTTTTTTAGTGACTTCGTTGGGGAAGACTAGAAATGGTTTTAACTCATCATGAAATTTTCCCAGTACTTCAACTAGGCTTAGGGTTTGATAATACTCAAGAAGATATTATTTCAGATCTAAGCACACAAGCCTGGAAACTAAAAACAAGCCTAGAATAGTTTACACAAGTTAATTAGGTACTTGAAAGAGAAGAAGAAAGGTTTGAACTTATTAGAGGTGTATCGGTTGCTAATGAAGAAGTAGTAGTCAACATATTAGTTCCAAGACCATTTTGAGTATTGAATTTTTGTCCTATTGTGATAAACTAGCTAGTACGAAGTATACTTGAAGTGAAGAAAGGAAGGGGTTTATTGATCAGTTTTACAAATTTGTAAAAAGTCTTAATTTTGCTCCTGATCTCTCTAAAAAATGCAAAAAATTTGTTAAAAGCAAAAGTAGACCAACATCTCCTCAAAAACCAACCCCTATAATCATAAGCCTCCAAGCCCTAATCTTACTAGGGACACTAGTGCCTTCTCATTTTAATGCTCAAACTTTGAGTTTCATCCCTACAAGAATGGTTGCTAACCTATGGGATGCACAAGTAGGTCCCCTAGACCTTGGAGCTAACCTAAATCCTCTCCCTAAAGGTGCCAAAGAAGTATTACCCAAATTCAATGGAGATGGGAAAAGATCTGATAATGAACATCTCAATGCCTTCAACACTACATGTGTGGTTCTTTTTGTTACTCATGAAGACATAGTTGTAAGGCTATTTGTACAAACCTTGATTAATGATGATGCTGATTGGTTTTGTCATCTCCCACAAGGGTTCATCACCACTTGGGGTGAGATGAAAAATGCTTTTGAAAATACGTTTAAATCTACTGATGATGAACATACCTTACTACTCCAATTGACCCAGTTAAAGAAATAAGTACATGAGTCCATGAGAGATTTTGTAGCAAAATTCAATAAAATACTTCATAAAATCCCTGCTACTAAGAGACCTAATGCAGAAAACCGCAAAGATTTCTTTTTTAATGCAATGCCTCCATAAATCAGTTTCCATTTAAGGAGAGATAGGGTAGCAGATGTTGATGTTTCTCAAAGACTAGTTGTTGAATTAGAAGATGACCTTTTAGCCACAAGGAAGTGGGAACGGGAAATGCAGACTTCAAAGTCACAACCATCTACTTCTAAAAAATTAGACCCATTAGTTCAAAAACTCATGAATGATGTGATGACTATTAAGAAGAAAATTCCTAAAATGAACACTCAGTACCAACATTCCAAGAAAGTATCCAGGTCAAAGCAGCCTTCAAGGAAAACAAGTTACTTTACCCCCAGATCAACAAAGACTGCAGATTGAAGCTCCACCTAATAAAAATAACATGTTTGTTTTTCATCTTACCTATGATCATGAAGGAAGTTCTTGTTCTTAGAATATAAAATATCAGCAACTTGAAGTAAAGAAAGCAGCCTCAGCTAATGTAAAAATAGAGGAAGAACCTTCCGAAGAACCTGGCAACTCCGTAAGCTATTATCTTGAATATGAATCTAATTCTGACAGGAGTGGTGATATTCTTTTAACCTTACAAGAAGCTACATGTTCAGTCTTAACCTGTGGACAAAGGGCCACTAAAGCTGATGATTCTAAAATAATTCAACCCCTACTCAGGTAAAATAATTAAATACAAAGGGAGAAAATGAAAATAAGTCATCACCAATATAGTCAAAGACTCCCCAAATCTTGAAAAGGTCTGATCCTAATTCTTCATTTCACATTGTTGAGTTTTGTAAAGCATCTAAAATATAGATTTCCTGTGTTGAATACTTAAGGATGAACCATGGAGAGCTCAATAAATTGATTGAATATGTTCATCAATCTTCCCCTAATTTAGTAACTAAACAAATAAATGAAATCAAGGTCTCAGAGAACAATGAGATGTCTACTAAGCAAACAAGTGATATTCCTTAGGCAAAGAAACTTGAAACCCAAGCATCTAATAACCAGGAAGGGATACTTTAACTAGAAAAAGTTATCCCTAAAGCTCATTTTTCTCAAAAACCTAATCCATTCTATGTATCCATCTTCCTTCATGGTTTTAAGCTAAATAATTGCATCATAGATTCAGGAGCTTCCGACAACATAATGCCAACTGTGGTAGCAAAGGCTCTTGATCTTCCTTTAACCAAAACCTTTGGTAAGTGTTATTCCATGGATTCCAAGTAGGTCCCTTTAATAGGTCAAATTAAAGATTTCCAATTTTCTTTAGTAGCTTATCCTTAGAAATGAGTTAAGCTTACTATTTTAGTGGCTAACATTCCTACTAGTTATGGTATGCTTCTTAGCAAAACTTTCTACTGAGACCTAGGAGGGGAAGTTAAAATGGATTGGTCTCAAGTTGTTATACCTGTGGGCAAAGAAAAAGTAACTTTGTTACTTGAAGCCAAATCCAAATACATAGTCTTTCCATCTAATGATCCCAAATCTCAGATCCTTTATCAAGAGACTAATTTTGCTAATTATTTGATTTTTGTCTAAAAATGAGAAAACAAGAGAGAAATCAGAAGTTGAAGACTCACTATGGAATTTAGAGTTTGATGGGAGGTACTTCTCTAATGGATCTAGGGCTGGCATATTTCTAATATCTCCAGATGGTCAGAATTTTCCTTCCTCTTACATGCTTTCTTTTGAAAACACCAATAATATAGAAAAATATGAAGCCTTACTTCTAAGTATAGAAGAAGCCAAGAGAAGAAATATTAAGCTGCTAAAGGCAAGGGGAGATGCTGAATTAATAGTAAAGCAAGTTAAAAACATGTTCTCAGTAAAGAATCAAAGACTATAACATTATAAGAATTGTGTATGGGATGAGATCAAATATTTTGAAGCCTTTGCAATTGAAGCGATTCCCAAAGAACTAAACGATAAAGTAGACTCTCTAGCAGTATCAGCCTCTTTACTAATTCCTCACCTAGACTTCATAAATAAAAAAGATTTAGTTAAGATCATTCATAGGCCAAGCATCCTAGACAATGACAATTCATGGCAAGTATTTAATGATGATGCTCACATTAATGCTTTTTTGCAAAGTATTGAAAATTTTTCTACTAATTATTTTGAAGGTTTAGGTTCTGAATGTAGAGAGTTTTGTCTTGATCTCATTAATGAGAGATCTAGTGATGTATTACAATTAAAAGGAAATGTGATACTGAAAGCCCTACTTGAACTTGAAAAACTCTTTGATAGCTAGGCGAGATGCTTTCTTGGCCCAAAATTTATCACCTAAACAAGATCCCAATGTTGATTATGAAAAAGTCAATTTGGGAGATAACCATGATCCCAAAATTATCAACTTAGGAACCTATTGTGAAGAAGATGAGAAAGCAAGATTCATCAAACTTCTTACAAAGTACATTGATGGCTTTGCTTGGTCTTATGAAGATCTAAAAACTTTCAAAAGTGGACAGTTCAAACATCATATCACTATAAAACCAGGTACTACCCCTTTCAAGTAAAAGTTGAGAACATACAATCCAAAGGTTTATGATGCAATATTCAAAGAAATAGACAAAATTCTTAAATCTTGCATCATCTTTTGAATTCATCATTCCACCTGGGTAGCAAACATAGTATTAGCAAGAAAGAAGAATGGAGAGATAAGGATCAGTGTTGACTTTAGAAACCTTAATTAAGAAAGCTTGAAATATTATTTTTATTTACCTATAATGGATCAAATCCTTCAAAAAATTGTTGGTTTAGAGATGATGTCCTTTTTAGATGGTTTCTCAGGCTATAATCAGATAGAAGTTGCCAAGGAAGATCAACACAAAACTACATTCACAACACCTTGGGGCAGTTTTGCCTAAAAGGATGCCTTTCGGCTTAATAAATGTAGATACCACCTTTCAATGAGCCATGAATTCAACCTTTGGTCATTTTTTGGATAGATGTATCATGTTGTATCTTGATGACATGACAGTATTTTCCAGAAGATGAAAGAAACACTTGAAAGATCTAAGAAAAGTACTTGAAAAAAGTAGGCAATACGAAATTTCATTAAACCCTAAGAAATCAATTTTTTTTGTTACAAAAGGAAAGTTGCTCAAGCATATGATTTCAAAAGAGGGAATCAAAATTGATCCAAAGAGAGTAAAAGCTATCCAGCAACTATGTCTTCCTGTCAATCATAATGGTGTTAAATCCTTCTTTGGATAGATCAATTTTCTTAGAAAATTTGTACCTGATTTTGCAAAGATTGTTAAACCCATGGCCAAGTTACTAAGTGAGAACCAAAATTTCAAATGGGATGAACTAGCATCTAAAGCATTCAAAGAGGTAAAAGAGGCTATTACTAAATCTCCAACACTTTTACATCCTGATTTCAAAAAAGATTTTATAATGTACTGCTATGCATCAAAGCATACTATGTCAACAATATTGCTTCAAAAGAAATAAAAAGGAGAAGAGATGCGTATTTGTTTTATGAGTGTCCCATTGAAGAAACATGAGTTAAATTACTCCTTATCTAAAAATCAAGCATTTGTTGTTGTGAAAGTAGTGAAATATTTTTGATACTATATTTTGCATTCACATTCTTTAGTTTATGTACCATCCACTACAGTCAAGAGCATCCTCACATAGCAAGATGTAGCAGTCAATAATCAAGCAACTTGGGTAGAAAAAGTGCAAGAGTTTGAACTGGATATTTGGCTAACTAAATTGGTTTGAGGGCAAGAACCATGTAAACTTATTGCAGAAGGAGAAAAAGAAGAACCATGTCCCAATTGTTTGTTTGTTGGCTTGAAAGATGAATGGTTTTCTGACATAGATTATTTCTTGACATATGGGAGATGTCTAGACCATTTAAAAGGAAAATATTGAAGGATTCTTCAACTCAGAGCGGCCAAATTTGTGATCATTGATGATATCTTATACAAAAAGTGCTTAGATGGTATGTTTTTAAGGTGTTTTGATGCTAACCAGCAAGAGAAACTATTGAAAACCTTCCATGATGGGGCCTACAAAAGAAATTTTTCATCAATGGTGATAGCCTTCAAAATCCTAAGAAGCAGATAATACTAGCCAATTATGCTCAAGGCTGCCTACAATTGGGTAAGAAATTGTGAGAAATGTAAATTGTTTACTAAAAAACCACAATTAGTTTCTCTTCCTCTAAAACCTATGATTATAGAAGAACCCTTTCAACAGTGGGTATTGGATTTTATAAGGCCTATCAATCCAAATTCAAGTGTAGGGCATACACACATCCTCACTTCTACTAATTACTTTACTAAATGGGTTGAAGCAGTTCCTATTAAAGCTAGAACATCACTGGTAGTGTGTAAATTCTTAATGGAAAATATTTTGACCCATTTTGGTACACCTAACAAAATAGTGACTGAAAATGCACAAAATTTTCCTTCTCGAGAAATTCAAATGTATTGCTATGATCATGGTATCTAGTTGTCTCATGCTTCAAGTTATTTTCCTCAAAGCAATGGACAGGCAAAGTCCACAAATAAAAATCTGGTGAATATTATGAAATAGTTAGTAGATGAAAAGGGAAAAGATTGGCATAAGAAGTTATATGAAGTAGTTTGGGCTGATAGAACTTCTCTCGAAAGAGCCATTGGCATGACTCCTTTTGAGCTAGTGTATGGAGTTGAAGCACAATTGCCCTTGCCTTTGGAACTAGCTACCTTAAATTTACAAAAAGCAATTAAAGATGAAATGTTTCATTCTCCCATTGAAAAGAGAATATTGTATCTCCAAAAAATAGAGGAAGAGAGAAGGGAGTTGGTAGATCATATCACCAACCATCAAGCAAGGGTCAAAAGAATTTTTGATCAAAAAGCAAGACCACAAATATTTATGAAAGGAGATCAAGTACTATTGTGGGACAAGATAAAGGAACCTAAAGGGGCTCACACCAAATTTGAGATCTTATGGAAAGGCCCATTTATAATATCTGAGGAATTAGGCTCTAAAGCCTTTAAACTATAGTATCTTAATGGAGACAATCTCCTGCTATCCTATAATGGGCAGGATCTCAAACTCTACCAATTTTAAGTATGGTCTTCGTCTCATTGTAAATATTGTCTTTTGGGTTTTGTCCTTTGTTCTATTTTATTAATTTTGTGTTTTGAATTGGTCTACAAAGCCAAAGATCTCGAGTTCACCTATGATCCTTCCAGTCTCATTCCCCAATTGGAGCCAATTTTTATCACACTTATATTTTTTTCGTGTCCTAAGGCATTTTAGTTGTGAGTCATTTCTTAATCGTGAATTTGAATTTGAAGTTTTAATTAATTTCAAGTTCAAGTTCACACTCCCTACTATCTTTCGTGTGACAAGTCTGCATATGCTGCCTGAGTCAGTCTTGATGAAGTCAAAATTGAAGTTGCAGCTCAATCATCTCAAACTTCAACTTCAACTTTGATATTGCTTCTGTATACTACTGTTGTGTTTTCATGCAGGCATTTAATTTTTGAAATAAAAAATAAAAGTGAGCCCCAATAAAGACATTTCATAAGGCATGCGAGATCATAAATAAGAATGTTGAGGTGGCATGTGTTTTGATATGGCAAGATTCGGTGAAAAGGAAAATTTATCATTTCATGATGACATGGAGCATTAATAGGTATGTAGATTTGATGGGCATTCATAACAAATCACTCAAAGGGTCTTTGACAATGTGTGGCACATGAATAGTAATTATTATATTTACTTGCAATATTTGTACTATGATTTCCTTCATAATTTATCCCTTAAATGCATTTCTTAGCCATTTCACTGCTCATTCCACCATTTGCAAAAGAATTCTTTGTAGTGCCTGTCCCTAGATCGCATTTCTGTTATCATTGTCAAATTCTTTTAGGTTGATTTTATGCATTGATTAGTTAGAGATACTGGATTTACAATAGTATGATATTATTTCATGTCTTGAATTACAAATATATCGATTATAATTGTTTAGTTGATTTCATTTCACATGACGTTAATGATGTTTTGGTGATTCGTAGTTAGTAAATGTGGTTTCTTTTGTAACAATGTTAACATGATGTCTTTAATGATGATTATGTTGTATTGATAGAGATGCATTATTATATGTACACATTTGATGTTAGACTTGTAATTTTTACAATACTTACCCCATACTTGCATGTGTATGGTGTGCGTGTGTATGTTATCTCTATGTCTGACATGTTTGATGTGGTTAAGGGAGGGAGTTGTAATCACCTGCTAGTCGGGATCTACACGATGAACCACTCCCCGCCATTGTTTGTTTAGTTTAGATATATTATATACATGTACATGCTCGTCTTTTATGCAGGATGCAGGTACTGGGCATCGACTTCCCTTAATTGCCAGGATGAGCGTGCCCTATTACAAATACTCAAATGGTGAGAATGGGAAGATAATGATCAGGTCCAATCCTAGCCATAAGCCTATAATACTTGTCCTGCAAGGAGGACTCATAACAGACTGTCTACCCTTTTTAAACCCGTGAGTATTTTGTCCGTATGTTGTTTTGTGAGTTCTTGATGAATTTCTATTAATTAAGTCTAATTAAAAGATTAAATTAATAACTTAATTTAATAGAATATTATTATGACATTTTGAATATTTAATTATATTTAATTAATTGAGAAATTAATTAAATATAAAGAATTGAATTCGAAGATAAAAGTTTTAAGAATAAATTTAGAACATGATAATATTTATTTAATTTAATAATAATATATTTAGAGTTCATTTTTAAATAAATGCTAAATATTATTGTTATTTAAGTTAATAAATATTTTATCAATTAAGTTTCTAAAAATGAAATTAAAAGTGAAAAGATATTTAATTATCATAAAGATTATAGTTCACATGATTTATGCATGAGTTGAAAATAAAAGAAATCAATTGAAAAGATTTAACATGTGAAATTAATAAAGATATTTAATCGCATTAAGTGTGCATGAGATTTATAAGTTATAAATTGATTAATATAGAAGTCAAGTGGATAGTTAAATAAAGTAATTTAACAATTCACTTAAAGTGCATGAAGGAAAAATAAAATAATATTTTAATTAAAAGCGAATTAATTGTGCAAGAAAGAATTAATTAAATAAAATTATTCTAATTTAGAAGTGGTGGTGACAAAAACCCTAAAGGATAATTAGATTCTTTATTAGAGGGTTTTCGGGTCATTATTAAAATAAAAAAAAAAAGGGGGTTTTCAGACACAAGTTTCAGGGAACACACTTTTGGAAGAGGAAAAAAGAAATCTTTGGAAGTTTTGAAGGGTTTGGTTTAGCAAGGGATCACCAAGTTGTTAGCATCAGATCAAGGTAGGGTTTGTGAACCATTCTAGAAACACTTTCGGATCTCTGTCTTCTTCGTGCTTGTTGGAAATTGCTTTCTCAAATTTTATTGAATGAATCTTGCTACCTTTCTTCTCAATCTTTTGCGATTTGATTTCTTCTGGGAATCGGGTTTGAAAAAAAAAACTATTTAGATAACCTCGTTCTTCAATTGAAAGAGATTAATATTAAATCGAGATCTGAGTTTTGAATTAAGAAGAAATTAAGAGATTTAAATTTGGAAGGGTTTGTTTTTGGAAATGAAAATCTTAGGATGGAAAATTCAAAGGGTTCGATTTATTTTTCCTATTAGACTGAAGTTTCAATCATGGATTTAATATATATATATATATATATATATACGTATTTTATTATGAACTGGAAGAAGTATTGTGTAAAAAATTATATATATATATATAAGTGAGAGAAAAGAAAGTTATATAATAAATTTTATATATACACAAAGCTTTTAATTATAATAATTATAATAATAAAAATATTTTTTGGAATTTTATAAATTATAATTATTATAATAATAAAAAAGTTTTACAAAATTTTATAAATTATAATAAAAACGTTTTTCAAAATCATATAATTTTGAATTCAAAAAAAAATTATATATAAAAATTTTAGGGTGGGGACATACCCCCCCCCCCCCGTACCTGATGCCGGCAGAGTCTGCCACGACAGCCGATACCGCTGTTGCGCGTAGCAGGGTACCTGTTGTCGCAGGTACCAGGCCGGCGGGCCTTTAAACACGTCGAAATATGTACAAAGTTATATTTTGTTTTTTTTTAATTTAATTTAATTAAATTTTAATGCATTTTAAAATATATTTAATAAATGTGATTTAATAATATTTTATTAATGATCTTTATTAATATTTAATAATTTAAATATTAATATATTTTTAATGTAGTTTTCATAATTATTAATAGTTTTTAATTAAATATTAATAAATTGATAATCAATGAATATTTTAATATAAGTATTTAAATGAACAATTATTGATTAATTTAATTAATATTAGCTTAATTAAAGTTAATTAATAACGGACATTATTTGTTAAAATTGTAAAATTAGATTATTGATTTAATGGAAGATATTAATGAGGGTTTAATAATTTTAATAAAGTCGAATTTGTTTTATTTAAAATCATTAAGGATTTTTTTTTTATAACATAAATAAATAAATGATTATCCTTAGCTTAGTTATAAGGTAATTTGAACAATCATTTAAATATAGAAATGGGTTAGTTAAAAAGGAATGATTGCGAAAACTTATTACCTCGAACATGTGTTTAACTGAAAATGAAACCTTATGTTCAACTTAACTACGTGAGTTCGATTAAGCCAAACATGAAACTTACTCTGGGTATCTGTATGGTTTTACTTGTATTTCCTATGCTTTGAGATTTTGGCGTTGTTTAGATGTCGACCAGTCTAGGAAGTACACCAGAGGTTGTGTGGGATTTATTTTATACTATTGATGTGACTAGATGTTGTGATGTGTTTTGTGATTCATATTGGAGATTATATTTAGGAGGTTTACTTTATGAAGCATTTATGTGTACTTGGGTGGGAGAACCATCTTATTATCAAGTTGCCTGTTCAGGAATCGAGTTTGATCTTTATGGGTGTTGTGGTATGGGACACAACTGTGTTTTTATGTGCTTAGGAGAGGTTGTCTAGGTACATGACTTGGGAGTGGCTTGCATAGGGGTCCAGGACCCAAAGTGGTCAGTACCAGGGTAACCTAATGCAAGTTATGTAATAAGTGATAATCTAGTAATTAAAATTTATGAGGGGGAAACGCACTAAAAAGATAAGTTAGAGATTTTTGATCTACCCATGCCTTTAGTGCTTGTATAGATTAAGGATGGGAATGAGAAGAGTGCCTCATCTTCTTGAGAGGGCTTTCTAGTTTCCATATGTGTGATGTTGAGGGTTCAAGGTTCAAAGTAACCAGTCCAGGGTAACTCAACGCTTGAGGGTCCGGGGTCTCTTAAGAGATCAGTCCAGGGCAACTTAAGCAGCCATGTGATGACACTCCCTAGTATGTAGCCTGAGTCTCCTCTATAAATTTTGTGTACCTCTAGTGGTGTACTTATTATTGATTGTGTTTATTGTGGTTATTACTTTCATTGAGGATGATTGGTGATTCATGGATGTTGTACTTTTGACATGTGGCTTTTGAATTGAGATGATTATCTTTCATTGACTTTATCTTATGATCTTGGTATTTGGTTTATATTTGGTTTGTGTATGATGTTTGGTTATGTGGTGTCGGTATTGGATTGAGTGTTCTTACTTCTAGATTATTTTATCTTCTTGAGTAGTATGTGTTACCTTTGATGTAGTTTTGGCTATTAGGGGTACCTTGCCTAGGAATGTTTTATGTTTGATTAGCTGTATGTGGATCGTTCATTACCTTCCTTGCACGGTGGGAGTGGAAGCCTGACTAGGTAACCACGCGGTTGGGAGGTAGTGTCTTCTTACCATTTGGGTTCCCCTTTACATTGCCAGCTGTTGGATGTTCATTGCAGGAGATGTATCTTTATCATTCTTATTTCTTATCTCGGAGACTTCTTTTCAGATGATGTATATATATGTGATCATGTATTCTGATGTATTTTATCTATTTTCTCATACCCTGCGACGTGTGCAGTGGATGTTATTAATTGGATATACTTTCATTGTATTGTTTATACTTATTCTTTGCTTATGCGATTATGTATCTTTCATTTCCTTATGATCATGAGACATTGTACTTGGAACTTAAACTAATTAATTTAAAATTATTAAATGTGACTCAATGTAAAGGAATCCTTGAGGAATTGAAACTGTATCTGTAATTGCAAATGTGTATTTGATATGTATGTTCTTATTGCTTCTACATTAATGTTATCTTGATGTTGTTTAAACTTTTTTTTTTTTTTTAAATAGTTCAGTAAACATTGTAACATGTTAGGTTTGTTTCTCTTGGGTTCCTGAGCAGGGCGTTACATATGGTATCAGAGCCTAAGTTTCAACATTGGGAACTCTGGGCATTATGTGCGCCATCACTTGAGCAATTAGTAAACTTGCAACTTATTTAAACAGCAAACTTATATTGACATCAAACTTGAAACCAAACTGTTGAACAACAAACATTGAAATGATACAGATTCTAAACATGGAACTAGAAAACTTATAAAACTTTTTGGATTATTGCTTTATGTCGGTAAGTTATGACCCTATGGTTATGATGGATTCTTCGATGTCGTTGTTGTATTTAGGTGTTGTAGGAGAGATGACTTCTGGTTCTAGATCCATTGCTAGGGGTTGTAGCTCAGGACGTGGTAGAAGTTGTGGGAGAGTTAGTCACCGTATTCCTTCCTTGGTCCATTCAGGAGACCCTATTCAGGAAAAGGCTAGAGAGGATGCTAGTGTTAAGCATCATGCTGAGGTAGAAGGATCGGTCACTAGAGACTTGGTCAAGGAGATCCTAGCATGCCTACCCTTGCAGGATAGAGCTCATAATTTAGAGCATGGAGATAGAGATAGGTCCATGAGTCCTAGAGGGAGGAACCTAGAGAGCATAAGGCGGTCTAGCCAGTCCATCCAGATGAAGGACCTATTACGGGTCAAGATCAAACCTTTTAATGGAGAAGGTACTAGATATGATGCTGAGAATTGGTTGATTGCACTAGATAGATGTTTTTCAATGCAAGACTTTGACTCCAATGTCAAAGCAAGATATGCCATCACCCATTTAGAGCTCTTCGCAGCGAATTGGTGGAATATAGAGGAGAAGAAACTTGGGATAAATATGCAGACTGTTACATGGGAGTTGTTCCTTGAACACTTCCATGAGCGATTTCTATCAGAGCAGTAGCAACTTCAGAGGGCAGATGAGTTTCATGACTTGAGACAGGGTACCAAGACATTGGTGGAGTATGAGCGTAAGTTCTTTGAGCTTATGTCTTATGCAAGAGTTAGTGATAGTTCACCATTGATGGTCCAACATTTCATTAGAGGACTTAATGCTAACATCATTGGGGGTGTTAAGGTTTTCCAACCTAAAACCCTTAAGGATGCTATATTGCGAGCTACTTTGGTTGAGGTGAGTGTGACTTCGGGTCAAGGTGGCCTACCAAGTGTCCAAGCTAGAGGGGCACTTTATTCAGGAGCATTGAGGGATAACCAGTCTCAGGGGGCTGGAAGTTCTAGAAATTCTTTTAACTTCTCTAAAGGTAATCAGGAGAAGCCAAGAAGAAAGTTCTTCCATGGTAATAGTGGTGGTTCACAGTCAGGGAACTATCGCAACTGGAAGCGTAGTATGCGCAATAGGTTGGATCGAGTTCCTCGAGCTCTCAGTGAGGATGCTAGTGTTGGTAGTTGTGACCAGTCGCGTGCACCTAGAGCTCAGGGAGGCTTTAGTGGAGATTGCTACTTTTGTGGACAATATGGTCATAGAGCGACCAATTGCCCTGATCATGAACCTTAGTTTTGTGTTGATTCATGTTTCTTTGTAATGGGCTTCGAGGAGTAAGCCTAATTCTAGGGGGGTGGATGTAGTGCCTGTCCCTAGATCGCATTTCTGTTATCATTGTCAAATTCTTTTAGGTTGAGTTTATGCATTGATTAGTTAGAGATACTGGATTTACAATATTATGATATTATTTCATGTCTTGAATTACAAATATATCGAATATAATTGTTTAGTTGATTTCATTTCACATGACGTTAATGATGTTTTGATGATTCCTAGTTAGTAAATGTGGTTTCTTTTGTAACAATGTTAACATGATTTCTTTAATGATGATTATGTTGTATTGATAGAGATGCATTATTATATGTACGCATTTGATGTTAGACTTGTGATTTTTACAATACTTACCCCATACTTGCATGTGTATGGTGTGCGTGTGTATTTTATCTTTCTGTCTGACCTATTTGATGTGGTTAAGGGAGGGAGTCGTAGTCACCTGCTAGTTGGGATCTACACGATGAACCACTCCCCGTCATTGTCTGTTTAGTTTAGATATATTATATACATGTACATGCTCATCTTTTATGTAGGATGCAGGTACCGAGCATTGACTTCCCTGAATTGCCAAGATGAGCATACCCTATTACAAATACTCAAATGGTGAGAATGGGAAGATAATGATCAGGTCCAATCCTAGCCATAAGCCTATAATACTTGTCCTGCAAGGAGGACTCGTAACAGATTGTCTACCCTTTTTAAACCCGTGAGTATTTTGTGCGTATGTTGTTTTGTGAGTCCTTGATGAATTTCTATTAATTAAGTCCAATTAAAAGATTAAATTAATAACTTAATTTAATGGAATATTATTATGACATTTTGAATATTTAATTATATTTAATTAATTGAGAAATTAATTAAATATAAAGAATTGAATTCAAAGATAAAAGTTTTAAGAATAAATTTAGAACATGATAATATTTATTTAATTTAATAATAATATATTTAGAGTTCATTTTTAAATAAATGCTAAATATTATTTTTATTTAAGTTAATAAATATTTTATCAATTAAGTTTCTAAAAATGAAATTAAAAGTGAAAAGATATTTAATTATCATAAAGATTATAGTTCGCATGATTTATGCATGAGTTGAAAATAAAAGAAATCAATTGAAAAGATTAAACATGTGAAATTAATAAAGATATTTAATCGCATTAAGTGTGCATGAGATTTATAAGTTATAAATTGATTAATATAGAAGTCAAGTGGATAGTTAAATAAAGTAATTTAACAATTCACTTAAAGTGCATGAAGGAAAAATAAAATAATATTTTAATTAAAAGGGAATTAATTGTGCAAGAAAGAATTAATTAAATAAAATTATTCTAATTTAGAAGTGGTGGTGACAGAGACCCTAAAGGATAATTAGATTCTTTATTAGAGGGTTTTCGGGTCATTATTAAAAAAAAAAAAAAAGGGTTTTTCAGACACAGGTTTCAGGGAACACACTTTTGGAAGAGGAACAAAGAAATCTTTGGAAGTTTTGAAGGGTTTGGTTTAGCAAGGGATCACCAGGTTGTTAGCATCAGATCAAGGTAGGATTTGTGAACCATTCTAGAAACACTTTCGGATCTCTATCTTCTTCGTGCTTGTTGGAAATTGCTTTCTCAAATTTTATTGAATGAATCTTGCTACCTTTCTTCTGAATCTTTTGTGATTTGATTTCTTCTGGGAATCGGGTTTGAAAAAAAAAACTATTTATATAACCTCGTTCTTCAATTGAAAGAGATTAATATTAAATCGAGATCTGAGTTTTGAATTAAGAAGAAATTAAGAGATTTAAATTTGGAAGGGTTTGTTTTTGGAAATGAAAATCTTAGGATGGAAAATTCAAAGGGTTCGATTTATTTTTCCTATTAGACTGAAGTTTGAATCATGGATTAAATATATATATATATATATATATATATATATATATATATATATATATATATATATATATATATATATATATATGTATATATATATATATGTATATATATATATATATGTATATATATATATATATATATATATCTATACATATACATATATATACATATATATATATACATATATATATATATCTATACATACATATATATATCTATACATATATATATATATATATATATATACATATATATATATATATACATATATATATATATATCTATACATATATATATATATATATCTATACATATATATATATATATATATATATGTATATATATATATAAGTGAGATAAAAGAAAGTTATATAATAAATTTTATATATACACAAAGCTTTTAATTATTATAATTATAATAATAAAAACATTTTTCGGAATTTTATAAATTATAATTATTATAATAATAATAACGTTTTTCGAAATTTTATAAATTATAATAAAAACGTTTTTCAAAATTTTATAAATTATAATTATTATAATAAAAAAATGTTTTTCAAAATTTTATAAATTATAATAAAAACGTTTTTCGAAATCATATAATTTTGAATTCAAAAAAAAGTTATATATAAAAATTTTAGGGTGGGGACATACCCCCCCCCCTTACCTGCTGCCGACAGAGTCTGCCGCGGCAGCCGGTACCGCTGCTGCTGTGCGCAGCAGGGTACCTGTTGTCACAGGTACCAGGCCGGCGGGCCTTTAAACATGCCAAAATATGTACAAAGTTGTATTTTGTTTTTTTTTAATTTAATTTAATTAAATTTTAATGCGTTTTAAAATATATTTAATAAATGTGATTTAATAATATTTTACTAATGATCTTTATTAATATTTAATAATTTAAATATTAATATATTTTTAATGTAGTTTTCATAATTATTAATAGTTTTTAATTAAATATTAATAAATTGATAATCAATGAAGATTTTAATATAAGTATTTAAATGAACAATTATTGATTAATTTAATTAATATTAGCTTAATTAAAGTTAATTAATAACGAACATTATTTGTTAAAATTGTAAAATTAGATTATTGATTTAATGGAAGATATTAATGAGGGTTTAATAATTTTAATAAAGTCGAATTTGTTTTATTTAAAATCATTAAGGATGGTTTTTTTTATAACATAAATAAATAAATGATTATCCTTAGCTTAGTTATAAGGTAATTTGAACAATCATTTAAATATAGAAATGGGTTAGTTAAAAAGGAATGATTGCGAAAACTTATTACCTCGAACATGTGTTTAACTGAAAATGAAACCTTATGTTCAACTTAACTATGTGAGTTCGATTAAGCCAAACATGAAACTTACTCTGGGTATTTGTATGGTTTTACTTGTATTTTCTATGCTTTGAGATTTTGGCGTTGTTTAGATGTCGACCAGTCTAAGGAGTACACCAGAGGTTGTGTGGGATTTATTTTATACTATTGATGTGACTAGATGTTGTGATGTGTTTTGTGATTCATATTGGAGATTATATTTAGGAGGTTTACTTTATGAAGCATTTATGTGTACTTGGGTGGGAGAACCATCTTATTATCAGGTTGCCTGTTGAGGAACCGAGTTTGATCTTTATGGGTGTTGTGGTATGGGACACAACTGTGTTTTTATGTGCTTAGGAGAGGTTGTCTAGGTACATGACTTGGGAGTGGCTTGCATAGGGGTCCGGGACCCAAAGTGGTCAGTACCAGGGTAACCTAATGCAAGTTATGTAATAAGTGATAATCTAGAAATTTAAATTTATGGGGGGGAAATGCACTAAAAAGATAAGTTAGAGATTTTTGATCTACCCATGCCTTTAGTGCTTGTATAGACTAAGGATGGGAATGAGAAGAGTGCCTCGTCTTCTTGAGAGGGCTTTCTAGTTTCCATATGTGTGATGTTGAGGGTCCGGGGTTCAAAGTAAAAAGTCCAGGGTAACTCAATGCTTGAGGGTCCGGGGTCTCTTAAGAGATCAGTCCAGGGTAACTTAAGCAGCCATGTGATGACACTCCCTAGTATGTAGCCTGAGTCTCCTCTATAGATTTTGTGTACCTCTGGTGGTGTACTTATTATTGATTGTATTTATTGTGGTTATTACTTTCATTGAGGATGATTGGTGATTCATGGATGTTGTACTTTTGACATGTGGATTTTGACTTGAGATGATTATCTTTCGTTGACTTTATCTTATGATCTTGGTATTTGGTTTATATTTGGTTTGTGTATGATGTTTGGTTATGTGGTGTCGGTATTGGATTGAGTGTTCTTACTTCTGGATTATTTTATCTTCTTGAGTAGTATGTGTTACCTTTGAGGTAGTTTTGGCTATTAGGGGTACCTTTCCTAGGAATGTTTTATGTTTGATTAGCCGTATGTGGATCGTTCATTATCTTCCCTGCACGGTGGGAGTGGAAGCCTGACTAGGTAACCACGCGGTTGGGAGGTAGTGTCTTCTTACCATTTGGGTTCCCCTTTACATTGCCAGTTGTTGGATGTTCATTGCAGGAGATGTACCTTTATCATTCTTATTTCTTATCTCACAGACTTCTTTTCAGATGATGTATATATATGTGATCATGTATTCTGATGTATTGTATCTATTTTCTCATAGCCTGTGACATGTGCAGTGGATGTTATTAATTGGATATACTTTCATTGTATTGTTTATACTTATGCTTTGCTTATGCAATTATGTATCTTTCATTTCCTTATGATCACGAGACATTGTACTTGTAACTTAAACGAATTAATTTAAAATTATTAAATGTGACTCAACGTAAAGGAGTCCTTGAGGAATTGAAACTGTATCTGTAATTGCAAATGTGTATTTGATATGTATGTTCTTATTGCTTCCGCATTAATGTTATCTTGATGTTGTTTAAACTTTTTAAAAAAAAAAAATAGTTCAGTAAACATTGTAACATGTTAGGTTTGTTTCTCTTGGGTTCCCGAGCGGGGCATTACAATCTCAACATCATCTGGTAGGGAGAACGTGTTGCAAGATAAGCTCTATCAAACTGTAAGTGCACCACCATTACCCTCTACAATTTTTATTGTGTGTGCTTTTGTTTTGAAGTATTTCCATTTGTGTCTGTAGACCCTGTCATCTCATAGCAATCCATGACATTGTTTCAACCCAAAATGCCCAAACTTGAAAAGCCATGTCTCCTTAGCTCTTTACCTAAAATTCGTGACACATTTTTGGTTAATAAAAATTTAACCAATGTCATTAGAAGAGCCAAAAATACCCAATTGGGTCCTATATACTAGAGACTGGTTAATAATGGGTTGCTTGAAGCCACCACATTTCCTACAGCAATTACATGCCCAGAGCTAGTTATTGAATGTGCAAATCATTATGATCCTAGCACAATGTGTATCAAGAAAATTTTAAGGGAAGTGATAGTTAAGATCAACATAACCAATGTTTATTCAACCTTTAGGATCCCTCACAAAGAACCCTATGAACCATGGACATTTGAGGAGGCGGAACGCCTCTATGTTGAAAGAAAAAGCAGTTATGATAATAAAGTAGCTTAGTCTTGGCTTCTAAAACTAGTAGAGGGTGGTTCAAGGTTGCCCAAACCATTAACCATTGAACATTTCATCAAGGAAATTGTAGACATTGTACTTTTGTTGAACATAATCAAGGGAAATGAGCATGCATTTCATTAGGATACATGGATGTATTTCTTCATCTAAGAGATTGTTGAAGGGGATAAGTTCATTGACTAAGCTAACCTAATTTCTGAGAACTTACATAAGGGTTTAGTGACTGTCAACAATTTTGGTCTATTTTTCTTATCTTTCTTTTCTAATTTTTCTTAGCAGCATCTAAAGAATGGGAAAGTCTTCCAAATTCACCATGGATAGATGAAATGCCCATTTACCAATATTATAGTGATCTTCAAGAAGCTACTTTGTGTAAAGAGTTTAGAAGAGTAAATGATGTCTTTCTAGGAAGGCTAGTCTTTGAACTTCAAGGTCACAAAAATAATAGACTATCTAAGGAAGCTATGCAAGCTATACAAGTCTATGGTTTATTTTACATTCAGTTCCCTAGGTTCACATATCTCAGGATGGGTGATTTTTTAGGTGAACCATTGAAGTTACCTCATTAATACTTAGCCTCTATTATTTTATCTAAAATGTGTGGAGAATTCATCTCTATGATATAGTCTTTTCAGATTTCTAAGAGGTCTTCTTTTGTATTCTTCCCTATTGAAATTGGCCACTATAGATGTCCTAGTCTAAAGCAAGCCATGTTAACAAAAGCATCTTTGACCTATTTTTGCTTTAAGTGATTCTCTCCTCAAAAAGATTTTGATTATATAGGATTGATCAGGAATAATGTAAAAAATGCAGTCTCTCTTGTCCACATTCTACAATTAGAAAACTACTAGGCAAATTGTCCTAATGAGTTTGAAGTGAGGAAAAGATTGTGGTTGAGGCTAATAGTAAAACAAATCAATATGTTTAATGTGGATCTTGATACATGTAGGCTAAAGGAGGAAGATTCAAAAGAGGTACTTGACCCATTTTACATCAACCAAATCGAGTGCATGCCTATTCCCAAAATTGATTAGGGAAGAAGAGAAGAGGATGATGTATTCTCTTGCACTAAGGATGTACCAGCTAGGACTGAAAATTGGATAAAATTAAAAGTTTTTTCCAGACCTAACCCAACTAGGAAGTCTTCAAAAACTAAAAGTAAAAAGGCCCCTCAAAAGCAAAAAGTTATCACTAATCAAGATGTTCATGGTCCTATTGCAGGTTCAGTTGAAGTTGAAGCTGAAGCAGTTCCACAACCACTTCAACTTCAAGTTCAAGAAGAGACCTCTAAATCTAAAAGGGTGACCCATTCAAGCATAAAGAAGGCATCAACAACCAAAGGCAAGAGTACAATGATATTTGATCTTGAGGTTGCAAAAGAACCACCTATGGTAGATAGTGTACCTAAACCCCAGAAGTCACTAGTGAATACTAAGAGCCAAGAGAGTAATCTTACCTTGGCTAAGTTCTCCCTTTCCATTGATAAAGAACCAATCACACCTAAGTGGTTGGAGACTTCTATTGAAAAGAAGCTGAGTATGGTGCCCCTTTCAATGCCAATTGATGATTTAGTGAGTAAATGCTTGGGAAAAACACCTAAGATGAAGAAAGATGGGACAAAATCAAGGATTAGATTTGATAAAAACTCAGGGCAATGGTCAGCTAAAGTATCCATAGCACCGGATGGAAGCTCACATGAATCTTTGGCCCCTCGAGACTATTAGATAATAAAGGTCGATTTAGGAAAAGGAAACCGCGAAGTGGAAATGGAATTCTTTGAAGCCTCTAATAAGAAAATTGCACACAGGGTGTGGAAGGATGGAAAGGATAAACAAGAGATGAAGGAGAAAATAAAGAGTATGGCACAATATATCAAGGCCATCCTTCATCCTAAAGCAAAACCTATCAGCGAGATGTTAGTGATTATTGATGTGTCCTCTGCAACCAACCAACAATCCCTTGATAACCTGCAAAAGTGCAAAGTAGTCACAAAGACAACAAGGGAATGGGTACAAGGCATCCTAGATGACACTATGAAACACATAGGTCTCCTGGATAAGGCTTCAAAAGAAATCTCCATTGTCACTAAAAAGGTATAACTGAGTAATGAAGGATATAAGAAAGAAAGAAACAATTGGGTAAAGGTAGCGATATGGTTGGAAGATATCCAAGAGTTTGGACTTCAAAAATTTCAAGCTGAATGTCCTATGGTCGGCTTAGATTAGAAATCCTTGTATGTAATCAAGGATTGTATTGAATGGAAGAATGAAGCATTAATATGAGGCATAACTGAAATTAGAGAAACCCTAAGAGAACTTAAGGTCATACACTAGATAATTCAGGGAGACCTCGAATGGTTTTTCAAGCATTTCACAGGTAAAGAAGAAGACTCTGTTGCCCAATCCAAGGAAGTGATCAAAGAGGTTCAGAAGAAATTCCAAGAACTCCAAGACAAGAAGACACCAACTAAGCAAGACCTTTCGAACATAGCCCACACTAAAGCCATGCTGATAATTAATCTGAAACACTTGGAAATGCATGAGGAAAAGATAGAGAAATTGAAGAAGGAAAAACAAATCTGGAAGCAGTGGCTTGCCTACATTGGTCTACTCATCAGTCTATTATTTCAGCATTTTCAACTACCTATGAAGCATGGAAAGTGGTGAGAAATGTGGCCAGCAGGAATGTTGCTACCTAATCAAAATGTATAGTTATAAATAGTCGCTTAGTTGTTCTTTTCTATTGTTTTACTTTTATTGCATTTCAGTTAACATAATTGTGTTAACTAAAAGACTATTTTACTCCTGGTAAGGTAATTTTGGCAACTGTCTAGCCTTGTGCCTTATAAATATCTAATAATTAGTATGGCATAGGGTTAATCTCTAGCAAACTGATAGACAAAACTATTTTTGTTTTAGGTTTAATCTTAAGTTTTAGAAGTAGCATTTCAAATTTTCAGCAAATACAAAGAAAACTCTATAGTTTGATTTTGTTAAAAGATTTGAAGGTAGATACTACTATCTACTTGTTTGAATCTATATTTCTAAAGATACTATTTATATTCAAAGCTTTTGTTGTGTTTGTCATCAATTTTGAGATTGCCAATTCAAAATTTGAGAAGTTGTGAGAAGTGAGTTTTATTGAATCCGCTTGCTTGATTAATTAATTTTCAATTATGTGGATAATATTGATAGTTAAAATTGAGTGGTTCTTTATCATTTAAATCTATTTTATATTGATGAGGTAGAATAAAATGATTCAATATTGTCAGCAGATTGTATTTCGGAAAGACCTTTCTATTGAGTTAAAAGATCAAAAATTATTATTTGCAAAAAAGGTAGTTGCGCCTATTTTATAAAAGAAACTTTAAGCAAAGAATTCATTAGCACTTTATAGGAATTCATTTGTTGGTATACATTTTTCTCTATTTTGAATGAAAAACCATTTGAGAAAAACTGTTTACTAACACTAAACATGACCATAAAATGACATTCCTCAAAAAGTATTCTCCGTATGGTTGAAACCATTGAAATAATAATTGATTCTTATAATTGAAAAAAGCTTATAAGATTGGGAAATTGTTACAAGAACTTATGAGATTTGTAAGTTTTGACCCGCATCTACATTCTTCTGGAAATTTTCCTCATGGCTTCATTAGGAGAAGTTGATTTCTTAGAAACTCATGTTTGGCTTCATTAGGAGAAGTTGTTTGTATAGGAACTTGAGCATTTCTTCCTATTGGTACCTTTTAAGTGCTAGATGAGGTGTGTTCTTAATTTCAAAGTGCTCTGTGCTTGCTTGTGCATTTTGAGTACTCGATAAGGTGCATTTTGAGTGCTCAATAAGGTGTGTCCAAGATGAGTTGCATTATAGTACATGCACTATCAAGGTACAAGATTTAGATGTTGGGTGCGATCATACTAGTGTTAGTGCACTAGATCCCATTAGTACTCCACAATTAAGCACGCTTGGGCTGCAGTAGTACTGGGATGGGTGACCCCTTGGGAAGTCTCGATATTGCACCCTTTTCTTACTCTTTAGAACCTCTAGTTCTATTATTTTTATATTCACACTACTATTTTGGTTCTCAAGGCCCATTTTCAATCACACTTCCCCATTCTCTATTTTGTACCCCAATTTAAGTCCAGTTCAAATCCCTGAGCTTGCTTCTCATCTCCTAGGTGTAACAAAGTTGCTGCCCCAACTTTGCAATAGCAAAAAGTTAATGACTCATTCCCAACTCTGGATAGGCACTTGTGTCTTTCTTCCTATTGGTGCCTTCTAAGTGCTAGATGAGGCATATTCTTAATGTCAAAGTTCTTTTTACTTACTTGTTCATTCCAAGTGCTTGATAAGGAACATTTTGAGTGCTAGATAAGAGATACTAAACATGACCATAAAATGATGTTCCTCAAAAAAGTATTATCGATATGGCTGAAACTATTGATATAATAATTGATTCTTATAATGACGAAAAGCTTATAAGATTGGGAAATTGATTCAAAAACTTTCGAGGGTCATAACTTTTGACCCACATCTCTGTTTATCTCAAAACTTTCCATGTGGCTTCATTAGGAGCTTTTTTCTTAGAAACTCATATTTGACTTCATTAGGAGAATTTTTCTTTATAGAAACTCATGCCTTCACCTTCTGAGTCCTGGATGAGGTGTGTTCTTAATATTGGAGTGCTCTTTACTTGATCATGCATTTTGAGTACTCAATAAGGTGCATTTTGAGTGCTTGGTAAAGTGCATCCTAGATGAGGTGAATTGTGATGCATGCACTACACTCAAGGCACTGGAGTTAGATTTGGTGTGAATCATACCAACGTTAGTGCATCGGATTCCATTAGAACTCCACAGTTAAGTGCACTTGGGCTAGAGTAGTACTAGGATGGGTGACCTCCCAAGAAGTCTTGGTGTTGCACTTTTTTTTAGTCTTTGGTCTAGGAATCATATTACTTTCATTAGATTTTTCTTTATTAGAAACCCTTTTCAGTCATGCATCCTCCCTTTTGGTCTTGCAACCCTTTTTTCATCATGAAACTTGATTTCATCCTCGAGTCTAATCTTGGTCCCCCGAGTCCATTTCTCATCTTACAACTGTTGGAAAGTGGCATCTCTAACTCACAACATTAAAAATTTAACTATGTGCTTTGATTTTTTGATGGACATCTATACTCGTCTTCCTAACACTTGCCTTTTGAGTATCGGATAAGGCACTTTCCTAATTCTGGAGCTCTTTTTACTTTGTCATACATTGATAGTGCTTTATAAGGCATGTTCTAAGTGCCAGATAAGGTGCATCCTAGATAACATGCATTCTAATGCAAGCACTAAGGTCAGGGCAAGAGGTTTTAATGTTGGGTGCGGTCATACCAATGCTAGTGCACCAAATTCCATTAGAACTTCACAGTTAAGCGCACTTAGCACAAAGTATTACTGGGATGGGTGACCTCCTAAGAAGTCTCAATGTTGCAACCTTTTCTTACTTTTTAGAGCCTCTAGTTCTACAATTGTTATATTCATATTGCCATTTTAGTTCTCAAGGCCCATTTTAAATCATGCTTCCACCAAATATGTTAACTAGGGAAACCCTTAATCAGAGGGAAAACACCAGTAGGGATGGCACCCACAAAATTACGTACTAATATATATATATATATATATATATATATATATATATATATATATATATATATATATATATATATATATATATAGATGATAGACCATGCTAGGAGTCAATGAAATTCAATCAGTACATATGAGTCCCTAGTAGGAGACTTTGAGTCCATGTTAGGATATTCCAACCCCTTTAAGAGTTGTGCTAACCTTGTTAGGAGTTGAAAGGAAGACCACTAAACCCACTATCCAAATAACCTATGTACTATACCTTTGAAATGATATCACATGAAACAACAACTATCCAACCAACAACTTATCTTTCCAAATATAGTTCATTGTAAGCTCATCATGCCCCAACTACACCAAACTCTAGTCTGATCTTCACAAATTCACATACCAAGTTCTCATAATAGATATTACAAAGATATGATGGCATATCCACACTCTACCACAAGGAAAACATCTTTCCTTTTTACCAAGTCCTAAAAAAAATTATAAATTCAGCCTTGAGGCTTTCCCAATTTATAATTATAATATAGGACCATCTTAAGATATTAAAATACATGTTACATTACAAGTTTACACTTTATCCAAGATTAAAACCAAACTTTTAGCTCACAGTATCCATAACATTCATTTGATGATCTTCAAATCATGCCCTCTGAACCAAGCAATCTCTAACACATCTTCAATGTCTTTCTCAGTATATTTAAGCCCATTCCATCTATATCTATATGAGGAGATAGAATCAAAATAATAGTACCCACTTTACATAAATATTGTCAAAAAGTTGTTTTCACTAAAATCTTTGTAACTTTGTCCAGTCTTCATATTTTCATATGCAATCTAAATTGTAGCATCTAGGCATTTTGTAGAACATAACATTCAATGCACATAAGATGATCTTCAATCCATGAACTGTGTCAAATTCTTTTTCATCTATAACTCTACCAGTCTGTATAGAATAACTAGTATATTGACATCAATGACAAACATTGTCTTGAATGCAACACATAAGCTCTAAATCATATCTCCAACAATGCTAATATACTCCCCCGTATGAATATTCTCACCATTTGTGCTAACACTTGGTTCACCTAATAGTGTTGATTCAAAGAATCAATATATTGGAAATGTTTTTTTCGAAAACAAGATGGAGGAAAAGATGGTGGTTGATGTGATCCACTTTTTCTTAGGACACAAGTGTGGTGACATTTTTGAATAGCATCAAACCATTAATAACTTTGAATGCAACATTGAATGAAACTTTGGTGTCAAATTGTTCTGTAAAATATAAATTGGTGACAAATTTGTAGGTCTCTTATAATTAATTACAATAGATAACAACTCCATCAAATGCAGAGTGGAGTACCCTAAAAGAGTTGACAAAGTGATTTCAATTTGATAATATATTAAGTTGTTTATATGAAAGATGGAATAAAAATTACACTTTGTGGAAATTATTCTCTCAAGCTTAGTTTTTTAGCCCCTTCAAAACCTATTTTATCATATGATAAAAGAAACATCTAAAATGAATTTGTGAATTTCTATAATACATGAATTTTATTTTACATTACTATAGCCTTTGGGTTCAATTGCATGTAATAAATCAAACTAAAAACCCATAGAAGACAATTTGATTTTTTGTTTTAAATATACATAGCACATGTACTTTTAGTTCCAATCAATGAAAAGTACAAGAAGTAATATAAAGTTATGACATCATAGACATTGAAATTAAAAGGATGTGTGTATACATATGTTTGTGTAACATGTTACATTATCACATGTTATTGTGAGAACAAAAAATAATGTCCAACTACAAATGAATCTTTTATTTTGTAAGCATCTAAACTTGGTGTAGATCATGTCTAGGTTCTAGGCCAAGGAATTTGATTAACTTGTGTCATATGATAATTATTATATTCATGAAGCACTAACTACAAAATATTGCAAAAATCAAACATCCAATACTCAATGGAGTAAAGTTTTTCCAGCATAGGATTCATAACTCCCATGTTTCTGACACAATAATTACCATATCCTCTTGTTATTTAAACCTATTTTTTGTTATTGTTATAATTGTCATGGTTTTGGTAATAGATCAATTAATTGTAGGAAGACTAAATTTGATAATAGCAATAACAATAATAGAATGTTTAGAGGCACTAACCTTGCAAAAAATAGACCTATTAGAGGAATCAATGTTATAAGGAATGGCATTATGTGTTATCAGTGTGACAACTTCGGACATATTACTAGAGATGTCAGAGCACAGATTGGTTAGTCATGACCTAGATATGGAAATAATGTTATAATTATAAACTAAAAAGAGTGCACTTCCCTAAACCCTTCTATCCAAGGTTTTCCATGGATTGGAAAGCTTGAATGTTAGCTTAGGGCTCCCTAGTCATGGAGCACAAAAGCATACAAATAAGCATGAAATGGCTCTCAGCTCAGCCTTAGAAATGCAGCCCTTGCTAGTAAACCATGAAATGGGAGATTCTTTGAGTAAGAGCAAGAATGCTAGTGTCAAAGAACTCTTGATGCATGCAATACAAGAATGCAACTATGCTAAAATGAGATGCACAATGCAACTAAGCTACACAAATGAAAGTCTTATAGCCATCCTAATTAGACTATGTGATCTAAGCTACTTGAAAAGGAGAACTACACTATATGCAACCTAAACTATGATTCCATGAAAACAAAATGCTACGAATGCAAGGAATGTAAACAAGAAGATGGTGTTCTCCACAAAAGCTCCCAAGCACAATAAAAATCCTACAGCTTAACAATACTCAAGAGTTTGGATCCTTTGAGGGGAGAAGCTCTCTTCCTTTTAAATTTGTATGGATGGTAGAGATCAATATTGAGAGGGTGAATGATCAACGGTTGAAATAAAAAATGGGAGGGATTCGTGTGCACACACAAGTCAGCCAATAGAAAATGAGTTGACTTATCATATAAGACAAAAGTCTCTCAAGCCTTTTCTTTTAATTACAAAATAGAAAAAGAACTTAATGTGTGCACTTTAAGTGGGTTAGAAGAATGGGATCTTTTTATTTAATTAAAAAAGGACATGTTATTTTAATCAAATAATGAACTTAGGATAGCATAGTCAAACTATAGGTTATAATCAAATTAATTGAGTTTTAGCAATTTGGTCTAAGTAAATGATAAATTAAATTAGCCAAAATGTTGAGAAGGGGGCTAATTGTCTAGATGACCATTTTTAGGCAATTACATTTGCCCCTCTTTGATTAGTGTGTGATTGATCTAAGAACACATTATGTCAAAGAAAACAGAAGCCAAGTAGGCAGTAATAGATATAGATATCTAATTTTGAAGAATGAAATGCAGAAAGAGATAGCAAATCCTAAATGTACAGCCTAATAGCAATAGTACTAAACACTAGGAAAAGAAATATGATGTTAGAATCTAAGAAGGATTCTAACATCTAGCAGAGTAGATAGATCAAGAGAAAGTGAAAAGATCAATCATATGCTCCTAACAAATAGATAGTTGTAGCAAGCAATGATAGAGTATGTCTGCCCCCTCAGGATCAAAATTGAGATGAGGTAAGGGGGATGCAAAAACAAGCTAGATATGAATAAATCAAGATATATAAATGTCCAAGATGACAGATGAATGATTAGAACAAAAGAGTGACTATTAAGAAGTGATAGAATGCCCCAATTTGACTAGAGTTGACCATGAAGGATAAAGCATAAAAATTAGGTCAAATCAAGTAGAAAAGTTATTTGAAGCATGAAAAGATGAATACAAGGAGATATGAAGCATAGAAATTGTAAAGACATGAAGAAATGAAGATGCCCCAGTGATGATTCAAAGATTAGACCTAAGAAAATCAGCTAGCTACTCAAAAGAAGGTAGAATTTTAAAATGCAATTTTGACCATCAAGATGAACTTGAATTTTGATTTCAATTCTAAAAATGGATCTAGGACATTGAAATTAGTGAGGGGTGTAATTTTTGTCCAATTCTGAGGGGGTTTGAAAATTAGATCAAAATGAGGTTGGAAGCTATAAAAGGGGCCCAACTGTCATTTTCAAATTCATTTTTTCTTTTATGATTTGTTGAGAGCTTGTGAGTGGTTGAGAGGCTACAATGGATTTGGAAAAAATTTTGCTTCACTAACACTATTTTGAGTACAACCAGTTGCACAACTAGCTAGAGTAATATGGGCACCCATAAGTAACAAGTTTTTGTCACTTTTTCGAGCTTTTTGTGGTGTTTTTTTGCATGTTTTAAGGGTTTTTTTGCAGAATATCACGTGATACTTTAAAAGTATTACACTAGTACTTTGGTAAGTATCACACAATATATTTTTTCCCAAAATGTATCACATGCATGCTATGTTTTTTATTGTATGGGACATACCCATATGTCACATGTACTAGTGTGAAATGTCGCACAATAGAATTGTCTCGCACAGCTTTAGAAAAAGTATCGCATGATGCTATGTTAGAAAATTATGTCACCTGTAGGATGAAAAAGTATCGCACGGCCATTTTTTGGCATGTTTTTGTGGATTTTTTACGTTATGATCACATTTTTGATGCAATACTGATGTGTACATGTGTGTTGACAGGAGGTATTTATAGCGCTACTGATCAAAACCCCCAACGTGGTGGGGTTGCGTGTTGTGCAGTAGTTGAGTGATGATGAGAATGTGACCATATCTATGATGGGTTTATGATGGGTTATATAGATGCCCCATATACAGGCGAACCATGGATAGCTAACTACCCTAGCTGAGTAGTGGCACAGCAAGCATAACACCTTTCATCTACCGACTAGTGAGGCCTCTATTAAATTGGAGGACATGGATCACATTCTTCGAGTGCCATGCCACAGTGAGCCAGTAAGTTGTTTGATTGATTGTGCTTGTCATTGTTTGTAAATGTTGATGTAAGAGAGACTAATGTTAACCTTGGTTATTTCATAGGTGTACTATGATCAAACCTCAACAGAGGGGCAAGTCATGATGTAGTAGTTGTTCCATGATGTCACTATCATAGACAAGCATCTGGGTTGGAGCACTTGATTGCAAAGTATGGAGTAGATTTCCCTCTTCCTAGCTTACTATGTTCATTGGTGGCTCAAGCTTTAGTAATAGACAAGGGCTAGAAGGGCTTCCTAGTAGGATGGGGTTGACTAGTATTTGACCTAAGTGCATGACCATGTGAGATTGCATGGGGACCTATGATACTAGAAAAGATGTACCATGAGTTACATGAGATAGTATATAACAAGGGTCACTCATGGGCATGTGATGTAGCGGTGACACAGATCTGGTCTTGGGAGAAAATTGTAGTGATTCGACCACAAGTGTAGTCATGAGAATGGAGCCAACCATATATCTTTGGTTATAGAGGACTTATCCCCCAGACACATAGTGGGGATGTGACTTATTATCAATGTATTTTTGATGAGCTAACAGAATTCACATGGAAAACTTATCGAGAATGTCATAGATGGTCTGATGCATGGGAGTTGGATTACATGAGGTATAGCAGGTCACTGGTGGGGAGGATGGTAGATGTGGTGGAGCAATTTGTGATCACCTGAGTAAGGTGATAGTTTGTAGAGTGCTAGGTGATATCAGTGGAGACTATCACTTATGCTCAGATGCATTCAGATGAGGCACGGGGATGGTTACTAATGCTAGATTATCATACAATAGTATGTGATATAGTGGCTTTACTAGGGACCCCCTAGGATTATCGCCCAAATGTAGTAGATTTAGGGGAAGATCTGGCATATTTATATGAGAGATAGAGGCACCCGTTCCCACGATTCATAGAGCCTAATGTGCTACCTATAGGAGGGAGACACGAAGGTGATGGAGATAGAGGTGGAGGTAGGGGTGTCAGACAAATGGAGGTTGGAGAAGGATCTCGATCAGGGAGGAGGAGGACATGGGAATAGGTTGTGAGGGAGATGGAGGAGGAGGAGGATGACAATTATGATGATGACAAGGATGAGGAGGTGCCACTAAGGTGAACACAAGCAGGGAGACTAGAGGTATAGCCAGAGTAGCCAACCAGGGAGGGTAATGATGAGTAGCATGCTAGGATCCACACTTAGAGGTAGAGTTACAGGTAGCTTGAGTTACCATTGTCATGCAAGATTAGCAACTAATAAATGAGTAGGCATGAGGAGATGAGCTCTATAGGGAGCGGGATGCTGCAAGGCAAGAGGCAACTCACCATGGTGTTCATGCCACATACTATTATGCTAGCTACAAGGGTGTGGTGCCACTAGGGTAGGGACAACCTAATTACTCAGAGTAGGTAGGTAGGTTAGAGGGTGTGGTTCAGCCTCTAGATAGGAGACAAGCTCCACCACCTCCACCTACTGCAAAGGGTGGGAGTTAGTCATAGGCTGATACTGATGTTTTCACATTTTGATTGTACATAATGTATAGATAGATATCAATATTTTGGATCTCATTTTTGTATATGTACTATGACACATTGAGATATATATATATACGAGATACTGGATTCGATTGGCAGTCTTGTGTACTTGTCTCAAATGGATGTTTCAACATTTTAATTTCCATGTAATGTTTTTGTTTCTATTTCATGTTTATGTATGTGTTTATACTTATGTTCATGTATCTCTCTTATGTATGATGATTTTTTTAGCTCTCATGTGTATGATATAGACTGTATGTTTCTGAAAATGTGTGACACTTGGATAGATTGAATGTGATTTTTAGATTAACCCCTTGTGATGACAGGATAGCAAGATATGAAATGAAAGATCAAGAAGGTGAAAGACATGATAAAAAAAATAAAGAAGGACATGAAAGTAGTTAGCTGATAGGTCCACAAAAAAGATAAAGAGAGAGTTCTCCCCATATGCAAGAATGCAAGACTAGGCTAGAAAAATGAACCTAAAATGCAAGATAGTATGCAAAGTGGTTTACTAGCAAGGGACACATAACATTTAGACTCTTATTTCATCATTGAGCACTTATTTAGGGACATCGTGAGATCATACAACCATCACTAGTATAACTATGAGGATATGAATATGATCAATATCAGATAGGTATGTGGAAATCTAACATAGGCATCAAAGACATAGAAGTCAAGATGACTATGCAATTAGATTCCCTAAGTTTAGTATAGCAAGATTACATCTATATCAAGAGATAAGTGCTAGGATAATCCCCAAGTGTGGTTTTGCAAAAAAAATAGTCAAGGATGATATGTTTATATTTCCAAGTGTCAAATAGGATAAGCATTAAACACTTTAAAACATGATAGATAAATAAAGTATACCCACAAGAAGAAATCATGAAAATGTGCCCCACGCCCCCAGTCTTCTAGTCAATGAAATCCTTGAGAGACTATTAGGGAGGGAACACATAGTAAAGAAATCATCATAGATAGCACACAAAATAAATAAAGATTAGCATAGCTCAATCGTATAAATGTTTAAGTGTGTGTGTGTGTAAGTCAATTGGTTGTTTCTTCAAGACTTGATCCTAGTAGTGAGAAATATCGCAACATCAGAGACTATAGGTAAAATATCTAAAAAGTGGTGAGAAACACTTGATGTCTAGTTAAGGGTAGTGTTGAGAAAAACTATTTTGTGAGTTTTCAGAGAAACCATAGTGCACGAGGAAACCTCAAGTAGGCTAAATAATGATGCCCTTGAGATGAAGACATGAATCAATCCCAAGCTAAGAAATGTGTAGTGAAATGAGTGATTGAGATGGATAGACATAGGTGCAAGGGTCTCAAGCAGTGCCTATTTCTAGGTTTTCACCACTTGGAAAAAAATTATTTTATTTTTTTTCAAGATTTTTTTCAATTTTTTTTTTAAAATTTTGGGCGATACATCAAAGCGCCTATTGCTTGGTTTTCACTAAGATGATCATTTTTTTAGGACATTTTTTGATTTTTAGGATTTTTTTCAAGATCATAAATATGTACAAGATAGGTGAGTAGTAGGCCTTTAAGCATAGAACTTTTTTAAGTGTAGGACATTAATAGGCTCTACAAGCTCTTCATCTTCAGGAGTAGACAGTTGATAAGCACCAAAACCAAATGTTGTTGTGATAATGTATGGACCTAACCAATTAGGTTCAAGCTTTCCCTTCTGCTCTCTATGTTGTTGATTTTTTGGATTTTCTCTAAGCACGAGGTCACCAACTTTAAACTCATGTGGATGAACCTTTTTGTTATACTGAGTAGACATATGCTTCTGATAAGACCTCATGTAAACAAAATTTGTTTTATAGTGCTCATCAAGGGTCTCTAACTTGCATTCGCTTAGCTCTATGGTCTTCATCAGTTATCAACCCATGCAAAGAGACTCACAAGGAGGGGATCTCTACTTCTAATGGGAGAACAACCTTAGAATCATAGACTAAAGAAAAGGTTGTGGCCCCTATAGGAGTACTAATAGTAGTTATGTATGCCCAAAGTGTTGGATTTATCTGTAGGTGCCAATCTCTCCTAGACTTATGCACTGTGTGATGCAATATTTTCAGCAATGTTTTGTTGGAGGCCTCTACTTAACCATTCCCTTTAGGGTAATAAATAGAAGACTAGTGTTGTTTGATCTAAAACTTCTCATATAGTTTTCTTAGGTCCTTAAATTTGGATTGTCCTCCATTATCAATGACAATAGAGGAAGGAATACCATATCAAAAAATGATGTGATTTAGTATGAATAGGGCAACATGTTGTCCTATAGCAAAAAATAATGGCACAGCTTCGACCCATTTAGTGAAATACTCAGTTGTTGTAATGATGAACTTGTGGCCACTAGATGAACTTGGCTGAATTTTGTCAACCAAGTCAAAGGCCCATTGTTGAAATGGACAATATGTCATAGAAGGAATCAACTCACATCCAAGAGCATGAATTAAGTTACCATGGAGTTGACATTTTTTACAAAACTTGGCATAACAAATAGCATCAGCTTGCATAGTTGGCCAGTAATAACATGCTCTAAGCAACCTCTGAGCAAGTGCAAGGCCATTAGAATGTGCCCCACAAATGTCATCATGGACTTCGGCAAGTGCCTTTTTAGACTCTTCTAGCTCTAAACACCTAAGAAATGTTTCGTCTAGACCCCTTCTATACATGTCACCAGAGACCAAAATGTAATGTGAGGTGTTACCAAGGAATTGGCATTTTTGGTTGCATGTAAGGTTCTTAGGAACAATTTGATCATGCAAGTAAGATAGCAGGAGGAATCATGACCTGCAATGGTCTAGATCACTTGATTATTAGGAGAATCATAAGTGGGATGATGCAGTTCTTTCACCAAGAACTCAAATTGAGATTCTTGTTCTTGTAGTTGGAGGATAGATGCTAGAATGGTCATAGCATCAGTAGCTTTGTTTTTTGCTCTAGGAATTTACTGAAATGTCACAAAATTGAAGTAGTTCCTTAGAGCATCTATCAACTTTTTATAAGGTATCAACTTGTCATCTTTCGTTTGATAGTCATTGCTCACTTGGTTAATAACAAGTTGGGAATCCCTGTATATATGCAATTCAGTTATTCTCCATTCAAGAGCCATCTTGATCCCATTTTTTAAAGCCTCACATTATGCCATTTTATTTGTACAAGGGAATAAGAGTTTATAATCGTATACCCATGAGGGGAAACAAATAATATACCAACTCTAGCTCCATTTTGTGTGTGAGAACCATTGAAGAACATTTTTTAAGTTCTCCTAGTGATGTACATAATTGAGGCATCTAGAAATTCAGCTTGTATGGGTGTTGTATCCTCTATAGGAAAATCAACTATTTGATCAGCTATAGCTTTTCCTTTGATGGCTTTACATTCAACATACTGAATATCAAATTCTGAAAGAATTGTCATTCATTTAGAGAGACAACCAATAAGTGCAACTTTTCCCAACAGATATTTCAAAGGATCAATTTTAGCAACTAGGTGGACTATATGTGCCAACATGTAATGTTGAAGTTTTTGAGAATTAAAAACTACTGTAAGACAAGCTTTTTCAATACTAGTATAATTCATCTCATAAGAAACCAAAGTTTGACTAATATAATATATGGCTCGTTCTTAACCAGTCTCATCACTTTGGGCTAATAGTGCTCCTAGAGAAGAAGTTGTAGCTAAGACATACAAGATCAAATGTTTGCCTAGAATAGGTGGCATCAAAATTGGAGATTTTGCCAAGTATCCTTTCATTTTATCTAGACTTTGTTGGCATTCATCATTCTAGATATGAGTAGAACCTTTGTGCAAATTCTTTGAAAGGTTGAGCTTTATCAGCCAATTGAGAAATAAACTTTCTTATGGATTTTAGATGTCCTTGTAGACTTCGAACTTGACTAATTTTTTTGGAGGAGGCATGTCCATGATAGCCTAGACTTTTACAGGATCAACCTCAATACCTTTTGTTGAGATAATGTAGCCTAGTAGTTTTCCTGAAGTGACACCAAAGGCACACTTTATTGGATTTATCCTAAGTTGGAATTGTTCCATACGATCCAATATTAAACTAAGGTCTTGAAGGTGTATATATCTTATTTTAGATTTTTCCAATCCATCATCAACATAGTCTTCCATATTTTTATTCATCATATCATGAAATCTGGTGGTCATTACTCTTTGGTAGATAGCATCGGCATTCTTGAGCCCAAAAGGCATGATGTTCCAATAGAAAGTACCCCATGCACATGTGAAAGACTTCTTATCTTGATTATTTGGAGCTATCTTAATTTGATGATACCTAGAAAACCCATCCATAAGGGAGTACATTTCATATCCCAGTGTCATGTCTATGATCATATCAATGTTTGGTAGTAGGAAATCATCCTTGGGGCATGCTTTGTTAAGATCTCTAAAATTAGTACAAACTCATATAGTTTTATCATGCTTAGATACAAGTACAATATTGGAGATCCATTCTACATAGTCAATTTCTCTAATAAAGTTTACACTCAATAGTTTTTCCAATTCTGCTTTCACCAACAAAGCTACATGTGGATGCATCTTCCTCATTTTTTGTTTAACAGGCTTGATATTAGGAGAAATAGAAAAATGATGCATGATAAGATCTATGTCAATCCAGGAATGTCCAGGTATGTCCATGTGAAATTGATCTTGTTATCTTGAAAAAATTGGGTAAATTGCTCCTTTTCTTCAGCTAACAATGATTGAACTACATGAATAATTTTAGGAGATTCCTCTGTCCCCAAGTTGATTGGCTGCGTAGGTTCAATGAGAACTGATGATCTATCTTGAAAATAGCTTGGTAGCCTACCAAGCACCTCATCCATAGGTGCCTCAAAGAGATTTTCACCGTTAGATACGTCTTTATTTTTACTATTTTTAGGTTTAGATACTGCCACAATGTGGTTTTTGCCATTTGAATTTTTCTTTTTCTTTTGATTTTATGACTAAGGTACTTGATATCTAATTTTTTCATGTAAATCATGGGTTCATTGGTGGAAGAAGTGATGGGTTCAATGGCATTTAGGTAACAAGTGATCTCATAGTCATTGTGGAAAGATAGTATTTTTGGTGCCTAATATTGAGTGGACCAATCTATGAGATCAGGATGAATCAAGGAGAGTGACATACAAGATTCAAGGTTATTGATGTGGAAAGAGTCATCTCTGGTGACATGCAAAGGTGAGCCTATATTGAAAGTTACAAAGGTATCTAGATCAAGAATAGTCCTAGAGGAACTAGCGTGATCCACTAAAGCAATTTGGGAGTCAAACTCATCGGACCTTACACTAGACTCATCTACCACATTCGATGGAATTGCATAAGTGTGAATCACATCAATCTCGAGTTCACAAGAGATGTCTAATAAACTTTCCCTTTCATACACTTCAGAGTTTGTACTTTGATCTCTAGCAATTAGACAAGAAATATTTTTTCTAATCTAGTCTATATTCATGTCCTCATGGTCAGATTCATCTTGTTCTAGTTGTCAAGAAGTGGAAGCTTCAGCATCATTAGTAGTATTTGGAGAGTCTTCCCTCCAAAGAACAGAAGTTGTAGGCACAAAGTCTTCATCTTGCGAAGTGGTAGTAATAAAGGGAGAATCATCATCCTCTCATTCACTAGATATGGGCACATTTGGAGTATACTCTAGCATATTATCCTCTAGCCCAAATCCTAAGCCAGTAGTGTCTCGAGTGTCATGACCTTGAGTATGACTTAAAGGTTCAGCTAGAGCTTTTTTGTTACCAGTTAAAGACCCATGACCTTGATAACTCATCTTTGCAAGCATCTTATATCCTTTTCCATATCATTTGGAAGAAGTGGGGGTGGTAACTGTAACATCCTCTTCATCATCCTCTACCCTATATATCTAGTCTTTAATAGCTTGTTCTTCTTTTTCTACTTCCAAGGGAACTGAGGACTGGACAAAAGTGCCAAAAAGAGTCATGGCAGATGCAGAAGGTTTCTTTTTGGTAGATGGCTTCCCATAAGACTGAGGAGAAATAGGTAGAGCAGTAATAGAGTTTAAAGTGTATTCGCCCATACCAAGGCTCATCATTTTCATTCTTTATTCACACTCTATAAGAGATGGTGTTGGCTCATGAGAAGAGTGATTGTTGGGAAATAGTGTTTCAGTAGTAGACAATGTGTTGATGGACATTGAATTGTCACTAGGGACAACTACTTCAATACCATTAAAAGGGAACTTGATGCATTGATGGTACGTAGAAGGCACCGCTTGCATGTCATGAGTCCATGCTCATCCCAACAACAAATTATATGCAAGGGGTATATCTAGGACTTGGAAAACAACATCATTTTCCATTGGACCAACTCTAATTGGTAGCATAATTAAACCCTTGGAAGGTCTTTCAACCTCATCATAGGCTTTTATGGTAATCTTGCACTTAGGATCAATAGAAAATTCTAACATACCCAACTATTGGATGACATTAAAGGAGATAATGTTTAACCCTACACCATTGTCTATCAAGACTGGATGAATGTGAGTACGGAAGATTTGGACTTTGATATGGAGAGCAAGGTTGTGGGGATGACTGGGAGCTTGGTCATCTTCTTTAGAAAAGGTAAGGTGATAAGGTGAAGAGATATGATTCACCATAGCTTGGAACCATTTCGCATCAATATTTATGGGAACATAGGCAAAGTGTAAAGATTTTTCAAGGATATCATTGTGCAAGGGAGATAACTCTAAAAACTCAAACATGGAAATTTGAGTCAAGGTACGCTATAATTGATAGACAAGGTCATAGTTTGAGATCCTAGAAGTGGTTGATTGTTTAGAAGATGAAGCATTCTTGGAATCCTAGGAAACTTTTAGAATGACCTTAGATTGCCCCCCAGTAATAGCATTAAGTGGTTCACTTTGTGATGAAAAAGAATCAGTCACCTCAAGCACCACCTTAGGTCTAGATTCATTATGGTATTGATGGACATCATGCATTTTAAGACAACTTTAGATCATTCATCTACATGTCAATTGTCATCATTAGAATTTTCCATGCATAAATACTCAACAAGCTCAAGCATACCTATGATATTGTCTGTGTCAGCATAAGCATAGTTGATCTTGGCATCATCATTCTTTTTAGTTGCTTTAGAGGTTTCAACCTTCTCATACTCTGGTAAGGGTTGCTTAAAATCTTTTTGATCAGAATTTTTGGGAGACCATTTGTGACAACTTTGCCTTCCTCAATAAGATCTTGAATCGCATCTTTGAGCTTGAAATAGTTTTCAATGTTGTGACACTTGCTTCTATAATAACTATAGATACAATCCTCTCTCCACCATAATGGGTGGGTCATAGGGTTGGGAGTTATCTAGAAAAGTAATCAAATTGTTTGCAATTAAATTTTTTAAGACTATTTCATAGGACTCAACCATTGGTGTGTAAACATGTCATTTCTTGGTAAACTTAGAGCTTTTGTCTAATGTTTGTGGTTTCACATTTTCTTGTTGCTTTGTGGCATAGATGGTAGTGGAAAGATTAAACTTAGATTCTTTTTTCTTAGGAGTATCCACCACTCCATCATTGACAACATACTTGTTTTTATTCCAAGGTTTATCTTTGTCTTTACTATTCCCATTGTTGTTCTTGTCTTTGTTTATGACAATATCACCCCTTTTGATAGCAACATCTTCAATATGATATGCACTCTCAACCATGGCATTAAAAGATGTGAATAGATATTTCCTTAAATCAAACTATAATTTTTCTACAAGATTATTGACAAAGATATCAATTTTTTCAGCCTCAGGAACTTGTCGGGGATATTGAGAGTATAATGACCTCCATCGTTGAAGATATGTTTCAAAAGGCTCTCCTAATTTTTGTTTGATTTTGCATAAGTCTAGCACTATTATAGGATATTGAATATTATAGGAGTGTTGTTGGATAAAATGTTGTGCAAGCTCATCAAATGTCTTAATGGGAGGACTCAATTTGGTGAACCATTCCATAGCCTACCCTCTTAGACTCCTAGGGAATAACCTCATAAGAAAGGTGTCTGCATGCATAAATTCCATGCTTAGAGCATAAAAATTCCTCACATGATCATGAGGATCACCATTTCCATCATATTTTTCATGTGCAGGAACCTCTATATCCTTAGGAAATGGTAGCATTTAGAGACTCCTATCAAATGGAAGGGCACATATTGATTCAACAAATAAAGTTTTAGGTGATTCTTTTGAAACTTGTAGTTGTGTAATTTGTTTCCTTGGTTCTTATATTTCTTCCCTTAATATCTCAGCTTTAGTGTGTTCCCATTTTGGAATGATGCACTCTATATCAAAATCTTGGAGAAGTTTTCATCCTCTTGCTATCATGTATCATAAGTATTGGTCATTGTTTTCCTCTAAAGCTCTAAGCATCAATTTATGAGTGAAGACATCTAGCTAGAACTTGATGACATCTTCACTAGTTATTTCTTTATCACTGTCATGATGAGAAAGGAATGTGCCCATGGTGACTCTATGAGTTCTTGGCAGTGTGTTTTTGCCATCATTACCATCAAGAGCATTTCAAGAGAAATTCCCTTTGTTCTCTTCATGGTGGGTATGGTTATTATTTTCAGCTTGTCGATGTCCTTTCTCCCTAGCATACATGGCTTCAAAGATCCTTTGATTTTCACATGCTTGTTCCTCTAAACAATGTTGGACTTCATCGAGGTGCACCATGGTGACCAAACCATTCTCACACTTAGGTTTCTCACAAGGTGTGCCAGATGAATTTTCAAAACTATAAAGTAGATTATGCCTAACCTTAGCTATTTTCATTTCAATTGGCTCAAGCTCTTCTACACAAGGCTGTCCACAAGGACATCTAGGTGGGGTTTCTAGTTGTTTGAAAACAAAAGGGGTATGGTTACCACTCCCAAATTTATATCTAGTTGTAACTAGCATTTAAAGACTTGTCATTGTTTAATAGGACAAGAATAGTAAGTTAGATTTAAAGCTTTTACAATCAAGATTAGTCACTTGTCAAAGTGTGATAGATGGCTTGTCAAGCAATGCTCAAGAATTTACAGCACTGGTGACTCAAGCCGAGCAAGTGAGCAAGAAGCTCAATAGCAAGTAGCTAAAATGAATGGTAACTAGGTTTTGACAAGTGATTTATCAGTGACATTTCAAGACATACATTCAATGGACTAGACCCATCTTTTCAACTTTGGACAGTTTCCTAACATACAAATATGTAACTAGAATCTAGGAAATAGAAGTGACACACCCTAGACTAGGAAGACCAAAATGCAGATGTTGTTTTGGCAATAAATAACCTCAAGCAATACTTTCTCAGTTACCAGGTGATAGTAGGATAGCATAAAACACTTTTCTTGAAGGCAACAGTTTGCACAGAGCAATGCGATAGAACTCAGTACCAAGGGTGATATAAATCACAACAAGCGGGCAATAAAATTTTGGAAAATTATAGTCATGCATTATCTCTTCGAAGACTAGGTGATAAAGTACTAGTTTGTGTACAAAAGACCAGTTTTAACTCCAAAATTTTTGTTTTAGTCTTGACAGTCAAGTGATTTTTCGAATCAGATTGTGCATGTTTTTGGTTCGTGTCAGTTATCAGCAAGGTTTACAAAAAGTGAGTGTTTTAACATGTCTTAAAGAGTTGAACAAGGGTAAAAATAACCTTTCCAACACACACTTTTGATATGATAACAACCTTTCTACTAATATTACCTTGATTGTTTGATGTGCAAGAACATTAACACTGGTCAACACATTCAAAAATAGTAGCCAAGCAATCTACCTTAAGGTCACAGTTCATTACTCAGAAACATGGCCCATGCTTGATGCTCCTTCACCTCACACCAAATGGTTACCCACAAGAGATATCAGCTTTGTCATAGAAGTGGCATAAGCACAACTAAGGGAACACATATGGTGAGTGTAAATCTTGGGGTGATCGAGTAGTCCACTAGGATCAATCCTTGCACCAAGAAGTTGGGAAAAATAGGGTGGATACTAACCTAGGGTGTCTAGATAGGGATTTCATTCATAGTGTTCCTCTTGCTCCCAATTATAGGACACCCCACCTTGCAGTGGGTAATAGACCTCACAGCCACAAGAGCACCTTAAGTGTTCTTGCCTAGTGATCTCCCTATGGTCAAAATCCCATAAGAAACCATACTAAGCAAAGATAAATACTATGTCTACCAAGGTTTTTTGTCCTTGATAGCCTTGAGTTTATAGTGGGTTGGAAGAGCTAGGTAATTTTCTTGTCCCCACTTAGGTCATTCCTCTTAGGTTGTTTGAGAGAAAGGTCGCTAAAGGATCCTAACTAAATATTGAGTAGATCAACTTTTGGAGGTCAAGATTTTTGATTTACATCAAGGGTGAAGAGCATACTCTCCTATTCCAATCATTTCACCCAAATATGCCAAGAAGATTCAATTACCCACTTGGTTTCAAAATCCAAAGGTAGATCAAGATTTTTGATTCACCGCAAGGATGAAGAGCATACTCTCCTATCACCAAGGAATTCTGATTACAAATTTAATGTGCCTACAAAAATGAACAACTAGTATATGCCGCATATGAAATAAAAGAACAAGCAATTTTTTGGTTTTTATGCATCGAGAAGCCCTACAAACAACCGTTGGTAGCCCTTTTTCATTTGGAGCTTTGACATGCATTCTTTTAGGAAATGTTTTAAATTTTTAAAATGGCAACCTGCAACCACAACTTTTAGCACCATGGGTTAGCTTCCAAAAACAAAAATAAATCTATAAATGGACTTTTGTAAAATCATTGAAAGACTTGTAAAAACTAGTAACCAGCCAACAACAATTGAAAATTGACCAAAACACCTCAAACAACAAGCAAATCTCTGTCAGGTGATAGTTTTCACTAGAAGACTACCGTGTGATACTTCACAGTAAATACGTGCGATAGAACTTCCTTGTGTGATATATTCTCTTAAGCTAGATGATAGAATTTTGCATATAGAGGTGACAGTATTTAGTATGGTCATGTGAAACTATTTCCAAAAAATGTATCGCACAATAGTAATGTGAATTGTCATACAAAACTAGAAAAATGTCACCTAGAACTACGACTGTTAAAAAAAAAAAATGCAGAACACTAAATTAAAATGGCGATGAATATAGAAAAATTAAGGACAAAACCACTATTTTGCCCCATGGTGGGCACCAAAAAGGTACACTAAAAAGAGTGCACTTCCCTAAACCCTTCTATCTAAGGTTTTCCATGGATTGGAAAGCTTGAATGTCGACTTAGGGCTCCCTAGTCATGGAGTGAAAAAGCATACAAATAAGCATTAAATGGCTCTTAGTTGAGCCTTAAAAATGTAGTTATTGCTAGTAAACCATGAAATGGGAGATTCTTTGAGCAAGAGAGAGAATGCTAGTGTCAAAGAACTCTTGATGCATGCAATACAAGAATGCAACTATGCTAAAATGAGATGCACAATGCAACTAAGCTAAACAAATGAAAGTGTTATAGCCATCCTAATTAGACTATGTGATCTAAGCTACTTGCAAAGGAGAACTACACTATATGCAAACTAAACTATGATGCCATGAAAACAAAATGCTACGAATGCAAGGAATGTAAAAAAGAAGATGGTGTTCTCCACAAAAGCTCTCAAGCACAATGAAAAATTATGTAGCATAACAATACTCAAGAGCCTGGATCCTTTGAGGGGAGAAGCTCTCTTCCTTTTAAAGTTGTACAGATGATAGAGATCAAGATTGAGAGGATGGATGATCAACGATTGAAATCAAAAATGGGAGGGATCTATGTGCACACACAAGTCAGCCAATAGAAAATGAGTTGACTTATCATATAAGACAAAAGTCTCTCAAGCCTTTTCTTTTAATTACAAAATAGAAAAAGAACTTAATGTGTGCACTTTAAGTGGGCTAGAAGAATGGGATCTTTTTATTTAATTAAAAGGGGACATATTCTTTTAGTCAAATAATGAACTTAGGATAGCATAGTCAAACTATAGGTTATAATGAAATTAATTGATTTTTAGCAATTTGGTCTAAGTAAATCATAAATTAAATAAGCCAAAATGTTGAGAATGGGGCTAATAGTCTAGATGACCATTTTTAGGATATTACAATAATTTATTAGATTTGTAACAACATGGGACACATAATAAGATTTTTTAGGATGAACATGCCTAACAACATGAGGAACAACATGAGAAACCCAAATTCTAGAGGGAATGTGAACAACAATAGAAGGAATGAGAATAATAGTAATAATCAAAGAGAAAACATGAAAGATCTTATAGGAAACCTTGATGACTAGTTTGTTAAAGCTAATGAACTAGCTAGTTCATATATTTTATTATAAAGTTATTCAAGTAAAGCATATGATAATATATTGAAGTCAGTGATAGTTGGTAAATGATCATTATTTGATTAAGCAACTTATTCTCTAAGAAAAAATTTAGGAACTTAGGATCATAAATGCAATTAAAACTTTAGCATAAGAATTTAAACTTGTGTAGTTAGTATAAGATAGAGGAAGATGTAATTAGACTATGCTTAAGTATGTATAGGATTTGGAGTCATGTGTCAGTACAAGAAGCAAAAGAAGTTCACTGGTAAATTGAAATATTTTTTTGTTGATTGTGCACTTACACAATTAATGCAAAATTGAATTGGATGTGATTTATAGGGTGGAATAATGTTTTTGAGTAAAATTTGATCATGTAATAATTGAAGGAGTTCTTGGAGTGAATTACAAGGAGAAATTGAAGTATTTTGAACAGCAAACTCAACAAGCCCTAGTTTTAAAATTTTGAGGTATTTATTACTTGCACAATCATAATTTAAAGTTTAAATCTATAGGAAATGGAAACCCCAACTATATGTGATGTTATTGAAAGACCTAGGTATAAATTCAAGAAGCTTATCTTTATTTCATTATAAGATGACCCATTAGGAGCATTTTCTCAACTACCTCACAATGTATTACACTTAGTCGAAGATATTCAAGTATACATTCACTATAAGTTTGAGAATATAGGTAATAATGACATCCATAATGACATGGACTTGGTTTGAAAAAATTACTATCATTTTAAAAAGGTTTTGAGAATTTTAAAGACCTAAACATCACTACGCACATGTTCTATGTGGAGTTTGACAACCATGAGTGGATAAGGATTATTTAGAACCGCATCCATGAGGTCATGTTATGGGTTGGTGACATACTTGTCATATTAGACAATGATATGATTCATAGCCTCACTAGACTAAGTAATGAAGGTAATAATCCTATAAATGTTAAGAATGTCAAGAAGTTGGTTGAGACAACCTTAAAGATTGTATCAAATGGCAAGATTATGAAACTAGATATGGTCAAGGAGACAGATGTTAGATTGATAAGCAGAGTTGTTGGATCCAAAATGAACTACAATTCAAGGTTAAACTTGGTACTTGTTAGATTAATCTACGCAACTTACCTAATGATAGTCAAAAAGGAGAAAGTCAATATGTGTGAGATACTTAAGTAGCAAATACTAGACAAAATTGATACTATTAAGATAACTAAAAATGCAATATTTAGACTTGAATCTTTGATCACGCACCTATTCTTCCAAGTGATAAGGAAATTCCTTAGAATGCTAGATTAATAATGGAACACTAATAGATACACAATTAACTTGATTACTCATTGCTACAAAAAATCTCTAAAGGATAGAATGACTGAAGATGTAACCAAAATGATGAGAAGTTTTCAAGCAGAATGAAACAAACATACAAAATTACTTCATCATCGATTGAGAAATACAAAGATGATGTCTATTTCATGGTTGAAACTAGTGTAACTTGTATGGAAGTAGTTAACCCAAGGGTTAAGTTCATTAACCCTATGGGGTATGAAATGATAGAAGAGTTGATAAAAGGATATGCAAATCCTTTCAAGATAATCCCAGAATCAGAAACAGATGAGTGTCCTAGATGGGAAATATATGAAGAAAAAGTTAGAGAGGTAGACATTCAGTTACATATTAAATAAATAAAGAAAATAGTTAATAAGAAGATAAACAGTATTTTAAAAGAATCAAGAATGAGTAGAGAAGAATTCACAGAAGTAGTAGGAATAGCAGAAAAAATGAAATCCAACAAAAAATCAGAAATTCTTATAGCTAAGCCTTTAGCTTTTCTTATTGGCTTAGCACAAGGAGCTACTTTAACTTGACCATCAATGTAGATACATAATGCACCATATGCAGTTGTATCACAAGTACAACCTCAGTCCATCCCTCTAGTCAAAAGATTAGAGGAAGAAGATTAAACTTTGTACTTGTTGGATTAATCTATGCAACTTACCTAATGATAGTCAAAAAGGAGAAAGTCAATATGTGTGAGATACTTAAGCAGAAAATACTGGACAAAATTGATAGAATTAAGAAAACTAAGAATGCAATATTTAGACTTGAATCTTTGATCATGCACCTATTCTTCCAAGTGATAAAGAAATTTCCTGGAATGCCAGATTAATAATGGAACACTAATAGATACAAAATTAACTCGATTACTCATTACTATAGAAAATATCTAGATGATATAATGACTAAAGATATAACAAAAATGATGATAATTTTTTAAGCAGAATGAAACAAACATACAAAATTCCTTCGTCATTAGTTGAGAAATACAAAGATGACATCTATTTCATGGTCAAAACTGGTGTAACTTGTATGGAAGTAATTAAATCAAGGGTTTAGTTCATTAACCCTATGGGGTATGAAATGATAGAAGAGTTGATGGAAGGATATGCAAATCCTTCCAAGATAATCCTAGAATCAGAAAGAGATGAGGAGTGTCCTAGATGGGAAACATATGAAGAAAAAGTTAGAGAGGTACACATTCAGTTACATGGTAAAGAAGTAAAGAAAAGAGTTGATAGGAAGATAAATAGTATTTTAAAAGAATCAAGAATGAGCAGAGAAGAATTCATAGAAGTAGTAGGAATAGTAGCAAAAATGAAATCCAACAAACAATCAAAAGTTCTTATAGCTAAGCCTTTCGCTATTGTTATTGGCTTAGCACAAGGAGTAACTTTAGCTTGACCATCAATGTAGATACCTAGTGCACTATATGTAGTTGTATCACAAGTACAACCTCAGTCCATCCCTCCAGTCAAAATATTGGAGGAAGAAGATACCAACATGTTAAACTTCAGTCAACTACAAAAAGGTTTGTGAGGTTAGTTGAAGTTAAAAAAGAGCCAACTGAACCTCCTAAACATAAAAGAAGTAAACAAAGGACTAATGGACCTAGAAAGAAGAGGAAGACACTTCCATCCTACCAAGGTAAGAAAAGAAGAAGAACTCAAATAGTTGAGTCTAAATCAAAAGGATCTGAAGAGGAAGAAATGGAAGTATTGAAAGAAGAACCAAAATCTCCTACTAGAAGGAAACCATGGAAACCTAAGATTAAGACAATAAATTGTGTAATAATTAATTATCAAAGTTTTGTTAATTTGAAAAAATATTATATATGTACACAAGTATTGACAAAATTCAGTTAGAAAATGTAGTCATTAGGCATATGATTTTATCTAATAAAAGATTTAAATATATTCAAGGATAACTCCCAATAAATTCCTATGAAAGGTTAATAAATAGAAGAAGAAAAAAGAGTAGTTAAAAAGGATAAGAAAATTATGTGCAATTCAAAATGGTGGGAATCTTGAAAGAATAATGAAAAGAATACTAAGAAATAAGAGTACGGAAATACTAATAATGGGAGGGAAATTATGAGGAAGTCAATGAGGAGACTAAGAAGGCTATTATAAAAGTTATGACTTCATTGGAACCCAACAGAGAGAAAGTGAGCAAGAAGATACAAAGAGAAATCCTTAAAACAAAGAAATAGAATACACCAATAGTGGGAACAGAGACCACAAAAGATTCAGAGATGAAAGAGGCAGCAAAATCATCAGTAATGCCACAAGTAATAGTTGACACAAACTCTATGTTGATAGATAACACCATGATAATAGTGGATACAACAAAAGACCCATTTAAGAACCAAGATCCTTCCATTGTTGATAATTTGGTGGGCTATACAAGTTCTAAAGATGAAGAAGAGGAAAAGAGGAAAGAAGGGGAAAAGTTGAAGAAAGAGGCAAAAAAAAAAGAGAGAATAGAAGAGGGGATGTAAAAGAGGAAGAAAAGAAGGATGAAGAAGAGGAAGATAAAATAAAGGAACAAATGCAAGAGGATAATATAAACAATTGGAGAATAATTATGCAGGAATCAATATTTTTGCCATAGTTAAAGTACACGAAGATTGTGATTGATAAAGTCATATTTCAACATGAAGTAGATATCCTATTAGAAATCCCAATAAAATCTAAGTCTCCATTGGAATCAGCATTGGTAAGTTTATCTGGTGATGATGATGATCAGATAGGAGTGATATCATCTTTAAGAAAATTATTTGAAAAGATCAAGAAGGTAAAGAGTCTTCAAGACACTTTAGAGGAGGTCTCTGAGAAAGTAAAAAGTGTTGTGTCTAGTAGAATAATAGAGGAATATCCTTAAGTAAAAGCCAAGGAAATGACTAAGGCTTTTGATAATAATATTGTACAATTATCATAAGTAGCAATAACATAGGCACAAGTTAGACATGATGCATAACTATTTGACATAGTGTATACGAATATTAGAAATGACTTAGCAATACTTGAATCTTGCATAAAAGATTTAAGAAGATGTATGATAGAAGGGAGGAAATTGTATGGATATTGCACATATGAATGAGGAGCTACGTGAGAAGAACAAGGAACTACAAAACCTTGTAAATGAGATTCAACAACCTCAAAATAAGATTGAAGCCTTAGAGATAAGAATTGAAAAAATTTATGATGATATTATTGGAAACTACAATTGCAATAATTGTTGTTTTGTCATTGATGTCAAATGTACTAATGAGACACTTTTTCTATCTAATCTAAATGTCATATCTATTTGATTGATGAAGATGATTTGAGAAGTTACTCATGACAATAGTACCTAGAGGAAATGTTGAGTTATGAAAAGGAAGCTACAATAGACATTTGATTAGTTAGAATTTGATAACAAAAAGTGATTGTTTATATCATGTTGATGTTCAATTATTTATAGTATAAGAAAAGATATATCATTGATGTAAAGCTTGACTAGGTATCATTGAATGAAAGATCAAGGAATGTCAAGTGATGCTAGTGTTAACTGAGCAATAATAAGTGCCAAGAAATTTAAGTGTTGACCAAGTATTAGTATCGACTGAGTAATAGTGTTGATTTTGAGCCCTTTAATGACTAAATAATTTACTGATGACCAAGTGTCAAAACTTAGTGATTGTTGAGTGATAGTATTTTGAATGTGTTTGAGGAATCATGATTTCCAGCTAACTCAGTTGATTTATTGGGATATGGAAATTGTGTTGAAGATAAGATTGATGATTTGGATCATTTAACTCAAGGAGAGGATTAGGTATAATGCATATGATCAAATTTTATGAATAATAAGTTTATAGAAAAGAAGGAAGATGGATAGATACAATGAACCTAATTAATAAAATCATAAACCCTAAGATCTACAGTGATCACGAAAAATGGAATAAGACCAAAATTACCTATTTAAGGAGGTACAAAGTTGAAATGTATACACACATAGAAAGAGGTGGAATAAAAGTGCACAAGGGTGAATGCACAAGAGTGTGAAGTGTGGGAAGCAAAGAGACAAAACAGAGAACTTGTGTGAGTTTCCAGTAAGAGGAAAGAAAGCTATTTTAGTTGATAAGAGAATCTAAGTAGAAATCTTAAGTTTGATAATTTCTTGAAGGGTTTCCAAGTGAATCAAAGACAAAAGTGACAGGGAAGGATTATTAGGGAATCAACACATGAACCAAATAGTGATCTAACACTACAGAGTGAGTTGTAATCATATAGATCAAAACCTATTATTTTCTTTCTAATCATTGTGAACAATTGTATTTAAATCCTTTCAATCAAAGGCTAACCTAAAAGTTATTGAAAGACTTAATAGTCTATGTAAATCCTTTAGCAAGGTGACATTCTAAATGGAATAATCAAAGTCCTTTGACAGGGCCACTCCTAATAGGGTGATTAAATCCTCTAACCAGGTCACATTTAATAGTGTGAATTGTAACCTTTAATAGGGTTTGCTCCTAACATAGCTCACTTAAAAAGAGTGAAAAAGTGGTGACATGTTGCTAGTGATTTTTCTCGGATTGAGTTTCCACGTTAAATCCTAGTGTCAAACTTGTGTTGAATGTTTTATGGTGTTTTACATTTATAATTTACATTCAAAAAGTTTGTTATCTTAGGATAGTTAATTTCTAGTAATTTTGTTTATTGTTATACAATAGAGACCAAGCTACAGCAAGATACACAAACAGTGAATGTTTGATTGTTCAAATGGTACGTAAGGACCTTGACTAACTAATTCACCACCTCCCCCCCACCCAAGTTATTCTAAACATTCTAACAATTGATATCAGAGCATTGGTGCTTGTAGAGAAAAGCTTGAAGGTACTTAAAGCTAAAGATCATCACTCACAAAAGAGAGGTGCCAAAGCTAAACAACGAGAACTTTCATGTATAGAAAACATTATGAGGGTGCATATATCTCATATAATTGATGTTGTTCTAAACTTTGTGGACAATGAATATGTGAAGATAATTGTTGTTCCTCTAACTTCTCAATAACTAAAAGAAATTCAAGAACATAATCAGGGAATTTTGGAGATTGCTTCAGCCCTAAGCTATGTTGAGTTTGATGATATAAAAAAATGTGATAGTGTAAAGAAGATGTGGGACAAAATGAAGACCATATATTGAGGAGATGAAAATGTCCTGAGAGACAAATCAGAGAGCCTAAGAGGAAAAATTGATGAAATGAGAATTATGGGAGGTGAGAACATAGTATAGTGTTGTACAAAAGTTAAGGAAGTTGTCAAAGCTATTCAAGGAGCAAATGGAGAGATCAAAGATGAAACAGTGATAAGCAAGGTATTTAGAACTCTACTTCCTATATATGCCATTAGGGTTTCAAGAATACAATATTTGAGATGTACTCCAAGTAGCACTTTGACTTTGGAAGGTGTAATTAGTAAACTTACTACTTTTGAGATGTCTAATTTTGATAACTACACACCTGATACTATTGAATCTTCTTTTAAGTGACAATTGGTTCTTAGCAAGAGAAAAGGCAAATATGTGAAGAGTGACAGTGACAGTTCTGATGATGATCTTGGTGAACTTGAAGCACTTATTGAAAATATATTTGGAAGAGGTAGAGGTAAATACAAAGGTAGATTACCTATTATTTGTTTTTCATGCAACAAGGTTGGTCATATTGTTGCTAGATGTCTTGACAGAGAAGATAAGGATGAAAGAAAGGAAAGGAAGTATAAATGAAGAAGAGATGACTAGGATTGCAAGAAGAACAAGGATGAAAAAGGTAAGAAATCTTGTTATATTGCTCAAGAAGAAATTGATATTGAATCTAAAAGTAATGATGATGAAGTTGTCTATATTACTATGAAAGAAGATTCTAATGAAGATGAGAAAACTACTTTAATTTCATATATGAACAAAAGTGACAGATGGAAAATTAATAGTGGCTTATCTAATCATATTACTAGTGATAAAAACAAATTTGAGGATATTGGACCAGACAAAGGTGGATGTGTTAAATTTGGTAATGATATTCCATGTAATATGGAAGGCAAAGGTACTATTCAATCGACTGACAAAATCAAGTATGACAATGTTCATTGGGTGGAATGACTTAAGTATAATCTATTAAATGTTTCATAGTTAAAAAAATCAGAATATAGAGTTGAATTCCATCACAAGAAGTCCAAGATATATGATGTTGATAGTAAGCTGATTGGGAGTGGTAATCAAATAAGAGGTAACTTGTTCTATCTAGATTTATCTAATGAGACATGCCTATTTGTAAAAAAAGAAGATTTTTGGTTATGGCACAAAAGGTTATGTTATGTGAATTTTGATGATCAAATAAGCATTAGCAAGATGAAGAAAGTAAGATGGTTGCCTAAACTAAATAAACCTAACAATGCTATGTGTAAACAATGTCAATTGGGAAAAATGACCAAGTCTAGTTTCAAGAGAAAAACATATGCATCTAGTGATATTTTGGAATTGGTTCATACTGACCTCTTTGGACCTATTGATGTTTAAAGATGTTTTTGGAGATAATTATTTCATTCTATTTTTTGATGACTATATAGAATGATGATTGTGATGTTTCTCAAAGCTAGATCTGATGCTTTTCAATTATTTAAGTGGTATTTGACCTAAGTTGGAAAAAAAATAGGGAAGAGTCTGAAGTATGTGAGATCTAATAGAAGTGGTGAATTTGTTTCTAATGAGTTCAATACATTCTACAATGATAAAGGAATCAAAAGACAAATGTCAGCACCAAGGACCCCTCCTTAGAATGGGATAGCTAAAAGGAGAATAAATCAATAATGGACTATGCAAGAACATTGGTGATGAAGAAGAATATATCATAGAAGTATTGGAGAGAAGTTGTTAGCACTCTTATGTATACCTTAAATATAGTACAAGTCAATAAAGGTACAAATGCTACACCTTTTAAAATATGGTATGGATATGCTTCTAATGTGAAATATTTCAAAATATTTGGAGTAAATGTTATATATTAAAAGATAATAGGAATGGAAAACTTTGATGCAAAGAGTGATGAAGGCATATTCCTAGGATATTCCACTAAGAGTAAAGCTTATAAGTGTTTAAACTCTAATACTTAAAAAGTTGCAAAAAGTACAAATGTGAAAGTCGATAAATTCGTAGAAAGAAATGATGTTGAATGTAAGGAAGAACCTAAAGATTATTGTACATTTGTCTATGTGGATGATGGTGCTCCTACCACTCATACTGAACAAGAAAACCAAGTTGTAGCTTCTCAAGAGATAGGAAATGATGAGTACAACAACATGTTGCTGAGAGACAAATAGTAGGTGTCAAGCAATAGGCAAAAGATGTTGAGTTATAGATAGGAAATTTCAAACATTAGATAGTCAATGTCAAGCATGTAGAACTTGAACAAGAAAGAATTAATGAGCCTAAGATTATTTTTCAAGATGAACCTATTGAAGAAAAAATAAGGAGACCACCTGTGCTAGCTAAATATGTAAAAGACATCATAAACCTGAAAAAATCATTGGGGATGCAGAAACTAGTGTTATGACAAGAAAAATACTAAGAGATGAAACATGCTTACTTTGTGAATTTGAGCCCAAATCAATGAAGAATGCTCTAGATAATGAAAATTGGATCCATGAAATGAATGAAGAAATTGAAAAAAATGAGAAGAATAATAATTGGACCCTGGTACCAAGACCAAAGGATAAAAATGTAATTGGGAAAAAATGGGTTTTTAGGAATAAGTTTAATGAAAAAGGTGAAGTTACAAGGAACAAGGCAAGATTAGTATGTAAAGGTTATGATCAAGAGGAAGGAGTTGACTATGGAGAAAAATTTTCTCCTATTACAAGACTAGAAGGATTCAAAACTCTACTTGTATATTCAGCCTACAAGAATTCCAAGGTATATCAGATGGATGTAAAATCTGAATTTTTAAATGGTATACTTGAGGAATAAGTGTACATAGAACAACCTTAAGGATTTGTAGATATAGACAAGAAGAATATTTTATGTAAACTAAACAAATTTCTATATGGATAGAAACAAGCCTCAAGAGCATGGTATGAAAGACTTCATAATTACTTGGTGAAGATTGGTTTTGAAAGGACAAATGATAACAATAATCTATGTTTGAAGACTGGTAAGAACAATGAAGTACTGCTATCTAAAAATTTTGTTGATGACATTATATTTGGAGGAAAAGAAATATTATGCAAATCATTTGATGATGAAATGAAAAAGGAATTTGAAATTTCAATGTTTGGTGAAATCAAATTCTTTGTGTTATTGCAACTATGTCAAATGAAATCTAGTATTTTCATTACTCAGGCCAAATATATCAAGGAGTTATTTTGGAATGGAAGAATCAAGAAAAGTGAGAACACCTATGTCTATAGGACATAAATTATCTAAAAGTGATGAATCTGCTAATGTGAACCATACACTAAATAGATCAATTATTGGAAAATTGCAATATGTTGTTCATAGCAAACCAGATATTACACTAGTAGTTGGGATAGTTTCTAGATTTTTAGAAAATCCTAAAGAGAATCACATGATGGTAGTGAAAAGGATATTGAGATATCTAAAAGGTATAGAAGACTATGGATTATATTATGAGAGAAGTGATAGGTTTGAACTAAAGTTATTCACTGACTTTGATTGGGTAGGAAATATTGAGGATAGAAGAAGTGCTACTGGAGGTGCATTCTTTCTAGGAAAGAGATTGGTGTCATGGACAAGCAAGAAATAAAACTGTATTTCCCAATCAAATGTGGAGGCTAAGTATGTGGTAGCTGCAGTCAACTATTCAGACATTATGTGGATCAAGCAATTACTAAAATAAATGAAAGAAGAAATTACAAATCCAGTAGTTATCTATTTTGATAACACAATTGCTATTAACATATCAAAGATACCAATGATGCACACTAAAAAATAGCACATTGCTATCAAGTATCACTACTTGAGAGAACTAGTTCAAGAAAAAGAAGTGAAGTTAGAATATGTCCACACCAAAGAACAACATGCAAACATATTTACTAAATCCTTACCTAAAGATGCTCATGAATAGTACTAATCAGAATATCATACACATTGATGCAGATAGTTCTACTTTGGGAGATTCCTAAGGTAGTCAAGAAATATAGCATAACAAATCAATCATAGACAGATGATAGAATTCAATCAGACAAGCAAATATCTACATAATCAAGATTTATGAAGTAATTGAAGCCAAAAATGCTAATAGTTTTTGTCATTATTGTCAAAGAGGGAGAGAATCACGAAAGAGAGAGAATTAAGAGGGAGAGAATCATGAAAGAGGGAGAAAATTATACATAGGTAGAGAGATATACTATAGAGGCAATTTTTGAAATTGTAGAGATAAGAATCATAATGAAACTAAGGATATTGTTTGAAAGCTTTTGGATTTCATGGCAACAAAGAGGGAGGTTGTATTCCTACAAATATGTATTATAAGATGTATTGAGGTGTTGCATCAATGCCAAAGAGGGAGATTGTTGGAAACTACAATTGGAACAATTGTTGTTTTTTCATTGATGTAAATCTACTGATGAGACATGTAATCTAATCTAAATGTCATAACTATTTGATTGATGAAGAGGATTTGAGAAATTACTCATAATAATAGCACCTAGAGGAAAGGTTGAGTTATGAAAAGGAAGCTACAATGGACATTTGATTAGTTAGACTTTGATAAGACAAAGTAATTTTTTATATCATGTTAATGTTCAAGTCTTCACAGTACAAGTTAAGATATATCATCGATGTAAAGCTTGATTGAGCAATGGAATAAAAGATCAAGGAATGTTGAGTGATGCTAGTACTAGTCAACTAAGAAAAAATAAGTGTCTAGCAATTTAAGTGTTGACCAAGCATCAGTATTGATTGACCAATAGTGTTGATGCTGAGCCCTTTAATGACTAAGTAATTTAGTGATGACCGAGAGTTAGAACTTAGTGATTTTTGAGTGACAGTATTTTGAATGTGTTTGAGGAATCCTAATTTCTAGGCAACTCAATTGATTTCTTGGGAAATGGAAATCATGTTGAAGATAAGATTAATGAGTTGGATCATTTAATTCAAAAATAGAATTAGGTATAATACATATGAACTAATTTTATGGATAAGAAGTTTTTAGAAAATTAGGAAGATGGATAGATACAATTAACTTGATGAATCATATCGTAAACCCTAAGATCTATCGTGATTCTAGAAAATGATATAAGACTAGAATTACCTATTTAATGAGGTATAGAGCTGAATTGTATGCACATAGAGAAAGAGGTGGAATAGAGGCACACAAGTGTGAATACCCAAGAGTGTGAAGTGTGAGAAGAAAAGAGATAGAATGGAGAACTTGTGTAAGTTTCTAGTAAGAGGAAACAAAGTAGGTGTAGTTGATAAGTGAATCTAAGCTAAAGGCTTAAGTTTGATGATTGCTTGAAGGGTTTCCAAGGGAATCAAAGACATAAGTGATAAGGAAGGCTATTTAGGGAATCAAAATATGAATTGAATAGTGATCTAAAACTACAGAATGAGTTGTAATCATACAAATCAAAACCTATTGTTTTCTTTGTAATCATTGTGAACAGTTTGTATTGAAATCCTTTTAATCAAAAGTTGACCTAACAGTCATTAAAAGACTTAACAATCTATGTAAATCCTTTAGCAAGGTGACATTCTAAATGGAATAATCAAATTCCTCTAACAAGGCCACTCCTAATAGGGTGATTAAATCCTCTAACCAGGTCACATTTAATAGTGTGAATCATAACCTTTAATATGGTTGGCTCCTAACAAAGCTCACTTCAAAAGAGTGAAAACTTGATGATATGTTGTTGGTGTTTTTTATAAAATTGGCTTTCCATGTTAAATCCTAGTGTCAAACTTGTGTTGAATAATTTATGGTGTTTTACATTTACATGTTTACATTCAGCAAATTTGTTATCTTAGGATAGTGAACTAGTGGTAATTTGTTTTATCAGTATTGATAGAGATTTGGCTACAACAAGATATACAAAAGAGTGAATATTTGATTGTTTTACTCTAAACATTCTAACATATATAACTCTGATTGAGCTGAAAAGATAAATAATCATCAAGAGGTTCTCATTATTGAGAGAACATTTGATATTGAAGATTAGCAATTTGTAGAAGTAATTAGGAATGTTTTAAGGATAATACATCATTTGAGAAATTTGTTTACTCAAATTTGAATGCAGTATGGATTGTACACTCTAATTAGTGTATTTGAGGCAATCAAAGACACATGGGAGAAGGAATTTGAAAATATGAAACAAAGCTTTACTAATTTCATTTCTAGACTACCAACAATAAGAAAAAGGCAACACAATTTTGACATGTATATAAGTTTTGCCACTACTTTTTCCATTGATGTTAAAGGGGGGGAGATATAAGGAATATTGTTTGTATGTATAAACATGTAAGGGGAAGTAGTGTAGAAATTGTAATAGAATGAAGGATAATAATCAAAGGGGGAGTTATAGGAGATATAAGGAAAATGTGGTATAAATAATGATGATCCACAAGTTTTGAAAAAAATTTAATGGCCATGTAATTAATGTTACACATTTTGAAGTTTTGGTTTTGGGACTGAGCCAATTTTCCCATATGTTACCATCAATGCCAAAGGGGGAGATTTTTGGCAATTTGTCTAGGTTACACAATATGATGTTGTCATTTATGGAAACATATAGTTCAGATTAAGTTAGCAGATCTTGGAGATAAAGTTTTGGGTCAAAGACTTATGAAATTGTCTAAGTACCATAGAGATTATCTGTCAACACAAGAACCTTTTTGCTCAGCGCAATTCATAGAGGCATTAATAACATGTTTGTACTTACCTAAAGTAAGTATGTTAGGATGGTGTGTTCATGAATGCAAGACATCACATTTAGTACAGACAGAGATATTTTGGTTTTATAGTAACAGTGATGAGTCGACAGAACAGAGTAAAAGATTACAATCAAATATTTTATATTAAGGAATTATTTTCTTTATCAAATAAATTATGTAACTATTTAGGGATGACATCCTAGATGTTAACCCTAAGTTAGCAAGAATTACTTTGTATTTTGGCTAGCATGTAAGAGATGAAGGTTGGCAGTTAAAGAAATAAGGTATAAAGGAAAAGATTTTGAATATGAAGTTGTGAAAACTTTAAAGTGTGTGTAATATCATGTTTGTGATGTGAATTCTGATGTATGATTAGATTAGTGCCAATTGCTATATATTTTTATGAAGAGCAGCAAAAGGCTAAATCAGATATTGAAGATATTAGCAGCGGTGAAAAGCTTTTTGTATATATTTCTTTTATTAAAGAATTGAATTACATATTACATATTTAGGTAGTGGTCTCATCTTGTATACTTGTATATTTTTAATAACAACTCCTATTAGGGTTGAGGCTTTTAACAAGGCCTAGTCTTGTAACAAGGACCAAGACACTATACAAATGTAATGGACTCCTAACAGGGTCAATATCTTTTACAAGATACTTTTGATTAGTGGATCATTTTGTGGGTACCATCCCCCCAAGGTTTTCCCTTGGCCGGGGTTTTCATAGTTAACAAAATATGGTGTTATGAATTTCTTTACTTTATGGTTGTTCTTATTGTTCAACATAATTAGTCTACTTTCATATGCAAGTTATAAGTTTGTTGAAGATGCCTAGTTTTGGGGAAAAGTTTGTGAAATACTAATTCACACACCCCCTGCCCCAAAATTTCATATAGTTATCAAAATGTGTGTTCTTATATTTGAATTTAATTTGATAAATAATTATTTGCAAACATGTCTTTGTATTGGAAGTAACCTATTAATGAAGACTAAAAGATAATTAGAGGAATTCAAAAGTTGAGCGCCAATAGCATTCAAGGAGAAGAGAATGCTAGGGACGGCCACAACGGATGATAGTTGCAATGGTTCTAGAAGATACAGCAGTGAGTAAGGAGGAGCTATGAAGACTTATTACCTTCTCTGCATTTATTCTTTGGCAAGCAGATGTTCAAACTTTATTATTCCTGCCTTAAGCCATTATTCCTTCTTCTTGCCTTCAATTGTTACTCTCCTATTTTCTCTCTTGTGAATTTAAAGCTAGGTCATTTACTTTTATGTTATGGAATAAGTATTGATTTCCTCTATATGTAGGAATCGACCCAAGTGTATTAAGCTTTTAATCAGTTAGAAGAAATAGTTTAAGAGAATAGACTGTTAACTTTTATAGTTGTGTTTTTACAATTATGTGTTATGTAATGAATTTCTGAAATCTAATGAAATAGTTTTTGGCTTCTATCTTATGTTAGTAGTTTAGTGAAGCCAACCAAGGGGGCCCACTTGGAAGGTGGACTAGATTAGGATAGAATAGATCTATTTCCAAGCATTCTTAGTTTTATAATTAGAAGTTGTAAGTTCCTTCCTGTAGCATTGCACTTTGTGAATGTTCTTGCAACATATGTGAGAACAGATATAGTGGATAAACTGAGTTTGAATATTTGTTATCCTTTCATTGTATTTCTAATATTCATAGAGTTAAGTGTGTTAGTTTCTTGCAGCAATACTGTAAGTTCTTTTCCTTTCATTTTACTTTTTTGCAGCATAAGATTAGTGACTCATTAAGAGACCTAGTGCACATATTGTGCCGACCATTTCAAGTATACATCCCTGGGTTGACAAGACTAAATGCACCTCATAGTGAGAAAAATAGTCCTTACTTTGAATATATTATTCATAAGCATGGCCTAGAGCATGATTATGATACACCAATTGTGAGGCAAACCATTTTTGGCATCATTCCCAAGGATGGTGTCAAGCTAGGAGAATTTTTGGGTCATAGCTCTTAGATAAAGTTTTTTTTTAGAAATCTCTTGTTTGAAGCTTCTTTCACTAGTGTGAAAAGTTTAATTGCATGCATCAAAGAGGAAGACGACGAGATGAATATGGAAGATTTCTTCCAAGGGAGTCTATTAATTTGAATGAATAAATTGAAGAAGAAGAAGTTGAGTTACATTTTGAAGACACAAACCCTATTTTTCCCACAACATCATCATCAAGAGTTGAACCAATAGATATAAGCGGTCTTCAACCCTTCACTGAAGTATTGGCTAGTTTTCTTGATAACACTACTCTGACTCCACCAATTGTTAATCATCCAGTAGCCAATGTCCCTTTTCAGTAGCAACCTCATAATTTGATACCTCCAGTCATGGCACAACCTACTTTTCCATTTCCTCTTCCAAGTCTTGTAACCAATGCTAATCTTAAGAACATACCTCCCACTGCTCTTCCAAAGTTCTATGGCCTTGCAACTATAGACCCTGATACTTTCTTGTTTGAATTTAATATCCTTTATCATAGTTTTGACTACAACACTAATTCCCATAAGCTTAAATTGTTTCTAGCAACATTGAAAGAATCAGTTTTACAATGGTTCATGGGCTTAGGAGCCAATGTAGTAGGAAGTTGGGATGAGATGCAAGCTCTATTTCTAGATAAGTATAAGGAATATTGCAAAGCATCTGGTTCAAGAGGGGATGATATCTTTAAGATATCATAGATGGAGGAAGAAACATTGGAACATTATGTTTCACATTTCTCATATACACTGCACAAAAACCCTCAGCACACATTGTCCAAAGATTCACAAAAGCTAGTTTTTCTGAGAGGTATGAATGATGACTATCTAGAAGCATTGGACTTGATGGCTAGTGGTGATGTATACCAAGCTTCCTGGGATGACCTCAAGAAGATCTATCAAAACTATTCAAGGTCAACCATCAAGAAAGGTCGAGGACCTATTCCATAGTCACTAAAGGAATCAATCAAGGCATTTCAAAGCACAACATATCTAACCTATTATCAGATTTCAAACAAGACATCATCAACAATGTTGATACACATTTGGACATAATGACTGCAAATAAGAAGCAAGCCAAAGCTAAGTTACAACTAGCTGAATACTTCACTCATTGCCAGAAGTAGAAGAAGGATTGCCAATGTAAACTGGTTGCAAGCATGGAAAACCAGCATCTTCCAACTGAGTATGTCAAGATAGATGGAGATGACAAGAAAGTATTATTTTTTGCTCAATGCTAACCATGGGCCTAATGTCAACATATGCCTCAGGACCCCTTGCAAAATTGAAATTCATATGTTAATCAATGAAAAATTTGTAATCCCCAAGGTCCTCCACAAAATCAACCCAATTGGAACAATGCTGGGCAAAACAACCCACAATAATCCCAATGGCCTTAGAATTCCCAACCACCTTAGCCTAACCAATAGAGTAACCAATGGTAGAACCAATAGAACTACTAGCAAAACCAACAGAACCAATGGCAACCACCCCAAGGAAATTGGTAGTCTACAAACCTATGGAGGGGGTCTCAATAATGGCCTAACCAAAATACTAGTGCTCCACAATTACCACCTCCAGTTCAAAAACCTCCTCTAATGCTACCACCTGCAAATCTTGGACCTCAAAAGAAAACATAGTTACCTACACAACCTCAACCAAACCCAAATAGCCAACAACCATAGCAGCTTATGTATAGTGATGATGCTTAGCAGTATCCTGCTTACGCTTTGAATTTTGCTGATATACATTGGAGATCTAGTATAACTTTACCAGTGCCTAAACTACCTTGTATAACTAAAATACCAAACTCTTCTATAGCACTAGAACCCCTAGTTTTTGAAATTGTTGATTCAACTAGTGTTACTATGTCAAGCCCAGCTCAACTAGTAGTAGAACCTCCATTTCTAGAAAAGTTGATACAAAAGAAACATGAACAAACAGAGGAATGACCTTTTAATATTGTTGATCAGTTGAAAAAAAAATGCATGTCCAAATACCTTTGTTTCAATCCATTAAAGATGTTCCAGTTTATGGAAAAGCTATTAGGGAAGCCTACTTGAAGAAATGACAAAGGAAGAAAAAGGACCCCACCACAGTCCATGTTGTGGGACAACTACCTAACATCATGCTAGGGAAATTGATTACACCAAAATATTCTAATCTAGGAAGTCCAAAAGTGAATGTTAGTATAAATGGTCAGTTTGTTAAAAATGCTTAAATAGATCTTGGAGCTGCTATAAATGTTATGACCAAGGATACCATGAAGAATTTGAAAATAGAAGGACTAAGGGGCTACACCAAAAATTCTACAACTTGCAAATAGTTCTACTATTATCCCTGATGGGATGATAGAAAACATACTTGTAACCTTAGATTCCCTAGTATACCCTATAGACTTCATGATTTTATCCCCCAAAGTTAATCTATCTGGTTACCCTGTCATCTTATGTAGACCATGGTTAGCCATAGCCAATGCAAACATAAGTTGTAGATCAGGGAATATGACCATATCAAATGGCAAAGAAATAAAGAAATTTGATTTATATCCTCTAGTCCAACCATTACCATATTTAAGTACATCTATTTGGCTAGATTTACAGGATGAAGAAGAAGAGTTAAACTCTATAGTACAACTAATGATGTTGCAAAGATAGTCTTTTCTAAAATTGCAAGAGGAAGATTTAGTACTTCATAGTATCCTCACTAACAGTTGTGTGGGTAGAAAAAGATATATCTGAAAGTTCTGTGTTGGAATTAATAACTTATGAGGAATGTGATAAGAATTGTATTTTTCTCAAAGAACCTAAAATTCTTTATCCACTTTTACCTTGTGAATTAGAAGCAAGTCCAATCTCTAAAGCTGCTATGATAAAGTCCACCACTACTGTTGAACTTACTAAAGGTCATAATCTCTATGTTAATCCTAAATTAACAGCCACACAGATGGAACAGTTAAAAGAATTAATTCAAAGGCATGAAAAGGCCTTTGCATGGGACTATAGTGATATGAAAGGGTTGAGTCCTACACTGTGCACTCATAGGATATACATCAATGAAGGCTTTCTATCACTCCCTCAACCCTAGAGAAGGATAAATCCAAGCCTTAGAGAGATAGTTAAAATTGAATTATAAAAATTTCTTGATGTTGATTTTATTTATCCTATATCTAATAGTAGATGGGTGTCACCCCTAGTTATAGTGCCTAAAAAGGGAGGAAAATGGCAAATTTGTGTAGATTACAGAGAGTTGAACAAAGCCACCAAAAAGGATCACTTCCCTTTACCATTGATAGATCAAGTTTTGGACACACTAGCTGGAAAGAAGTATTTGTCTTTTCTAGATGGGTATAGTGGTTATAATAAAATCAGTATTACTCTTGAAGATCAACAAAAAACCAAATTTACATGTCCATGAGGTACTTTTGCATACTATGTTTTACCATTTGGTCTATGTAATGCTCCTTCAACATTCCAAAGAGCTTTTAATAGCATCTTTGCTGATATATCACATGATTGTATGGAAATCTACATGGATGACATCACAACATTTGAAGTCACTTTTGAGGGAGCAATGGTGAATCTTGAAAAGGTTTTGGTTAGATGTAAAGAACATAATTTGGCACTTAACAGTGAAAATTTTTTCATGCTTATGCAAGAAAGTGTAGTACTTGGTCATTTCATATCTGCTATAGGAATACAAGTCGATCTAGCTAAGATAGAGGTAATTCAAACATTTCCCATACCTACAAAGGAAAAATATTTATGATCTTTTCTAGGTCATGCTGGATATTATAGACATTTCATAAAATATTTCAGCAAAATAGCTAGTCCCTTATATAAGTTACTCACAAAAGAAGTTGAATTTAGTTGGACATCTGAATGTGATGAAGCCATCCTGCAGCTTAAGAAACTTTTGACTACAGCCCTAGTCTTACAAGGCCCTAATTGGAATTTACCTTTTCATATATATACAGATGCCTCTGATTGTACCATAGGTGCAGTCCTAGCACAGCAATCCCAAAATCTTGAAAATGCAATCTATTATATCAGTAAGAGCCTTCATGGACCAGAGCTGAACTACATTATGATTGAAAAAGAATTGCTAGTAGTAGTTTATGCCCTCAAAAAATTTTGGCATTACATAACTAGCTATTCCATATTTGTTCATACTGATCATGTAGCAATTAAATATCTCATGAACAAACCTACTATAACAGGTAGGTTAGCAAGATGGTTACTATTGTTGCAAGAATTTGATATAACTATTGTTGATAAGCCTAGAAAAGCCAATGTTGTAGCTGATTATTTATCAATAATCCATCATGATGATACTGACACTACTATGGTAGATGATGCATTCCTGGATGAGCATTTGTTTCATATTTTTGTTCAAACTCCATGGTATGTAGACATTGCTAACTACATTGCAGCCAATAAAATATCGACACATTTTTCTTACAAGAAAAATAAGTTGCTTGTAGAGAAAAGTTTTTTATTCTCTTGGATAGATAATCTCTTGTTTTACACTAGACCTGATCAAGTTATGAGAAGATGTGTGAGAGAAGATGAGACATATGACATTCTACATGCATGTCATAATGAACCATGTAGAGGACACTTTGCAGAAAAAAGAATAGCTTTCAAAATCTTGACAACTAGTTATTATTGGCCTACACTTCACAAGGTGCAGTCAACTATAAAATGAAATGTGACAAGTGTCAAAGGATGGGTCAACCAACAAGAATAGATGAAGTGCCTCTTAATCCTCATATGGTATTAGCACCATTTGACAAATGGGGCATGGACTTCATTGGACCAATTGATCCTCTATCTAATGGGAAATCCTATATTCTTGTGTGCACTGATTACCTAAAAAAATGGGTTGAAGTTAAGGCTATGAAGCATGCTTGTAGTGAAAAAGTTGTTGAATTTCTATAAGAAGAGATATTTACTTGTTATGGTGTATCCAAGGAGCTAATCGTTAACCAAGGTGCATAATTCATCTCTAATCTAATCTCAGATTTGATGAAATAGTATAATATTAGGCATCATAAATCTAGTCCTTATCATCCTCAAGCTAATGGACAAGCAGAGGTCACAAACCGTGAGCTGGAGAACATCTTAACAAAAATAGTCCATTTACACTGAAGGGATTGGACCAACAGATTACAAGAAGCTATTTGGGCTTATAGAACAACCTGGAAGACTACTATAGAATTCACACCATTTGAGCTATTACATGGTAAGGTAGCAATACTTCCAATTGAATTTGAACATAAAACTCTAAGGATGGCATTAGCACTAGATATTGAACTTCTTGTAGCACAAAGGGAACATCTCCTACATCTTAACTCTTTGGATGAGATGCAAAAAGTTGCTTTAGAACATATTAAACTAATACAGACACAAAGGAAAAAATGGCATGATTCTCATATTATCAGTAAACAATTTCAAGTTGGTGACTGGGCACTACTATATGATTCCAGATTTATAGATATGTTAGGAAAGCTGCAAACAAGATGGCTAGGACCATATGAAATTAGTCATGTCTTTGATAATAGAGCTATTCAACTCACAACCATTGATTTGGTACCCTTCACACTATTAGTCAATGGTCACAGATTGAAATTATATAAGTAGCCCCAAAAAAAAGCGGACTTCTTGTAGTAGTTTCAACATCTGGATTCAAATACAAATCAAGCAACTCTTCCTATAGCCGAAGGTGTCAACCCTCTAACCGCCACTCTTCAACATTAGTTTCTTTGTTCATACTCATAATAAAGACTTTATGTTCACATAAAGTTCACTTTTTTCCTTCCATCTCATATCTCTACCTTCCACACATCCACCTCATCTCATTTCTTTATCTTCCATCCATCCACTTTCCATGTCATCAATTTTTCATGCTTTCAATAAACCTCGCGAGATGCTGACAAACGTCACTGATGATGATATCACTTCTACCACCTTTTTGCTACGTGCTATGTTTAGATCAATAGGTATAACATTTTCAAATTATTATTCACTTATAATCCACAGATTTCATTAATTAAATTTAATACTACATAATTTATATGATGGCGACATTATGCCAGTCTCGTACTTGTACTAGGTCTAACAAGTGAGGACACTTGTCCAAATTTAGGAGGGAGCAGGGAAGGTCACTAATATCCATTGCCATTTCTATTTATTTGTAAATATTTTTCCAAATCTTTGCATTCCCTTCATTAATGAAAATTAATTGCCATAAGTACACAAGTGAGGTGTCATACTGCCCATTGTTTGAATAATTTTTTGTGTCAAGCTATGATGTCACTTATGTTTAAATTTTATGTGATTCAAACCCTATTTTTGGATGATTCCCACACATATTTATGATTTAGCTTCATTAAAAGCCTTATTATCGTGCATAACAATTTGTTATGGCATTAATTGCATGTTAAAATAAAAGAAGTGTGAGTTGAGTCTGTAAAATAACAAAGTAGTTTGAAGCTTGAATTCAAAAGGGGGGAAATAGAGTAAATAGAGGAAGTGTTAAGAGAATGGGTGGATAGTTGTAGAGGAGAGAACTAGTGGAACACACTATGTTACTCTTAGACATAGAAGCCATGAGAAGGTTTAATGCATGTGGATGGCTAGGGTAATTTTTGAGTTTGACTGCAATTAATGAGGAGGTAGCCGCAGAATTTACAAGGACATTCGATGAGCGTAAAGCTTTTTTTTGGGGTTTAAAGGTGATTACAATAGAGGAACACATTGCTAAAGTGACTAGGTTTCCTGCAGTTGAAGAACATTACCCCAACACACATGATGCGAGGTCAATAAGAGCTCAATTTACCAAACTAACTGATCCTCAAATGGACATTACAAAGCAAGGTCATTAGAGAATGTCACTACTGCCACCATACAATGAATTAACCATTCACATAATTAGCTATTTTACTTGCGAAGGAAGATTCTCATAAATGTGTGCACACCATTTCAAATTTTTTAGTTATGTAAGGCATAACCTTGTAGTAAATATTCCAAATTTTCTATAGAATATGCTTTGTATTAGTGTGGAAGAGACTTAGAAAGGAAAAGATAATTCTATTACTCATCATGCCTTAATCAAGTTACTGAAAGAGAGGTTGCTTAGGGATGTATCCCCCATGACATGGAAGGAATTTGTGCAAGCCAAAACTCTGCAACCCCAAGTTGCCCCTAGTGAACAACTTGGTGAGGAAAATGTAGCTCCCACTAGTGAGCCTGCTAAACAAAATACCCAAGAGGATGAAGCTGAAAAGACACAAAAAAATATGTAAGAAACTTTCCCTATTCAAGAAAATGTGTCATCACCTGTACAAGAGACTCCAAAACCTACTACTAGCAAAGCTAAGAGGAAATGAAAATTGTAGAAAGAAATCCTTGTTTAGGAAAAGGAAGAGCCAAACCCTACAATTGTAAGACAAAAGAGAGCAAAGAAAAGTCCTACAGAAACCACTCCTATAGCAGAGACACCTAAAGGAAAAAGTAGGCAAAAGGTAATGATACAAGACGAAACCCCTGTAAGGAGAAGCCCTAGGATGAAAGGGAAAGTTTCTAAAGATTCTACTTTCTCTAAAACATTCACAAGGGAATCCCTATGCAAATTACTTTTGATCACTCTCCTCTCCATCCTGAGATTGCAAGTATTCCCAAAAATCATACTAAGGAATGTAGGGATTAAATACAAAACAATCTAGACGATACCCCAGTAGACCTACTAGGTACTTGCAGCTGTAGGGATGAAACAATTCCTGAATATGTTGATCCAAACATTGCCCTTGTTCCCTATAGATCAACATGGATTACTAGTTTTGTAGAACATTTGTGGTAGGAATAGAGAAAAAGGAAAAGAGATCATGAAGAAGATAGTAGTTCTATCACACTACAAAAACTCCTTTTTCAGTTGTATGGATAGCATCTGTTTGCTGAGGCCTTGTGGGAAGAAGAGAAGAAAAAAATGAATAAGATCATAGTATCTAAAGGTGATGAAATTGCAGATAGCAAGCCAATAGCAATGAATGCACCATGCACTCAAGGTAGCTAACCAGGCCCTTGCTTATAGACCACCACCAAGAGTTTATGCTCTTTGTTTGAAAGAACAATTTCTTTTGTTTCAATTAATGTTAACTCTTAAGAATATTAATGCAGAGTTCAAATCAGCACAAGAATTTTATAGACTATATACGACTCTATCACCTTGGCAGTAGAATTTATTTTATGAATTATACGTTCATAATTTCTTTATCCCTTTAGAGACTCAATGGAATCCCTTGTTTTACATAGAGGATATACACCTAAGAGCCTGCATGTCCTGGATTTCTAATGAAGAAAATTATGACTGGCAACTGAATAATTACAAGAATGAGGAAAGGACAGAACCTTTGCCTTTAAGAGTAGAGAGTAGCAAGCCAAATGAATTGTTGAGGGATTGGTTCACATTAACTCATGGAAAGAAGAATCTAGAAGTAAGGGATAGAATGTTTGCTGCCAAAGTTAAAATTTATGTTGATTATGAAAATCTACCCTACTCTGCTTTTCAGAGAGCTATGACTAGTGCTAGGAGTAGATGGGCCAGATTGCCTGAATCTCTTAAAAAGTCAGAACCGCACTTTCCCATTAACTTGGAGGTAGCACTTCACAAGGTTCCAAAATTCTTAGAGTTAGGGAAGCATGCTAGACCAGAGTTGTGGTGTCCCCTAACCTTGAAGACTCTAATGCTCCTGTGGCCTTTGTATGACATCAATACCGATAGACTCGACAAGCTTTAGGAAGATAACAAAAGGAAAGTGTGGGAGAGAACCAGAGGATTTTACTACACTTTCAAGAGCAACAAAAAAGGAAGGACAAAGATTGGAGAGTTTAGGTCATTAACAAGGAAGTGCAATGCTTCAGGACAAATATTAGTTTAGAAGTAGGCAGATGATGAGACCAAAATTTGCTTTTATTTTATGATAGTTTTAAGATACTTTGTTGATACTCTATTTTATCTTTGTCAAAACATTTGTGGACCTATGTTTATTGAACCTATGATAAACCTATGGGTAGAAACTATACCATATATTGCTAATATTATATATAGTATGAAGTATTTCATATAGTTATCAAAATGTATGTTCTTATATTTGAATTTAATTTGATAAATTTTTATTTGCAAACATGTCTTTGTATTGGAACTAACATGTTAATGAGGATTGAAAGATAATTGAAGGAAATCAAAAGTTGAGTGCCAACAGCATTCAAGCAGAAGAGAATGCTAAGGAGCAGCCATAGCGGATGATAGTTGCAATGGTTTCAGAAGACACGGCACCGAGTAAGGAGGAGCTATGAAGACTTATTACCTTCTCTACATTTATTCTTTGGAAAATGGATGTTCTAACTTTATTATTCCCACCTTAAGTCGTTATTCCCTCTTCCCGCCTTCAATCGTTATCTCCCTATTTTCTTTCTTTCATATTTAAAGCTAGATCATTTACTTTTATGTTATGGAATAAGTGCTGATATATTGAAATCAACCCAAATGTGTTAAGTTTTTAACCAGTTAGAAGAAATAGTTTAAGAGAATAGACTGTTAACTTTTATAGTTGTGTTTTTACAGTTCTGTGTTATGTAACGAATTTTTGAAATCTAATAAAATAGTTTTTGGCTTCTATCTTGTTTTAGTGGTTTAGTGAAGCCAACCAAGGGGGCCCACTTGGAAGGTGGACTAGATTAGGATAGAATAGATTTATTTCCAAGCATTCTTAGTTTTGTAATTAGAGGTTGTAAGTTCCTTCCTATAGCATCGCACTTTGTGAATGTTCATGTAGCATATGTGAGAGCAGTTATAGTGGATGAACCAAATTGGAATATTTGTTATCCTTTCATTGTATTTCAATTATTCATAGAGTTAAGTGTGTTAGTTTCCTATGGCAATAGTGTAAGTTCTTTTCATTGCATTTTACTTTCCTACAGCATAAGATTAGTGACTCATTAAGAGACCTAGTGCATATATGGTGCCAACCATTTCAAGTATACATCCATTGGTTGACAAGATTAAACGCACCTCATAGTGAGAAAAATAGTCCTTAGTTTGAATATATTATGCCTAAGCATGGCCTAGAGCATGACTATGATACACCTATTGTGAGGCGAACCATTTTTGGCACCGTTGCTGGGGATGGTGTCAAGTTAGGAGCATTTTTGAGTCATAGCTCTTAGATAAAGTTTTTTTTAGAAATCTCTAGTTTGAAGTTTCTTTCACTAGTGTGAATAGCTTAATTGCATGCATGGAAGAGGAAGACGATGAGATGAATATGACAGATTTCTTCCACTGGAGTCTATTAATTTGAATGAAGAAATTGAAGAAGAAGAAGTTGTTACATTTTGAAGATGCTAGCCCTATTTTTCCCATAGCATCATCATCAAGAGTTGAACTGATAGATATAAGGGGTCTTCAACCCTTCACTAAAGTATTGGCCAATTTTCTCAATAACACTACTCTAAATCCACCAGTTGTTAATCATCCAGTACCCAATGTCTCTTTTCAGCAGCAACCTCATAATCTGATACCTCCAGTCATGGCACAACCTACTTTTCCATTTCCTCTTCCAAGTCTTGTAACCAATGTTAATTTTTAGAACATACCTTCCACTGCTCTTCCAAAGTTCTATGGCCTTCCAACTACAAACCTTGATACTTTCTTGTTCGAATTTGATATCCTTTATTGTAGTTTTGACTAATACACTGATGCCCATAAGCTTAAATTATTTCCAACAACATTGAAAGAATCAGATTTGCAATGGTTCATGGGCTTAGGAGCCAATAAAGTAGGAAGTTAGGATGAGATGCAAGCTCTATTTCTTGATAAGTATAAAGAATATTCCAAAGCATCTGGTTCAGGAGGGGATGATATCTTTAGGATATCACAAAAGGAGGAAGAAATATTGGAATATTATGTTTCACATTTCTCATATACACTAAAGAAGAACCCTTAGCACATGTTGTTCAAAGATTCACCAAGGCTAGTTTTTCTGAGAGGTGTGAATGATGATTATCTAGAAGCATTGGACTTGATGGATGGTGGTGATGTATACCAAGCTTCCTAAGATGACCTCAAGAAGATCTGTAAAAACTATTCAAGGTCAACCATGAAGAAAGGCTAAGGACCTTGTTCCACAATCACTAAAGGAATCAGTCAAGGCATTTCAAAGCTTGACATATCTAACCTATTGTTAGATTTCAAACAAGACATCATCAACAATGTCACTACAAATTTGGACACAATGACTACAAAGAAGAAGAAAGCCAAAGCTGAGTTACAACTAGCTGAATATTGCCCTCATTGCCAGAAGCAAAAGAAGGATTGCTAATGTAAACTGGTCGCAAGCATGGAGACCCAGCATCTTCCAACTAAGTATGTCAAGATAGATGGGGATGATGAGCAAGTATTATTTTTTGCTCAATGCTAACCATGGGCCCAATGTCAAGGTATGCCTCAAGACCCCTTAAAAAATTCAAATTCATATGGTAATCAATAGCAAAATTGTAATCCCCAAGGTCCTCCACAAAATCAACCCAATTGGAACAATGCTGGGCAAAACAACCCACAATAATCCCAATGGCCTTAGAATTCCCAACCACCTTGGCCTAACCAATAGAGTAACCAATGGAAAAACCAACATAAGTACTAGAAAAACTAGCAGAACCAATGGCAACCACCCCAAGGGAATTAACAATCTACAAACCAATGGAGGGGATCTCAACAATGGCCTAACCAAAATACTAGTGCTCCACAATTACAACCTCCAGTTCAACAACCTACTCTAATGCCACCACTTGCAAATCATGGACCTCCAAAGAAAACACAATTACCTACACAACCTCAGCCAAACCCAAATAGCCAACAACCATAGTAGCCCATGTATAGTGCTGATGCTCAGCAATATAATTCTTACACCCTTAATGTTGTTGATATTGTTGATCAGTTGAAGAATATTCATGTCCAAATACGTCTATTTCAAGCCATTAAAGATTTTCTAGTTTATGGTAAAGCTATTAGGGAAGCCTGCTTGAAGAAACCTAGAAGGAAGAAAAATGACCCCACCACAGTACATGTTGTGGGACAATTGGCTAACATCATGCTAGGGAAATTGTTTACGCCAAAATATTCTAATCTAGGAAGTCCAATAGTGAATGTCAGAATAAATGGTCAATTTGTTAAAAATACTTTAATAGATATTGGAGCTACTATAAATGTTATGACCAAGGATAACATGAAGAATTTGAAAATAGAAGGACTAAGGGCTACACCAACAATTCTATAACTTGTAGATAGTTCTACTATTACCCCTGATGGGATGATAGAAACATAGTTGTAACCTTAGATTCTCTAGAATACCCTATAGACTTCATGATTTTATCCCCCAAAGTTAATCTATCTGGTTACCTTGTTAGCTTAGATAAACCATGGTTAGCCACAATCGATGCAAACATAAGTTGCAAATCAAGGAATATGACCATATCAAATGGCCCAGCAAAAAAAAAAATTGATTTATATCCTCTAGCCCAACCATTACCAAATTTAAGTACATATGTTTGGCCAAATTTAGGAGATGAAGAAGAAGAGTTAAACTCTATAGTACAACTCTTGGTGTTGCATAGGCAGTCTTTTCTAAAATTGCAAGAGGAAGATTCAATACTTCAGAGTATCCTCACTAACAGTTGTGTGGTAGAAAAAGATATATCTGAAAGTTTTATGTTTGAATTAATAACATATGAGGAATTTAATAAGAAGAGTACTTTTCTCAAGAGACCAAAAATTCTATATCCACTTTTACCTTGTGAATTAAAAGCAAGTCCAATCTCTAAAGCTTCTATGATAGAGTCCACCACTATTGTTGAACTGACTAAAGGTCATAATCTCCATATTAATCCTAAATTAACACCCACATAGAAGGAATAGTTAAAAGAATTGCTTCAAAGGCATGAAAAGGCCTTTGCATAGGACTATAGTGATATGAAAGGGTTGAGTCCTACAATGTGCATTCATAGGATATATATCAATGAAGGTTGTCTACCACTCTGTCAAACCCAGAGAAGGATAAATCCAAGCCGTAGAAAGATAGTTAAAATTGAATTGCAAAAAATTACTTGATGTTGGTTTTATTTATCCTATATGTGATAGTAGATGGGTGTCACCCTTGGTTATAGTGCCTAAAAAGGGAGGAAAATAGAGAATTTTTGTAGATTACATAGAGTTGAACAAAACTACCAAAAAGGATCACTTTCCTTTACCATTGATAGATCAAGTTTTGGACACACTAGCTAGAAAGAAGTATTTGTCTTTTCTAGATGGGTATAGTGGTTATAATAAAATCAGTATTACTCCTAAAGATCAAGACAAAACCACATTTACATGTTCATGGGGTACTTTTGCATACTCTGTTTTACCATTTGGTCTATGTAATGCTACTGCAACATTCCAAAGAGCTGTTATTAGCATCTTTGCTGATATATCAAATGATTGTATGGAAATCTACATGGATGACTTCACAACATTTGGAGTCACTTTTGAGGAAGCACTGGTGAATCTTGAAAAGGTTTTGGTCAAATGTCAAGAACATAATTTGGCACTTAACAGTGAAAAGTGTGTCATGCTTATGTAGGAAGGTGTAGTACTTGGTCATTTCATATCTACTATAGGAATACAAGTGGATCTAGCTAAGATAAAGGTAATTCAAACAATTCCCAAACCTACAAAGTCAAAAGATGTATGATCTTTTCTAGGTCATGTTGGATATTACAGATGTTTCATAAAAGATTTCAGCAAAATAGCTAGTCCCTTGTATAAGTTACTTACAAAAGAAGCTGAAATTAATTGGACATCTGAATGTGATGAAGCTTTCTTGTAGCTTAAGAAACTTCTAACTATAGCCCCAATCTTACAAGGCCTGATTGGAATTACATTTTCATATATATACAGATGGCTATGATTATTCCATAGGTGCATTCCTAGCACAACAATCCCAAAATCTTGAAAATGCAATCTATTATATCAATAATAGCCTTCATGAACTAGAGTTGAACTACGCTATGACTAAAAAAGAATTGGTAGAAGTAGTTTATGCCCTCAAAAAATTTTGGCATTACATAACTGGCTATTCCATATTTGTTCATATTAATCATGTATCAATTAAATATCTCATGAACAAACCTGCTATAACGGGTAGGTTAGCAAGATGGTTACTATTCTTGCAAGAATTTGAGATAACTATTGTCGATAAGCCTGGAAATGCCAATGTTGTAGCTGATTATTTATCAATAATCGATCATGTTGATACTAACACCACTTTAGTAGCTGATGCATTTTTGGATGAGAATTTGTTTCATATTATTGTTCAAACTCCATGGTATGCAGACATTGCTAACTACATTGCAGCCAATGAAGTACCGGCACATTTTTCTTACCAGGAAAAGAAGGTGCTTGTAGAGAAAAGTTTTTGTTTCTCCTAGATAGATAATCTTTTGTTTGACAATGGACCTAATCAAGTTATGAGAAGATGTGTGAGAGAAGATGAGACATATGACATTCTACATGCATGTCATAATGAACCATGCGGAGGACACTTTGCAGCAAAAAGAGTAGCTTTCAAAATCTTGACAACTAGTTATTATTGGCCTGCACATCACAAGGATGCAGTCAACTATACAAGAAAATATGACAATTGTCAAGGAATGGGCCGGCACACAAGAATAGATGAAATGTATCTTAATCCTCAGATGGCATTAGCACCATTTGACAAATGGGGCATGGACTTCATTGGACCAATTGATCCTCCATCTAATGGGAAATCCTATATTCTTATGTGCACTAATTACCTAAGAAAATGGGTTGAAGTTAAGGCTATGAAGCATGCTCATGATGAAAAAAATTTTGGATTTCTATTTCAAGAAATATTTACTCGCTATGGTGTACCCAAGGAGCTAGTCACTGAGAAAGGTGCATAATTCATCTCTAATATGATCTTAGAGTTGATGAAATAGTATAATATTAGGCACTTGAAATCTAGTCCTTATCACCCTCAAGCTAATGGACAAGCAGAGGTCACAAACTGTGAGCTAGAGAACATCTTAATAAAAACAATCCATTTGCACCAAAGGGATTGAACCAGCAGATTACAAGAAGTTGTTTGAGCTTACAGAACAACCTAGAAGACTACTATAGGATTCACACCATTTGAGCTCTTATATGGTAAGGTAGCAATGCTTCCAATTGAATTTGAATATAAAAATCTAAGGAGAGTATTACCACTAGATATTGAACTTCCTGTAGCAAAAATGGAACGTCTCCTGCATCTTAATTCTTTGGCTGAGATGCGCAAAGTTACTTTGGAACATATTGAACTAATATAGAAATAAAGGAAAAAATGGCATGATTCTCATATTATCATTAAACAATTTCAAGTTGGTGACTGGGCACTACTATATGATTCCAGATTCAAACATATGCCAGGAAAGCTATAGACAAGATGGCTGGGACCATATGAAATTAGTCATGTCTTTGATAATGGAGTTGTTCATCTCACTACCATTGATCCAGTACCCTTCAAACTGTTAGTCAATGGTCACAGATTGAAATTATACAAGCAGCCTCAAACAAAAGAGGACTTCTTGCAACAGTTTCAACATCTAGATTCAAATACAAATCAAGTTACTCTTCCTATAGTGGAAGGTTTCAACCCTTCGACTACCACTCTTCAACATTAGTTTCTTTGTTCATGCTCATAATAAAGACTTTATGTTCACATAAATTTTACTTTTTTATTCACTTTTTCCTTCCATCTCATCTCTCTACCATCCATCCATCCATCTCATATCATTTCTTTATCTTCCATCCATCCACTTTCCATGTCATCAATTTTTCATGCTTTCAATAAACCTCGCAAGATGCTGACGGATGTTGTCGATGATGATATCACTTTTGCCACCTTTTTGGTACGTGCGATAATCATATCAATAGGTATAACATTTTCAAATTATTATTCACTTATAGTCCACAAATTTCATTAATTATATTTAATACTACATAATTTATATGATGTCGATGTTATGCCAGTCCCTTACCCATACTAGGTCTAACAAGTGAGGACACTTGTCCAAATTTAGCAGGGGGCAGGGAAGGTCACTAATATCCAATGCCATTTCTATTTATCTCTAAATATTTTCCCTAATCTTCGCATCCTCTTCATTAATGTAAATTAATTTCCATAAGTACACAAGTGAGTTTTCATACTGCCTATTTTTTGAATTATTTTTTGTGTCAAGCTGTGATGTGATTTATGTTTGAAGTTTATGTGATTCAAGCCCTGTTTTCAGACAATTCTCACACATATTTATGATTTTCCTTCATTAAAAGCCTTATTATTGCGCATAACAATTTGTTATGAAATTAATTACATGTTAAAACAAAAGAAGTGTGAGTTGAGTCTATAAAATAATGAAGCAATTTGAAGCTTGAATTCAAAAGGGGGAAAATAGAGTAAACAAAGGAAGTGTTAAGAGAATGGGTGAATAGTTGCAGAGGAGAAAACCAGTGGAACACAATGTGTTACTCTCGAACGTAGAATTGGTGAGAAGTTTTAATGCATTTAGATGGCTAGGATATTTTTTGAGTTTGACTGCATTTGATGAGGAGACAGCCGAAGAATTTACAAGGACATTTGACGAGGGTGAAGCTTTCATTTGGGGTTTAAAGGCGATTGCAACAGAGGAATGCATTGTTGAAGTGATTTGGTTTCCTATAGTTGGAGAATAGTACCCCAACATACATGATGCGAGGTCAATAAGAGCTCAATTTACCAAATCACCTGATCCTCAAATGGACATTACAAAGCAAGGTTGCAAGAGAATGTCAATTCCACCAACATACATTGAATTAGCCATGCACATAATCAAGTATTTTACATGTGAAGGAAATTTCTCTTACTTGCATGCACACCATTTCAAATTTCTTAGTGTGTAAGGCATAATCTCATAGTAAATATTCCAAATTTCCTGTATAATATGCTTTGTATTAGTGTGGAAGTGACTCAGAAAGGAAAAGATAATTATGTTACTCATCATGCCTTAATCAAGTTATTGATAGAGAGGTTGCTTAAGGATGTATCTCCCATGACATGGGAGGAATTTGTCCAAGCCAAAACTCTACAACCCCAAGTTGCCTCTAGTGAACAACCTGGTGAGGAAAATGTAGCTCCCACTAGTGAGCCTATTGAACAAAATACCCAAGAGGCTTAAGCTGAAAAGACCCAAGAAAATATGCAAGAAACTATCTGTGTTCAATAAAATGTCCCTTTACCTATGCAAAAGACTTTGAAACCTACTACTACCAGAGCTAAGAGGAAACAAAAATCGTAGGAAGAAATCTCTATTCAAGACAAGGAAGAGGCAAACCCTACAATTGTAAGACAAAAGAGGAGAAAGAAAAGTCCTACAACAACCACTCCTACAGTAGAGACACCCAAAGGGAAAAGTAAGTAAAAGGATGTGATACAAGAGAAAACCCCTGTAAGGAGAAGCCCTAGGATGAAAGGGAAAGTTTCTAAAGATTCTACATTGTCTAAAACATCCACTAGGGAATCCCTATGCAAATTGTTTCTGATCACTCTCCTCCCCATCCTAAGATTGCAAGTATTCCAAAAAATCCTACTAAGGAATGTAGGGATGAAATCAAAGAAAATCTAGATGATACCCTAGCAAACCTACCAAGTACTTGCAGTTGTAGGGATGAAACAGCTCCTGAATATGTTGATCCAAAGACTTCCCTTGTTCCTGATAGATCAACATGGATTATTAGTTTTGTAGAATATTTATGACAGGAATAGAGAAAAAATAAAAGAGATCATGAAGAAGAAAGTGGTTCTATCAAAGTATAGAAACTCCTTTTTTAGTTGTATGGGCAGCATCTGTTTGTTGATGCCTAGTGGAAAGAAGAGAAGGAAAAGATGAATAAGATTATAGACTCTCAAGGTGATAAAATTGCAAATTTAAAGGAAAAGTTAGCAAGCCAACAACAACGAATCAACCATGCCCTCAAGTTAGCCGATGAGGCCCTTGCTTGTAGACCACCACCAAGATTTTATGCTCTCTATTTGAAAGAACAATTTCTTTTGTTTCAATTAATGTTAACTCTTAAGAATATTATAGTAGAGTTCAAATCAGCACAAGAATTTTATGGACTATATCAGACTCTGCCACCTTGGCAGTAGAATTTACTTTGTGAATTGTATGTTCATAATTTTGTTATCCCTTTAGAGACTCAATGGAATCCCTTGCTTTACATAGGGGATATACACTTAAGAGCCCTCATGTCCTAGATATTCAGTGAAGAAAATTATGATAGGTAGCTAAATAATCACAAGGATGAGGAAAGGATAGAACCTTTGCATTTAAAAGTAGAGAGTAGCAAGTCAAATGAAGTTCTTAGGTATTGGTTCACATTAAATTATGGAAAGAAGAATCCAGAAGTAAGGGATAAGATCTTTGTTGCCAAAGTTAAAGTTTATGCTGATTATGAAAATCTACCCTACTTTGATTTTTAAAGAACTATGACTGGTGGTAGGAGTAGATGGGCTAGACTACCTGAATCTCTTAAAAATTTAGAACCACACAGTCCCATTAACCTGCAAGCAGCACTTCACAGGGTTCCAACATACTTAGAGTTAGGGAAGTAGGCCAGACCAGAGTTATGGTGTCCCCTAACCATGCAGCCTCCAATGCTCCTATGGCCTTTGTATGATATCAATGATAGACTTGATAAGCTTCAAGAAGATCACAAAAGGAAAGTGTGGGAGAGAACCAGAGAATTTTACTACATTTTAAAGAGCAACAGAATAGGAAGGACAGAGATTGGAGAGTTCATGTCATTAACAAAGAAGTGTGAAGCTTGAGGACAAGCATTAGTTTAGTAGGGGGTAGATGATGAGACCAAAATTTGCCTTTATTTTATGATAAATTTAAGATACTTTGTTGATACTCTATTTTATCTTTGTCAAAACATTTTTGGACCTATGTTTACTGAAACTATGATAAACCTATGGGTAGAAACTATGCCATCTTTTGCTTATATTATATATAGTATGCAGTATTTCATATAGTTATCAAAATGTGTGTTCTTATATTTGATTTTAATTTGATAAATATTTATTTGCAAACATGTCATTGTATTGGAACTAACTTGTTAATGAAGATTGAAATATAATTGGAGGAATTCAAAAGTTGAGCACCAACAGCATTCAAGGAGAAGAGAATGTTGAGCAGCCATGATGGATGATAGTTGCAATAGTTCTAGAAGACACGACAGTGAGTAAGGAGGAGCTATGAAGACTTATTACCTTCTTTGAATTTATTCTTTGATGAGCGAATGTTCAAACTTTATTATTCCCACCTTAAGTTGTTATTCCCTCTTCCCACCTTTAGTTGTTATCCTCTTATTTTCTCTCTTGCAGATTTAAAGCTAGATCATTTACTTTTTTGTTATGGAATACGTGTTGATTTCCTATATATATAGGAATCGACCCAAGTGTGTTAATTTTTTAACTAGTTAGAAGAAATAGTTTAAGAGAATAGACTGTTAACTTTCATAGTTGTGTTTTTACAGTTCTATGTTATGTAATAAATTTTTGAAATCTAATGAAATAGTTTCTGGCTTCTATCTTATGTTAGTAGTTTAGTGAATCCGACCAAGGGGGCCCACTTGGAAGGTGGATTACATTAGGATAGAATAGATTTATTTCCAAGTATTCTTAGTTTTGTAATTAGAAGTTGTAAGTTTCTTCCTATAGCATCACACTTTGTGAATGTTCCTGTAGCATATGTTAGAACAATTATAGTGGATGAACTGAGTTGGAATATTTGTTATACTTTCATTGTATTTCTAGTATTCATAGAGTTAAGTGTGTTAGTTTCCTACAGCAATAGTGTAAGTTCTTTTCCTTGCATTTTACTTTCCTACGGCATAAGATTAATGACTTTGAATATATTATTCCTAAGCATGGCCTAGAGCATGACTATGATACACCTATTGTGATGCAGACTATTTTTGGCACTCTTGTTGGGGATGGTGTCAAGCTAGGAGCATTTTTTAGTCATAGCTCTTAGATAATGTTTTTTTAAGAAATCTCCAATTTTAAGTTTCTTTCACCAGTGTGAAAAGTTTAATTGCATGCATCGAGGAGGAAGACGACGAGATGAATATGGCAGATTTCTTCCATGGGAGTTTGTTAATTTTAATGAAGAAATTGAAGAAAAAGAAGTTGAGTTACATTTTGAAGATGCAAGCCCTATTTTTCCCATAGCATCATCATTAAAAGTTAAACTAATAGATATAAGCGGTCTTCAACCCTTCACTGAAGTATTGGCCAATTTTCTTGATAACACTGCTCTGAATCCACCAATTGTTAATCATCTAGTACCTAATGTCCCTTTTTAGCAACAACCTTATAAGTTGATACCTCCAGTCATGGCACAACCTACTTTTCCATTTCCTCTTCCAAGTCTCTTAACCAAAGCTAATCTTAAGAACATACCTCCCACTACTCTTTCAAAGTTCTATGGCCTTGCAACTGAAGACCCTGATACTTTGTTGTTCGAATTTGATATCCTCTGTCATAGTTTTGACTACAACATTGATGCCCATAAGCTTAAATTATTTCTAGCAACATTGAAAGAATCAGCTTTGTAATGGTTCATGGGCTTAGAAGCCAATGTAGTAGGAAGTTGGGATGAGATGCAAGCTCTGTTTCTAGATAAATATAAAGAATATTGCAAGGCATCTAGTTCAAGAGGGGATGATATCTTTAGGATATCATAGAAAGAGGAAGAAACATTGGAAGATTATGTTTCACATTTCTCATATACATTGTAGAAAAACCCTTAGCACACATTGTCCGAAGATTCACAAAAGCTAGTTTTTCTGAGAGGTGTGAATGATGACTATCTAGAAACATTGGACTTGATGGCTAGTGGTGATGTATACCAAGCTTCCTGGGATGACCTGAAGAAGATATATCAGAACTATTCAAGGTCAAGCATGAAGAAAGGTTGAGGACCTCGAAGATATATCAGAACTATTCAAGGTCAACCATGAAGAAAGGTTGAGGACCTCGTTCCATAGTAACTAAAGGAATCAGTCAAGGCATTTCAAATCTTGACATATCTAACCTATTGTCAGATTTCAAACAAGACATCATCAATGATGTCGCTACACATCTAGACATAATGACTACAAAGAAGAAGAAAGCTAAAGCTGAGTTACAACAAGCTAAATACTACCATTATTGCCAGAAGTAGAAGAAGGATTGCTAATGTAAACTAGTTGCAAGCATGGAGAACTAGCATCTTCCCACTAAGTATGTCAAGATGGATGGAGATGATGAGAAAATATTCTTTTTTGCTCAATGTCAACCATGGGCCCAACATCAAGGTATGCCTCAAGACCCCTTGCAAAATTCAAATTCATATGGTAATCAATGGCAAAATCATAAACCCCAAAGTCCTCCACAAAATCAACCCAATTGTAACAATGTTGGGTAAAACAACCCACAACAATCCCAATGGCCTCAGAATTCCCAACCACCTTGGCCTAACCAATAGAGTAACCAATGGAAAAACCAATAGAACTACTAGAAAATCTAGCAAAATGAATGGCAACCACCCCAAGGGAATTGGCAGTCTACAAACTAATGGACGAGATCTCAACAATGGCCTAACCAAAATACTAGTGCTCCATAATTACCACCTCCAGTTCAACAACCTCCTCTAATGCCACCACCTACAAATCTTGGACCTCAAAAGAAAACATAGTTACTTGCACAACCTTAGCCAAACCCAAATAGCCAACAACCATAGTAGCCCATGTATAGCCTTGATACTCTGCAGTATCTTGCTTACACCCTGAATGTTGCTGATATACATATGAGATCTGGTACAACTTTACCAGTACCTAAACCACCTTTTATAACTAAAATATCAAACTATCCTACAGCACTAGAACCCTTAGTCACTAAAATTACTAACTCAACCAGTGTTACTATGTCAACCATACCTCAACCAGTAGTAGAACTTCCTTTTCCAGAAAAGAGGATACAAAAGAAACATGAACAAATAGAGGAACAACCTTTTAATATTGTTGATCAGATGAAAAACATGCATGTAAAAATACCCCTATTTCAAGCCTTTAAAGATGTTCCAGTTTATGGAAAAGCTATTAGGGAAGCCTGGTTGAAGAAACCTAGAAGGAAGAAAAAGGACTCCATCATAGTCCATGTTGTGGGACAACTAGCTAACATGATGCTAGGGAAATTAATTACTCCAAAATATTCTGATCTAGGAAGTCTAGTGGTGAATGTCAGTATAAATGGTTAGTTTGTTGAAAATGCTTTAAAAGGTCTTGGAGCTACTATAAATGTTATGACCAAGGATACCATGAAGAAGTTAAAAATAGAAGGACTAAGGCCACACCAAAATTCTAAAACTTGTAGATAGTTCTACTATTACCCCTGATGGGATGATAGAAAACATAGTTATAACATTAGACTCTCTAGAATACCCTACAGACTTCATTATTTTATCAACCAAGGTTAATCTATCTAGTTACCCTTTCATTTTAGGTAGACCATGGTTAGCCACAGCCAATGTAAACATAAGTTGCAGATTAGGAAATATGACAATAGAAAATGGCCAAGCAACAAAGAAATTTGATCTATATCCTCTAGTCCAACCATTACCAGATTTAAGTACATCTGTTTGGCTAGATTTAGGGGATGAAGAAGAAGAGTTAATCTCTATAGTATAGCTCATGATGTTGCATAGATAGTCTTTTCTAAAATTGCAAGAGGAAGATTCTGTACTTCAGAGTATCCTCACTAACAGTTGTGTGGTAGAAAAAGATATATCTGAAAGTTCTATGCTGGAATTAATAACATATGAGGAATGTGATAAGAATTGTACTTTTCTCAAAGAATCTAAAATTCTTTATCCACTTTCACCCTTTGAATTAGAATCAAGTCCAATGTCTAAAGCTACCATGATAGAGTCCACCACTATTGTTGAACTGACTAAAGGTCATAATCTCCATGTTAATCCTAAACTAACACCCACATAGATGGAATAGTTAAAAGAATTGCTTCAAAGGCATGAAAAGCCCTTTGCATGGGACTATAGTGATATAAAAGGGTTGAGTCCTACACTATGCACTCATAGCATATACATTAATGAAGGTAGTCTACCACTCCATCAACCCCAGAGAAGTATAAATCCAAGCCTTAGAGAGATAGTTAAAACTGAATTGCAAAAATTGCTTGATGTTGGTTTTATTTATCCTAAATCTGATAGTAGATGCATGTCACCCCTAGTTATAGTGCCTAAAAAGGGAGGAAAATGGAGAATTTTTGTAGATTATAGAGATTTGAACAAAGCTACCAAAAAGGATCACGTTCCTTTACCATTGATAGATCAAGTTTTGGACACACTAGCTGGAAAGAAGTATTTATATTTTCTAGATGGGTATAGTGGTTATAATAAAATTAGTATTGCTCCTAAAGATCAAGACAAAACCACATTTACATGTCCATGGGGTACTTTTGCATACTCTATTTTACCATTTGGTCTATGTAATACTTTCACAACATTCCAAAGAGTTGTTATTAGCATCGTTGCTAATTTATCACATGATTATATGGAAATCTACATGGATGACTTCACAACATTTGGAGTCACTTTTGAGGAAGCAATGGTGAATCTTGAAAAGGTTTTGTTTAGATGTCAAGAACATAATTTGGCTCTTAATAGTGTCAAGTGTTTCATGCTTATGTAGGAAGGTGTAGTACTTGCTCATTCCATATCTGTTGTAGCAATACAAGTGGATCCAGTTAAGATAGAGGTAATTCAAACATTACCTATACCTAAAAAGTCAAAAGATGTATGATCTTTTCTAGGTCATTCTGGATATTACAAAAGTTTCATAAAAGATTTCAACAAAATAGCTAGTCCCTTGTATAAATTACTCACAAAAGAAGTTGAATTTAGTTGGATATCTGAATGTGATGAAGCCTTCCTACAGCTTAAGAAACTTTTGACTATAGCCCTAGTCTTACAAGGCCCTAATTGGAATTTACCTTTTCATATATATATATATATATATATATATATATATATATATATATATATATATATATATATATATATATATATATATATATATATATATATATATATATATATATATATATATATATATATATATATATATATATATATATAGATGCCTCTAATTGTTCCATAGGTGTAGTCCTAGCACAAAAATCCCAAAATCTTGAAAAAGCAATCTATTATATCAATAAGAGCCTTCATGGACCAGAGTTGAACTACACTATGACTGAAAAAGAATTGCTAGAAATAATTTATGCCTTCAACAAATTTTGGCATTACATAACTAGCTATTCCATATTTGTTCATACTGATCATGTGGAAATTAAATATCTCATGAACAAACCTGCTATAATAGGTAGGTTAGCAAGATGGTTACTATTGTTGCAAGAATTTTATATAACTATTGTTGATAAGCCTGAAAAAGCCAATGTTGTAGTTGATTATTTATCAATAATTGATCATGATGATACTGACACTACTTTGGTAGATGATGCATTTCAAGATGAGCATTTGTTTCATATTGTTGTTCAAACTCCATGGTATGGAAACATTGCTAACTACATTACAGCTAATAAAATACCAGCACATTTTTCTTATAAGGAAAAGAATCTTCTTGTAGAGAAAAAAAATTATTTCTCCTAGATAGATAATCTCTTGTTTTACAATGGACCTGATCAAGTTATGTGAAGATGTGTGAGAGAAGATGAGACATATGACATTCTACATGCATGTCATAATGAACCATGCGGAGGACACTTTCTAGCAAAAAGAATAGCTTTCAAAATCTTGACAACTAGTTATTATTGGTCTACACTTCACAAGGATGCAGTCAACTATACAAAGTAATGTGACAAGTGTCAAAGGATGGGCAGGCCAAAAAGAATAGATGAAATGCCTCTTAATCCTCAGATGGCATTAGCACCATTTGACAAATGGGGCATGGACTTCATTGGACCAATTGATCCTCCATCTAATGGGAAATCCTATATTCTTGTGTGCACTGATTACCTAAGAAAATGGGTTGAAGTTAAGGCTATGATGAAAAAGTTGTTGAATTTCGATATGAAGAAATCTTTACTCACTATGGTGTACCCAAGGAGCTAGTCACTGATAAAGGTGCCTAATTCATCTCTAATCTGATCTCTGAGTTGATGAAATAGTATAATATTAGGCACCAAAAATCTAGTCCTTATCACCCTCAAGCTAATGGACAAGAAAAGGTCACAAACCATGAGCTGGAGAACATCTTAACAAATACAGTCCATTTGCATCGAAGGGATTGGACCAAAAAATTACAAGAAGTTGTTTGGGATTATAGAACAACCTGGAAGACTACTACAGGATTCACACCATTTGAGCTCTTATATGGTAAGGTTGCAATGCTTCCAATTGAATTTGAACATAAAATTTTAAGGATGGCATTAGCATTGGATATTGAACTTCCTATAGCACAAAGGGAATGTCTCCTATATCTGAACTCTTTGGGTGAGATGCGCAAAGCTACTTTGGAACATATTGAACTGATACAGAGACAAAGGAAAAAATGGCATGATTCTTATATTATCATTAAAAATTTTCAAGTTGGTGACTAGGCACTACTATGTGATTCCAAATTCAAAGATATGCCAGGAAAGTCGCAAACAAGATGGCTAGGACCATGTGAAATTAGTCATGTCTTTGATAATGGAGCTATTGAACTCACTACCATTGATCAAGTACCCTTCAAACTATTAATCAATGGTCACTGATTGAAATTATACAAGCGGCCCCAAACAAAAGTGGACTTCTTGCAGTAGTTTCAACGTCTAGATTCAAATACAAATCAAGCAACTCTTTCTACAGCTAAAGGTTTCAACCCTCTGACTGTCGCTCTTTAACATTAGTTTCTTTGTTCATGCTCATAATAAAAACTTTATGTTCACATAAAGTTCACTTTTCTATTCACTTTTTCCTTCCAGCTCATCTCTCTACCTTCCACCCATCCACCTCATCTCATTTCTTTATCTTTCATCCATCCACTTTCCACGTCATCAATTTTTCATGCTTTCAATAAACCCCACGAGATGCTGACAGATGTTGTCGATGATGATATCACTTCTACCACCTTTTTTGTACATGTGCTAATTAGATCAACAGGTATAACATCTTCAAATTATTATTCACTTATAGTCGACAGATTTCATTAATTATATTTAATACTACGTAATTTATATGATGGGGGTGTTATACCAATCTCTTATCCGTACTAGGTTTGACAAGTGAGGACACTTGTCCAAATTTAGTAGGGGGCAGGGAAGGTCACTAATATCCAATGGCATTTCTATTTATCTATAAAGAATTTTCCAAATCTTCGCATTCCCTTCATTAATGAAAATTAATTGCCATAAGTACACAAGTGAGGTGTTTTACTCCCTATTTTTTGAATGATTTTCTATGTCAAGCTATGATGTGACTTATGCTTAAATTTTATGTGATTCAAACTCTGTTTTCAAATGATTCTCACACATATTTATGATTTTCCTTCATGAAAAGCCTTATTATTGCACATAACAATTTGTTATGACATTAATTGCATGTTAAGATAAAAGAAGTGTGAGTTGAGTCTAGAAAATAACGAAGCAGTTTGAAGCTTGAATTCAAAAAGGAGGAAATAGAGTAAATAGAGGAAGTGCTAAGAGAATGGGTGGATAGTTGCAGAGGAGAGAACCAGTGGAACACACTATGTTACTCTCAAATGTAGAAGTCGTGAGAAGGTTTAATGCATGTGGATGGCTAGGGTATTTTTTAAGTTTGACTGCATTTGATGAGGAGGCAATCATAGAATTTACAAGGACATTCGATGAGGGTAAAGCTTTTGTTTGGGGTTTAAAGGTGATTGCAAGAGAGGAACGCATTGTTGAAGTGACTGGGTTGCCTACAATTGGAGAACATTACCCCAGCACACATGATGCAAGGTCAACAAGAGCTTAATTTACCATACCACTTGATCCTCAAATGGACATTACAGGGCAAGGTTGCAAGTGAATGTCATTGCTGCCACCATACAATGAATTAGCCATGCACATAATCAGGTATTTTACTTCCAAAGGCACATTCTCATACTTGCATGCACACCATTTCAAATTTCTTAGTTGTGTAAGGCATAATCTTGCAGTAAATATTCCAAATTTCTTGTATAATATGCATTGTATTAGTGTGGAAGAGTCTCAAAAAGGAAAAGATAATTTTGTTACTCATCATGCCTTAATCAAGTTATTGATAGAGAGGTCACTTAGGGATGTATCTCCCATGACATGCGAGGAATTTGTGCAAGCCAAAACTCTGCAACCCCAAGCTACCCCTAGTGAACAACCTGGTGAGGAAAATGTAGCTCCCACTAGTGAGCCTACTGAACAAAATACCCAAGAGGCTGAAGCCAAAAAGACCCAGGAAAATGTGCAAGAAACTACCCCTATTCAAGAAAATGTGCCTTCAGCTATGCAAGAGACTCCAAAACCTACTACTAGTAGAGCTAAGAGGAAATGAAAATTGCAGAAACAAATCTCTGTTCAGGAAAAGGAAGAGTCAAACCCTACAATTGTAAGACAAAAGAGAACAAAGAAAAGTAATGCAATAACCACTCCTATAGTAGAGACACCCAAAAGGAAAAGTAGGTAGAAGGCCATGATACAAGAGGAAATCCCCATAAGGAGAAGCCCTAGGATGAAAGGGCACGTTTCTAAAGGTTCTACATTGTCTAAAATATCCACCAAGGAATCCTTGTGCAAATTTCTTTCTAATCACTCTCCTCCCCATCCTAAGATTGTAAGTATTCCCAAAAATCCTACTAAGGAATGTAGGGATGAAATCAAAGAAAATCTAGATGATACCCCAGCAGACCTACCAGGTACTTCCAGTTGTAGGGATGAAATAGTTCTTGAATATGTCGATCCAAACACTACCCTTGTTCCCCATAGATCAACATGGATTACTAGTTTTATAGAACATTTATGGAAGGAACAGAGAAAAATGAAAAGAGATCATGAGGAAGACAGTGGTTCTATCAAACTGTAGAAACTTTTTTTTTAGTTGTATGGACAACATCTATTTGTTGAGGCAGGCCTTGTGGGAAGAAGAGAAGAAAAAGATGAGTAAGATTATAGTATCTCAAGGTGATGAAATTGTAGATTTAAAGGAATAGTTAGCAAGCCAACAACAACAAATTGACCATGCCCTTAAGTTAGCTGACCAGGTCCTTACTTGTAAACCACCACCAAGAGTTTATGCTCTCTATTTGAAAGAACAATTTCTTTTGTTTCAATTAATGTTAACTCTTAAGAATATTAATGCAAAGTTCAAATCAGTACAACAATTTAATGGACTATATCAGACTCTACCACCTTGGCAGCAGAATTTACTTTGGGAATTATATGTTCATAATTTTGTTATCCCTTCAGAGACTCAATGGAATCCCTTGCTTTACATAGGGGATATGCACTTAAGAGCCCTCATGTCCTGGATGTCTAATGAAGTAAAATATGACTGGCAACTGAATAATTGTAGGGATGAGGAAAGGATAGAATCTTTGTCTTTAAGAGTAGAGAGTAGCAAGCCAGATGAAGTGCTCAGGGATTGGTTCACATTAACTTATGGAAAGAAGAATCTAGAAGTAAGAGATAGGATCTTTGCTACCAAAATTAAAGTTTATGATGATTATAAAAATCTATCCTACTTTTCTTTTCAAAGAGCTATGATTGGTGCTAGGAGTAGATGGGCCAGACTACCTGAATCTCTTAAAAAGTTAGAACCACACAGTCCCATTAACTTGGAGGCAACACTTCATAGGGTTCCAAAATACTTAGCATTAGGGAAGCAGGCTAGACTAGATTTGTGGTGTCCCCTAACCATGCAGCCTCTAATGCTTCTATGGCTTTTGTATAACATCAATGTCATTAGACTCACCCGGCCTCAAGAAGATTACAGCAGGGAAGTGTGGGAGAGAACTAGAGGATTTTACTACACTTTCAAGAGCAACAGAAAAGGAAGGATAGAGATTAGAGAGTTCAGGTCATTAACAAGGAAGTGCAATGCTTGAGTACAAGCATTAGTTTAGCAGGGGGCAGATGATGAGACCAAAATTTGCCTTTATTTTATGATAGTTTTAAGAGACTTTGTTGATACTCTATTTTATCTTTTTCAAAACATTTGTGGACCTATGTTTATCAAACCTATGATAAACCTATGGGTAGAAACTATCCCATCTTTTGCTAATATTATATATAGTATGTAGTATTTCATATAGTTATCATAAAGTGTGTTCTTATATTTGAATTTAATTTGATAAATGTTTATTTGCAAAAATGTCTTTGTATTGGAACTAACCTATTAATGAAGACTAAAAGATAATTGGAGGAATTCAAAAGTTGAGTGCCGACAGCATTCAAGGAGAAGAGAACATTAAGGAGCAGCCACAATGGATGATAGTTGCAACGGTTCTAGAAGACATGGCAGTGAGTAAGGAGGAGCTATGAAAACTTATTACCTTCTTTGAATTTATCCTTTAGTGAGCAGATGTTCAAACTTTATTATTCCTGCCTTAAGCCATTATTCCCTCTTCCTACCTTCAATTGTTATCCTCCTATTTTCTCTCTTGCAGATTTAAAGCTAGGTTATTTACTTTTCTGTTATGGAATAAGTGTTGATTTCCTATATATATAGGAATCGACCCAAGTGTGTTAAGTTTTTAACTAGTTAGAAGAAATAGTTTAAGAGAATAGACTATTCACTTGTACAGTTGTGTTTTTAAACTTTTGTGTTATCTAATGAATTTTTGAAATCTAATGAAATAGTTTTTGGCTTCTATCTTGTGTTAGTAGTTTAGTGAAGCCAACCAAGGGATCCCACTTGGAAGGTGGATTAGATTAGGATAGAATAGATTTATTTCCAAGCATTCTCAATTTTGTAATTAGAAGTTGTAAGTTCCTTCCTGCAGCATATGTGAGAACATTTATAGTGGATGAACCGAGTTGGAATATTTGTTATCCTTTCATTGTATTTCAATTATTCATAGAGTTAAGTGTGTTAGTTTCCTATGGCAATAGTGTAAGTTCTTTTTCTTGTAATTTACTTTCCTGCAGCATAAGATTTGTGACTCATTAAGAGACCTAGTGCACATACGGTGCTTACCATTTCAAGTATGCATCCCTGTTTGACAAGATTAAATGCACCTCATAGTGGAAAAAATAGTCCTTAGTTTGAATATATTATTCCTAAGCATGGCCTAGAGTATGACTATGATACACCTATTGTGAGGTGGACCAGTAACTATATATATTCTTCCTCTTTGACAATAATGTCAAAGACATCATCCACCATCTTTCTTTGGTTTCAATATACATATCATCTTCTTTATCACTTTAACTTGACTCCTAGTATTCTCTTATGTTCATGCTTCTTTCTATCTTTTTCACAATATTTAAGTAGTTCCTAAAGTGTGACTTCCTACATCAATGTGTGATGCATTGGTGCATCTCTCCTCTACTTTCCACAAATAGGGGAATAACCCGTAACTTTCCTCTTAGATACTCATAAGAATCCTTAAGTAAAGATTTATTAAATATGTCATCTATATGCTTCATTGTGTTTATATACTCCAATCTCACTTCTTTGTCTTGTACCAACTCTCTCAAGTAATGAGACTTAATAGCAAAGTGTTTAGTCTTTTTGTGCATCACATGATTCTTTGATATGTTAATAGCACTTGTGTTATCACAATATATTACAACATGTTCAATAATTGATTCCTTCATACCTTTCAACAATTGCTTGGTCCACATAATATTTTAACAATTAACTATTGCAACAACATACTCAACCTCTAATATGGATTGAGAAATACAATTGTATTTCTCGCTTGTCCATGAAATCAATCTCCTACATAGAAATAAAGTGCCTCCACTTGTACTCTTTATCTCATCAATGTTTCCTACCCAATCAACATCTATATAAGCCTTTAGCTCAAAGTTATCACTTTTCTTATACCATAATCCATTGTCTTTTGTTCCTTTTATATATCTCAATGTTCTCTTCACAGTGATCATGTGATTTCTCTAGGATTAATAGAAAATATGGAAACAATACCAACTGCTAATGCAATGTTAGGTCTACTATGTACAACATATTGCAATTTTCTAATTATTATCTTGTATAATGCTTGGTTCACCTCTGTTAAATCATCATTCTTTGAAAGTTTATAACCAATAAACATAGGTGTTCCAACTAGTCTTGAGTCCTCCATTCCAAAAGTCTTCAAGATTGCCTTGATATACTTTGGTTATGTAATGTAGATTCCTTTCTTCATCTGATAAACTTTGAAACCAATAAAGAACTTGATCTGTCCAAACATTGACATCTCAAGTTCTTTCTTCATCTCATTAGCAAATAATTTACACAACATATCATGTCCTCCAAATATGATATTGTGAGAATCTACCTTAGAGCATAATTTACCCAAGACCAAGGAACTCAAAACACAAACACAAATTAGACCAGAGTATGATCAGAATAATTGTATAGTATTCAATTCTATGTACAAGTACACTAGGAGTGCCTCAATATAAAGGCCTCTAAGATGCATCTAGAATTCCTTGAAATCAGCATCATGATAAGTTCAAAAACCAAGCACATGTCAACTAGATATGGGTTATCCTCCATTAAGCACAGAAGTAAGTGCGATGATGAGAGGATAAGCCTACAAAGGTGAAACATGGACATCAGTGTTGTAGACAACATGTGCTAAATTTGGCGTGGGAAAAAATGTGTTGTCTGCATGACAACTCAGTGAATGATGCAAACTCTTGTGTTGTAGACAACATGTGCACAATTATAGTTGCATACTTCTATGTTTTCTACATGACAACTCAAGAAGGTGCACAAACTCCTAAGTGTCTCATAAAGAGAAATAATAAAATAATACACTAACCTAAGTAAACTTAAGTAAAGTGTAAATAGTAAATACTTATTTACACCAACACCCCCCCTTAAGTACAACTTAGGGGAGTTCACTTAAGCTCACTAATGCATGATGGTCTCAGCTACGAGGCCATGTTAGGTACCCATGTACAAAAGAAATGCTAAGAATGATGCAATGCAATCTCTCATAAAGTGGAGAAAGAGAGAAAACCTCATGAGAAAAACCCTCCTCCAAAAGGAGAGATGAGTACAATAAAGAAGAAAAGAGAGAACAAGACCTCAAAATAGGAAAAATCCCTCCCAGAAGAAGGAGAAGAAAAGAGAAGTCAAGGGACTCCCCTTTCTGCAACATCCTACACCCCCAAGAGATCTTGCAAATGAGTGTACTTGACCTTGGTGAAGATATCATCGACCTGCTCTGTTGTAGGACATTACTGTAGTGTAATGATCTGCTCATGTATAAGCTCTCTAATATAGTGCATATGAACCTCAATGTGCTTTGTCCATTGATGCTAAACTGGATGCGTAGAGATTTCAATGGCACTCTAATTGTCACAATGAATAACTGTCAGCTTAGGTAGATCAAATCCAAACTCCTCCAAGATATGTTGTAACCAAAGAGCCTCCATAGTTGCATTGACAGCTCCTTGATACTCAGCCTTTGTGGAAGAAAGAGCAACATTATTTTTCTTTTTACTTTGCCAACAAATAGGGTTGGAACCAAGGTGAAAGATGTACCTTGAAGTGGACTTGTGAGAATCTAAGTCCCCTACATAATTTGAGTCTATGTATCTAATCAACTAAAGCCCTGTACCTACTGCATAATGTATCCCATGTGTATATGTACCCTTGATGTAGTGCAAAATGTGCTTGGCAGCCTTCCAATGAAGCTCATGAGGTTCTTGCATAAAGCATGAAACCACACCAACTACAAAAGCAATATCATGGCATGTATGTGTCAAGTAGATAAGGCTCCCAAGTAATTGTTTGTATAATGTTGCATCAACAAGTGGAGTTGTGCACTTAGCCTCTAGCTTGACACCTAATAAGAAGGGAGTAGGAGTGGGCTTGCAGTCACTCATGTGAAATCAAGAAAGCAATTCAAGAGCATACTTGGGCTGTGAAAGTGTGATCCCTTCTAAAGACTATGTAATATCAATGCCAAGGAAGTAATGTAGCAAACCCAAGTCTGTCATGGCAAATCTATCCTGTAGAGAGGTCTTGACATTGGCTATGATGGATGAAGTGCTCCCTGTGATGATCAAGTCATCGATATAAAGCACTAGTATCAAATGAGAGTCATCCTTCTAAAGAATGTAGACATTCAAATTAGAATGACATATGGTGAAACCTGCAGAGAGGAGGAAGGAATCCATTTTGGCATACCAAACCTGAGTAGCCTGCTTTAGACCATAAATAGACTTCTTTAATCTACAAACCATAGTAGAATCCTATATGAACCCCTGTGGCTAGTCCATATAAATTTCCTCATGAAGGTCACCATTCAAAAATGCGCTCTTAATATCCATCTGGTGTACAACCCATCCTTGAGCTACAACAATTGCTAGTGTCAGGCGAACAGAATTCATCTTGGCAACTGGTGCAAAAGTCTTTGTATAGTCAATACCTAGAACTTGCAAGAAACCTTTGGCAACTAGTCTAGCCTTATGTTTATCCACACTTCCATCCACTACAAATTTGGTTCGATAGATCCACTTGCATCAAACCACTTTTCTTCCCTTAGGAAGGGGAACTAAGTCCCATGTGTTATTTTTCATCAATGAATTGTATTCTTCCTCCATAGCCTTATCCCATTCTGGAATCCCTGATGCTTCCTTAAAAGATTGTGGATTTGAAGCAATAGCTATATATGCATGTGGAAATGACTTGTGTTGTGACCTAGTCCTCCGAGTGTCTGAAGGATTTCCCACCAATGAACCTACTGCATCAAGAGTTTGTTGTTCCCATCGAGGTTTAGTGGAAGAGGAAGGAGGAATGTCCTCAACTATTTGTTGACCCCCTAAAGGTGGTGTCCTGCAAGTCAAAGTTGGAGGAATCTCATCTTTCGAGTCACTTTCATCACTATGATCACTATACATGTAGGAGGAAGAAGGAGGAGTTGAAGAAACCAAGCTTGGACATTTCTCTTCAAAATGAACACTCCTCTCATAAAAGATTTCATGTGTCTCTAGATCCATTAGTTTGTATGCCTTGAGATGATCAAGATATCCAACAAATATGCATGGTTTTCTTTGAGGTTCTAATGCCTTTCACTTTTGTGGAGGTATCCTAGCCCATGCTAGACAACTAAAAACTTTGAAGTGCTTAACACTTGGTTTCCTGCCACACCATGCCTCAAAAAGTATTATTCCATCTAAGGCCTTATTGAGAATTTTGTTTTGAATGTAGTTGTCATAGCACATGGCTTCAGCCCAAAACACTTGATCTAGAGACTTGTGTTGAAGCATGCAAGTAGTCATTCCCTTAAGGGTTATGTTCTTTCTTTTAGCTACACCATTATGCTATGGCATGTATGCAACTGAATGTTGAAGATCTATCCCCTCATGTGTGAAATAGTCTATAAGTCTGGAGTTGACATATTCTCTACCATTATCTGTCCTTAGTATCTTGATGGCTTTCCCAGATTTCTTCTCAACTTGAGCTTTGAATGTGATAAAGTTGTCAAAGACTTCACTCTTATGACCAAGAAAAAAGACTCAAGTGTACCTTGAAAAGTCATCAATAAATGTGAGAACATAACAGGCCTTACCAAAGGATGGTACTAGAAAAGGGCCAGCTACATCATTGTGAATCAATTCTAGAATAGCAGTTGCCTCCCAAGACTTCCCCTTGTCATATTTCTCTTCGAGATGTTTACCTGCTTTGCAACCTAGACATACACCCTCTGAAAACTTGATTTGAAGTAGACCAATGACCATTTCCTTGCTGCTTAATTGCTGAAGGTAGCAATAATTAAGGTGTCCAAATATCTCATGCCATAGTTTACTTTGAGTGTTTGAATGAGTCAACAAGGCAAGAGACATGGACTTAGGCACAAAGTGTGAGAAATAATAAAGTCTAGTCTCATGGTTTGCCTTTCCAACTACCACCATTGAATCATCTTTGAGGTTTTTCACCACTACTATGTCGGGAAGGAACTCTACTTTGTTGCCACATCCATAGTGAGTGATTTGATAGATGGAGAGAAGGTTGTTGCTAAGGTTAGGAACATGAAGTATATCCTTGAAGATTTCATTCTCTAACTCAACATTCCCTTTACCTTCTACTTCAACTTGAGTATCATTGCCCACATAGATATAAGGTACATTTGAAGGTTTTAAAGAGGAAAATTGCTACCTTGAAGCACCGATATGATGAGTTGCTCTTGAATCTAGAATCCATTCCTCAACATTGTTTGTACTTGAAACTAAAGCTTGGCCCTTGCCCTTTAAAGTGGATGAAGGACCTTTGTCCTTGCATGCATTTGGTACATCAATTTTGTGTTTCTTCATAATGTTGACCAATTGATCAATCTTTTTATCTTTGCACTCATGTTCATCATGATCATTCCTCTTACAATAGGAACAAATTTTCTTTTCTTTCTTGTTGGAATTGTTCCCTTTTTTATTGTTCTTGGAAGAATACTTTCCTTGTTGTGAAGAAGAATGTTGAGTGGAAGAAGATTGATTTGAGGAAAATTATTGTTTTGAGGAGGACTATTGTGTGTCATCTTGTGTCTTAGCCTTCCATTTCTTATGCTTCTTGTTTGAGTTTTTGCCACTTGAATTACCTTCATTTTCTACCAAGGCTTTGGTTTTGGAAGACTTGAGAATTCCCATTCCCACTAGACTGTCATGTTTAAATATCAACATTTCTAAGAATTTCTCGAATGAAGGCTTAACATAGGCACTACCCATTGTCACTTTGTGTGTATTAAAGCTAGAAAAAAAAGGAGCATATTCAAGTGGAAGATGAGTCATGATGTGTTTAATCATCTTTCCATCTTTAATGGGTTCACCACAATCCTTCAATTGTGCCCTATACATTTCTACTTCGTTAAGATAATCTTTAATTGTGTCAAAATTTCTAGGATCCAACTTGAGAAGTTTATCCTCTATAGTGTAATCCATGTCTTCATCTACTATCTCATACAAAGCTTCAAGTTTAGCCCAAACCTCTATTGGATCAGTAAGCCTCCTAATGTGAAATTTGACAAGATCAAAGATATTTTTCAACAAGGTTCCTAAGGCCATCTCTTGTTTGGATTCCCAGTCTTCTTTACGAGCTTCATTAGCATCAGTAGGAGGTTTCTTTGCAGCACCAGTGACATAACACAATAAACCTTTTTCTACCAATGACTCTTTAATGTTTTCTTTCCAAGTAGCATAATTATGTGGAGTTAACTTTGAAAAAGAACCCATAATGCAAGAACACAAGATAAAGGAGACACAGTACACATCCCCCCTTTTCACTCAATCAAATTCCCCCCCCCCCCCCCCCCCAAAAAAAAGAAAAAAGATTTTGGCACTTTATATATAGTGTGATTACAATGGGCCACTGGCCAAAATAGACAAAGTGGGCTTTCTGATTTTGCTGATTACAACCCCTGTATAGAGTAAAAATATGGATTTTTACAATGTAGCTCAAAAATACAACAATCTGACTGTAGATCAGAAAACTAGACTAAAAAATATGCACTTTCAAAAAACATAGAACTCAAAAAGAATTCTAGATGAGCCTGTATGATGCGTTTGAAGTTGCAAAAAGTAGGATTAGATAGGTATAGTCACCAAAAAATGCTTATACTAACCAATCCATACACCAAAACTAGAAATTAGTTGCACCACTAAAAAATTCAAGAAATTTTATCCAAAATATAAAAAATTGCACCTGATTTGGAGTCTAGATGATCGAGTTATGGTCGTTTGAAGTCGGGCTACCAAATCAAAACTACATATCAAGAGGGGTCTATAGAGGAAAATACTGTGTTAAATTTGATAGTCAAATGGCCATTGCAATAGTTCAAAAGTGCCATGGCATGACAGTCAGATGGCTATCAAATTTAGGCTCATGATTTGCTAACATCAGCATTTGTGTAAGTCTGTGACGATGTCACCCTATACAAATATGATGTCAGTTATACAATAGGGTACAACCATATTGTACGGACGTTACAAAATTTGCAGACGTGTATCATTGACTGTGTAGGTACAATAGGTGACGTGTTGTGCTCGATTGGCATATGACGGATGAGTCAGCATATAGCTTCGATGATTAGGTGCTTGCGTGGGTAGACTACTACACTGGAGGCTAAGTGGCCTTCAAATTGTACATTTGGCTAATGTGTATGACAACAAGGTAGGCTACAAGGCATAGAAGGTACTCCATGTGTCCATGAATAGGTTGTTGTATGTCAGCTGCATAGGCAGGGATGTGTCGAGGTCTATGTCCACATGGCTAGGTGTTGTTGAGCTCTACTGTGTCACATGTACAAACATTTCTTGAACATGTGTACTCTATGCATAGGGGTACTTCACCTTAGGTTGTGCCAGAATATTCTCACGATTGTCAGAAACCCTACGACCATAGCTGGTAATTTACAAAAAGTGGTAGGGGGACTGTTAAGTATAGTCCCACATTGATAAGTTAACAGTTGTACATGGATTTTAAAAAGGCTCTGCCCACGGATGTTTAAACAAAGTGGTAGTCAATGATTTGAAGCCGTTGGGTGTGAAGTTTCGTGGCACAGGTTATATGGAATATGCCATGGGTAGTTTAAGCTGTCGGTGGTAGTATGGATTTCTTCAAAATATTCACTGGATATTTAGAAGAGGCCACCCACGGAAAAATTACTTAAGCCTATAAATTGAAATAAAATATTCCCTGCGAAATATACAGCATGTAGGGCCAAGAGCTAGCAGCCCAGTCCCTGTGCGCTTAAAAATTTTCTCTACCTTTCTCTACACGCCCATCTGGGTAGTAAAATCTAAAAAAATATTTCGAAAAATGCAAGAAAAATAGAGTAGAATAAACTAATCCAAAAATTAATAAATTAGACCAAATAATGACCATACTCGTACTTGCAAATCGAGCCTTCGGGATCTAATTTGCAAAAAAAAAATTGCCTCTTGATTGACTATGGCCTAAAATAGGCAAATTTATAGTCAATCTTCATCGAATCGTCGCTTTGGATGCAAGGGTGAGGTCCACTTTGGCTCTGGACGCTCCCAATTGCTACTAATGCTCTAGATCTAGATCAGGTCCCTTTGAGAGATGAAGCAACGAGGTCTCCAATGGCTATGTGATGAGTATCTCGCTCAGCTCTGATACCATGTGAGAATCTACTTTAGGGTAGAATTTACTCAAGACCAAGGAACTCAAAACACAAGCACAAATTAGACCAAAGTATGATCAAAATAATTGTATAGTATTCAATTCTATGTACAAGTACACTAGGAGTGCCTCAATATAAAGGCCTCTAAGATGCATCTAGAATGCCTCAAAATTAGCATCATGATAAGTCCAACAACTAGGCACATGTCTACTAGATATGGGTTATCCTCCATTAAGCATGGAAGTAAGTGTGATGATGAGAGGATAAGCCTACAAAGGTGAAACATGCACGTCAGTGTTGTAGACAACATGTGCTAAATTAGGAGTGTAAAAAATTGTGCTATCTACATGACAACTCAGTGAATGATGCAAACTCCTATGTTGTAGACACCATGTGCACAATTAGAGTTGCGCACTTCTATGTTGTCTACATGACAACTCAAGAAGGTGCACAAACTCCTAAGTGTCTCATAAAGAAAAATAATAAAATAATGCAAAATAATAAAATAATGTACTAACCTAAGTGAACTTAAGTAAAGTGTAAATAGTAAATACCTATTTATAGCAATAGATATCATTAACAAAAATTTCAGCTAGCAATATCTTGTTCCACTTTTAAAGTACAAATTGTTATTGTCATTAGTTCTTACAAAACCAATTTTTACCAAATAAGTTTGTAACCTTTCATACCATGCTCTAGGAGCTTGCTTCAAACCATATAATACTTTGTGCAACTTACATACCATATTCTTCTTGCTAGGATCAATAAATCCTTCAGGTTGATCAATGTAAACTTCTTCTTCTAAGATTCCATTTCAGTTGGAATTGTGTTTCTTTCTTTTTCCTAAAATATTATAAAAACTATGGAAAGACTTTAAGATTTCATGGGATTCTTGGGTATATTGGTATGATAAAGGTTATTCTTATGCCTAATCTTCTATTTATCAAAATTATTGCTCCAAAAAATACTTTGTAAGTGAATAACATAATTCCTTTAAGGTTGTATTGAAATAGTAATATCTATTCTAAAGTAAGAGAATGAAATGAATGTCTCACCCTGGATTAGCTTAGTGTAGATAAGTACTTATGTGTTTTGTTGATTACAATAGTAATAGCATAGGGGATCCTTCCCTGAGAAGTAGAAGAGACTTTGTCTCGCATGTCATGGGTAGAACCACTATTTTTCAATAGATCCTTATAAAATGTCGGTTGCAAAATATCAACAATTTTATAAGTTATATTTTATGAAGAATACTATTTCTTATGATGCATGATGAGGGAGTGAGAGTAGGAGCGAGAATAGGAGAGATTGAAAATTTGAATTCTACTTCAGGTTGTTTTATCTAGGATGGAGCAGAGAAGGGTTCAAATGCATGGTAAGAGGATGATGACCAAGGGAATAATATTCCCTCTAGGAATGAGGGCCCACAAGAATCAAGGGGTTCTAGGGAAGGAGGCTTTAAAATATGGTCAAACATTATTGGGCCCCCAATTAGCTTGGAATGTCCTAGACGCAGGTTTGAATGGAAAATGGTCTTCTCTCTTTGGTATCAAGCCCACAGGTAAGTCTTCCTTCCCAGAGATAAAAGACATCTCAGAAAAACAAAAGGGGAAGTATGCTATTGAAATCTTGAATGAGCTTGTAGATCATAACATTGCTTCTATGGCGTCCTCTCTGGTTGGGAAGTTAATAGGCCCAAGGTCGAATATTGATATTATGAGGACCTATGTAAGAAACCTATGGGACTTGAAAGGGCATGTAGAGATTGTAGCTATGGCTAAGGGTTTCCTCTCCTTTGAGTTCTCTTGCCTCGAGGATCTCACTAGGATTTTTGTGTGCTAGGTCTTGTTCCTTTAAACATTTGACTCTAGCCTTGCAAAAATGGACTTCAATGTTGGATCTCAATGACTCTTTCTTTATTCAAGCTCTCGTTTGGGTTGGTCTACCTAAACTTCCAATGGAGTTTTGGTATGAGGATGTTTTTTATGGCATAGCTAAATCATTTGTGGATCTCCTATCCATAGACCCTGTCATGGTAGCAAGGAGTTGGTTAACTTATGCTAGGATATGCATTAGGGTTAGTGAGGGTAGAGATATGTTGGAGGTTGTGTACCTCCGCTCTAAGTTGGGTACCCATATCCAGAAGTTTTATTTTGAAAGATTCCCCTTTTATTGCTTTCATTGTAAGAAGGTAGGCCATGTTGCTAAGCTTTTCCCTAGGCTCTAAGAGGAAAAAGCCAGGAAACTGATTCAGAATAAAAGTAAGGCCAAGGAAATAATAAAGGAAAAAATCAATAGCTCCAAAGAGGGAGAGAAATTTTTGAGATAGAAGGAAAAAACTAACCATGAAGTTTCTCCAGAGAAATAGAAGGAGGGAATGGTGGTTTCCTAGCCATTGGCTATTGCTGGATAGAGTTCATTGGTACCAAAACTAAGGTTGACGAATTACAAAAGCTCATGGTTGAGAAGCAGTTGGTAGATTCTGAAACAGAAGATTTAGATAACAAGTTCAAATCATGTCCTATAGGGGAAATATTCCAAGGGGACCTCTCAGGGATAGCAAGTATAGACCCATAAATAGTAGGGGAAATATCAAATATCCCCAATTCCCAGGATCTAGTAGTGAGTGCAAAGGCAACTCTATCTTGCAGGCCTAACCCCATGGAGGATGGTACTCTTAGCTAGGGGATTGCCTCATCACAAGAGTGGTGGAATTGATAAGATCCTCTTCGTCAGGTCAACTAACTAGAATGGAGTCTCTATTTGTGACTTGTATTCATGAAAATAGTGGGAATGGACAACTATTCAAAAGAAAAAGAAAAATTGAGACCCTTCTCTGGTCTCCCTAGCTACAACTAGAAGTAGAGTGAAAGTTGATGTTGGAGAAAAACCTAAGACTCCTAGTAGAAATAGTCATAGTCATAACATGAAAGAGGACACTAGAAGGAATCTAGCAGATGGGAGCCAAACGACCATCCAGGAGGCTTGCCTTGCAAAGAAGAAATGGTGATATCCTGGAATATTCGTGGTCTAAATGGATCCAACAAACAAGAGGTAATAAGAAATATGCTAAGGGACCATAGATTAGATTTCATCCTAATTCAAGAAACCAAAATGAGAAAGGATTTGGTGGAGAGAACCTCTTTCAGTAGGAGTTTGGAGGGCTTTGCTATGAATTAGCACAAGGCTTTGGGAGGTTTTCTTACTCTCTGCAACTCTAATCTTTTCAAGTCACATGTTTTATATGGTGAAGGTAATATTCTCCTCATTCAAGTTGAAAATATAAAAAATAAAAAATTTTGGTATCTTTTGAATGTGTATGCTCCCAACACTAAGAATGGAAGGAGGAACTATTAGGTTAAAATAAATAATGTTTTATCTAGATTCCAAGTGGGAATTTATATAATTATTGGGGAATTCAACACCCCCTTAAGGGATGATGAAAAATAAGGGGGCCTGGCTCTAGATTTGGATAGTAGGTAGGACCTTTCTAACTTTATCAAAAAAATGTCTTTGTTGGATGTTGATCTTTAGGGATGTCTCTTCACTTGGTCTAGTAGGAGAGTGGGTAGAGATTGCATTAAAGTTCAATTAGAGAGGGCCCTTATTTTTTTAGATTGGATGAACTCAAACTATTGCAATCTACCTCTAATGGCCTAGATAAGATCGGATCACTCTCCTATTTCACTCACTTTGGACCCCATTGCTATCAAATGTAACTTTCCCTTCAGATTTGAGAGAATGTGGACTTCCCACCTAGATATTTCTCTTCATATCTTAGAGTGGTGGAACATCCACATAGAGGGTTCTGCCATGTTCAAGATGGCAAAGAAGCTAAAAAAATTTAAAGCTAAACATTAGAAAGTGGAATAAGTTTGATTTTGGTAACATATTTCACTCCAAAGCATAAATCTCAGAGGACCTCAACATTATTCAAGATGTCATTCAAAAGGAGGGGTATAATGAAGAGAGGCTGGAGGAGGAAAAAACTATTCTAATAGAGCTTCATAATATAATTGGTCAAGAGGAGGCCTATTCGAAACAGAGATTGAGGGTTTTCTAGTTAAAAGAAAGGGACCAAAAGACTAGGTTCTTCCATACCTCTATTCTAAAACATAGAGTTTATAATAGAATCAGTAGAATCAAGCAGGGAGAAGTTGTTCTAGAAGAGGAAACTGATATAGCTACTGAGGCTATATTTTTCTTCTTTAATCTTCTTTCAAGAGATCCCAATCTTATGGATCAAGATCAACTACAAATCATTTTGAATATCCCAGCTCTAATCCAACTTGAGGAGAACACTATGATTGAGGCTATCCCTTCCTCTCTAGAAGTTGAGCAAGCTATATTTTCCCTTGTGCTTAACAAGTCCCTAGGCCCAGATGGTTTCCCATCTTTTTTCTTTCAAATGTTTTGGAATATGGTCCACCAGGATGTCACCAAAGTGGTTCAAGAGTTCTTTGGAGCCAAGAGTCTACTCAAGGAGGTAAATGCCACTTTCCTTGTGCTTATTCCTAAAGTGGCTGGAGCAGATTCTTTGGACCAATTTAGACCTATCAGCCTTTGCAACTCGTATTAAAATATTATTTCTAAAGTGTTGGCTTCAAGGATTTTCAATGTCCTCCTTTCCATTATAGCACTTTAACAATCTAGCTTTGTCCTAGGGTGACAAATCCTAGACTCAATTATGACTATCCATGAAGTTATCCACTCTTTGGAAGAAGGAAAGAGTGAAGGTTTCCTCCTCGAGCTTGACATGTCCAAGGCTTATGATTGGGTGGACTTGTCCTTTCTTTTCAAAGTTCTTAGAGCCTTTGGATTTATTTCAAGGGTCATCAAACTTATCAACCAGTTGGTGACAACTACGTCTCTAACTATTTTGGTCAATGGCTCCCCCCAGCTTTCTTCAAACCCTAAAGAGGGCTCAAGAAAGGAGATGTGATCCTGCCCATCCTTTTCATTATTTTGGTTGAATGTCGTGGAAGGATGATTTCTGCCAATAGAAACTCTTGTGCTTTGTCTAGAATCAAACCTTCTTTTGGTCCCCTAGTTTTCTTTCATCAACAATTTGTTGATGACACTATTATGGGGGGAAAGCCATAGTTGGTGAAGCCAGTGTGGTGAAAAAGATCTTGAGCTCTTACGCTAGGGACTCGGGGCAACTAATCAACTAGAATGAGAGCTCTATTTTCTTCATTAACACTCTGGTTGAGAGACAGAGGAATATTATTGATATTCTAGGCTGTGATTTGGGAAGCCTCCCTTCTATATATTTGGGTCTCCCTATGGGCCTCAAAGCTCTTGATTCTTTCTAGAATAGCCTAATTGATAGGTTTAATAAGAAATTGGTTGGTTGGAAAAGAGTCAGTCTTAGCCAAGCTAGTAAGATTCAGTTGGTCAAATCAACTCTTCAGAATCTCCCAACTTATGCTCTGAGTCTCTATGGGATTTCTAGCAATTATGCTAATCATTTGGAGAAGATCTAGAGGAATTTTCTTTGGTTTATATCAGAAGACAAAAAGAGATTTCCCCTGGTGGCATGGGACAATGTGTGCCTCCCAAAACAAAATGGGGGTTGGAAATAAGAAAATTGAGACCTTTTAATAAAGCTCTCCAAGCTTTAAAAAAATTGGAGAATCTTTTCCAGCAAGGGGGACTAGAGGGACATCATGGAAGACAAATACCTTTGTATTCCTTCAATTAGACACTTGCTCTATGGAGGTTCAATTCTAAATGGATCAAATATATGAATGACATTCTAAGAGCCAAAGAGATAGCCAATAGTAAGGTGAAATGGAGTGTTGGTAATGGGAAGGAAACCATTTTCTGGTAGGACAACTGGTTGATCTAGGGGCCTCTTCATAACATTCTTGAATATGAAAGATGGACTTTTATTTTTATCTAGAGGTATAGAAGATATGTTAGTGATTATAGACAAGGCCAGGGTTGTAGGGACCTTTCTTCAATATCTAGGGACCTACAACCTCTAATGACTATTCTCCACTCTACAGTTTTGAATGAGGATTAGGACCATCTTGTTTGGGAGAACACTTCTAATGGCATCTCTTTGGTGGCTTCAGGGTACCAAGCTATTATAAGGTAGGATTCAAGACCAGACTGGGCAAAGGCATGGTTCCTTGACCTTATCCCTAAAATCAACATTTTCTTCTGGCTTTTACTCCAAAATAGGATCCTAACTATAGATAATCTTAGTAAAAGGAGTCTTCAAATTCCTAATAGATGTGTCCTTTGCAAAAACCAGACTGAGTTTGTGGATCACCTATTTATACATTGCTCCTTCACTAGAGAGGTGTGGTCTATTTTCAGTCAAGCTTTTGGGATGAACTGGTGTGCTCCTCTCTTGACCATTAAATTCTTTAGGTAGTGAGATGACTCTTAGAAGGGATCTGGGCTCCAAGCAATAAGTAAATGGGCTTTGCCTCATTTTGAATTTGGAAGGAACACAATAATTGTATCTTCAAGGATGCCATCTAGCCTACCAATATTGTGTCTAGTAAAATTCAAAATGCCTTTTTGGAAAATTATATGTTTAATAAAGGATCTAACCCATTCATGGGTGAAATTGGAAGTAGTAATGATACTTAGAAAAGAAGAAATGAATGTCACTGGTCTTTACCCCTAGAGGGTTGGCACAAAGACAACTTTGATGGAACAACTAAAGGTAAATTGGGAGTTGCGGGTGGTAGAGGAGTGATCAAAAATTGTCATGGGTATGGTATAGTGGTGGTTACTTTCCCTCTAGGACACCAAACTAATCACTATGTTGAGGCTTGTGCAACCCTTCAAGCAACCAAGCTGGAAAAAGAGGTAGGAGTAAAAATCCTATGGATTGAGGGGGATTCAAATAATATCATTAAATGCCTAAGGGTGAACAACCTCCATCCTAGAGTATAAATAATATAATGGAAGAAACTAAACAAATTTTGCTTACCTTTGAGAGGGTCTATGTGTCACATGTTTACCGTGAGGCTAATGTGGTTGTTGACTGGATGGCCAATAAGGTAGTTATAAGGGACACATTACACAGATGGCCAAGTGGTGAGGGGTTTCTAATGGTCACTAAAAGATCAATTGGGATTGAGAGAATCCAAGGGAGGATGGGAAACATAAAGTGTAATAATGGAAGTTAGCATTGTCAATCTTACTTTTAAAGTAATAAAAGCTTGGCATGGGCTGAAATAGAGTCATCATAATTAGGGGTTTTGTAGAATATTTTATGGGCAATTGGTAATTGTTATTACAATTTCTTTATTAACTATAAAGGAAAGTATAATTTTTGTTTAAAAAGTTAGTGTTTGGCTCTTTGCACTTGGAGAACATAGAGTTTTTCTAATTTCTCCAATAATATGGTGGGGGAAAGGCATTGTAGAGAGCTAGAGGGTGAAGTAGAGAAGTGGAAGAGGAGATTGAAGGTGTGGGAGAAGATGAGGGAATGCAGCATCATGAGCTTTATAGAGAAACTTCATGGTTGGGATCCTAAGATAACAGACCTTATGGTGAAGTCGTGGAAATATGGAAAGGTGAAGATAGATGGTATTGATTTCTAGGTCAATGAAGGGGTCATAGCGGAGGTCACAGATTCTCCTAGTCAGGGCATAAAATTCTTTTAGGATAAGAAAATATCCCTGAATGTTGTGAAATACTTTGCTAAGGATGCCAAGGAGATGAAGGAATCAGTGAAGACTGGTGTGTACTATGAATCCGCATCAATAAAGAAATTTTAGAGGTATGTCCTAAGGGTGATTATCTCCTACATAATGCTTGATACTAGGTATGATAGAATCCATACCCACCATTTTGTTATCCTAAACCACTTTAGGAATGGAACAAAAATCTCCAACCCCTTCTAACTTTTCTTCTTTGCAAATAAGAATATCATGGGTTTTAAGAAGAAAGTGTATGTTAACCAAACCTTCCATGGGGGTCTATTGTTACTTATATATGAGCACTTTAAGGCTCAAACCTGTGGTAGAGCTAAAGCCCATAAGGTAGAGTCCTCAGAGGATATAGAAAGCTCTTACCTTCTTTTTGATATAGAGGATAGTGCAGGACTGCATTCAGATGATGAAGATGAGGTGCTAAAATTATAAAGGACATGGGTAGGAAGAAGAAGAAGAAGACTAGGAAAGGACCAGAGTGAAGGATTAAGCTTGAGGTCAACTCTATGGATGATTACAATGAAGAGGAAGAGGGGATGGAAATGGATAAGGAGGGTAATGTGAAAAAAGTGGGCACCAGTAAGGCACAGGAAAGCTAGAAGGATGACATCCTAGCCAAAAGGAGGGGTGGAGATAAGGAAGCAGAGAAGGCACATGGTAAGGGAAATGAGACCAATCTTAAAACTCGACAAGAGAGTAAACAGGAATATGGTTTAGAAAAAACCACTTGTACTCTTGGCACAAAGGATAGGAAAACTATATGGAGGAACTTTTAGACAAGCATAGCAAAAATGGGTCTGGTCAGAGAGCATAGTCATTCAAAGGTATTGGAGGGATGGGATGGTAGAATTCGGTTGGAGGAACTCATCAACCCAACTTTGGTGATTCTAAGTAATAATGCAAGGGAAATGGGGATGAACCTCCTAAACAATACCTGCAATAGTATAGTAGACAATTTCTAGTCTATTAAGTGGATTTTCTATGAAATAAAAGGGATAAAGATTAGGACACAGGGGCAGGAAAAGATGGAAGGGGGGACGGGACCATCAGAATAAGCAAGCTGGATGGGAGGGTTACTAAGATAGAAAAAAGAGTGGAAAGGATGGAGAGCTCTCTCCATAGCTCTACTAACCAGAGCCTCAACATAATCAAAGGATTAAATGATAATATAATTTAGCTACACTTGATGATGGAGGAAAGAAATAAGGGGAAGAAGGAAAAAGGCAAAGAGAAAATCAGGGTTGCAGATGAAGAAGACTTCTTGTAGGATGAGAGCTCAAGCAAAAGAATGAGATCAGACAAGAAGAAGCTAGAAGAGACCATGGGAGAGTTGGAGCTCAAGACTATGGAGCTGATCAAAGATGTGATGCCTTGATTGGTGCTCCTAGTTTTTTGTTCATCCCCTCGCTTTTGGTGGTTTTTGTCTACCTATTCCTCTTTGTGGCTATTTTTTATTTTGTTTAGTTCTGGTGGCTTGGTTTGGCCTATTATTTTTTGTTGCTTTGCTACTAGCACTGGACTTTAATTAGTATTTTGGTGTGATATTGCTATCAGGATTTAACTATGTGATTTTGAGTCAAACTCATTGACCCATGTTTCATGAGTAGTGATCCAACATGAATCCATCTCTCATGAGAATAAATGGAACACTTAGCCCTCATTAGATCTAGGTGATGCTCACAGGGGTGAAGCACCGGGACTTCTCGGGAGGTCACCCATCCCAGTACTACTCCAGCCTAAGCATGCTTAACTAAGGAGTTTCCTCCATGATTAAACCTAAAGCTTGCAACCCCATTTGAAAAACCTTCACCAAGTGTTGTGCCTTATGAACCATTCATTAGAAAGCCCCTTAAGCTCATTAATTGATAAGTATTTTGTTGTTAACTGGTGGGTTCTAGGCACACCTGTAAAAAACTTGTTTTACTTAATCAAAAACAAATTTATAAGTTGTGGTCATAGTGACTTAAAAAATTTCCACCCAACACATACTTTTTTATCTTTTGGAGGTAGAATCTAGATTTCTTAAAAGATTATATCCTCTTATAACCTATGCTATGCTTATTTTTATCTCTTTATAGTGATCAAGTTAATTATATCAAGAAAAAAATTAGTGCATTCCTATTGTCTAATGGAAATGTTAAAAAGAAGAAGTGCTTCATAAATTACAAAATGGTGTTGGATAAGAAACTTGGTGGACTAGGGAAACCATATTAAAAAAAGAAAGGCATGACTCTTTTTGTTGAATGGATCTCCAATGATCTTGAGAGTAATAAAATATTAAAAAAGTGTTAATTAAAAAATGTATCACTTCTTTGGTTCTAAAAGGTGTTAAATATTGGAAAAATATATTTCTCATTGATGTCCTTCCTATTAGCCCCAACTGATGATGCAACTAATAATGTTCTAAGTGTATGTAAAAGAGTCATATCAGTTGTTATGTTGTCATTGATGTCAAGCGTTGGTTGGTTAGACATTATGCTAATTAAGTAGAGTACCATATCATTTGATTGATGGAGAGGATTTGAAGAAAGTATGATGATAGAGTTGATGAGTATTGGTGTTCAATTGGTACTTGAATTAATTGGACTATGAAAGTATAACGTTGATTTGATTGTTTTAAAATCATCTAAAATTACAATGAAGTTCATGTATTCATTGAATTAAGTTCATGTATTCATTGAATTAAGTTCATGTATTCATTGAATTACAAAAGTTACACTGAGAAATTAGGTGCAAGAAGAGATACAATATACATCCAATGATTACAGTTATCTCGAAGCATCCAGAGAATAAAAGTTGAAGTCTAGTGTTAACTAAGTATTTTTAGTGTTAACTAAGTGAAATATTACTCAAGTAAGTTACAAAGTTCACCAAGTATGAATAGGAAGAATGAGTTAAGAAAGATTGATTTGAGGCTGACTTATGATGAAAAGAAAGAATGTTTGAGAAGATCAAATGATAAACTCAAAGTTTTTTACAAGATCTATGGCTAGAGAAGTGTAATGAAGATCTGATGAAGGAAATTTATGCAAGATAAGGATGAGCACAAATCTTAAGGAAATTGTATTTTCCAAGTGAATAAATACATTGAATCTAAGATCTACGATCATGATTAAGAAAAAAAAATTGGAAGGATCTATAAGGCAGAAGTTTTCTATTTAAGGAGATGAATGAGATTTTTTTTGGTTGTTGATTATTGGTGAGAGATGTGTGTGAATTATTGAAGGTGAAAGAAGAACAAGGTGAACCAAACAAAATAGGAGAAGAAAGATCAAGAAGAGGAAGTGTACATAAGGTGAAAGAAAAAGAGTGTGAATCAAATAGACAAAGATCATAAGGAAGAAGATAGAGCAAAGTAGAGATCTAAACAAGAAATGTACTACTAAACCTAGTAGATCATTTGACTATTACTTTCCTACCATTGTAGTAGATAAAATCACTTAGCTGAGTGGACCTAACAAGTTTTTGAAATCCTATATGATAACATAGATTAGTGATGTTTGGAAGTCCTTTAGAGCAGGCCACTTTAGTAATGAAAAGGAGGTATAAGGTCTAGATGAGCTTTGGTGAAAACCTTCTAACCAAGTCACACTAAAAATGTGCATGTAACTTTTAACAAGGTTGGATCCTAACAAAGTTCACTTCAAAAGAGTGAATTTTTTTGGTTATCGGTTCCCAGGTGGTTTTTCCCTTTATAAGGTTTCCACATTTTAAGATATGTGTCAAAATGTGTGATTTCTTATGTGTTTCAAGTTTATTTTTATGTTATTTACATATTGTTGCAAGTATAAGCTAATTTATATCTCTTATACTCGGTAAAGTAATGGACGGTAAGATAACAATTTGATGCTAAAAGATTATAATGTTATCACGTAACACACTAACAAATATCTTTTTTATATAACTTCTAACATTCACTTTTTACAACCATACTAACCTTACTAACACTAATTAATTCACATTATACCACTTAACAACTAATTTACTAATCAACCACTAACTACTATATTAACTTATTTACTAATAAATTTATGTTATTTTAATACTAACCTAACTATCACTAACCCCTAATTAATTTAATATCCACTAATTCTTACTTACATTCTAATCTACTAACTAACTACAATCAATAAACATGCTACTAAATAATAAATATCTTACAATGATGTTGATGCTTTGAAAAAGTATTTTGATATCTTGTGGAAGAATCCTGTGGAACCCAAGATTAGATGTTTCAAATGGTTAGTTTTGTTGGACAAGCTGCCTATAAAGAGAGATTTTGTTAATTCTGATATTTGTAATTTGTGTAGAGTTCCTAAAATTGGTAGACATATCGTTCTTGATTGTATTTTTGCTAAAGAGATATGGAACATGTTTGGCATTGTTTATCATATTAATGTTAATATTTTTTATATTATTTCTGGTCATATTAATGGTCTTCCTAAAGATACCAATTTATTTTGGAATATATTATCATCTAACATTCTCTAGCAAGCCTCCCCCCTGGAGGTCCCCATTTTGCCCCCAGAAGAGATGATAGAAATCATGGCTGAAAAGGGGGGGAGGCCATCAGGAAAAATAAGAGGAGAGCCTGGAGAAATTTCAATATGGATAGTGTCAGTATGGGCATTGTAAGAGAACTTGCTAAAACCAAGTGTTGGGGGATCTCGACAGTAGCACCCACTATGACGAGCTCCTTGACCCGACTCTTCTAGTTCTCTCTGACAATGTTTGTGAAACGAGTTTCAACTTTCTCAACAATGCAAAGAACAGCCTGATTGACAATTTCTGCTCCATTAAATGGCTTTTTCAGGAAATTGAGACTCTGAAGGATAGGTCCAACCAGACCAACAATAGGGGGGATGCCAAGGATCATGAGGCCAGAGGTAGTAAAGACCAGGTGGGTAGCCAGGAAAAAGACAGAAGCCAGGACCCCAAAGACAATCAGGAGGACAGAAACACCCGGCTTGAACAGAAGGTCCAAAGGCTGGATTCCGTCCACCAGGTTGTGACTAAACAGATTGTGGAAACCCTCCATACCTTGAATGAAAACATTGTTAATTTGGGGGACTATCTGACCAAGGTTGGCCTTATGGGGAACATGGAGCAGAGTATAGAGCACAGAACCAGCCGAGAAGATCCTCAGAAAGAGACTGGAATCTAGGAAAGTCAAGGGGACCAGATGCATTTTCTCCCCATGATCTAGGAGGAAGAGGCCAACTAGAAGGAAAGCGATGCTGCAAAAACCCTGCAGGCAATGGAAAAGAAGGGACACTAGTTTTCCCGCCAGGCTCTGTTCCTGGCCTTTGTTTCTCAGGCTTCGGGCCTTTTTGTTTCTGGCCTTTTGAGGCAGCTTTTGTTTTTTCTATCTTTTCTGCTTTAAGTTGTTTTATGCTGTAAAACTTTGGGTTTCAAGATCCCTGTAAAACCTGTTTTCCTAATCAAAAACATTCTATGGCAGATCTGGAAGTGCAGGAACGAGGAAAGGTATCAAGGTAAGCATAGGGATCTTACTGAGTTTTTTCGAAAACTCATTTACTTTAAAATCTTCTTGCAGGTGCAGGCTACTATGGTGATTGAACAAGACAAAATAAGGAGGTTCCTTCATGATGGGCATGCTACTCTTTACTACTTTGAGCTTAAGCGTGGGTACCAGTGGCGTAGTACTTTGGATGATCTGCATGTTTTTTGGCAAACCTGCAATAGACTGAACAAAGAAATCAAAGAAAAAGGGAATGCTAGAAAAGAAGAGTTATTTATGTTGGTGTAGATTCAAGGGCATAAAAGTATAGTTTGGATGGAAGGTCCCTTAGGCTGGACTACCTAGGTTGACAATCATTATGATCTTCTCAGCTAGATAGTCTTGTTTTTTTTCTCCTTTTGTTGCTTGTATGTACAGCTGATACTTTCTCTTCAGGGTGAGGCTTGGCCTCCTTGTGTATATTCATATTGATACTCTGGTGTTTTTTTGATTCTGAAACTCTTATATCTAATAGAAAAAATATCTTACTAACATACATCCTAAATATTTCAGTGTTCCCTAACCCCCTAATCCACCCTACCACGTGGCCCCAAATCCCTTACCATCCCCCTTATCTCCCTACCCACCAAACTCCACGTACCACTATGTACTTCCCTCCAAGCGCTTGGCATGAATAGCAAGGAAGATGGGGTGAAGGTTTGGAGGGGACACTCTTGTCCTAAGATGGAGTGTAGGTGGTGGCATAGGGAGTTGGTGGAGGGGTTAGCCAGCCCAAAGGGGCCCCTCTCCCCATACAAATCATTTTTTTTTAAATACATTTTTTTAACTTAGTAAATTAAATATTAATATGTGACTATTTCCCCCCATGTGATGTGTACAAGGCATGGATTATACACACACACACACACACACACACACACACACACACACACACACACACACACACACACACACACACACACACATATACATATGTACATATATGTACACATGTCTACATATGTGTACACATGTGTACACATGTGTACATGTGTACACATGTACACATGTATATGTACACATGTGTACACATGTGTACATGTGTACACATGTACACATGTATATGTACACATGTGTACACATGTATATGTAAACATGTGTACACATGTGTACACATCTGTACACATGTGTACATGTGTACATATATGTACATATAGATATATATGTATATATTACCAACACACACACACACACACACACACATATATGTGTGTATATATGTACATATAGATATATATGTATATATTACACACACACAGACACATATATATGTGTGTGTGTGTGTGTGTGTATATATATATATATATATATATATATATATATATATACATGTGTGTGTGTGTGTGTTTAGAGATTCTTGTGACATGATAATCCTAGTCATGTGATTCCTATGTTCTTTTTTTGTTCCAGACATGTTTTCTTTTGACAAGGTAATTATATTAAGATTTTTTTTTTTGAATTGTTATAATGGTCAATATCATATCACATGATTTCCATGTATTGTGATCTTCTCAAGTCATAGTCTAGTAATTAGTTTATTTTACTAATTCTTTATATAGGAGATTCCAATGAATAGCCTTCCAGATTATTTTAAGCTTTTGCATTCCTAGGCAGTGGATTATTATATTTGATTATATTATTTTAGGGACAGGGGTTTTTTTTTCTCATCCCCATACAAAATTCAAAGACTAAAATGCATGCGTTCAGGTTTTGGGTTTGCTTATTTATGCTTGAATTGTGGCTTCTACTTAGTTTATCTTCCTTACTTTAATATATTATGTCATGATTTTTTGGCTGTCATATTGATTTGAATGTAATACTAAACTCTAATTAGTACATCAAATTAAATATTTTATTGAACCTTAATGGAATTGTTTGAAATATGAAACTTAAGGAATAATAACATACTTATTCACTTGTAACCAATAAATATAAGTCATGTTCTACACTTGGACAAGATCTACTATGAAATCTACTAGTTCATTCCTTCCTTCCTACAAATGAAACTTTGAATATAAATGCATGTTAAACTAGTTACATTCTTGAAATCATCTATATGATCAAACATGGTATGAATACAATTTTATGATCACATTGTTGGAATGTTTAGAATAACTGAGAGGAGGGAAGGGGGGCGGGGATAAATCAGTTATCCAAGGTCCAAATATACAAATAAAACTTTTGCATATTGTTGTGCTAGGTCAAAATAACTTTGCAGAATTGTAAGCATGAAATACCACAAAATCAATCACACATTTTGTGACAAGGATTAAATGTGGAAACCTAATTTGGGAAAAACCACCGTAATATGCTACCAATTTTCACTCTTTTGAAGTGAGCCATGTGAGGAGCCAACCCTATTAAAGGTTACAATGTACACCTATTAAATGTGACCTTGATTAAAGGATTAATCAAATGATAGCATCCAGACCAAAGTAAGCAATTGTCTTACCAACAAGTAGCAGGTTTGACATCAGTGACAAAATAATAATTGTTCCATGATAGGTTTCATTAATCTTCTCTATTTCAACAATCTCCCTCTTTGGCATTGATGGCAAACCAATACTAACAACAATACCAAAAAGAAACTTATTACCTTTTATTAAAATCTCTCCCTCTATCAATATATGTGCCTTCCTGTATATACTTTGATCCCTTCCTCATATTTCTCCCTCATTTGGTCTTGTCCCTCTTTGACAATCTTTCATGTTTACATTTATGCAAAGTTATTTTGACCTAGGACAACAATATGCAAAAGTTTAAGATATTGAATGATCAACACATGCATAAGTATAAGTTGAAGTACTAAAAAAATTTATTTGTACATTTGGACCTTAGATAACTGATTCATCCCCCCTAGTTATTCTAAACATTTCAACAATCAGTATCAATTTAGTTGCCTCATCTTGATCAGAATCATCTTTCATAGCAACATAGACAACTTCATCATCATGATTATTAGATTAATCATTGGATTATTCTTCAATAATGTAACAAGCCTTCTTTCCCTTGTCCTTATAGCTTTTGTTATTGTCATCTTTTCTACCTTTGTATTTGTCTTCATTCTTGTTGTTTGACTTTTTAGGAAATCTTTTTGCAATATGACCAACCTCATTACAATTAAAATATATTATGGGTAACTTATGTTTGTATTTTCCTTTGTCTTTGTAAAATTTCCTAGCCAGTAGTGCTTCTAGTTCTTCTAGATCCTCATCATTTGTATCACTATTAGTAGCAACATGTTTGACCTTTTTCTTTTTCTTATCTTTCGATTCTTTTAGTGTCAGCTTAGCTTTAAAGTTGAAGTACTGCAAATTTTTGTTGTACATTTGGACCTTGGATAATTGATTCACCCCCCCCCACACACACTTATTCTAAACATTCCAACAATTGGTATCAATGCAGTTGCCTCATCTTCATCAAAATCATCTTTTATAGCAACATAGACAACTTCATCATCACGATCATCAGATTCATCGTTGGATTCTTCTTCAGTAATGTAATAAGCCTTCTTCCCTTGTCCTTATAGCCTTTGTTATTGTCATCTTTTCTACCTCCATATTTTTCTTCATTCTTGTTGTTTGACTTTTCAAGGTATCTTGTTGCAATATGACCAACCTCATTACAATTAAAATATATGGTGGGTAACTTACCTTTGCATTTTCCTTTGCCTTTGTGAAATTTCCTAGCAACATGTTTGACCTTTTAACTTTCTTATCTTTCGGTTCTTTTAGTGTCAGCTTAGCTTTGAAAGAAAATTCAACATTCTCAGATTTTAAATTATCAGAATTTGAAAGTTCAAAAGCAGTGAGTCTACCAACCAGTCCTTCAAGGGTTAGTTTACTACTAGGAGCACACCTTACTTCTTGTATAGCAGAGACTTTAATAGCATAGGTAGGCAATAGGGCTCTCAATACTTTATTGATCACAGTCTCATCTTCAATTTGTCCATTAGATCCTGAAATTGCATTAACATCTTTGATTCTTGCATAATACTGGACTATAGTCTCACATTCATGCATTCTCATTCCATCAAATTTTCCTCTAAGACTTTTTTTTGATGAATAGACCTTTTCCATTAATTACAATATTAAAAATACATATTCACAAAAAAAGAGATTAGGGTACAAGATCACCCTATGAGTTAAAATGGCACAAGGTCAAATTAACACCTACATATATAAAAGCATTAAATAGAAAGACCTCAGGTTGCAAGAGCAGTGCCAGGAAAAGGTGGGTCTTTATCATTAGTACCCTAGAAGTACTTGGGGTCATTGGCTAGCTTAGGGGGAGAGCAACCGTCAGTAGCAATAGCATCAACATCTTTATTAGCACATTCTTTGGTTCTCAACACATTCTTGTCTCCTCCATAGATCTTTTGTAAAGTATCCCACATCTTCTTAGCAGAATCACATACTTTGATGTCATCAAACTTTGAATAACATAGGGCAGATGTAATCTCCAACATTGCCTAATTGTGTTCCTTCTTTTGTTTTAATTGTTCAACAGTTGGGGTTGTTAATCTCGAATTGGTTTTGACAAGTGAGTGTCTATACACTTAAGTCATTTACTTAGTTCATGTCGAACAAGTAACATATGTCGAGCACAACATATAAGTTAGTGCATGTCAAGTAAACAATGTGTGTCAAGTCACTCATGTATCAAATCATTCAAGTGTCGTGCATATGGTATGTGCCAAGTGATTTAGGTGTTGAGAAAGTAGTGCATGTTGAGGCATTCAAATGTCGAGTGACAACATTGAAGTCACAGTTAGTGCCGAGCACCACAAACTTCAGATGTCGAGTAACACAATTTTGACATAGTTGTTTGTATTGGCACAAAATACTATGTAAACTATTTTAAAACTGACCTAAGGATTGGTTTCTGATCTTTTGTTGATAAAGATGAATCTTAAGTATGAATCCCTATGTATTACATGCATCCAATCAAGAAAAGGGAAGGTCTAAGTGGCAATATGGAGAATCACAACCATTGATTCATACTTAATCCTAAGTCACCTAGGTCTTCTTAAGGAGGACAAAACCCTAAATGTTTTAAAGAGAGAGAGAGAGAGAGAGAGAGAGAGAGAGAGAGAGAGAGAGAGAGAGAGAGAGAGAGAGAGAGAGAGAGAGAGAGTAGAGAATGAGAGTTTGCATGCACAAATAGAACATACATGGTGACCAAGGTATTATGATTTGAGTTACATTGCAAAATTAGTTAAAGGAGAATAGAGGAAATGGTGATGTTAGCCTAGATGAAGAGATTATATTGCCTAAATTTGATTTGGAAACAATCACAATTGAGCAAATGGGTATATTACAAGAGGCCCTAGCGAGGAAGAAAAATCAAGAACTACTCAGAAGGGAGCATAGGTAGAAGCAACCAAAGCAACCTTTGATTGACAACAAAGAGATTTTCCAAGATGCATTTAGTCTACTAACTCCAGATGAAAACAAGGCCACCAGTGAACAATTAACAAATATAGTGGATAGGATCACTGACATAGACCTAGACACAAATGTAAAACTACTTGAATGGTCTGAAAGAAAGTTTCAAAATAAGGTGAATGAGAAGATATCAAGTGGTATTGCACTAACACAAGTTGAGCTAGCAATCAAGATAGAGAGTGTGAAGAAGGTACTAGAGAATAGTTTCTCTTTGTACACCAAATTGTGTAATCCTACACTCTTCACAAAAAGTAAGGAATCACATCCTAAGTTTGGAGAACCATATGTAGTCATTTGGTGCTACTTTTCCCAAGTGTCCAGATCAAAGTGAGAAACATTTTAGGACCCTCTTGCAATCCCAAAGTTAGTTAGCATCATTACAAGCAGATGAAGCCAACATCAGGGCTAAACTAATCAACATCTAGTCAACATTGACTCCTCACATGGAGATATTACACAAGGACCTAGGCTATGTAGAAACTCTTATGAATAAAGACCCTAATCTTTCTACATTGGATAGCCTAGTCCACCTTGCTGCCAAGTTGGCCATCCAAATCAAGTCTTTGGAGGTAGCTTGTGATAATTGGGATGTAGCTCTAAAGATTATACTTGAGGTCCATAAATCTTTTTTAGACAAATACGCTATTAGTGTATAACCCATTGACATAAGTGTCAAAAAGTGGGAGTAAGAGTAATGGGGGAGCAAGCGGAGCAAGCAAGTAGAGCAAAGAGATGTCTAAATTAATAGGGGAGTAAGAGACAAAGAACAAAGGGGAAGTAAGAGAACAAAAGAATATAATGCAAAAATTAGTTCAAATAGGAACAAAAGAAAGAGTATCAATTTATGCAAATCTACTCAGTAAGAGAAAGATTTCGATACAACATTCATAATAGAATAATCAACTTAGGGGGAGTTATGAAATTTTGAGGTATAATTCATGTGTTGCAAAATTTTGATAGTTTGAAAACTTGTATAGAAGCTGAATAGACATCTATGTTATGCTTGTAAGGATAAGATCATTAATTCATGACCAAGTGTTTTTGACACTCATGCCAAAGGGGGAGATTATAAATCTCAGATTGGTTTTGACAAGTGAGTGTTTATACACTTAAGTCATGTACTTAGTTCATGTTGAACAAGTAACATATGCTGAGCACAACATATAAGTTAGTGCATGTTGAGTAAATAATGTGTGTCAAATCACTCATGTGCCAATTCATTCAAGTATCGAGCAAAATAGTAGGTGTTGAGTGATTCAGGTGTCGAGCAAGCAATACATATTGAGTCATTCAGATGTCGAGTAAAAAAATTGAGGTCACAGTTAGTGCCAAGCATCAGGGACTTTATATGCTGAGTAACATAGTTTTGACACAATTGTTTGTATTGGCACAAACTACTATGTAAACCATTCTTAAGCCAACTTAAGGATTGATTTATGATCTTTTGTTGATAAGGATGAATCTTAAGTACAAATCCCTATGTATTATATGCATCTAATTAGGAAAAGGGAAGGTTTAAGTGACAATATGGATGAATCATAGCCATTGATTCATACGTAATCCTAAGTCACCTAGGTCTTCTTAAGGAGGACAAAACCCTAAATGTTCTAAAGAGAGAGAAGAGTAGAGAAGGAGGGTTTGCATGTGCAAATAGGACATTCATGGTGACCAATGTATTATGACTTGAGTTACATTTTAAAATAAATTAAAGGAGAACAAAGGAAAGGAAACAGTGGACAATAGAGAGACAATTGATCATAAAGGATCAAGTACACATCAATATAAAGATGATTAGACATCAAGCAACATAGTGCTAATTGCAGGATCAATGTTGATACATTCTAATAGGTGAATCAATTGAATCTCTTAACAGAGTAGTCCTAACAAGCTATATAGAAATTCTCTAACAAGGTGCTTACTTAATTATGAGTTAAAGTCCTTTAATCAGGCACACTTCTAACAAGATGTTAAAATCCTTTAATAGGGTAAGACCTAATAGCCTTTGTAAGCTTTTAACAGGGCAAACCTTTTACAAGGTAGATCATGTTTCATGATCAAACATTATAACCTTCATTGGATGCAATTTATTACTATAGTAGTGAAGATTTGTGGGTGTCATCCCCACCCTAGTTTTACCTTCTCATTGGAGAGTTTCTGGGTAATCATATCTTGTGTCATACATGTGTGAATGCTTACTTGTTTACATACTTTAGATGTATATGTTTTATATAGTATTTCAATTTACTTGTTAAATTGTGAGATGGATGCATGGTGAATGTTTTTATGAGTAAATTTTTGAAGTACTGATTCACCCCCACAACCCCCCTCCCCAAAAGAATTTGCCTTTCCTATTGTATTTCCAACAATTGGTGTTAGAGCAAAGTCCTTTGACAGTAAAGCTTTACAACTTTGAGGAAAGTTCTTGGAAATAGAAATCTACAAGTTGGGAAAGATTATTGAGAGCCAAGAGATTGAAATACAACTCATTTCACATTAGCTGAATGAAGTAAGAGAAGATCTAAAAAAATCATTGAGAAGAAGGAAGGAAATTGCTATTAAGGAGAATGACACACAATACCAAAAGATGAACACTACTAAAATATTTGCAAATGGAAACTCTAATAAATTTGATGCAACAACTACATATCTAATGGAAAAGAACAAAACCCTAGCTGAAGAGATCAGAAATTTAAAGATAGAGCAAGAATCACAAGTAATATTGCTATGTGAGGTGATCGAACAGAAAAAGAAATTTGTGGAAGACAAAGTCATGATTAAAGATGACAAAAGAGTTTTGCTTCTCTTGCTTCATTCAAATGATGTAGAATGAGTTGTATTTCAATCTCCTGGTTCTCAATAATCTTTCCCAACTTCTATACTTCCATTTCCAATATCTTTCCTCAAAGATGCAAAGCTTTAAATTCAAAGGACTTTGCTCTGATACCAATTGTTGGAAATACAATAGGAAAGGTAAATTTTGAAGAGGGTGGGGGAGGGGGTGTGAATCAGTACTTCAAAATTTTACTCATAAAAACATTCACCATACATCCATCTCACAATTTAACAAGTAAACTAACATGCCATATAAAGCATATACATCTAAAGTATGTAAACAAGTAAGCATTCACACATGTATGACACAAGATATGATTACCCAAAAATCCGTTAAGGTGATGTATATGCTTTATATGGTATTTTAGTTTACTTGTTAAATTGTGAGATGGATGTATGATGAGTGTTTTTATGAGTAAAAGTTTGAAGTACTGATTCACCCCCTCCCCCCCACTCAGAATTTACCTTTCCTATTGTATTTCCAACAGGGGTTCCAATTGCATTAACATGTTTAGTGGTGTTAGTTGACTATGCATAATCTCCAAGTCCTCCTAGATGTAGCTTCATCAAAAAATTTAATGCAAGAAAGTTTTCCTTGTTTAACTTGCGTACCTCCTTTCTATACATCTTGATCTATAGCTTTAAGTACCTTCAAACTTTTTCTTCACAAGCACTTGATGCTCTAATACCAATTGTTGGAATGTTTAAAATAATTGGGGGGTGGGGGGAAAGGGAGGGGGTGAATCAGTTATCCAAGGTCCAAATGTACTAATAAAACTTTTCAGTACTTCAACTTATACTTATGCATGCATTGATCATTCAATTTCTTAAACTTTTGCATATTGTTGTCTTAGGTCAAAATAACTTTGCAGAAATGTAAGCATGAATACCACAAAATCAATCACACATTTTGACACAAGGATTTAATGTGAAAACTCAATTTGGGAAAAACCACTAGTAACATGCTACCAATTTTTATTCTTCTAAAGTAAGCTCTGTGAGGAGCCAACCTTGTTAAAGGTTACAATGCACACTATTAAATGTGATCTTGATTAAAGGATTTCAATCAAATGATATCATTCAGACCAAAGTAAGCAACTGTCTCACCAACAAGTAGCAGGTTTGACATCAGTGACAAAATAATGATTGTTCCATGATAGGTTTCATCAATCTTCTCCATTTCAACAATCTCCTTTCAACACATATTTCATAAATCAAATGGACATAATCCAAACATATTCATATTGATTTCAATGGACATAGAGTACAATTGAATAGCCACCCAAAATGATTCCTTGCAACATTTCAACTATACCTATAATAATGTTTCAACTTTCAAATGGGATTTCATTGACTTTCACTATACCTAGGATTGAGTTAAGCCTACACACCCAAAACAAGATTTATTTCAAAAACAAGAAGAAAAACTACATCAATACATCATATTCTTTCAACACAGAAAAACAACAATTTGCACACTATGCATTCACATTCCTACATGAATATAACTACAACACCATTATGCAAGATTCAATGGAAGAGCAATTTCATGGCATGAAGTACCAACCTTGGTCCAAGCAAATGGAAATGAAAGTTGAGTAGAGCTCCCTTTTCCCTTAGCTTCCAATTCTCCAAACCCTAAGCATCTCTAAATTAGAGAGTGGGTGAAAATTCAACTAGTTTGTCCCAAGGCCCCTAAAAAGGCCTCAAAATCTCCAACCCACCCACTAACTCAATTATGGCAAAAACATAAGGCCCACTTTTTCTTACAATATTGTCCTTTTGAAAAATAAAATCTTGGCCAAGTGTGAGGGTGAGGAAAAAGTTATGAGACAACTCCATTTTCGAATTGCTTAAGGAATGACTTGTTTCGAGGGTCTCCAAAGTTATCTAGACTATTAAATGGTGGAATTTAGACCCCTAACTTATAATACTATCATGTGGGTACCTAATATATACTAAAATGACACTTTAGGACCACTTTAAAGTCCCTTAAAGTCACTAGGAAGTTTGAATTCGAAATTCAACATGATGGTGACTTCGCCTAACAACTCTTCCAAGTGGGGTTATCTTGATTACAGTATTGGGTTTAACTTTAGATTAGGTGACTTCTTGCTCAAAACCATAAATGACATGTCATCCACACATGGACAATACAAGTGTCAAGTGACACCTTAAAACACATTACACATCATAATGACATATCTCTAATTACACATGAATTTAAATCTATTACTCACATATAATTCATGTTTACAAAATAAAACACATAACAACTAGGTTTCAAATCTTCCAATAGATTCACCTTGGCTTTACTGTGTTCACAATAGTTTGGGCCTTAGTTCTCCGATTAAATTCTATGGTTCAATTCTTTGCACACTAAACTTGAGCATTAGTAGTCCAATGGAAAATCATATAAAGTTACATGCATATATGTGTACAACCGATTAACATTACATAATTGCATTCACATTAAACATGCATATTAATTTATCACAATTAACTTTTAAATTTTCTAACAATATCATATGAAATACTTGTAACATCAAAATATTATAATCTACACAACAACATTGATTCCTATTTAAACATTTCCAATTTAATATTTTGAGTATCATCATGATCCATTTTCTATCATAACAATGAAATAATGAAAGCATATCCATTAAATCATTAAGCATATAAGGTGGTTCCTAGTACACCACATAAGTAATGATCATCAAAATGTAAACATCACAAGTAAATGGATAATGTAAATCACTGTCCAACTGAATCAAAAGTGTGTCAAAACATCGAGTCATATGTATCAAAATGTGAATAAAACATCTATGCTATGATGGGTTGGAGTGAGGCCTCACATCTATGGATGTTATACTGGTTTTGCTTAAAAAATATTAAAACTATTTTAAAACCCATATCAAGAATCTCTTAGAGGAATGAAAATTATCTTTGTCAAAACTCATCTTTGATGACCACATTATTTATATTAATTATTTCAATCAACTCTAAAATTCTCGATGTGATATTTTATAAATTCTAAGTATTAACTAGTGATTAAAATAACTAGTTTGAACCAATTACAATTCACTAAATTTTATATTTTGTTATAAGTTAGTGCTTTCTATAATATAAATGCTAATTTTTTAAGTTAAATTATTATTTTTGAATATTCTTCAAACATTTGATTACTTGAATTCGTTGGACTGTTATATGCATACACTACTTCTCCACGTTCCATCAAATTAGCCAAATAACAAGTTTAGTGTTTGATGAAATGATAATAATTATTCTCTTATAACTACAAAGGATCCATCAACTTTATATTAGTTATAATTTTTAAAATTATATTTTGTAAGTTCTTTTCCTTTACAAAAGATTATAAGAAAACTAAAAACGTATTATATATTTATTTCTATTCATATTTCTAAGGTATTTATTTTCAATTCTATTGTATCTTAAATATATATTAAAAATATTCATATTATAAAAAATAAAATATTTAACAAAATATTTAAGCCGATAGGCTTCTTTATTGTGAAATGCAATAGCCTAAAAGTTGTCACATGCCTAAAAATTGTCAGATGGATATCAGAGAAGGAAAATTGTCGGATGGATATCAAACAAGTCAGATATCAGAGAGGTAATATATAATATTACACATTAAACTTTATCGACGACAAGAAACTGTGGAAATTGGGTTTAGTGGATCCAACAGAAATCACCTAAAATTAGTCTACACCCCCCTTAATGTGAATGCCATACAAGCAAGTAAAATGGATACAGGTACATACAATTGTTTCCATCTTTTCCATGTTCTTTTTCCATGCATGCAGTAACAATTTTTTGATAAGCCTCCTTATTTAAGCTTTTAGATCAGATTTATCAATTTTGTTATCTATATTGAGCTTTACATTAATGATAAATAGTTGAAATGTTGCTTTTTTACCCTGACCACGATATCTGTGCTAGTTTTTTTAGATGAATTAGGTGTCCTTCTACTCAATTAATACCCTCCATGAATTTATATGCCTGGTCTATCAAATAGTTTCTATTAGTTTCCCATTTTAATTGTCATTGCTCTCAGTATGTGCATTATTAACTTGTTCTAAAAATTGAAGAAAGGGGCTGCAAGGTATTGGCAGTGGTTCTTGGGAAGTGGCTGGAGAGTGGAAAATAGGAAGAAAGATCAAAGGAAATTCATCCCATCAAAATTATCAGGTTCTCAAACTTTGAATTTCTCTCTCTTTGTGACTGTCATTATAATAGTCTAAACTCTCTATTTTTTCTTTATTTTTCAATAAAATTTAATGTCTTATCATGGTTTTGAAAAATTAAATGTTCATGATTATGTAGAGTCATTTAATGTCAAGTAAAGTGGATCAATTGTCTAGCCTAAAAATTGTGAATTTTTTTCATTGAGGAGAAAGCACTATGTTTGAATTTGAGAGGACTAGTCTTTAGTTTTATGAAAAATTAGAATTGATGAAACGTTTGAGCATTACCATGGATAAGTAATCATATAGGTTAATCATAATTAAAATTTGAGAATATGATTTGAGTATCTATTTTGCACTTTTATAAATTAATTAATTTTTATGTATAGATTTGATCTTGTGTTTGTTAAAATGTGTTGGCATTTCAAGTGGATTTATATAGGAGAAATGAAAGATTATACGAGGCAACCATCTCTTGGCTAGAAGGAACGAGGCAAAATAGGTCTTGCCATTAATATAATTAGGCCTTGCTTGTTATTGATATGCATTTTGAGATTCTCAGGTTTGCTCCCATTGTTTTCATTTGTGTTTCCAAGAGGAATTATTTGATCTTTTTTCATCAGAGATTTTCCCTCTTCTAAATTCTCTCAAGATATGAGAGATTGAAGCTAGTTGTCTCCCTCTTCAACACGACCTAGATTATACTATCTAAACAATCACACTAGTCCAACTTCCATTTGTTAGTTGTGCGGTCAAAAATTATATCTTCTTTCCAAATAACTAATTTTGCTAAGTGTGTGTATAGTTCCTTAGCCTCCTCTCATTTTCATATGAGCTTTTTTATCACTCTTATAAATTTAGAGTATAGTTTAATTGATTGATTGCTATGACAGTATTATTAGATTATTTAAATCAAAGTTTGGTTTTTTCCCACATGGTCTTTGTTATCACTATTATAAATTTGGAGTATAGTTTAATTTTGATTGATTTCTATTATAGTATTATTACATTATTTTAATCAAAGTTCAATTGATCTAATTATTTTAGAAATGAGTGTTTTGTTTATTTGTATGGTGTATTAATATGTGCTTTGAAATTCTTTGATACAGTTTGTTCCCAACATATCTAGCACATCATAGGAAAATATATAAAGCTTAGAGAAGGAAAGGCATGTAAATTTATTGTGACATGCGATCTCCTCCCTGTAATTCTGTAGAGTAAATTTTATAATTCTATAAATAGGTAATTCAAACTTGAATTATAGTCATGTTTTCTCCTCGTACTATTTTTTAATAAATTTTAGATTTAGGGTATTGTGAAACATTTTAGATTATTGAAAAAGACTCTAAATATCAAGATAATACTAATAATTAAAAAGGGTAGGAAAAACTATACAAAATATCATGTTTTCTCCTCTTACTATTTTTGATAAAGATTAGATTTAGGATATTGTGAAATATTTAGATTATTGAAAAAGACTCTAAATATCAAGATAATACTAATAGGTAAAAAGGGTAGGAAAAACTATACCAAATATACTAAAAATAAGTAAATCTTTATTGAATTTTAAGAAACAACTAGAGTAGACAAAATTGGAAGTACACTATTTTTAACTAAAAAAATTAAAAAATCTTAATGAAAACTATAACTTTTACCATATTAAAATTACCTATCTATATTATTCCAAAATAAAAAGAATCTATTTTTTTTCTTAATTATATATTTATCTATTATGTTCATACTATTTTTGACATATTTTATATTTAGGTTATTGAAAAATGTTCTAAATATTAAGATAATACTAATAGGTAGAAAGGGTAAAAAGTATACAAAATATATGAAAATAATAAATGTTCAAATTTTGTATTAAACACTTGACACACAATATTTTAATTTCTTTTATCGAAATTTTAGTTAGAAGTACACTAAATTTAACTAAATAATTAAATTTTATAATTCTATAAATAGGTATTTCAAACTTGAATTATAGTCATGTTTTCTCCTCGTACTATTTTTGACAAATTTTAGATTTAGGGTATTGTGAAACATTTAGATTATTGAAAAAGACTCTAAATATCAAAATAATAGTAATAGGTAAAAGGGGTAGGAAAAACTATACAAAATATAATAAAAACAAGTAATTCTTTATTGAATTTTAAGAAACAACTAGGGTAGAAAAAATTAGAAGTACACTATTTTTAACTAAATAATTTAAAATCTAAAACAAGAATCAACTAATACTCCTATAAAAATATTATACACACACACACACACACACACACACACACACACACATTTGACTTTAAACATATTAGATGAATGTTCTTTAAATTATTCAAATCTACAATATATTACATAAGGTATATATGTCCAATGACTAATATAGATTTTTTATTTTTGAATTTCAATGTCTTTGTCTCTATTTTGTAACAATTGTAGCAAATAAGATAAAATCTTACATGTACTTCTATTCACAGAATGACAAGAAATCAACCATTTAACCCCTCTTCACCCACTATTATAGAAATTTCAACTGATGACTCTGAGGAAACTAGTCCACCACCAATTGTAGCTTCTATGTTAGCGAATTCTAGAGGGCTAGCCACAAGTAATATTATGTCACTTGCAAATCTAATTCACTAGTCTTGCTACAAACAATGTGCATACTGTTGAAATTTCAACCATTGAAAATGACTACATACTGGAGACTGGTCTTGCTACAAACAATGTGCAACATATCAAAATTTCAACCATTGAAAATGTGTGTGAAATATTCTACAGTGTTTGCAAAAAAACTTGAGGCACTTTCCATGTTTTTACAAGAGTTGTACTATGACTAGTTTTACAATAAAGGAAATGTTGCAGCGATTAAACTTGCCTTCCAAAGGTTTTTCTAAGTTTATTTAGTCGTATATGACAACAACATATCTACACAATTTGATCATAGTGAAATTGTTGTCTTACAATAAGTTTGAGAATATCTTGATGACTAAAACCATGTGTCAAACCATAATTTGTCTTACAATAAGTTGTTCTAAATTTCAAAATCCTCTCTTACAATAAGTTTGCGAATATCTCAATAATTGAGACTTGTTTATGTATGTCAATTGAATGAAATGGATTCCACAAGTATCTCTATCATATATATATATATATATATATATATATATATATGATAGAGATGTTTCAATGTTGTTGTATAAGTAAATGATTTTATGTCTTACAATAAATGTGAGATTATCTCTATAATTCAAACTACGTGTCAACAAGAATTTGAAATTCAATAAATATTACCAAAAAAGAGTACCTTATTAGTCTATGGATTTTGTAAACATATTTATCTATTGTATCAATGTTTACTTATGTCAAATGAGTCAAATGGATTTTATCAACATCTCTATCTATTTTATAAGTGTCAACAAGATTTTCAATTTTAATAAATATTTGAAAAATAGTGTCTAATTATAATCTAATAGGTTTTGTAAACATCTCTATCTCTTTTTTCAATGTTTACAGATCTCAATCAAGTTTAGTGGATTTTATAAACATCGCTATCTACTGTGTCAATGTTCATGCAAAAATAAGTCCTCTTTTCAAAACATGCTAAACATATATTCTACTATATACCTAGTTTTCATGTTATATACCACTACTTTCAAAAATATATATTATAGAAAAATGATAATAGAGATATAATGCAATTATTCATAGTTAAAGCTATTGTAGCACATTGACTAGAATAAAAGAGAGTTTATTAATGCTTTCATCCAAAATAAATTTTGTGGTTGATCCACAGTTGAAAATTTAATTCTTCTACTTGTTTTATAGAAACAATAACACAATGTCCACAAAACAAAGTCATGATGAAATAATCAACAATCAAGATGATGCACCAATATTGGACACCAAGGCTCTAAAATTGAGCCCACATGCCATAACCAAGATACATAGTGAACAAATCACCAATGAACCAGTTGTACAAATTGTTGCTATCTCTAAATTTGGTGGCATGGATCACCTGATGGTTTCCATAGTCAAAGATCATCAATAGCGACTAGATACAATCATTTTGTGCTCAACAGAGATATGGTGGCTGGATAATTATTTGATTAATAAAGTATAGTATCCCACAAATAAGTACAAATAGGTTAGTAGACCAATTCTTTATTGGCTTACTATCATAGCATTATTCAAAAGATTATTTATTATTAGATTTATCCTCAATTAATAATGATAATTGGAACACCTTTGTAGGTAGATAGTCATTAGTGATCTTTATATCGTAACCACACAGAAGGAGATATCTGACACACCTATTCCTATTAATTTAGATAAATCTCAGCAAAAAAAAATTGTGGATGCTCTAACCACATCAAATTGGTTTGGCATTACTACACCACCACTACCAATACCACGCTGGAAGATATTATTTGGTGCACAATCCTCATTAAACAATCTTGAGTCACCAACTATGATTACACCTATAAGGAATCTAAATCCTTATCAACCTAGGTGAACCATAAAATTTTGCATCACAACAAAGAGTGAAATGAGGAGTAGGCCAACTTTTCAACTTTGACCTTATAGATATAGAAGGAACTAAAACAAGAGTAACTTGTTTCAATGATGCAAGAAATGTGCACTATAACAAAGTTCATGTAGGTGCAATTTATACACTTTTAGGTGGGACCATTAAAAATGCTAACAAAAATTATAAAAATTTGAATAGTGGGTTAGAAATTACTCTCACTACTAACTCAAAGATCATCCATTGTGAGGATGACTCATCAATTATAAAGCTACAATTCAATTTTACACCTATGAGTGAAATAACAAAGAAGAATAATAATACATACATTGATGTAATTGGAATTATCACATTAGTGTATTATGCCTCTACAATAAGAAGAACATATGGCACAAAGACTCTGTGACATACAATAACATTGCAAGATATGTCTGAGAAAACTATAGATTTAACTCTCTAGGGACCAATAGCTGAAAAGGTAGGTGGTCAACTACATGACAGGTATGAACAAAAACAAGCAATTATGCTTGCAAGTAAAAAATGTCAAGTTTCTGAATATAATGGTAAGGTTCTCAACACATCCAACATTGCAACATTGGAAATAGACCTTGAGTTACAACATAATTCAAATTTAAAGGAATGCTTCAACAAAGTAGGTAGAAACTTGTTACTAGCTACAATAAGGCTAGATGTCCCACATATGACCATTTCAGATATTAAAGAAAAGGGTAAAATTACAACTGATTCCATTGAATACATGTTGAGAGCACTAGCATTACACATCAAAAGAGACAAGATGTCTTATCCACCATGTTCCAACAAATCAAATAGGCGAGAATGTAAAAAGGCTATGACTCAAGAAAATGAAGGAAAATGGTTTTGTTCAAAGTGTAATGTGACTAAAACTGATTGTAATTACAAGTATATTCTACAAGTAAAGTTACAAGATCATACAAACACAATGTGGACAGTTGTATTTGATGAAGGGGTAGTACAACTAATGAAAATGTCTGCAAAAGATTTGTAAACCTTACAATTCTCAACTCTTAAAGGAAATGAAAGTGAACAAATCATAAGAGATGCAAGTAACATGGAATATATTTTTAGTTTGTCTTGCAAAAATGAGATGTATGACAATGAATCTTGACTAAAGAAAATCATCATAGGGGTCCAAGAAGTCAACTTTGTTGCTGAGAGTACTATCATGGTTGCCAAAATGAAACACATAATCCCTAATAGACTAAATTTGAAATGATGTGAATATTGATATAGAAAGACACATCTTTTGATTGCCTCCTCTATTGATAGCATTTGATGACCTTCTATGTTTTTCTATTTCAAAAATAAAAATATTACTTTTAGTTTATGCATATCATTTTGTCGTGCTCAATATAGAAAGTAAATTTGCATGTATACCATGTTGAATCAAATGTATAATTTAAATAATTTGCATTCAAATGTTCTACTTGAACAACTATTTGCTCATTGTTTTTGCATCGCTTTTATCAATAAATTTATGTTATACATAGTTATAATTACAAGATTTCATTTCTATTTATGTTATGCATAAATGAAAAAGGAACATGTAAAATCTATTTTATGCCATACACAATTACAATTAAAAGGTGCAATAATGTACCAAAATTAAAATTGAATAGATTATTTGTAATATACTAACTCTGAATGATGTAAACTTTGATATAAATGCAAATACCTATCTATCACCCCCTCTATAGACAATTAAGAATTTTTCCTACATTTTTAAGTTGCAAAAACAATTATTACTTTTAGTCTGCCTAAATTAAGTTTTTTCAAACTAATATAGTAAGTTTGCATGTGTACTATGTTGAATTCGTTACATAGTTTAAATTCTTTGAAGAAAAATATTGTACTAAAATAATTATTTGCACACACTTCTTGTCAAGTACTTTTATCAATTTGGTTATTATGCATTATTACAAATAAAAGGATAAGTTTCCATTTACGTTATACACTAGCAGAAAAGAAACATGTAAAATCTATTTGTGTCATACACAATTGCAATTAGAGGATGCAATAGTATACCCAAATTAGATACATTTATGTTACTTATTTCATCGATACAGAATGTGTATCGATATATATATTACGTTTATAGCTGCTAAAAAAAGTCAACTCCCACTCCAAAACAATTGCCACAAAATATACCATAAAAAATTTAGAGGCAAAAAAATAGAAAAAGTAATCAGAAATATTATGCATGTAATAAAGATGTACTAGTTGCTTGTAGACATGCAAAGTTGTTAGAGAGACATTCACATCCACCACAACAAATAGTAAACCATTTTACCGCAGAAGTAGCCATTGAGCAACCAATTCAAGATTTAGAGATCCACCCATTGGAGGGTGAACAAAGTCCAATACAATAAGAAAGTCTCAGTCTCCAACAAAATCTACTTCTACAGAAACAACGACACAAGAGTAGAAAAATAAGCCAAGAATACTATGCCCATAATAAAGAAAAGATAATTGTCTAAAGGTGTGCCAAAAGATTGCAACAACTTATAAACCATATACAACAAATAGACAATGGTGAATGATTAATGGAACAACAAATTATTTTGAATTCATAGGACCAGCATTGTGGGTTTCAACAAATAACGTTACAAACACAAAGGAATGAATAGATGCGAAGAAACAAACATATAGACTATACAATGGCACAAAAAAAATTTTGACGATGAATTGATGCACTGAGAAAGTTACAAATATGTACCATATGCAAAGAATGCTATCTAGGATTACACATTCAATTATTAAGCACACGACTGATGCTACCATGAAAAAGACATAAATCAGTTTTCATTCTTAAACAATATGGATCTGGGAGAGAAACCTCTCGTACTAAAAAAATTGACCTAGGTTGAAGAAATGTTGATTGCTAGAGTTAACCTGGTATTACAAGTTTCTCAAAACTTTGGAGGTCAGTATAAATATCATGGCCACACAATAAGCTTTGCACAAGATATTAAAAAAATTACAAAAATACTTTTATTAAGGATGTAAGATACACATGCATGTCACACACACACACACACACACACACATTGTTCAAAGATTACATACAATCCGTTAGTCCTATGATTGTTATGTTTGTAGGAGCCATATATATAGGTGCATTACAATACAATATAAAATATGATCCCTACTATAAGGATGTCACCATTCATGCAAATCATTTCCCTGAGATCCCTAAAGTAAGAACAAATGTATCCAATATTCTTAAAATCATTGAGACAATTGAAGACATACCATTGGAAATGAAGGAAATGGAAATTGATGGAGATGACAATGAACTTAGCGCAACATATACAACATCATTTATTAGCAAGCCAACAAAAGCTACTTTCGAGCTACAAATCATAAAACAAAGATTACAACTTGAAGGACATTCAAGTATATAATAGATTGGGTAGAGATAGATTTATGTCCAGTAAATATGTATAACATTGAGGGCTTATTGGATATGGCATTTCCCACTCTATTTCCAAAAGGATATGCACTTTATATGGAACCTAAGATAAGGGACGTTCATCTACATGAATTTGCACAACACTTAATAAGGTTTTATGACAATAGATTTGGAAGATATCCTCGCTTTCCATATTTTCTCTTTAATCTAATGGGTAGATATCATAGCCAAGCAGTTGAAACAATATTCATTAAAAGAAATATAGAGGATAGTATGCCTACTACTATAGAGAACCTACATGCACACCTAAAAAAATTGTCAAACAATTAGTTGGCACAACAATTGATGCATTATGATTCTTTAATGTGAGGTACACACCCATATTGGAGCAGTTGTGAAACATATTTAATAAATATGATCAATTAGATAGGATCACCAACTCTCTTCTTCACACTTAGTGCAACAGACACAAAATGGCCAAATCTACATCAACTAATATCAAATGATACTTCTCCAATGATGTTATCAAACAAAAAATGCATGTAAAACATCATTAAAACCCTCATATAGTAGCATTATACATGCATCACCAATTTACAATTTTTGTGAGGAATTTATTGAAAATATTCTCCATGCAAAAAACTTTTGGTATAGAACAGAAGAGCAACATAGAGGAAGTGCACATATAGATGGAATGATTTGGATAAAAAATACACCTTATATGGATAGAATTGATGAAAATAATGTAGATGAAGTTGAAAGAGCACAACTATTTTTTGATAAGTATGTTATCGCTTGGAACCCTCATGAAATGAAATAATACACTTTATCAAAGTCCACTAGATGACCCATGCTTGCTCAATACAAAAAATATACTATCTACAAATAATGACCACAATTATGAAGAATTTATCAATAGGGTATAACATCATACAAGATGTAGACAAGGCACATGTTTAGAGAAAAATGACAAAAAATTAGAGTGCCGCCACAAAACACCATAGAAACAACAAAGTATTTCAACTCTAAATGTGATAAGAATGGTAAAAATATATGAACATGCAAGAAATGATGATAGAATTAATATTCACAGTCGAGAAATGTGATCAATTGGGAGAGCAAACATAGATTTCCAACCGGTCATCTCATGAGAACTTGTTCTCAAATACATTTCCAAATATGCATCAAAGGCGTAAAAAACATCTAAGACATACACTAATATGTTAAAAAGAATTTCTTCAACCCAAAAACCTAACAATCTAGCTCTTACAACATATAGGAAATTTATGACTAAAATTGTAGCTAAGTATGACATAGGTGCACAACAAACATGTCACATGCTTCAAAAATTACCTCTTGTTGTATGTAGTCATCCTTTTTACATCTCTAAATGTTAGAAGAAATTTTTTTCAATGGATAACAAATGCATTAGGAGAAAATCAAATACACTCTTCATACTTGCAGTCATACATTCAAAGGCAACCAAAGCTTGAGATGATAACACTTCTTGAGTCAGCAACATCATATAATTTTTTTGCAAATCCTAGACAAAACAAATGGAGAAAAAGAAACATTGAAACAATTGTCAATGTTTATCCAAGATTGAATACAATTTTGCATCCTGACTCAAAACATTTTGAAGTATTTTGCTAGAGTGAGCTCTTATTGTACAAGAATTTTTGGGATATAGAAATGGATGTTGGCCTAACCAAAGAATCAATGATTACAAATTGGACCCATGTGAACTCAAATGGATATTATGTATGGCATGTCAATTGCAAGGAAGAACACAAAGACATTTTTAGAAGAGGAAGATGATGATACCAATGATGATGCAACATGCAGGAAATAGTTAAACAAAATGAATGGAAAATGTTGTCACAAATGGGTCCCTCACAAAGCATTCCAATCAATGAATTTGACATGCTTAAAAGACGTGACTTTGATAACAACAACAACTGGGTGAAAAATAGTATTCCCCAGCATCTACATACAATAGCAACATAGTTTATAAATACCATAAAAGAAATACAGAAGGTGGGAACATTCTACCAAAGGAGCATGTATCAAACTATCCACTATTAACACAACAACAAACATCACTTGCAATAATCCAAAAACATAAAATTGTACATCAAACAAACCACTATACATGATAATTCAAGGTACAATTGGTATAGGAAAATTATACTTGATTAACCAAATTTGAAATGAACTAAATAGTAATGAAAACCAACAGAAGAACACACTATTGATAGTAGCTCCTATAGGTGTTGCAACATTCAACGTACATGCATCAACAATTCATACAATTCTAAAGATATCTATAAAAAAATGCAACCATTGCAAGGACAGGCATTGACCATAATTCAAGAGGACTTAAAGGAAATAAAATACATGCTTATCGATGAACTAAGTTTCATTGGCCCAAAATTTCTTCTAAAACTTGATGGTAGATTGTGACAAGCATTTCCTCATAATCAACAACTTTGCTTTGGTGGCAATTCTATAATCTTAGTTGGTGACCTCACTCAACTACCACCTATGATGGACAAACCTCTATACACATCACACTCTAATGCCAAAATATTATGGCATCAATTCAAAACAGTTATCACATTGGAGGAAGTTTTCTGATAGCAAGGTGGTGATCAACAACAAGCACAATTTTGAGAACTCCTAAAGAACATACAAAATGCAAAAGCAACAAAGGAAGATTGAGAGCTCTTAATAACATACATAAATCAACACATTATACCTAATGAAAATGAAGAATTCGATATGTCAATGCATCTATTTGCTACACATGATCTCATCAAACTACACAATAAAAAATGTTAAAAGTTTTAAATGTTCCAATTACAATGAGTATAACAACAAGCACTACAAATAGCATGCAATATGTAGCTACAGATGAACTACTAGAAAAGGAAATTCTCATATACAAAGGGCAACACATCATGTTGACAACAAACATATGGACAAAAACAAACCTTGTAAATGGAGCATTGGGTGAAATAATTGATATTATTTATAGTCCATATTCAAAACCACTAGAGCTTTCACTCTATGTTATAACAACATTTGATAATTACAACGATCCACCTTGGAACATAGATGATCTAAAAGTCATACCAATAGTTCCTTTGACATTGGGATCATGAAGGCACATTCCAATAACAATGGCTTGGACTTTAACTATCCACAAATCTCAGGGGCTTACATTACAAAAAAGCAACAATTGACATTGGTAAAACCAAAAGGCAAGGTTTGACATTCACGAAAATTTCTAGACTCAAGTCATTAAAGGGCCTGTGCATTCAACCACATTTCTCATTTGAAAGAAATTTAAAAATGCAAAATAATCCATTCACAACCATAAGGACAAAAGAAGAAACACACTTACAAGAACTTCCCTTTCAACTGTCAAGGTATGCAAGCCTATTATTTATTTATTATTTTATACATATATGTATGCCATCAACCTAATGTATGTGTAATGAAAAACACTTCTTTTTAGGAGTTAAATGATGCCAACAAATAATACTAGAACAGACTTCAAGTACAATGTATTGGAAAACTTTAAGAAGGGATATGCTGATATGAACATGCATGGTACCAAACAATCAAAAAGTAAGTTGTCCCTCACTTGCAAATTAAATTTATATATCTTCTATATGATATGATTTTCATAGGGGAAAAAAATCAAAATAGTTTTATAGATTGATGATGTGCATTTGTTACAAATTGTTCAAATTAGTTGCATATAAAACAAGACATCATCCAAACAATTAGCAAAGCAAATATTAACAATAAAAAATGATTGTCCTTTTGTCCCATTGAAAAAATTGTACAACATATGTTACTATCGACATACACATTTCATCTTCTTGTACAAGTGCTAGTATAAATTAAATTTAAATATATTAAATCACTACTTGATTGATTATAATAATATTATAATAAAAATACTAATATATTTAATATTTATTATAACAAGAGCTCCTAGTGAGCTGGAGTCCCTGCCTTTTGGAAAATAATAATGTTTCTATAGGCAAATGTAATCATATAGAATTATTGGTTAGAGTAAAATTAAAATTAAAATGGTAAAATAAATTTAATTATTTTTACGTGAGAAAATTACAATAACATTATACCCAAATTTGTATTATAATATACTTTTAATATTTAGAGGGATATAAATAATCCATCTAATAAACTTTCATTTAAAGTTTTTAACTTTTAAGAAGTTTAAGTCATTTAAAAAAAATATAGTAGTTGTTTTCAATATTTAAGTTCTTAAACATGTCTATTCTTTAAATAATTTGAAAAAAAGCCTTAAACATTGATTTTTTAATTTATAAATTTCTCCTTCTTAATATCTTTAAAAAATCTTTGTAAAAGAGTAAGTAGAAATAATTTAAAATGAAAATAAAACAATTTTCTAAGTTAGAATTTAATAATTTATCACTAAATTTTAATTTTTCAATTTATTATAAAACATCTAAAAAAAGTATAATATCATTTTTAAAAAAATCCTAAAGTGTTGAAAATTACTTCATATATTGATAAATAACATAGGTATGACCTCTTGTTTGTTTTTTGAGGGTTGTTTCATGTTGTTTTCAGATACTTTTCTCTGTTGTTCTTCTCTCATGTCTATCTCTAGAAATCTATTGATGTAAAGGTTTCAGGTTCTTTAAAACCTATTTTTACTTAATCAAAACATAGAATAGTAGAATATGAATGAAAAAATTGTGTAAAAATAATTTTAGAGTTAAAAAATGAATATATGCATGATGATAGATATTTCTAAAACAAAATAACTATTAAAAATTAAAACTATTAAATATGCAGCTGTACTTCATTGGAAAACGAAGGCAAAAATGATAGGCTAATAAGACTTACTAAAATAAATTTAAATTACTTATCTGAACATGATCAATTAAAAAAGGCATCAGCTACAGTGTAACTTATTTGCACCGTGCCATTTATCTCCGTCAGTCTCCTTTCCATCTCTCCTGTACCATCAGCCCATCCCCTCTGACATGCATGCTTCCTTTGACATGATGAAGATTTATTTGTGGACTCGTGAGCATTTTTAATATTTGTCAATGCCCAACATGTCCAGTTTAACAAGATATGTAGCAAAAGTTTTATATAACTAACAGTAAACAAATTACGGTAAACAATATACTCAAAGCTGTAATTTTTAAAGCATAGAATCCATCTATAATTTATTTCAGATTTAAGTTCAATGACATCCTTTGCAAATTTTCAGTTAAGTAATATAAGAGTATTATATTTTAATAAATTATTTTTAACTTGAATTTTTTATATTATGTTAAATATTTTTTTATAATTAATTATATTATTATTAGATGTTAAATTATTATGATTATTAAATATTAAACTTTTTTTAATCTCCAAGACAATTTCTAATGTGAATTGATTCAATGCATAATCCAAAATAAACATAATAATTTAACATTTAATAATATAATTAATTATAAAAAATATTTAACCATAAAAGTTGCTTGTATTGGCATGCATGATCTTCTGATTAATGATAATCATGCATGCCCATAACTATGCATGATTAATGATTATCACTAAGGGCCCGTTTGGTTGCTGGAATACAACCGGAATAGGAATAGGAAATTAGAATATGATTTGTATTCTTTGTTTGGTGCGTGGAATAGGAATAGGGAATAGGAATACATATTCTCATTTTAGCCTCAAAATGAGCTTTTGTCCATTCCAAAAAATACCTGTAATTGGAATTGCTATTCTTGCATTCATTTTAACTTTCTCAAATTTGATTAAATTTTCAAATCCGCTTTGACGTGGGATGAGTGCTGGAACTTTGTTTTCAATATTTTCAAATATTTCAGCGATTTTCCAATGGCGCCGATTGCATCTTCAGAAATATTTTCAAATGGCGTCGATTGTAAGTTAACCCTATTCCAATTTAAGCTTGCATAACCAAACAAGGGATAAACAAGATTGCATTGCATTTTTCCATTCCTATTCTTCATTCTCCATTCTCATTCAAATTTTCTATTCTAATTCTCAATTCCTACGCTTGCAACCAAACGGGCCCTAAATAAAATAAAAGTTGCTTGTATTGGCATGCATGATATTCTGATTATTTATATCATTTAAATAATCACTTTTATTTTTAAATATTTTATTTTTAAATGTTAGATTATTATAACTATTTATATTATTTTATTTTAAATTTGAGATCAATTGAAGAGTGGTATTTTCTTCACTATATTTTATTAATACTCCAAGAAAACAATCACTTTACAAAATTATTATGATTATTTTGGTTTCTTTTTGAAAAATTAAAACTAAAAATGAAATATTTACTATTGATTAGAAATTATAGATTTTATTTAGTTAGGAGTTTTTTTGTTTGAAGTTATCATTTGTAAATTTTGAGATTAATTATAGTGTAACTTTTCTCTCTTAATATTTTAGAAAACATATCTCTATAAGTATTCAAAAAATGTCTCAAGGACGGAAACATCACTTTGAAACTAAACTATTGAGATAGATAGATGATGGAGTGGTTTTCTCCATTTTTTAATATTTTACTTTGTTAAACTATTATCTATCAATTTAATAAACTCTATATTTTATTGATTAATCTATTAGAAATTTTATTTATAAAAAATAATGCATATAATTGAAATTAGAAATGTTTGTTAGAAAAATTATTTATTAATAATTAGAAAATTAAACTTTATTTAACTTAATAAATCATAAATAATATATCATTAGAAATTATTAATTGTAAATTTTGAGATCAATTGTAAAGTGATTGTTTTCTTGGAGTATTAATAAAGTATAGTGAGGAAAATATGACTCTTCAATTGATCTCAAATTTAAAAGTAAATTAGAAAATTAAACTTTATTTAACTTAATAAATCATAAATAATGTATCATTAGAAATTATTACTTGTAAATTTTGAGGTCAATTGGAAAGTGATTGTTTTGTTGAAGTATTAATAAAGTATAGTGAGGAAAATATCACTCTTCAATTGATATCAAATTTAAAAGTAAATTAAAAAATTAAACTTTATTTAACTTAATAAATCATAAATAATATATCATTAGAAATTATTACTTGTAAATTTTGAGGTCAATTGTAAAGTGATTGATTTCTTATAGTGAGGAAAATATCACTCTTCAATTGATCTCAAATTTAAAAGTAAATTAGAAGATTAAACTTTATTTAACTTAATAAATCATAAATAATATATCATTAGAAATTATTACTTGTAATATTTGAGGTCAATTGTAAAGTGATTGTTTTCTTGGATTATTAATAAAGTCTAGTCAGGAAAATATCACTCTTCAATTGATCTCAAATTTAAAAGTAAAATAATATAAATAATTATAATAATTTAACATTTAAAAATAAAAATATTTAAAAATAAAAGTGATTATTTAAATGATATAAATAATTAGAAGATCATGCATGCCAATACAAGCAATTTTTATTTTATTTAATGATAATCATTAACCATGCATGGTTATGGGCATGCATGATTGTCATTAATCAAAAGATCATACATGCCAATACAAGCAACTTTTATGGTTAAATATTTTTTTAAATTAATTATATTATTATTAAATGTTAAATTATTATGATTATTTTGGATTATGCATTGAATCAATTCACGTTAGAAATTGTCCTAGATGGAGTAAATGAAGATATAGATGAAATGGATTGAGCTGGAGATAATTATGCATTGAATCAATTCACATTATAAACTATCCTAGATGTAGTGAATGAAGATATAGATGAAATGAATTGAACTGGAGATAAAAAAAAGTTTAATATTTAATAATCATAATAATTTAACATTTAATAATAATATAGTTAATTATAAAAAATATTTAACATAATAAAAAATAAATTTAAAGCTAGAAATAATTTAAAAATATAATACTTTTATATTACTTAACCAAAACTTTGCAAAGGATGTCATTGAACTTAAATCTGAAATAAATTATAGATGGTTTCTATGCTCTGAAAATTACAGCTTTGAGTATATAGTTTACCGTAATTTGTTTACTGTTAGTTATATAAAACTTTTGCTGCATAGCTTGTTAAACTGGATATGTTGGGCATTGACAAATATTAAAAATGCTCACGAGTTCACAAATAAATATTCGTCATGTCAGAGGAAGCATGCATGTCAAAGGAGATCAGTTGATAGTATAAGAGAGATGGAAGGGAGACTGACGGAGATAAACGACACGATGCAAGTAAGTTGCACCGTAGCCGGTGCCATTAAGAAAGCCCCACGATAATCAAATTGATAGTGTTGGAGGAGTAGAAAAAGGACATATGTACAAACCAAAGAAATTAATATAACAATAGTTATTCCATGCCGTATATGCTAACTGCTGAGAATCAACATGTTACCCAACAAACAACAAACATTGATTACATAGCAACTTTTTTCTCCTAATTTTTCATTCTCAAAATTTTGATTTTCCTCTAAGAAAAAAGATTGGGGCCAATCAAAATTAAGAAATTAACATGTAGTAAATGAATTAAAAAAAATTATAATTAGAACTTTAGTTTTGACTTATGTGTTTGTCATGAAAAAAATGATTCTATTAGGCTGGGGGTTAAATGGGAACATTAGTTCCCTGCCTTATAATAATTGCTTCTAGCAAAGACTAGTAAAGACAACAATGAGCCACTAAGTGGCACTTGTTAATCATTAGAGAGTATACGTTCAATTACATTTAGGGAGTCATTAGCTCCAAAAGTATGTGGGCAACGTCTCGATAGGGGCAGCATTTGTGCAGAGTGCATTTGTCTGGAGCATAAAAGATGGAGGCTACCCCTTTCCCGCCGAGGAAGACGGAGAGAACAGGTTTCATAAAACATGCAATGCGACGGAAGCACAGTTTCATTCAGTTGGTTTTAATGGGAGGCATTTTCATGCTGAGCTTGAAGACCACCGGCCAAAAATACCGAATCAGCGAGCTCCTCGAAGAAAAGGCAGCACTGCAGGAGGAGCAGCTCGCTCTTCTCAACAAGTTTGGAAATCTCAAACAGAAGTTGCTGAAAGAGGCTGAGACTCAGGCTCATGCCTCCTCTTTTTCCTCCTCTCTTCATGCCCTTCTTGCTGAAGTGCCAGGTATTTTTCATTTACATCATACAATCCTTCGTTAATTGCAATTTAAGTTGTCTGCAATCCTGGTTTACCATAGTAATTTCTATCTACCATGCCAATGTATAGGATTCTTGGATGCATGATGCCTCCGAAACATGATTCAAAGCCACTTATAGAGTTAATGGCACACAATGCAGAAGTTGGAGAGAAGCTTAAGGAATGCATCGAATAATTTTTAGAGTTTGAGTTTGGTCCAGATTACTGCATTGGCCTTTGGATATGCTCACTTAGTTGCCGTGGCAGATTACAATCACTTGCGGGTAATTTACGCAAACGGTTACTCCGATTGATCTCGCCGTTGCAGGGAGCCCTCCAAGTCATAGAAGGAATCGTTCTAATATTGCAAAGTTAAAAGCCCAAAGTCTCAGCTATGGTTTGCCCTACACGAATAGACGTTCCTGAACGCGTAGACGTTTTCCTCACAGTCGTGTGAGGGGAGCTTAACTAAAAACCCATGTCTTGGAATGTGCAAAGCTGAATCGTCTTCGTATCAGACTTTAAATAGGAACAAAATTTTGCAATAAATTCTCATTCTTTATCCATCAAGTCACACGCATCTGGCTTTACGTTATGTGGGTTAGCATCTGCGTCAACAAAATCTTAGCCTTTCACTCTGTCTAAGTCATCGACCAGCCATATATATAGCTTGCCTGCAAAAGCAGACTAACTGTACTGTTTGCGTTGATATGGGGAAAAATATCATTTCTGCTTCCATCAATATGGAAAACCTCCAGACAATCTCACCCACAAGACATGCTAATGTAATGTCAGGTGACAATCTAACTGTTGATTCTTAGAGAAATAGAGGAGCTAATACGCGATCACTATGTTGGGGGCCTTGAATTTTTCTTCAGGAGTTTATTCGATGCTATTTCGATATCGCTAAAATTTGCAGACATATTAGATGCACATAATCAAGATTTAAATGGAAATGTTGTATCCCACATCGTACATCCCTGCGTGTTTTTGGAGATGCTCTTTTCTTTTTTCTGTATCTGGCATGTATTTCTGTCATAAAACAAGTAAGTCTTCAGTGTTCACATTCAAGATTTTTCCACATAGAGAGCTGATTGAGAATCGTAATTATCCTCTTGCAATGCTAATCTTGTGCAGTATGTGTGTTTAATGCCATCCCTCTTTCTTTATCTAAGCTTTTTGTTGTAGACGAGTTGGGATACAGGATTCTGGTGTTCTGAGGGGAAAGACTTTGTCTACCTTGATAGATTTGCTAAGATGCTAGGATGAATGGTGTGATTATGATTATTTGTCGCTCTTATATGTGAGCCAAATTCTAGCCACAACACTTCCTCTAAGTGAGCAGTTGTACAAATTCTTCTATAGGAAGGAAAAAATATGAGATTTCCCTTCCAGCCGTTATTAAATAAATATTTAATCAAACCTTTGTTAATGGGCCAATTGATTTAGTATATCTTAGGCCCATTTTTTACTTAATTGTTTCCGTAGGTAGGTGTGGTCGTCGGTTATCTTTATACACCCTTGGAAAGGTTTCCTTGACGGGTATTTAAGCATGACATTTAGGTAGTAGTTGGTATGCGATTTAGATTATTTAGTTGTATTGCTTATTCCCGTTGGAATTCTCTGTTGTTTGCCATTTCGGAAGCGAAAGATTTTCCCTACTTGGGTTTTCTGGTTTCGGTGGGATTTAGACCTCACTCTATTCCATCTTTGTATTACTTGCTCGGATCTAGCAAATTTGTGCACCATCTTATTGCAGATTGGCATATATATATATATGGAGATTGGATGGCATTAATTGGTATCTTCGGTGAATGTATTGTTTTGGCATCCAGTTACAGTTCAAATTGCACACACCGCACAACTCATTGCAAACCCATGGCTAAAATACATACCGTACAACCTATTCCTCCCCTCACCGCACAACTGCCCACACTTTTGTACATCTCAAATTCCATTGAATGGATTGCATACCATCCTGTACAGCCTCCATCATATGACCTCCACTGTACAGCCTCCACAACAAGCTCTAGTAGCTACTGTATGACCAGAATTCCAACCAATAGGTGGTCCGTACATCACTCTACACAACCGTACGTCCTACTCAGGCTGTTTTGTACGGCTAATGTGACCAAGTTCACACTTTGCCTGGAGTTTGATTCTGACATTCACCAGGCTCACACACGGGTAAACCAGTTCTTGAAGGTTAATCAGACAACGAAACATTACAATGGTATTAGAGCCTAGTTATTCTGCCAACCTGTGGAAGTGAATGCAAGTCTATACTCGAAGGAGAAGGCGAAATAACCTTGTTAGTAGAATGATAGCTCATCAGGATCCTATGACAGAACTCATGAATCTTTTAAGAGAGCTTAGTAGAAACCAAATGCAAATCAATGAAATCCAAAGGCTTATGTAGGAAACACTACGAAAATTGGCCGAGGGAAAGACAATAAGAGAACAAAATGGGCATAGCAATGACTCTGTTTCGGGAAGGACCAACTTTCAACCCTCTCGCTCTTGACCCTCGATACCCATATTCCTTCCAAGAATGGAAGCACCACGCAAAGAAAGAGAGCCCACTTTTTAGGAAATGCAAGAAAAACTTCAGGAAGATTGGAGGAATGTGAATACAGAAGGTGATATATCTTACAGAGACTGTTGATCTAAGAATGAGATATTCAGGCGGGGGAAATCATGGTTATTTTAATGATCTTAGGAGAAAGATCGAAAAGATAAACTTCTGACTATTTGATGGATTTGGAGCCATTACCACACATGCATGGGTTTTGAAGGCAAACAACTATTTTCAACTCAACCCGATGCTCGAATAGGAAGCAATCAAGTTCGCAACACTCCATTTGGAAGGAGTGGTGCAAGAGTGGTGGCATTATGGATTGGTCATTTTCGACCACGACCAAGTAACCTCTTATGTCAAGTTCACTGAGAGACTCATTGATCAGTTCAATGGGAAGGATCCTGAACTAAACTTCAAAGATCTAGCTCAACTAAAGCAAATAGGTACGGTAGACAATTACATCACTAAGTTCTAAAGGTTGTTAGTACTAGTCATAGACATCTTTGAAAGACGTCGAATTGTTTTATTCATGGATGGGTTGAGAGAGCCTTTGAGAGGCTGGATCAAAGGGTTCAACCTGTGCGCACTCAATGAAGCTATTAAGAAGGTGCGTGACATGGCTGCATCTTCCTCTAAAATTGACATAGCTACGCCCACACCTTCCCCACAAGAAGACAAACTGAAAAAACCTTCGTTGGATGAAGACACTCGGCAAGAGCTCCGGAGGAAAAAGCTCTGTTTCACGTGCAAGGAACCATGGGGACTAGGTCATCGCTGCCTTGGGAGGGAAAGATTCATTACATTGAGGTGTTTCCTGATGATGACGAAGGACAAGTACCTACAATGATTGGTGAAGAAATTAACTGGCAGGAGAATAAATGCCCTGATACAAAAAGGGGGTTCCTTTGCTACCCTCACTACAGTGGCTGGAAGTAGTATCTTTAGGGTTCGTGGCACACTTTAGGAGAAACGAGTCACAATCATGATTGACAGTGGCACCACACTCAACTTCATCAATTCATCTTTGGCCACTAGTAAGAGCTTGCATGCAGTAGAGAATGGAGGATTCGAGGTTAAGGTTGTTGGAGGAACCTTGTTACCTTGCACTCATGTGATTCCATGGCTAAAAAATTCCATGGGAAACTATATCTTGACACATGATTTCTTTGTCATAGATTTGGTTGATATTGATATCACATTTGGCATCTAGTGGGTGGAAATCCTTGACCAGTACACCCAAAGTTTCAAGAGGATGGACTTTTCATTCGAGATGGATGGCAAGAAGGTGTTGTTAAGAGGAATGTCAAATAAAGGATCGACGGAAGTCACAATCAAGAAGATGGAGGCCATTTTTAAACATGATAAGATCCTAGACGCTACAAGTAAAAACATAAAAAACAACACCTTGCCCCATTCTTTGGTTAATTGGCGGGCCCATCTATTGGTCGAGTACTCCAAGAACCATTTTGCATGTCAGTTGATCGATGACGATATACATGATGAAAGATACAAAATTATTGATGATATCATTTACTACGGTGATAAGATCTACTTGGTGCCTAACTCAAAACTAAAGAAGCTGATTATGAAAGGTTTCCAAGAATTTGATTTGCATTTGCTTGAGGACAAGCAAATTTTGGGACGGAAGGACTGTAATGTTCTTGTCATTAAATAAATATATAACCAAACCTTTATAAATGGGCTGATTGATTTAGTATATCTCGAACCCATTTTTTATTTAATTGTTTCCATAGGTAGGTGTGACCTCCACAACAAGCTCTAGTAGCTACCGTATGGCTAGAATTCCAACCAATAGGTGGTCCATACATCACTCTGCACAATCGTACATCCTACTTAGGCTGTTCTGTACGGCTAATGTGACTAAGTGCACACTTTTTCTGGAGTTTGATTTTGGTGTTCGCTAGGCTTACACACGGGCAAACCAATTCCTGAAGGTTAATCGGACGATGAAACATTACCGAACAATATTAGGATGGCATTGAGGCATAAACTTGCACTATTTTCTGTTACAGTAGAAGCTTCTTGTAATGCTGGCACGAACTCCTGACACATCAATTGAAGGTCCTCTGCTATGCAAAATTTTACACCTGACAGTAGCGTCCACTAATGATAAGACAATTAATCATTATGCTCTTATGAGACCCTAAAGGAAAAGATTTGTTCAACAGATTTGAGTCTTTTCCATAACATCCATATTGAGTTCTCTCAGAGTATGTGAAGACTACATCTGCAAAAAATTATACTTTCAGTCTTCAACTTTTCTGATGCCCTAAGCATAGTTATTGTTGAGCGAATTCCCTGCCAGTCATACTCTTCTTGAATAACCTTCAAGTGTGGGATCTCAAGGTCAGATTATGCCGATTCTCTGAATCTTTTTTGGTTGGTATAGATTTGACATCATGCAAATTGTTCTGGTTACATACCAAATTTTAAACTAAACTGAATATCTTCATCATAGTCTTCCAGCTGTCTTCTAGAAATATTGATAATGATGAAATGTGCATCCATTTGGGTTCAAATGATTTAAGGAGACACTTATTAGAATTCTTGGCCATATTCTGCAAAAGAGTGCAAGCTTTCCTTGAAGGTTCCAATGAATGTTGACATTGAGGTTATGGCCATGTGGGTGTCTGTGTTAATGCCCAATTCAGATGCAGCCAAATTTATGCTTTATTGACAGTCTGCAATACTTCAGTGTAGGGTTATGTGTGTGTACGTGCAGTGGGTCTCTTGATATGGCAATATGTGCATGTGTATATGGATGAAATGGGAATCGTAAATCTATATGATGGAAAGTTGCATTTTTTGTAGAGAATGATGATAAACTCATGGTTCATTGAATTTTTTTAAGCTACCATGCCAAATCCACTACAGTTTAATAATAAAAATGAAAATTTACAAAATTTGAATTGTGGAAAGCAGGTTGAATAGACCCTCAACATAATTTGATGGAAGATTTTGGAAATGGGTTGAATCAAATGATAGTTCTTGCTATTGGAAGCATGCTCTGGACCAGAGCTGAATGCATAAACGAAAGCAGCTGAGGGATTTCTTCTAAGTGCTTGGTGATCCTCTAAAAATACCTTTTTATATGATAAGGTCATAGTGGCTTGCTAAAGATCATTGACACAAAAAATCTCAGAGTGTGATCCAAAATGTTGATGCAAAAAAAAAATACACACAATCAAATCCAGAAACAAAAATCTCATGACAGAAAAAATCATTATCTCCTTCCATATTCAAATTGAAGGCACTTTTGTCTTGCTTCATTTGCATGACAAGGAAGGTGAAAATCTGCATAAATTTATATAAAGCCTTATGCCTTTCCTAATCATAACTAGTTTGACTTCCCAGAACAAATGAATTTACAAGAACTCTGTTTTCTACATGTGACTCTAACATTGGTAGCTGGAAACCATTTTTTTCATTATGTTCTGCTATTTTAGTGTTTTGGAGCTCTAAGATGTCCACCCCAAGGTTGGTTGGTGCAACGTGTAAAGATAATGTCACTACTTGACTGCAAAGATATGCCGATTCTTATGCTCAAAAAATGCATGAAATAGATTAGAGAAGGCTTGTTTTGTTAATTGAGCTTGAGCAGGATTTGAAGAGGTATCAAATGCAATTCCTGGAATTTTTTAATCACATTTAGTTTACCATAATAAGTTCTCTAACGTTTGATCATATGCTCTGTATAATCATACTTTAAATGTTATAATTGCAAACAACTATGCCGGCTCTTAAGGTTTAACTGTATGTCACTTGTCATGAATGCTCAATTTTAGGTGTATATCCCTCAAGTCCATGAGTGTCATAAGCATACACAGTCTTTTACACAATATATCTCTAGATGACAGTTTTTTTTGATAGATTTAAGTATGGGTTCTATTGGTGCCAGTGCCCTTGATTTTGCTTGAAGCAACCTTAAGTGCAACTGCAACAGTTTATAAATTTTTTACCATTCAGATAAGTTTTGCTTCGATAGATTTTAATATGGGTTCTATTGGTGCCAGTGCTCTTGATTTTGCTTGAAATAGCCTTAAGTGCAACTACAACAGTTTGTAATTTTTTTGCCATTTAGATAAGTTGATAAGATAACATACTATAATTCATTCATAAAAATGGAGCAGAGAATGCCCCGATGTCACTGAATGGCACAGAAACCAATGGAGCCATTGATTATTTCAATTGGGTCCTTACCACTCCATCCTTGAGAGATTAGGAATTATAAAACCACTTGCCAGCCCAATCTGGTCATCACTTTATATGACAGTTAATTATCAGGCAAAGTAAAATCTATGCAAATAAACTTACAGATTGTCTACTTAATTGTAAGAACCCAAAGTTCTTCACATACATTTATTCAACGCCTGCATGATTTGTAAATTATAACATCAAACACATAAATCAAAAAGTTCTGATTTTTCACCATGCAATGGGTCTGAAAAGTCCAGATCTTATTTCCTGCTTATACAATCATTTTTTTATTACGATAATAGATAGCTTCTATTATTAGTTAATGGTTATCTATTTGTAATCTAATATAAATATTATAACATACTATAATTCATTCATAAAAATGGAGCAGAGAATGCCCCTATGTCACTGACTGGCACAGAAACCAATGGAGCCATTGATTATTTCAATTGGGTCCTTACCACTCCATCCTTGAGAGATTACGAATTATAAAGCCACTTGCCAGCCCAATCTGGTCATCCCTTTATATGACAGTTAATTATCAGGCAAAGTAAAATCTATGCAAATAAACTTACAGATTGTCTACTTAATTGTAAGAACCCAAAGTTCTTCACATACATTTATTCAACGCCTGCATGATTTGTAAATTATAACATCAAACACATAAATCAAAAAGTTCTGATTTTTCACCATGCAATGGGTCTGAAAAGTCCAGATCTTATTTCCTGCTTATACAATCATTTTTTTATTACGATAATAGATAGCTTCTATTATTAGTTAATGGTTATCTATTTGTAATCTAATATAAATATTATAATGTTTCTAATATTATTTAGTTTGTAGTTATTTGTTAGCTTTCTTTAACTTTCTTTTAGTTACAATAGAATATTTCTATTTTTTACGATCATGTCCTAAGGAAACATCGTTCAATTCTTTTGTATATATAGACCTCTTGGTCTCTATTAATATTAAGCAAATATTTACCAATTACTTCGTAATAGGGTATTAGAGCCAATGCTTTGAATTTTTTCCAAAAATATTATAATTTCTTGTTTGAAATTATCAAAGCAGTGTTTTTCGAAATTATTCTCTATGATATCTGCTTCCTACGACCATTTTTCAGCAACTGACGTCTTTTTTTTCTGCACATTTCTGCCATTTTTTGTGGTGTTTTAGGCACTCGGGCTGGTTTGTTCAAAACCCTAATTTTTTGTACTGAATCATTTTTTTTTTTTTTTTACAAATTCTTGGTGGTTTTTTGAAATCTCAACTGGGTTGTCTATTTTTTTGGGGTGCCTTGATTTTTGAGCCAGCTGATTCAAAAACCGACAACATATTCTTACTGGGTTTTTCGAGCTCTCTTCTAGGTACCCCTTCAATTTTTTTGAGTCTTCCATTTTTTGCTGCAACGTGCCTTCACATATTTTCATGCTTTTTCATTGGAAACCGTGCTATAGCATCTCTGACTAATATTTTGCTTGAGACCAATTCAAAATTCAATGGTCAGAATTATGGCCTTGGAAGCAACGAATAATAGCGATTTTTGAATATTGGAATACTGATCAGATTGTTCTGGGTGTTACATAGCGTCTGATTGCCCCTAGTATTGATCAGGTAACATGGGATTTGAATAATTGGTAGGCAGTGATGCTTCTCAAATTATCCGTAGTTGATGATCAACTCTTTCATATTCCATTCGACAAGATAGTTGCTGAGATATGGGCACATCTCAAGAATCTTCATGAGACTTCTGACAAATGTAGAGCTTTCTTATTGAAGAATACTTTGTTTTCTATTATCATGGATGAGCGAAAATCGCTCCAAGCTCACCTGAATAGGATTCAGGAAATCCGTGATCAATTGCTTGCTATTGGTCACAAGATGGTGGAAGAGGACATTGTGGTTATAGCTCTCTAGAGTTTACCCAAGTCCTATGACCATTTTATCGAGACTCAACAACACGTCTTCTGGTGTCGATCTGAAGTTCATAGATCTCTACACACTTCTGCTTTAGCAAGATCGGTGGAAACAACAGTTCGGTAGCAGTTCCAACTCCACCTCCACAGAGCAAACTTTTGCCGCGAAATCCTTTCAAAAGGATAAAGGCAAGTCTCAACAGTCTTCTCAGCAGAAGACCTTTGCTCTAGCTTCAGAAGGCTCCTGGAAGAACATTCAATGCAATTATTGCCACAAGTTTGGTCACATGAAGGTTGAATGTCGAAAATGCTTAGCTGCCCAATCTAAGCAATCGGGTTCTTAGCCCAAAGCAAACAGTGTCGTGTACATTGAGCAGACAGAATCTGCCTTTTATGCCTCCATGGCTAAAAGACTAGCAGATCATGTGAAGTAGTCTACTTGGTACATTGATTCAGGTGCCTCTTGTCATTTCACTCACCACCAAGGCTGGTTCACTGAGTACTAGCCTTACTTAGATTTTGTTATTTTTGATGGTGGAGAAGAGTACATTGTTGTCGGCAAAGGTAACATTCATATCCAGTTTGCTGGGAGGAATCTCATTTTCCTCGATGTGTACTACGTTCCAGGGATGGAACTAAATCTACTCTCAGTTAGTTAGTTGTTGCGACATTCTCCATAGTTGGATGTCACCTTCAGTTCACATCAGTGTACCATCACTGATAGGGTGACTCAGTCTATTGTTGTAGTGGGTCTTGAGGATTATGGTCTTTTCCAACTTATTGATTCTAGTGATTCTTAGGACTTAGCTATGGCGGCTTGGAAACCTTCTGTTAGCACACTTTGGCATTAGCGGTATGGGCACTTAAATGTGCATTATCTCTCTTAGCTTGCTCGAGAAGAGCCTATACTAGGTTTGTTAGAGATTTAGACTCAGCAGCTTGGAGTTTGTGATCAATGTTAGGCTGGGAAGCAACATTGCACATCTTTCACCAGTGGTGATTCATGGAGAGCTTCTCAGGTACTTCAGCTTGTTCATGCCGACATCTGCGGTCCTATGGCCACTCCTTCTGTTCTTGGGTCCAGGTATTTTCTGTTGTTTGTTGACAATTTCAATAGAAAAATGTGGGTATATTTTCTTAAAAGGAAATCATATACATTTCTTGTATTTCAGAAGTTTAAACCTTTAGTTGAAAAAGAGTCTGAGAAATCTATTATTACTCTTAGATCAGATAATTGGCGGGAATTTTGTTCTAATGCATTCTCTAGCTTTTTGGATACTCATGGTTTAAACGCCAGTTAACCACACCCCACACACCACAACAAAACAATGTAGTTGAACGTTGGAATAGAGCAATCACCGAGATGATTCGATCCATGCTCAAACACAGACATGTTCTGAAGAATTTCTGGGCATAAGTAGTTAACACTACAGTTTATCTTTTGAACCGATCACCCATAGTGGCGGTCAAAGGTAAGGCTCTGGAAGACGCCTGGTTAGGTCGTAAGCCCAGAATTAGTCACCTGAAAGTTTTTGGCTCCTTGACATGTCCCGCACCAAGTTGGATGCCAAGAGTCAGAAACTCATGCTTGCTGGATACAGTAGTCTTCACAAAGCCTACTACTTGATTGACACTGAGACATCTCGTCTTTTGTACAGTTGTGATGTAGTCTTTGATGGGCAGTGAGGACCATTCACGCCTGTTTCTCTTGTTCCTAATCCAACAAACCAACCTATGAAGGCTTATGATTTGGGAGTTAGGCTTCCATTAGGTGCACTTGATGGGAGGACTCTAGTAGCTCTAGTTATACTAGTGATCCTTGTACATATACCTCCAATTTCTCTTACAGGATTACCCAAATTTGTAGATGCTTCACCCGAGTTTGATCCATATTCTTTAGACGAGGAACCTGATCATAGAGCATCTCCTAATACTAATGTTGGTCATTCTCCTCTCCGGCCTAAGTGGTGGGCTAAGACACTTGCTAATCTTCGTGATGATGAGCATTTGATGGGAGAACTGCTCGAAAAAAGAGCAAACCTACAGAGTCTGTTAACTTTGCTCTCATGGCCAACATTCACAGCGTGGTTAAACCTCAAACATATTTCAAGGCTAAAGAATTTACAAAGTGGGAACAAGCCATGACATCTGAACGTTAGAGCTTACTGAAGAATAACACCTGGGTCCTTTCTGATCTTCCACAAAGGAAGAAATCCATTGAGTGCAAATGGGTTTATAAAATCAAATACAAATCTAATGGTACTTTGGATGAGTACAGAGCTCGTTTATTTGCAAAGGACTTTTCTCAGCACCATGGTATTGATCATGAGGAGACCTTTGCCCTTACTGCAAATATGAGCACAATTAGATTAGTCCTAGCCACAGCAACACAATTTGGGTGGAAGGTCCATCAGAAGGATTTCAAGAGTGCTTTCCTAAATGGTGATCTCCACAGAGAGGTCTATATGACGCAACCTCTTGGTTTCAAGGTTGGCGGTATAGAGCATCGGTTTCTCAGATTAGTGAAAATCTTTATGGCTTGAAGTAGGCCCCTCAGGCATGTTACATGGTACAAAAAAGTTGATAAGTACCTCAGTAATCAAGGCTTTCAGAGGAGTTCTTCAAATTCACATTTGTACATCAAGACTATTGACAGTGACATCATCCTTTTGGTTATTTATGTGAATGATTTGATAATCACTCACAGTTCGACACTTTTGATTCAGGGAATCAAACAAAATTTATGCCAATCTTTTGATATGACTAATCTTGGGCTCATTCATTATTGCCTAGGTGTTGAGGTTTGGCAACAATCTTCTGGTATATTCATCTCTCAGTCCAAATATGCCAGGGCTTTGTTAGACAAATTCGGTATGTAGGATTGCAAGTCTGCATCTACACCCATGGAGAAAGGTCTCAAGTTATCAGCCAAGTCTGATTCTCCTTCTGTTGATGATACTACATAAAGGCAACTAGTAGGTAGCCTTTATTATCTCTCTGCTACTAGGCTTGATATCAGCTTCATAGTCAACTACATCTCACATTTTATGACAGCTCCTAAGGCTGACCATTAAATGATAGCAAAGCTCGTGCATTGTTATGTGAAGGGCACTACAGATTATGGACTTCTTTACTCTTGGAGTTCTAATCCTAGACTTAGTGGTTTCATAGATTCAGATTGGGTAGGCTTTGTTGATGATAAAAATTCAACTTTTGGATATGTGTTTAGCTTGGGATCCAGTGCCGTCACATGGACTAGTAAGAAGCAACATACAAATTCTTTGTCCTCTACAGAGCTTGAATGTAGAGGGACAGTTAAGGCAAGTTGTGAAGCTGTTTGGCTTCGTTGGATGCTCGGGGATATGTAGATGTCACCAGCAGTACCGGCCATTTTGTTTGTTGATAATGAAGACGTTATCAAATTAGCACGGAATCCAGTCTTCCATGAACAAACCAAGCATGTGGATGTTCATTGTCACTACATACGACAGTTGGTTGAAGATGGGACAATAGCTTTACAGTAATGTTCCTATAATGGATTAGACTGCAAACATTCTCATTAAGGCTCTTGGTCCTGATAAGTTTGTCAAATTCAGAGGACAACTTAGTGTTGTGGATAGATTAACCATTAGGGGAGGGTATTACGATAATAGATAGCTTCTATTATTAGTTAATGGTTATCTATTATAAATGTTAGAATGTTTCTAATATTAGTTAGTCTGTAGTTATTTGTTAGCTTTCTTTAGCTTTATTTTAGCTAGAATAGTATGTTTCTATTCTTTACGATTGTTTCTTAAGGAAACACCGTTCATTTTTTTTTATATATAGACCTCTCGGTCTCCGTTAATATTAAGCAAACATTTACTGATTACTTCGTATTACTTTTCAATAAATAAAAGACAATCCAGTTCATAAAAAGTAATTACATATCTTATTCCAGTTACCCACTTTTTGATTTTTACTTTCCTAGGTCTGATACTGAAAGATAGCACTAAACGGCTCCAAAAAACAAAAAAGCAACTAAAAAATGACCTCACCTCAAAATCTCCACCAAGCGGAAAACTATAGTCACCTTTATTGTATTCACGAAGCGCTCTAAATCTACTCCAATTTGGTACAAAAATGACTCCAGAATGAAGCCATCACTAGTATGCAAGATTCAATGGGTTTTTCACCATTTCAAATTGCTTAAAACATTGAAGAATTGTCGCGCTTCAATGCTGATAAAGTGCAGAAACCCTTGTCTCATATACAATTTCCAAATTCCAAGAAAGCAAGTTGAAAAGCTCTAATATGCATAATGAATTTGATTTGGACTTTGCTCTTTTTTATAAATCCTCCATGATGTTTGAGCAAAGAGGCTTCTCAATTAAGTCATATTAATGACTTATTAAATTGCTTGAATTGACTTTATATTATCACTTTATAATCTCTTTGGTTGAGGTACCCAATTAATGTACTTTAATGATGTCTCATGGACTCCATTAACTTTCTAACTATATAATAATAAATTATTAATAAAGTTCATGATGTAAACCAAATCACAATTTTCAAAATCACACACACACACACACACACACACACACACACACATATATTTATTTATTTATCAGAAATATAGGAGGGTATGGTAATATGTTCTTTCGTAGGTGATTTCTCCTTGCCCTTGAGGCTACAATACTGCCTCATTTTGTACATTACAATAAACTAAATTAAGCTTTCAATGGATCCAACTAGGATTCCATTATTTAGAAACAGTTTCAACCCCTCATATAATAATTAAAACAACTCCCCATTTTGTTCAAGATTATAGGTGCGATAGAGATCTTTACATCTGATATTGCTATATGTTGAAAATGAGAGGATGCCTTTGTATTGTGTCAAGCAAAGATTTATGATGATATTTCCAAGTGAACACAACATGGCATCTAAGGTATGCTAGGTGTCTCACCCTAAATCTCTGACATTTTATCATATGAAAAGACATGTGACATGTGTTTGGAAATAGGAAGAGATGCATGTGGTAAATGAAGAGACTTTCGGTTATGATATGAAGAGTCTCTCAATTCAATATATGTATATGATTGCTTTGTGTGAAAAGTGTCATATTCAGTTCAAAGCATTGTACTTGGACATTCATTTATTTTAATAAAAGAGATATTTTTTTGGTGTGGCTTGGTTTTTCCCCTCAAGTTGGAGGGTTTTCCCAAGATAAATTGTTGTATCTTTATGTGCTTTATTTTGCTCTTTTGTTTATTGTTGTTCATCTTTATTTTTGGGCCAAACATTTGTTGCAAGTCTAATGGGAAAGTAGATACTGAGAGGGGGGTGAATCAGGATCTATAAACTTTTACCCTTTCAAACAATTATTCAATCTGATAACTTCAACACAAAACTTTATCTCAACAATATCATAAATCTCATTAACATTTACTGCAATGTTGTAATAGATCTAGCAACTTATCACATCCGTGAAACATGTAATCAAATGATCAACACATAACACAAAGATTTTGGTTACCCAGAAACCCTCCAAGGTGAAGGCAAAACTGGGGTGGGGATGACACTCACAAATCTTCACAATTGCATCAATAAAGTTTGCCTGTTAGGGCTACAATTTTGATCACTTCTGATGATCTAGCCCATGAGGGGTTTGCCCTGTTAAAAGCTTACAAGACTCATACAGTCTACCTTGATTAAAGGATTTGAAACTTACAACTAAGCAAGCACTCTATTAGGAGATTTACAAAGGTCCGTTAGGGCCACCCTGTTAAGAGGTTTACACCCTAATCCCCTGTTAAAGTAAATAAGTACTCGATCCTTCGGTTTGCACTAAGATGCTGGTTATAGATCTTCTCTGTTCACTGATTGATCACTAGTTTGATCTGATCTATCCTTTACTCTGCACTTCATTGCAAAATTGGAATATTCGGTCGCTGTGCCTTGTTTCACCTTTACATATACATTGTTTTTGCTCCACACATTGTACTTCACATTCGCGCATCATACATGAAGTTAGGTCGCAAATCGTCCTTAAAAATTTATCTGGTGAAGCTTCTAGATCACAATCAATGATCTAGATTCATCTCTTTTGCTGCTTAGCCCTTGCATTTTTTTGATTGGCTAGATTGCTTGCATGGGGATTGATAACCCTTAAGCTAATGCATAATTAACTCCATAACAAACTCTTTGATCAAACAAAAGAATCTCCAGATCGGTAAAAATGGTTTACCTTGATGTTTGTGTACTTTCAGACAACTATGCCAAAATTGGCTTGCTCGACACTTGAAGTATCCTGATGCTCTGCCATAACTAAACTCATATGCTGACGCTTGGCTTCTACTATGCTCGGCATAAACGTGAACTCGACATATACTAATCTTCCCATGACTCGGCATATACATACTGCTAGGCTAATATACTCAGCTCGGCATATACCAGAGCACTTAGTGACTATTGACTTGGTCGGCTATCACTTAAAACTAAATATGTACGAGTCTCTCTTTACAATGCTCGACTTGTATAGGGTGACTCGGTCGCAGTGATGACCAACCAACCTTGCTTTGTAAATGACTAAGTGTTTTGCACTAACTGCCAATATTATGATTGCCTTGGAAAATAAACAACATTAACATGGTATTAGAGCAAGGTAGATAACAACAATAAAGGATTCTCTGTTGTTCTTGAGCTCATATATCTATTACAGATTGCTATTAGTATTTTGTAGGCAATCTATATGTGTTGAACTCTATGCTATGCGTTGGCTCTACTTGGTTACTCTTGCTAGTGATTGAAGATCTTTCATCATAAGAGATTATGTTCAGTGTTGCTTCTTATTTTAGAACAACATATATAATTTCTTCATTACCCCTTTCACTAGTTCATACTATTCCTTGTTCTTCTTGATGACAAGGCTCTTTTTAGTAGAAGCATTTATTATTCATTGTTCTGTCTGCTGTCGTGTTTTTCAGAATGTGTCGTATTATTTTCTATAGTATTCATATATTGTTTTATTTATATCTGCTGCCGCTCTTATTCATGTGTGTTTACTCTATATCTCATGGTCTGATCCTATGCAGTTCAAGTTTCATCCTACTTGGTATCCATGTATGCAAACTATAGTCATTTGTATGTGCTAGTAGACTACTCACCGTTTCCATGGTCATTTTTGTAGTCATCAATGGACGTTTTGGAGATATGGTCAGTTATGCTGAAGACATCGTTTGTAGCCCTTTGCCTTTTCATTCTTAATCTCTTCGTTTATTCATCGTATGTAAGTTCTGTTTTAATGGCTAGTGTGTAACTGTGATAGAGCAGTAGAAGTGATCGAGTCTTATTATTCAAAGCCAACGCTTTATTATTTTGAGCAGATTCATGTTTACCATTGATGTTCTACATTGTTCAATATATTGTTGCTGTAGTATAACTCTATTATATGTTTGTCGAGTCTAGTATTATTGCTTTTCTAGGGTGATTTAAGTATTTTCATTGACAAGTTGCTATGATTATTATATTGTGGGTGTGAATTAACAATAGAGGATTCAATAAGTGTGTGTGTGAACCCTCTTCTATTGTTTATTCATTGTTATGTCACTATGATTCATGCTACAAAATTATTTTGTATGTGATTGTGTATGATCAATGGTCGTTTTTATGTATTCCTTCTTCTCGGGAGTTGGATGTTATTTTTTTCTTTTTGCATCTTGGCTTCCTCTTTATGTCGGTTGGTCTTTGTGTGGCTCATATGTTTGCGGTGATCGGGAATCCTCTTTGCATCTCAACTCTCGATAGTTTAAAATGAGTTCTTTCACTTGTTTGAGTAACAAGCTTCAGCAAGGCGTTTGCAATGATGACGAGATATATAGTTTGTTTTGTATATTCAATCTAATGTGATACACTCAATATTGTTGTGTGCATGCTGAGATTCTTTTTGAGAAAGATTAGATTACAAAGAGATAATTATTCTATGATTATACTTTTGAATATTGATCATGAATTTTTGTTATATCACTAAGAATAGTGTATGCTTTTAGCGTTGATCTCTATATTTCTCTCCATGATAGGTTGATTTTATGAGTTATTATTAATCTCTCTTAGTTGCAAGATGGATCAAGAAGCAATGGGATGATGGGAGATTATGTGCAAAGTCATGCAGATTGTAGGAATGATTATGAAGACGTGGCTTGCAGTCATGGGACTGAATTGATGATACACATCTTCATTAAAGAGGAAGATCATACACAGGTTGTTATTATGATTAGTTTCCTTAAAGAGGAAGAAACAATATTTAGAAGGAGACTAATCAACTTCAGAGGGAGATTGCATGACAAAGGGAGAATGTCTGATTTCTTTCAAGCATGTGTGGCAATGTGACTGCTAAAGAGCCCTGCTTGCTAAACTTTGAATAAACTTTCTTATTATGGTAATCAGAGCCATGAGTGAGAGGGAGTCTGTGTTGTGAGAGAATCTCATCCATTCTTATACATATTGTTAATGAGTTCTTTGCGAGACAAGTTCAAGGTGAAATCCCTTGTTCCACCCTTTGTGAGTAGGTATGTGTTGATGTAAGTTTTCTTCCACTACAACATGCAAAATTAAATACTTAATGTTTCAAGGAGAAACACCAAATTCTCAATCCTCTCTTGATATAAGGTCATCTCTCATGCTAAGCTTGCAAAGTAAGATCATGAAATGACTTCAAAGTTCCTTCTTAATTGTGGACTTCATTCAGTTTTATGATGTCATATGCTGGTTATCACAAAGGAACTTATGCTATTCATTTAATAGATATCAAGTCTTGTATTACTAAAGATTTGGCTCTACAATGTGCAATGAAAGCGTAGTTCGACTTTTCCACTTCAACTCCAACTTAAATGTATAAATTCTATTTCTGCTTCTACTTCTACTTCTAACTGCAAATGCAAGGAATCATGGATGACTTGGACTCTATTAAGTGTAATCTCGCTAGTAGCTCCACCCACCTAGTGCAAGCTTTTAAGGAACACTCAAATGGTTTTCAAATCTCTATCTCTTCTCTAATCCCATCAAATGTATGCAAACTAAAGAGTGGATATCAATTGAACTTAAGTGCATTCAATCATCGACTTACCACACAAGAGGGTAGCGGCTCGGATTTATTGGAATCAAACAAGTAAACATCCACAACAACTTCCATTCAACTAAACTAATTCAACATGAAAATAAATCTACTCCAAGTGAAAGATTGAGGAATCCATGCAACACTCCAAAGCAGTAAGTAATTCACCTTGAAGAATCAACAATGAACTATCTATTACTTTAAAAGCATCTTAGCAACAATTTGATTCTCCCTTAGCTATCCTACTCTACTCTAGCTCTCTAATCTGAACTCCAAAATTAATTTCCTAAGCTCATTTATTACAAATGAGAAGGCCTTGGCCTGTTATAGTAGTTCCATTACAACAAAGGGCCAAGATCAATTCAAGATCAAGGATCGAGATTTCTTCCCACAAACTCTAATTAGGGTTGTCAAATTTACAACCAATTACATGAAGACACCAATTCATGGGCCAATAAGAAAATTACAATGATTTTCCCAATCAATGAGAAAATGGGACACACTTGGCACGATTTGATTGATTGTGCTTGAAACTGTAATTTTCTAATTGGAGGAGGCAAATAATTGCCACTTTATTATCCTTATCCTGTGCTCAGAGTCTTGGCTTGTGAAGATGTTTGTTAGAATTGCAAATATTTCTTGCTTGATTGTTAGCATCTTTCAATTTTCGAGATTTCTCTATTCCTTTGAAATTTTCTCATGGAATTGACTTGCATCTTCGTGAACCTGTGAACTTGATCTTTCTTGATTCTCCTTGAATATGTTCCTCATGTAGTTGGATCTTCTCTGCAATCCTGAATTTGCTTGACTTCAATCTGATTATGTAGGTTGATAACTTGAACATGAATCTTTCCTTCTCATTTGAGTCCTCGAGCTTGAGCCATCTTCTTGTAGCATCCACTTGAAGTTTTGATGCCTTGATCATCGCCTTGCCCTCTAGCTTCTTCTTCTTGAACTCACCTTGCAAAACAAAGCAGAAAAACATTAAGTTTGCAAAAGAAAATCTGAAAATAAATTCACATCAATAATAAACAAAATTCATCCCACTTAGCATTTAATTTTTTCCTTGACAATTCTCCAATCTGCCCATTGATTTGTCTTCCATTTTATATGAGGAAAATAAGGCTAAAGGGAAAGGGGGAAATTCCAAGTCAGGAGGCTCAATGTGGTAAGGAAATCCTCAGCATTAGGAATTTCCACCATATAGGATTTTCTCAAATTTTACCTCATTTCAACATTCCTTGGTGATTCCTTGTTCTATTCTTTCTCATGATGTCCTTGTGCCATGAATCAATCTTTAAATGCCTTAGAGGATGGTGGAATTTGGGAGAATTAATGTGGTGGAAATTCCTTAGCGATAGGATTTTCCCCAATGGAAAATCCTTAGCGTTAGGAATTTCCACTGAATCCACTTTTGCCACTTAGATTCCCAAGACTTGCCATTTCGTTTGTTATGCCCATTCGTTCACCACTTTTTACCATTTGCTATGCCTTAGCATGATCTTGCATCTCTTTTGGGTTGATGAGGAGGAGGTGGAAATCATTAGCATGAGGAATTTCCCCCCAGTGGAAAATGCTTAGCCTTAGGAATTATCTCCCTGGTGGAAAATCCTTAGTGTTAGGAATTTCCACTGAGTTTGGTTTGATCAAAATCCTTCTTGTATTTTCTCATACATGTAAACCTTTCTCACTCAAACTAAAATTCTGTCCCTTCACATGGACTTAGGCTACAAAAATACCTCAAAAGGACATTAAAACCCTCACACAAACCCCAGACAAATATTACTTCTAGGAGACTTGAAAATGTTGCCAACTAAAAGCACCTAAGACAACGACTCCTACTTTGTAAAGCAAAAAGAGGGTGTCCCCATTTGTATTGGGACGATGATGTGAAAACCATGCAACATCTAGCACCCACCCAAAGAAATGTTCTTGAATATTTCAAGGATAAAACTTGTGCAAAACCAAGAACCTTTGATTGAATCCACTTCCACCTATCAAACAACTAGGAAATGCAGTCCAAACAGAAGAAACCATGAAATCGGGCTAAGCATCTTCATCCATAATTACATAAATGTGTGCAAGAGTATTCATTCCCCGCTCAACAAGAACTTAGAAGGCCTCTTAGATCCACTGGACTTGGGTATTTTGATATCCTTACTCCAAAAGTATCCTAGATAGAGCCTTGCTGCCAATTAGGTGTCCAGAGCCCTGACGATGTTATCACTGTGGTCAACCATGAGCATTTCTCTACCTTTACTGATTATTTTTATAGCAATGGTAGAGATATTAGCACACCCAAAGCCAAATGACTTTATTTTCTATTCTCTCTCTCTCTCTCTCTCTCTCTCTCTCTCTCTCTAATTGCCTTCTTTTTGCTCTCAATCTTTTATTTATGGCTTATAAGTAGCAAAGCTTGTGGAGGGTTTCGAAAACCACAATGGCGTTGAAGTAGGTGTATGATTTTTTACTAATCCCAATTTCATCCTGAGGACTCCGAAATAACTCGGAGCAATTATGTGTAAGTAAAATGTTGTAACCGAAAGACTTGGATACCTCTGATCCAACGAATGAACTTTGTCCAAATTTAGTACGAATCCCTTTTTAAAGATAAATTTGTTAGGAATCCAATCTCCAATTTATGGAAACTTCACAAAGAGATATCTAGGATATATACCAAACAAATCGACTGGGAGAAATACATGAGTGTGTTGTCTAACATCCCATCTTTCTCACAAATTTGGATCCCTCTAGCTAAACTAACCAAGCAAGCAACTAATCTACAAGAGGCTAGACAACCCAAGGAAACAACTAACTACTCCAGTCAAATGACTCAAGGTAAACTTATAGACAAACTCTCTAAAGAAAACATAGCCAAGCCAACTCTCTTCTTTCCACGCTTTTACCAAGGTTGCAAAGGGATTTAAAATTCCCGTTTGTAGATTCCAAGTGCTTGCTGATTCACTTGTAGTGGGATATAACAACCCCACCTATGAGAAAAATAAAAAACATCCCTACCACATGTATATATCCATTTATGCTTCATTCGCATACTTTAAACTTGCCATTCACCCATATGCAATGCCCTTTGCTGTCCCAAAGTTTTCCAAATATATACCCCACTTGCATGCTTCCAGATTTGTGTCTCTGTGTACCAAAATAGCTTTCTATGGACCCATCTTATGAGTACGTACTCACTTTTTGGGACTTTCATGTAACGGTTTCTCACGAGCACAAGCTTGCAATGTCAGGAGAAGCCGTACTATCAGAGGGCAAAGAAAACAAGCAAAGTGCTAGTATGACAAATCAAAACTCCATTCCTCCTTCATAGGCTACCTCAAAATTCGAGATACTGATCTTTGCCCATTCAAATATGGAAGATTTTCTTAAAAGGGTCGAAGCCTCTACTATAGATAACATAGAGTTCATCAGACAGAGCTACATATACATGGTCTCTAATTTTTTGGTGGCTACCCTAGAACTAGTGTTCATACTTGCACGTGCCAAGAGTTTTGAATATACAACTACAACCATCGTAGACCAAGATGGGAACACTATTATCAACCTTGATCTTGCTAGCATAGACAAGATATTTAGAGTACCTCCTATTCTTGTGATAATGAATATTACAAAAGAGAAAGCTCTAGAGAGATGGAATGAAGATAGACAATATTTCATCAATTACATCAATAATCATTGGTTCATCAATAAGAGGCCTAATCTCTCAAGATGGCCAAAAGGGGTGCTTCACTCAGTTTTCAAAGAAGAGATGACTGATCTCATTACATTGCTCAGCAAGACTGCTAGAGTCGGGTAACCCAACACCTTCAAGCCCTGGATAACAAGTTCATCTTTCCTATAATCGGGTCTAAATGGAAAGAATTTTGGGTAGAGATGATTAGTGACATCTTGTGCGAGTAGTTGTCTCAAGTTTCCTCCATTGGTACGTTCTATATGAACTTATAGTTGGCATACATTGTTGCTGCCCTTGGATCATTTTTTGGCTTCTCAACCAAGGGAGATAGGTCACTTGTGCTTGTGTGAGAGTATTATGAATAGTTTCCTCTGAGACCCAGTCGAGCACATTACAAGAAGGTGCATGACAAATTTTATTGGCACAATATGTGCTTGTTTAATAAAGAGCTTCCTAAGAAGTGTGTTTCTAATGAGGCTTGAAATAAGGTAAATGAGTATGATTGCCTCTTCCTATAGTTCCCCAATGTTACATCCTAGTTTTTGCCCTAAAATTTTAAATCGATTATAGCTGTTGAACCAAATTATTTCTTCATGTTCAAATGAAATTGAATTAGTTCATTAGAGCCATTGTTATAACATGTTAGTTTTAGCCGTTGCTTATTTCTTCATGTTCATATGAAATTGAATTAGTTCATTATAGCTGTTGATATAACATGTTAGTTATAGCTGTTTCTTATTCCTTCATGTTCATGTGAAATTGAATTAGTTAATTCTAGCTATTGTGTCAATTTATTCATGATCATGTGAAATAGAGTCAGTTAATTGTAGCCGTTGCATATATATATGATGAACAAGTTAGTTATTATGATATTGCTGAAATTCCTAGCGGTCACTTGATGATTTTAATTAACAATTTATAAATCTTGAATTGATGCCTTGGCGAGAATGTCTTTTTGAATGATTACAGGATGAAGACCGGAGAGAGAGGGGAAGCATTGTGAAATGAGGTCATTGGAAGGGGATGGTCATATGGTTCAGTCATTAGAAGCGACAGGTTTGACCTAAAACCATTCTGACAAGGTTATTAGGACTTGGCAACATATTTCATGGTGGAACTGCATGAGCTATAAGTAAAAATGTTATAATAAAACAATGCAAAATAAACATAAGTTCTTACCTTTAAGAATTATCAAATATTAATATCATTTAAATATTATTTTATCATCTCAATTATGATCATATGTAAATAATAATAAAGTGGCACCATTACATTAAAAACATTAATCCAACAATGCCACCTTACCATTACGTACATATAAACATGATCAAGAAAATAAAACAATTATAAATAATATTAATTATTTAAAACTTTTCATCTTCTTTTCCTTCTCAACTTTTCCCTCCTTTCTTCTTTTCTTTTTAGCCGATTTGAACAAGTTTCGAATATGATCTTGTAACTGATGGTAGCCGTAAGGTCGGGCTCAAGATTATTATATGAACCTTTAAACATAAATTGGCATTCATCCTTGCTTTTGGCATTCTTTTCATGCACCCTTGGACGGATTCTCATTTCCTGAGTATCGAATTCCTTGATCAGTGTTACTGTGCCAACAACACCCTGTTTTGATTCTTTATTTGTATCGATTCAAACCAACACTATCCATCGTGGGACTCTGAGCAAGAAAGGCGGAATTAGCCAGCGTAGGCCCTTCTCAGTCTACGGTGACAGAGAGTCATGTAAGGTTTTATTTGAAATTGTTTTACTTTCCATTTCCATTATGAATGCTAAGTCGACCGTAAGATCAAAACCAATATATGATCATGGTTATTGTTATTCATTACAAGTATGTCATATTTCCTTTGCATTAGAGACAACGACCTGTGATTGAAGCCAACTGTTTCTCATTTAAGTCTGTCATTCTTTTTATATCATGATATAAGACAATGATAAAAGTCGGATATAATCTTTTCAAGTTCTTTGTAATGTTTTAAGAGTTCAGTCGACTACCATATGCTATATCATAGCAATGGTTCTTATCTAAGTCTGTCATTCTTTAGTATCCAAATATGTAACTTTCTAAATTCTTCTTGAAAAGCATCTTCTCAGATAATAATTATTTTGCAAAATTGAATATAATGTTTGATAACTGAAAAAGAGATAATAAACCAGAGCACCAAGGAGGTCACTAGGCTAAAAGCCAGAATATGGTGAAGAAGGTGCGAAGCATCTAAGTAAAGTTAATCTGAAGGCACCAAGGAATCCCCGACTTGATGGCCTGATTATGGTGAGGAGGTGTAGATGAACCTATAAAGCAAGAACGATATCAGAATCAAATAAATAATAAATTAATTTATGCATTAGCTCATGCAAGTTCCACATGTGAAATAAGTTGTCAAGTTGAGTGGTGGAGATCGGGTTATAAACCCACATTTTGAAATCCTTGGCCAGGGTGGAATTAGGCAGACTTGCCGGAACAATTGATCTTGTTGTTGTCTAGAGGCTTTAGTTATTTCGTCGAATAACTGTTGGGACCTCAACCCACCTGGATACTTTGATGGCTGGATCAATGAACATCCCAAGCCCTTGGGGTAGGGAGGGCCGTTCTATTAAATTAGAACCTGTGGGGATAAGTAATGGTCCGTGGCTGGGAGGTTAAGCCTATGTCAATGCTTCTCCTCTCACCAAAGCCAGAGCTTGGACAACCATTAAAGGAAGCCACACAAATTAATCTGTATGTTCTTTAAACCCTGTATGTTTAGTTATTTCTTTTCAAAAGTCATTTGCTTCAAAGATAGTTATTACGTTAAGGTAGTTAAATGATCATATATAATTCGATCTGAATTTCCGTTCAAGAACATCTGTTAATTATTTTCGGTTGAAATATAGAAGTAGTTAAATATTTACTTTCAGTGGATCAAGTAAATTAATTTTTAATGTTTTCAATTTGTATTCTTGGTAGTTCAGCATTGTAATTAGACTTATTTCAGTTTAAATAGTTGTTGGAAAACTTAGTCATGTGAATAAGAGATAGAAATTAGTTTAGTTCGAGACTAAAATTAGTTAATGAAAAATCTGTATGTTACATCCAACTTCATGTACCTAAGAGTTGGCTATTTCCAAGGCAAACCATATACCTTGTTGTGGTATCCTACTAATAAAATCATTTTGATGGAGTTGGCAAGAAAAATTTTGGCTTTACAAGTGTATCATCCGACATTGCATAGGTTAGGAGTGGAGATTTCTTCACGAAATGCAGTTAAGATTAGTGGGTATTCCTTGGATAGTCCCAAAGGAAAAGAACATGGAGTATGAATTTCAATAGATCACTATATATAAGTTCATGACTAGAAGTTGCTTTGATTGGAGATGCATGAATGACAAAATGAGGAGGTGGTTCGTGCATGTGCATCGTCTGGATTGATTTGTGCATAGAGGTAGACATTAGGAAAATGGACTATTGTTGGTTGACTCTAAAATAGATCATAGACTTCAACTTATCAGAGATTCCTGTTAGAGTTAGAGATGACGAAGATATTCTAGATCCCAAGTACATGACACCATGTTGAGAACTTGCCCTTTCTGCTTCCTTTGTGGCCAATGAAGGAGAGCATGTCCATTTGGGATAATTTCCAATCCATTCTTGCTAACACAAACATCTGGCTAAAGAGTAGAGGTCTAAAATTCGTAAAGTGAAGCTAGGTGAAGGTTTTGATCTTGTTGGTTTGATTGATCAAAGATTAGAAATCAAGGGCAAAGGAAAAGAGTGGTACTGCTACATCTAAGGCTTTAGCTCCATCTATTCTGAAGCTTACCAAGAGGAGGTAAGGCAATAGGCAAGGTTCTTGAAGTCAAGATTGCAGATCCTGAAAGGATACATGTTATGTTGAATCCATCAATGATGAGATGCATGAGGAGCTTACACCTGAGGTTCCTTGCTCTATAGACATATTGGTCTTGACAACACTTTCATATTCCGCAATAGTGTTAGATGAGTCTCCAGACTCTTCACTAGATACAAACGTACATTCATTCTCCATGGTGCACGTTCCTTCTATAGACCCTGTTGTGATCACACCTTCTGTACCTATTTCCTCGGTTGCTCTTGCATTTACATCAGAGGACCAATATGATAGTTTAGAGAATGTGTTTGATGCATACTCTACTTTCCCCTCCATGTCAATTACATCCATAACATTGATGGAGACAATTCATGGCTGAGGTTATACTCACTAGTCCTATGTCAGTGGCTATTTAGATAGAGAGTCCTCCCATTGTCACTACGGTTTCCCTGTTAGAGGTAGTTAGTACTTCGGCAACAACATCAACAATGGGTTCATCTTCTTTCTCCTTATCTCCATGGACTTTGATATCTGACAAGTCAATAAATCCAAGGCCCCAAAGAACAAGGACCCAAAGATAATCTCCAGGGTCATAGTTGATGAGAACAAGATCAAATATACCGAGGTAGTTGAGCCTTTGGTTGACAAGCCCACTCAGGAGATGCAATCCACCGAGGAGATTCAATCCACCGGTTACAAGTTCGCCAGAGTTGAACTTGGCAAGCAAGCACGACTGAGTTGCCAATAGGATGCAGTCACCTTGCCCACACATAGAAGTGACAAGTTTTGGGAAAAGAAGAACCAACTGAAGAAGGAAAATGCATGTCTTCTAGAGACCATTGAGAAGATGAACAACTCTTCTCATAGAGTTGATTCCATTTCCACATCTCTTCCAAAGCATTTCAAATAGATGGAGTGTAAGACTAAGGCCTTGACGACTGGTGCATTTTTTGGAATCATAGAGTGTGTAGGTGATTCGAGATGGAGTCCAAGTGTTGGAAAGTGTCAGGACAAGCATTGCTAGCCCAAATGAGCACATTACGTTATTCAACCAACAATTGAAAGTGTTGGATGAGGACCTCAATGTCTGGAATTTTATATCGGACATTGATTTGCACACACTTTGGGAATATGATGTCATTCCTTCTCTGGAGATGTACTATGACTACTTGTATCTGATCGGCAACAAACAACATGTTATCCAAGGGCTGATAACAAAACTAAGAGTAATAATTTACTTGTGTGACAAACAAGAATGTATGATCAGGGAAGCGTTTTAGGAACTAACATGCACATTGGTTATTGAGGACGTGCAACTAACAGATGAAGAAGTTGTAATGACAGAGTTTGGAGAGGTGATTCGTCTACAACTTGAGGTGAATGACTTCGATTGCAATTCTATTGACAAGCTGACAAATTATAAGATCCCCATGAGCAATCTTCGAAAGAGTATAGGAGAGTGCAACAAGGTTATCTCTGAAGGCACAAATACAGTACGTAAAACAATTATTATTGCACAAAACTTATGAGTGCCAGATTTAGTCGTTGCATACAAAATTCTTAGTAAATTTGAGGCCTTCAGAAACTCTCTCCAAAGATAGCTCCCAAGTGTTGTGGACACTTAATTTCTTTTTACATGCTTTTATAGAATAGGTGTAGTTTTTGTGACAAATTACATGTAGAACATGAACACGTTGTAGATACAGGGAAGCATGTACCTATATGGTAGCTTCATGAAATCAGGCTGCAAGTGCTTTATGCCTTGTAGCCTTGAATAAGTCAAAGTTAGTTTTTGAAAGAATAAGGCAAGGTGGTTAAGGGTTTCCCCTTTTCTCTCCACCTTTTTTCTCCTATTTTTCCATATAATGGAGGGAGCTTTAAATAATCATCTTTTGGTTTTGCGCAAGAAGGCTATGCTTGGATTTCATGTCTCTTGAAGACTTTGTGTTTCATGGTACAATCTTCTAAATTGAATAAAAGAAACAAGATTTTTAAAACTTTGTGTTGCAAATCTTGTGATTGATGTATTCTTATGTTGCATTAGTTAATCTTTCTTGAATTGAGTTTTAGCTTCCTTGTGTGAATCATTTGAGTATTCAAATTCAGTTTCTTGAAAACTGTGCTTCAAAGGAAGGGATTGATATATTCAAATAGTGGCTGCAATTACTAAAGTTGAAGACTTTGGGCATCAATTTTGAGTATTGTATTTAAGGATAATAGTAAGAGACTTTGTGCCTTACTAATTGTTCTAGTTGTTTCCTAATTCAGATTAATCATAGGGGACTTTGGGTTCGTATTCTCAGTCTACCAAAATATAGTAACTGCTGTCTTAGGAGTTGTTCTTTTTCATGAGCCCAAAATTGATGTGTAATAAAACATATAATTTAACACTGGTGTCCCTATCATAATATATTAATGACTAGGTCAAGAATATAATGTGTATTATGAATTAATTAAGGGATTGATATTATCTATATCAAATGATTATAAGTGTCAAATTGAATAAACTATTTTATTAAATAAGCAATTTTCAAATAAATCAATTATAAATTACTATGCAAATAGCCTATGCACAATTAAATAAATCATATCATGGGAGATTAAAACAAATAATTATTGATGGGGTTAAAGTACTGCCAAGTTAGTGGACCCCACATACTATAAACACTCTGAATGGATGCATTGCTTTGGAACCACTCATATAAAAGTGTGGGAGGGCGCCACAACAGAAGAGGGAGTTTTTCACCTTATACCAATTACAAAAAGGCATCAACACATACGTGGATTGGAAAACAAATGAGGAGGATCAAATATAAATTTCAAACAAATCAAATAAAAATGGGCCAAGGCATAGTCAACTAAAGTTATACGTGAGTCAAAGCTGCAAATAAAGAAAAGGAGGAACAACCATAATTCAATACTTATCCATTGGCAAGTCACGTAGCATTGGAATTATCATGGCCATTTCAATATTAAATTGAAAGTCACTCTCTAATTCAAAGAAGGGAATCTTACGTGGAGTTTCAAGGGGCAATAAAAAGAGATTAAATTCCTTCCATAAACATTAAATAAAAAATCCAAAATTACGGGAGTTGAGGACTAAAGAGGTATGTGTTATGTAAATTAATATATTTTATGAATTTGAAAAGCTATCCTTATTGTTATTAGGTAAAGAACCTTATTATGTAGTTTTCAGTTTACATTATTAATTAGTATATATATAAACACTTGTTTATGATTCTATATTACAATAAGAAATGTATAATAGAATAAAAGTTAAAATATATATCATCTTTAAATGTATGATCCAAGTTATGCTTGGTGGAGGGCATTCATTTTGAATGTCATAATATGATTCATGTATAACCTGGTGGAGGGTATTCATTGCGAATGTCATAGAATGATCCAAGTGTAATCTTGGTGGAGGGCATTCATTGTGAATGTCATAGAATGACCCAAGTATAAACTTGGTGGAGGGCATCCTTCACGGATGTCATAATATGATCCAAACACATTTTGTGGAGAACATTCAAATATGAATTATCTCAATCTAGATAACTTATTAAAGATATGAAATGTTTAGTTGTAATTATTGTGATCTTATTAATTCTCTTCAATTATTATGAGTCCCAAACTGACCCTAATAGTGGGGACATTACATTCTTGCTTCAACCACCAAGCCACTAGTATTATCGTAGCATAGGCACCTTTTGTTAAGTTGGAAAGTTGAAGTTGTTTCTAAATCACTTCTGAAGTTAGCTTCTTGCTGAGAAGAGCTGTTCCCACTAGTTTTACAAATGCTCCAATCCTGGCAATAGAGATTGAGGATGATCTTATCATGGCTGGTAAAATTCGAAGGGAATGCTCAAAAGGAAATTCTAATGATGCTTCCACTTCAGGAAGTATGGATCTCATAGTTCAAAAATTGGCCAATGAGTTGCTCTCAAAAAGAAAATCTCTCAAAATAGTACTTAGGGGCTATATTGGTTTTAGAAATTTAGCCCATTTTGATTCAAAAGGTACTTAGGGGTTCTATTACTTTTTCTGTCCCTCTGAAGCTCATCTACTTATTGGAGCACAATCAGATATTTTAGTATTTTCTGAGGCATGAGATCTCATAATGATCTTTAAATAGGAATCTTTTGTATTACTTATTTAAACTTCTTACACTATTTTAGTAATTCAAATCTTGGCTTCACCCATTTGCTGATAAAACCAAAAGTAAATAAAAACATATACACACACATACATAAATGTATAGATTTATTTATTTATATATTCACATATGATGCATCCTAATTATCCCAAATTAAATCTGGCACATTATTAAATTATTGATTATCATTGTTCATCTTCATTTTATTCAAATTTCAAATTTGTGTTGAAGGATGGAAATCCTTGGATGACAATTATTGGAGGATGGAAACCTTTAGAAAGTCTTTTGGATTCAAGGATGAAAACTCTCATGTCCAAATTGGGTGATTATACTCGAAGGATTGTGATTATGCTTCATCCAGAGATTGATTAGTTTTGCAAGCGTCTATATCAGTGGACATTATTCATTATTGAGAGTTTGAATTTCATACTTCGCAACTCATATTTATATATTGGTAGTGTTCAATTGCTAAATCGATTAATCTTGGTGCTTTTAATAATTTTACTGAATAACAGCAGAAATGATTTGGCATGTCTTACTATTGCAGGTTTAAGTAGTATTACTATTGCAAACTTGTCTTTTAATATTTTATTTGCTGATCCATAGAAATTATTTACTACAAATGAAAGACATCGTAGGGTGCAGCCTTGAATCTGTCTCACATTATAAAGGGGTGAATAAGGTTTCAATAAGTTACTGCAGCTTATAGAATATTGGGAAGTGACTGAATATTTGTTGTTATCTTTGTGTCTGGCAAAAAATCTATAACCAGAAAAATAAAATAATAAAAGAAAATTTGATCGAGTTTGATTTCGTTCAAACTGCTGATCATTTTATATATATTTTCTGGGTATTGGTATAAATTAAAGATACTTAGGATCTGAATGCTTTATTGTTTTTCTTTTCTATTAGAGATAGCGGATCAACTGATTACAGAAGCAAAATATATCAAAAATAACTAGATGCCAAAACTGCATCTAGTAACTGAAAGAAACCCATCCAATACAGCCTTTACAAATAGAACAGTACTGCAAATACACTATAACAGATCCAGCTAAAAAGTCCATATAGTGACCTAAACAAGACCAACTGTACAAAACAGACCCAACAATCAGTCCCAACCATCATTAACATTGCTTCTGAAACTAAAATTATTCGGGTTCCAACCATCTCCATAGAAAGAACTTTCCACTGGGCTACTGTAATTGACTTCCTCATAATTGCTGTTATGAACAAAGTGAGTATCCTCTTGCTGAGCATTAACAGTGTCCTCATGACTGAAAAGATCATCCTGGTGAGAAGGTCTAGAGGTACTGGGCAAATCTGGATCTTGTTCTTGGGAAAAAAAGTTGGACATCAGGATGTCATCTTTGAACACCAACATGTTGTCTTCACTCAGCAACTCTGTGAATCTTTCCTTTGGCACCTCAATTACAGCCACAACCTGTTAAGTTATGAGAAAGAGGGTGAGTTTCAAGAAAAACCCAGTAAGGTTCCTTTGCCTCCCTTGAAAGATTTCCTCAGTCCTTCGCTTCCAGATGAACCATAGAATTTCGTTAGTGAGAGCAAACCAAAAAGCATTTGACTTCAAATCAAAAACCTCAACATAACCAGCTACAATTTCATGCCAAGACAGACTGGGTTTATTATTCCATTTAAAAGAATTGCTAAGAAAAAGAGACCAGATTCCATTTGCAAACTTGCACTAAAAAAAAGGTGTTCAAAAGATTCAGCACAATGACACAAGGAGCAAACAATGGACTGTTTACCATTATTGGAAAGAAAAGAACCCACAGGAAGTTTTTTTAAAATGAGGAGTCATCTGAAACAAACTTTTTTAGGTTCAACATGTGAGTGCCAAAAAAGTTCAAAAATAAATTGCCATCTAGCATATGACCAACCAATACCCCACACCTGATTAGTTCTATAAAAAATATCCATACTATGATTTAGGAGCTTGTAAATCTGCCTGCTAGAAAACTCACATAAAAGTTTGCCATCTTGCCACCAAACTTGTTCTAGAAAATGATGAGTATTGAAGCTTTTACCAGGAAAAAAAAAACAAGAGCTTTACTAACAAGAGTATAAGTTTTCCTTTGAGAATTAGGGATAATAAATTTTCTCTTGATTTCCTCCAAAGAACCCATCTGGTTAATTAATAATAACATCCTGTATCAGAGAAATGCCTTTCTTGTTCCAAATTTTAGTTGAGCAACTTTGAGTTAAGGCCAAAGGTTTTTCATTAAGATAAACACCCCACCATAAGGATCTGTCCTTGACAGAATAGTAGTAAGGATTCTTCCCAACAACATACTTTGAATGAATCAACAGTCTCACCTGGGTCCGAGCTTTCCAAATTGATTGAATTTTTTTTGATCCACCTACTCTAACCTCAAAATCCCCAAGAACAAAGTCAATCAAAGGAATATAATCTGAGTGTTTACCTTTCTTGATAATAGACCTAGTTATATTGTTCCTAACCAGGACCTTCCATGGCTCATTGCCATCAAGAGAATTGAGAATCCACATAGTGATATCTTTCATGCCCAAACCCCCTAGGTTCTTAGGATAGCAACACCAGTCCCAATTCACACTGGCTCTTCTTATTCCCTAAACCATCCGACTAGAGAAGCATATCTTCACTCTGATATTTGGCAAACAACCAAGTAGAAGCATAGTAGACAATGTAGGAAGAAAGGACCTTTTGAACAACTTGAGCTCTCCTAGCAATTGACAACATATGAGTTTGCCATTTTAAATGTTGATCCTCAATTTTATTATAAACCAGTTCCACATGTCTTTCAAAGAGGGTTCAATAGAAAAGGGGATACCAAGGTATCTCACAATGTGATTGGGACCAAACTATTGCTACTCTTGATTCCCAATCCAGTTAGGAGGAGAATTGAGCCAACCAGTGATAGAAGATTTCCCTTGGGAGACCTTAGCTCCAAAGGCCTTACAAAAGATCTGTAGCTTGCTCATCATATTACCAAAATTAGCTTTAGGAAGCTCCACAAAAAGGGCTGTATCATCAGCAAATTGTTTAAGGAGGAGCTCATCGTGATTAGGGAGAGAGATACCTGTCACCGGTGGACCCAACTCCTTAGCATTAAGTATATATGTTGGGGCATCTGCAACAAGCACAAAAAGAGAGGGGGCTAAGGGACAACCTTGTCTAATAGATCTGCCCAAAGAAATAGTGTCAGAAATATCCCCATTAATATAAATAACAGTGTTCGAATCTTTGAACAAGATGTCAACCCATTTATAGAAGGAAGGAGGAAACCCTAATCTGTCCAACACTTTGATCACAAACTGCCATTTAATTCTATCGTATGCCTTCTTGAAGTCCAGAAGAACCATACCCACATTCTGCTCACTGTCCTTACCCCACTGCATAGCTTCCTAGTTAGTAATGAGATTCTCTAAGATGTATCTCCCCTTAATAAAGCTAGTCTGAGTGTCCGAAACAATATTGTTAAGCATCCCTGCAATTCTCCCAGCCAACAACTTTGCAAGAATCTTATATGAAAGATTTAGAAGTGTAATGGGTCTCCAGTTTTTAACATGAGATTATCGGCACCTTTTGGAAGTAGCTTGATAATCCTTTTATTAATAGCTTCACCAAGAGTACCAAACTCAAAAGCCTCCTTATATACCAAAAGAAACTCCTCTGAAATCCAATCCTTGTTCTTCTTATAAAACTCAGCAGGGAGTCCATCAACCCTAGGGGATTTACCATTGGCCATGGAGGACATAGTGTCACCAATCTATTGAATACTGATGGGGAGATTTATACTCTTGGCTTGCTCCATAGAAACTTTCCTTGGAATACGAGTAACACACTTATTCATAGTATCAATATTATTAGCATCTTAATCTGAACTAAATAACTTGTTATAGAGCTGATAGAAAGCCTCAAGGATATCTTTATTATCATTGGAGATACCCTTATCAATACAAATACCTTCAGTGACTTCTCTATTATGTTTGGCTTTGATAATGTTAAAAAAATATTTGGAGCCTCTAGCACCATCTTGGAGCCAGTTGGCCTTGGCTCTAACTTTCTGACCCTAAATCTTGATATTCTGAATCCTTCTCAAGTGCATCTTAGTATCGATCAAATACTTCTCAATTCTATTAAGTTTCTTTTGGTATTCATTCTCATTTCTTCTCCTATCCTTGGCTTCCTTACACCCCATGGTATGGAAGACCTTTCTCCAAGTATCCACCTTGATCATCCACCTAGATCGGGCTGAGGCATCTTTGTTGCAGGGGCTGGTCATCATTGACACCGTATACAAAGTATTTTCAATATCATCCTTTTGAAGCAGGGAGACATTAAGCTTGAAAAAACCTTTTTTACTCAAAGTGTTAGCATTCTCATTCTCCAAATTATCAATGCAAGCATATGTGGGAGAATGATCAGACATACTAGTAGGAGTAACCACAACAGGAGAAACATTGTTTTGATGTTTCAACTTAAAAAAGAAGGGATTCATATAAACTCTATCAAGTCTGTGATAAATTCTCTTACCTAGAGCTTGATTATTGCATCAAGTACACCAGATGCCTCAAAATCATTCTTCCTTTTATCAAGGGGTCATGGATTTGAAATCTTCTCTTAAATTTTGACCAGAAATAATTTCATTTCCTTTCCAAAAATGTCTAGAACCCCCTCTTTTATCTTGAGTGTTCTCTATCATGTTAAAGTCTCCCATGAGGATCCAATTAGCTTCTGGGAGGTTATCAGCTAACCAGTCCCAAAGAAGAGCTCTTTCTCTATAATCACTGGAAGCATAAATATTGTAGATTCCTATAGCTGAATTATTGAAATTAAAGATTTCCCAAATAGCTCTCTGGTAGGGGGAGTTGCAATGAGAAACAAGATTCTCCACCCATTTTGGGCCGATCAGTAGAGCCACCCCACCTTTTCCTTTTTGGTGACCAAAGTATAAGCATTTAGCCTTATCTCAAACAAACTTGAGGGTGTTAAAGGCATGATACCCAGTAACTTTGATTTCTTGCAAGAAAATTACATCTTTACTATGGAGTTTGTTACACCAACTCCTAACCATATACTTTCTATTAGGCATTTCAAGCCCTCTAATATTCCAACTATATATGTGCAAATTCATGATTGACAATTAGGTAAGTCAGAACTCTTAAATTTTTTGTTAAAACAATTCGGGTTCTCAATGCTTTGACTTTGCTGTTTCTTTCACATTTTTTGGCACTATTGTTTCTTTCATAAGTTTTCCTCTTCTTTTTCCCAATAACTTCAACAAATCCTTCATGAGAGTTATCCTTAGGGACAATAGGGCAAGGATTATCAAGGTTAGAGGCCGCACCATTTTGCATTAGGTTAGAGGGCCCAGTTGAACCATTGAACTCACACAAGATTTTCTGTTTTGAAATTACATCCGTACTACTATTCATATTTGGCTTGTAAAGAGCTAACTGCTAAGCATTCAGGATTGGGGCATTATCATCATTGACTTTTTCTCTGTTAACAGGGATGTATTTAGGCTTAGCATCGAATGGGTTCTTGGGGTTCACATCCACTTTCTCATTAGCATGGACAACCACATACTCATCATCATAGAGAGGATTATGATGAGTAACAAAACTAATCTCAGTAGGGTTCCCTTTCGGGTGGTTACTCCTGGCATTCCAACCTCCATTTTGCTTATTAGTGTTAACATTTTCAGAATTCTTATTGTTATCATTCTTAGCATTATCATTAGGTGTTGTCATATTCCCTCCATTAAATTCTTAATAAATATTTTTCAACAACGGGCAATCTTTTTTATTATGTCAATTTAACTTACAATGAAAGTAAGCACCCAAATCCCCTAGTGTATGGATTTTCTAACAGAAGGTTTCATTTTCAATTTTGACTGAGATTTCTTCCAAGGAAACATTTGGATCTAGAGAAATTAGGGCTTTGGCATTTCAATGCAGGAGAGTGATCTTAGATTGCTCATTTTGGAGGACAAACCCCAGAGGTTTTAACATAAGCGAAAGAAAAGACCAAAACTTTGGTTGAATATTCTGCAATTCCACCCAAAAGGGTGAGGAATTAGTGGGGATTTCCTCTGGTTTACTGCTTGGAGATCACGGAAAAGCTTGAAACAAAGTTTGCCCTACATTCCATAAACCCTTATTCAACACTTTTTCCTGCATAGCATGTGTTTTAAGAAAAATAATGAACATGCCTCTTTGTATCATTCTACTGAAATTAACTACAATGTCAAGTTTTTTTCCCCAAACATTGTTAAGCCAGTTGTCTAAATTTTTTCTAGCGGGTAGAAACTTACATCCAAGTAGACAAAAAAATAGCAATATTCTTATGTCTACTTTGCTCATCCCTAAATGCCTTTACCATGTCATCATTTGGCTCCAGATTGAGTGTCTTCCTTGAGGGCAACATGACACCTTCTTTGCCATCCCCACATTTTCCTCCACTGTCGGTCTCACGTCCCCGTCTATCTCCATCGATGTCGGCTCGTCCTCCTCCATTATTTTGTTAATGCACGAAAAACTTCCGCTAAAGCAAGCTGAAGCCAAAAAAGCCGAAATAGAAGAATCTACCACCACTGTGCTATATAATGGTTCGATACCAATGTTATCATTTCAAGACTTGTCCATCCCATTATTGCTAGATCCCTTAGCCTTTAGAACTCCTCGCCGTATCATGATTATCAATAGATTTTCCCTCGTCCTGCAAATCTTTCACCACCGAAGCATCATTACCCTTCACCATCACAAATAATCAGGTATAGGGGAAGGATTGGCCAAAGCAAAAGGCAAGAAAATGCTAAACTTAAAGGCACCCACATGCAAACCCTAAAACCAGACTCACGAGAACAAACAAATCAACAAGACTCAAAAAACAAAAGATCAATCTCAAGAAGACAATAAGCACAAAAACCAAGGCACACAAAAGCCAGCGGTCTTCAGCCAGCCACACCACTTGGAGGCCTGCACACAGGGTATGGGTACGAAGTATGGTAGCACCAGCACACCCTAGTTGCAGACCTCCCTTACTTTATTGATTTTTGGATATTGATTTATTTATTTATATCATAATTAAGTTGGGATGTGATTTCTTATCATTACTTCTTCTAGTAAAAATAATTTTTCTAGAAAAGTTTTTTATTATCAGAAAATACCAAAAAATTATATAGAATTTAAAAACAAACAATTAAAAAACTAATAATAAATCATACAAAATGCATTTAGTTTGGGCTGAACTTAGGAAGGAGGACTACAGTTTGAGCATTTGTTTGTTTTTGCATGATTCTTTCTGTTGGTAGTAGTTAATCTTTGATTATGTCCCAAATTTGCAGGTAAGAAAGAGCAGTGAACTCATCAGGCCCTTGGGCTTTGTTTAGGTTGAAGGAGAAAACTATGCTTTTGAGTTCCTCCTTTGGAGTAAGGTTTAATTCTCTGCTTTTGAAATCTCCATTGAAGTGTGCTAAAGAATTGTATATCTAGCCATTTTTTGTCGAGCTAAGTTTGGTGGCTTGAAGAGAGTTCCTTGAAAGAATTCCATGATTGTTTTTTTGTAGTTCCTCATGAAGATGATATAATTCCTAGAAGGATATTGCAAACTTTGTGTTGTATTGAAATATCTTTTGTTTGGAGAAGTGAGAAAGAAGTTGTTGAATTCTAGTCTGATCCATTGGTCTTCTGCTTATAATGCCATCGCATATTTCCCTGTGTCTGGGTGGATAACTGAAGATTATTTGCTCTTGCCTCCAAGTCTCTTGTGAACCTGTCATCTCTTATGTGGATTTGGATCTCTAGAAATTTGGCCTTGATATGTATAATCTTGTTGAAGACATTGACATAATTTATGCAGTAACTTGAGCTTTGATGTGTTATAATTTTTCTGCGATTTTCTTCATTTGAAAGGCCAAGCTTTGTAGTTTAGTTTGACACTATTTTCAGATATGAGCAGCAAAATCTGTGTGAGCTACTTCTCCTCAAATTTGAAGTATTTTTATTTGTGCATGTGATACACGTGACATTTTTAGAATAACTGCCCAATGATCAATAATGGCATTGTGGATGATATGCCGTTACAATCTATTTTGGTTGCATTCATGCTTCTGCGACATAAATGTTGTTTTTCAGCTATCTACCAGTTGCCTTTCCCCTGTTAAACCACATTTAGGATGCTTGGTGGTTGCTGATTAGTGATTTCAATTAAATCAGTGTTTGTGTCCAGATCTTTGAGAAATTCATTTCTTTGAATGAACGGCTTCTTTTTGTTTTTGAGGTGGTTTTGATGGAATTAAAATCTCCCATTACTATGACTTAATGATCGAGATTGATAATTATGTTGATGTGGTGATTTCTGAGGGGCAGAATGCATACATTGATAATTGTGAAAAATGTTTTTGGAGTTATAAAGGTGCGCTTACTGGACCAAATACCTCTTCATTTGGGGGTTTGTGTTTCTAATCGTGCTGATTTCTGGCAGGAGAATTAGATTAGTGTATTCAAAAAGACAGAGATCTTCAAGCAAACGGATTTGTTGGCTGTTCATGTTCCTTTGATCTTCCACAATATGATCTTAATAAAGATGATGATTTTCAGGTAGTTCTATAACTGATTTATAGCTGAAATGTATATTTTTAGTTTCTCATTGGTAGCATTTTGTCTCCAGTTCTGTTGATATTCGGATCTATTGGTTTTTTTTTCTTTTTCTGTTCTAATTTTCAATTTTGTGTGACTAAGCTTCCTCTAGTTTCCTGTAATGAACTCGGTAATGGAATAAGATTTGCTCCAAAGTTGCTTTAGTCCTATTTGTTCTCTTTCTTGTCATCATTGGAGATGTGGTATGAAAATTGTATATTAAGTGATTGGTTATCTGTTGCTGGTTTTTACTGGTGGGGTCATTTTGTCAATTCTCCTCAAGACGTGTCTTATTATTCCCCTCCATATCTGCTAAAGGTTGCAAATGGATTATCTTATTGTATCCTTGCTTTTCACATTAAGTTTTATGCTTCTAGAGGATGCCCTTACAAATTTTGTTTCTTGTTGTGAACCATTTTCGGATGTGTTGAGTAGAATGGTTTTGATTGATGGGCATACCTGTGGCCATGCTCGTAACAAAGTCTAAATGGGATATTTTCATGGTCAATAAGCTTTTCCCATTTGATTCTTCCCAAATCTGTTCCAATTCTTCCTAGAAGTTGCTTTCCTAGATCTAGTTTGATGCTATTTGTGATGTCCCCTTTTTTGACTTGGGTGTTTGGAGGATTTTCATTAAACTATTTAATTGTTGTAGGCTACGTCAATGCCCCCTTATTGAAATAAGACTCTATAATAAATGATTTATTATTAAATCAAAATATAAAAGAATAAAATTAAAGAAATAATTAAAATTTAGTTAAGTTAAACAAATTGCTAGAAGGGATGAATGCAAAAGTTGTGCCTTCCTCAAACATGAGTTATAAAAGGGATAGAAGAGAACATCACTTGAGGGGAAGATGGAGGGAAGAAGAAGAGGAAGCATAAGAATTAAGGGAAGAAGGAAGGAAAGGGAAGAAGATAAGGAAGTGACTCTTTTAAACAGCAAAGGGTTGCGACTCTGTCAAAAGGCGACAATTGTGAAAGGGTGTGACCAATGGAAAGGGACGACATGGTGAAGAGGTGTGACCTTCACAAAAGATATGAAGGGGAAGACGGATCAAACAAAATGGAAGAAAGGGAGTAGAGGAGATCTAGAGCAGATTTAGAGCATAAGGAAGGATATGCAATAATAATGGAGAAGGAAAGAAGAAAATAAGATATATAGATCTAGAAGAGGATATTAAATGAAATGTGTGAAGATTTGAATAGTAGTAAGTTGGATTTGAGAAGTGAGAGATTGTCATGTACCCTTTTTCGAAAATAGAAATTAGTATTTATAGTAAGGTAGGATGCTCAATAATAGCAAATCAAGTTGGCAAAACAGCTTTGAATTTAATATTAAATTTGATGACCAAAAAAATATAGTTTATTATTCAATCATCAAATTAATATTAAATATTGATTTCTCCCAACTTGAGCATTGGATGTGGTGGGCCCATTGGTTGGATAAATTTGGTGACAATAAGCATTTTATAATGGTTTATGGAAATCCCAGAGAAATGGCAACGTGCATGGGAATGAAAGGTTTCTATAAATGCTTGGCAGCCATTGTTACATGCATAATGAATCTTTCCTTGGTTGCAAGTTTTGAAAAATGACCCTTTATAATCATGTTGTTGCTTTGGAAAATGCTTTTTAAGGTGTAACACGATGACTTAAAGTGGTATAATATGAAAGGCTGATTTTAGAAGGGTTATAATGCATTTTATGACATTTGTAAGTGTCTAAATTTAGGAGGGAATATTTGGACGTGATTCCAATGTTCGTTGGATTTTTCTAAAGAAAGGGGAGTCCATGAGTATTGGCCATTATCATGCAAAAGGATCTTTTTGCATTATTCAATAACAATTTTGTATTTTTTTAGAGGATTTGTGATCCTGTGGAGAAGAAGATTGGAGGACGGGAGATTGAAGGTATCCAAAGAGGCCAAGGGTGGGAATTGAAGGTCTTTCAAGGAAGGTTGACAATAGGAACCCAATGCTTTCCATTGTCCAAGCTACACAAAGTTTTCCATTGTGCCAAAGGTAATTTATTGTTACCCGTTTTTACTATTGTGTTGGATTTTTCTTATAATAGTTGGGGTTGTAGTTTTTTGTATTTGTTTTTTATTATTGTTATTAGCGTTGAGGTTTGAAATAACCTAACATTGATAGTCATTATTTTCCAGAGCAATTCAATGTTCTTTACTGCAGTTTGTTGTGCTTCTATTTGAGATTGAGCTTCTGTTTGGAGCATCTCTGTAATATGTTGTTGCAGATTTGAAACTTTCATTTTGTAGGCCATTATGCTTTCAAAATTTTAATAGAAATCATTCATAGTTGCATCACAAGAGGTTTGATGTATTTTTGGTTCTTTGGGTGCAAGTTTCAATATATTCGATTCCATTTTTTGCAAGTTGAACCTCAATAAATTAATTTTATTCATAACCTGATATAAAATATGAAAAAAGGGCATGAAAGTGGTATTAGAACTATGGTCTTGCTAGCCTGAGGGATTAATCATAGGGAAAACAGTAAAAATGGAATAATTGGCTAGAGAGCTCGCAATAATTAGAGATCTTTACATTAATCAAGATGAAGGATTTAGGAAGGATTTCCCATACAATGATTATATTCTTCACATGCAAAATATGATGGCTATTAAGGGTCATAAAAAACTTACCTTTTCGGGTGAAAGGGATCCCATGAGTAAAGACGTAAAATCTTCGACTCCAATTTTTGATGGGTTAGATCAATCCTGGGTCAAAGAATAATTGTTTGTGATGTAGGATTGTTATTGTTCCAATTCCACGGAAGAGGAAGATTTCATTCAATATGTGACACTGCACCTTGAAGGAGCTGCTCATGATTGGTGGTACCAAGGTATTAATACCCAAGATCACATTCAAGTAAATTCATTTGATTAATTTTTACAAAGATTGATTGATAGATTTATAAAAAAGGTTAAGGAGAAGCACACAATTGTTGAAGAAAATATAGGAGAGTCTACTGTTATGATTTCTTTGAAGAATGATGAATACATGGCAAAGCTTCAAGAAGACTTCATGGACATGAATACAATAATGGAGGTTAATGCTATGCATGAAGAATAAGACAAGATAATAGTACTAAGTCCTAGTTTGGATTCATCCAACAATAGTGTTCATCTTTTGAAAACACTCTCATATGAAGGACACAAAGAAGAAAAAGGTAATGATATTTTCTAGATTATTACTTGATGATTGCTCATATCATTCCATTGACAAGTCGTCCAATGGATCTAGGTTTGGTTGCCAAACCAAGCCTATGAAGAAAGATTGCTATATAAATTTGAAGGATGTTGTAATGTCTCCTTTTGGGGGCATTAGGGATTCCAAAGGTAAATTCATAAAATATTAAATTTGGCTTATGATAGTTTAAAGCAAATTTATAAAATGGGTCAATTTAATATTATAGAGGGAGTTAAAAGGTATCAAAGGAAATGGACGAAAGGAGAGGGAGGAAGTTCAAGAGGTCACATGTTGGGTCTTTAAAAAACAGACAAGGAGCTCATTTGGACAGACTTGGATTTGAGATTGATCTTCTGGTTTCTCTTGGGAGAACGTAAGGAAGCTTCAACTTCTATTTAGGATTTGAGGACGCAAACCCTCATGTTCTTCTTGGGTGGATTGAGCATAGCCTCAATTCATCATCTGTGGTGGATTCACATCAGAATTCACATTTGAGATTATAGGTGCATTTTATAGTCTCTCCAATCCGACTGTGTAGCCATATTTAAAGTTGGATTGTTGATATCTGGTTATTTTATTGCTGATGTATAATGCAATAATGTATTTTGAGGTATTTTAATGAGCATTTACTGGTTCATTGCAGATTATTTCTATTGCTTTTATTTGCAAGAGATATATTCAGTTTTTTGTAAATAATTTGTAAGTAAATTTGGAGAAAATATTCGATTGGGATATTTCAGTGGTATTAGAGCATCGACCCTGCTATCCTGTTGAGTATGAGATTTTGAGAAAATTCTAAGCTATTAAATTCTATTTTCTTAAGAATAATTTTTGTGGGTTCCGTGAAACTGATTCTAAATATTATATATTGAAGAATCGTCAGAATCTTGGAAGCTTGATAATTATTTGCAAGCATATTAATAGGAGGCTCATTCTATATCAGGAGATATTTTAAGAACAGTCTTCGAATGCATAATAGTGGCCAGTATATTTGAAGTTTGGGTTTTAACAATTGTGGTCTCAATTGAGAAAGAAACCATTGCTAAGATAGTTGAAAAGAAGGTTAGACGACGCCATTTGGAGAATAGCGTGTGCAACTGAGAGTCTAGTATTTCTCTGGCATTTGACGGGACTTTCTTGAAGTTGTGTACGCGTATAGCTACACTTGGAGATTATACACAATTTTCATAAGCGTCGGGAGGCCACGAAAAATAGCAACGATAAGTTAAATAAACTTGGGGGAATTTGTCGAGGATGAAGTTGGAAGGGATAATATATTAATTTTTACCGTCAACGATCTTCAAGTTGGAAACCCAAACATTACATTGAACTACGTTAGGGAAAAGTAATATTTTCATTGGACAATCCAAGGCAACCTTATAATTTATGTTCGAATGTTGTTTTTAAAGAACTCTGATAGTCGTTTGGTGATTTTCTTTTTCCGTCGTGTGAAGACTTAAAGAAGATGATTGATTCCAAATAAAATTGCAATGTGAACTGTGTCGCATGGACACATTTTTAAAAAAAAATTGTCTGTAGTCGAGGCTTCATATGTATTCGTTAACCTGTTCTTCCTAGTCGGGAGGACATTTAGTTCAACATTAATTCCATGTTGAAGACAAAATTGCAGGGGCATAAATAATTCACTATTTTTGGATTTTGGAAATGCTAGCGTGGAAGTTTGGAGTATTGAAAATGACAAATTGTACAAGTGTTACCAATGGGAGTCAGGGAAATAATTTTTGTCGCTTAGTGGATAAATAAATCTCTTATTAATCTGAGAGTTACAAAAGGAATAAGAAGTTGTTTCTAAAATTTCAATTTGGCCTCAATTGGTTTTGTTGTCCCCAAATCTTCAACACTAATAGAAGCAGCTTTTTCGTTTACAGAGGTTCTAGATATTTTCCAAATTTGGTCCTTGTTTTGATGAATGAGGTGATTTGTTAAATGAGATTCTTCTAAGTCCGTGTTATGTTAAGAAACTAACGAAGAACATTTGAAGGCATAGGAATAAATTGCATAGCGTGCATTATGGTTTGGGGGATATATTTCAAGTGTACGAACCATTGCAGACACAAAAGAAATATTTGCAAACTACTTTTTGTTGTGCACTGTGTCTACATTCATAGTGACAAAGATGTGGGCGTGAATGTTCTCCTTCCTAGATGTCATGAGTCGAGACATACATTAGAATTGAACATTCTATCTGAAATTAGCAACTGAGAATTGTAAAGAGTAAACAAAGTCCACGATGGAAGGAGTGTAACGCTTACCATCCGCCGTTAATTTAAATAATATCATTTTAAAGTTTAGGCTAGTTGAGCGTTACTCTTGGCAAAGGTTTGCAGAGCTTGGCCACTTGTCATAAATGAAGAAACTGCATATATTGAATAGCTCGTGGTTGCAGATTCAATATTCGAACAAATCACTTGGATACTCATCCTATGAAATGATTGAGGGGTGTTGCTAGTGTGCTATTGAAATTAATTTGAAGATAATGTAACTACTAATCTAATTCTTTTAAGGAATTTATGTCATCAGTGAAGTTGAAACAACATATTTCAGTGACTCCTGATTCAATTAGCAACAATTGGTAATGGTTTGGAAATCCATAGACCCTTGATAGGGATACTTCATCGGTTATATATTGGTAATAAAGTGAGGGGTTAAATATTGAACTCTGTGGTGTAGTCGTGTCCAAAGATTGAGAAAACACTTGAGAGATTGTGAGTTGGGTAAAAAAGAGGGAAATTGTTAGTCGTCTACATTGTGAGTCACCATCTGCTAACATAGGTCTCTTTAAGGGATAACTGGCACAATATAATAATTTCTCTAGTTTGAGGATGTGTTCAAACACATATGCCTATCTGCATGACAACAGAGTTAGTGAGACTCATATTCAAATTACTTGATTCTTAACAACTTTAGCTATTTGAAGAAAGTTAATGCTGAAAAACAAAGGCTCTAGCAAAATTATTAGTCCTTGCAGCAAAGATTTTTATAAAGCAGATTTGCATTCATTCATTCTAATATGCTGAAGAGTATGTCTTCTTGAGTCGTCTTTGATTTCTCCTTTGTTGATTGCTGAGAACTTGCTATTGCTTTGGTGCAGCATCCTCCATCTTTGACATTATTATTGGTATTGCTATCTTGGATGTGCTACATGGTGTAGCTAAGAGGAGTGTTCCCATGTGTTAATGGTGTGTCGACTTGCAAATTTACTCTATTGTAACCGGTATGAGTACTAGGGCTATGTCTTTGCAACTTGGGCGTAGGAGCCTTCTGCAGTCCTGAGAGGCAACTCCAAAATTACCATAGGCTGTGAAGATTACTCTGAGCAACTGTTGTGAATGAGCCAATATATACATCTCTTTTGTTCACTAATTTCCTACACGAATGGTTTCAGACCTCTATTTTTGTTCAACTTGGCCCGTGAGTAAAAGTTCGTGCAAACACATAGAATACTCGCCCTGAAAACTAATATGAGATATGTAAACATAGGTAGACAATTAAAAACTGTTTTTGGCAACCACTAGACCCATAAAGGTTTTATTTAATCCTTTACAAAAGTGATAACGAAACATTAAAACATGCCCTAAAACTTAATAATAACAAAACCTTAAAATATGCCCTAAAATTTTAAATAACAAAATATTAAAATACCCCTCATAAACAATATGGAAACATTGTTCCTGTGCCAAGCACATGTAGTTGCTCTTGCAACACAGGACTTGTGAATGAAAGTTTTGCATGCCAGGTTGGTTAGGGGATCTTACAATTTTTTGATGATGTACTGATTGTGCAAGGAAGGGATACTTTTTGTGTTCCGAAATATAGCAACAAGTAGTCCTGAGAAAGGACATTAATCTTTATAGTAAACATCACAACTAGAAAAGGGGCATTCTTATAAGTGGTGTTCACATTTCTCACAACTCTCTCAAGTAATTACAGTTATGCGCTATGAATATACAATTCAGAATAGAAGCTTTGTGGACATGGTGGCTATTCCAACAATTTAGTTTCTCAAGTGTGCATCAAAACTCGACAATACCAAAATTTGTTGCCAATGATAAGGAACAAATCCTTGAAGAAAAGCTCTTCAATATAGAAATAAAACTTGTAGATTTGCCTCAATCAAACCATAGACTACTTTGTGATTTGGATACAATTGAGAGTTTTTATAAACAATAGAACAACTAGACTCTTAAGAGTAAACAAGCGAGCATCCTTCCTTTTGTGACTCCTTTGGTAAAACCAACATTGTTGAGGCATCTTGATAGAAAGGTAAGACTTACAGTTACTCAATGTATTGTTCATATTATGAGAATAACAACACCACATGACCCTTACAATGGGGAAGTTATGAAGGAGGTGTTCCAGTTGATCGTGGAAAGTTTTCAAGGCTTGTGTAATTTCCATAGTTCATCCTATAGTAAGACAACCAATATTTTAGAATTAGTTGCAAAGCTTCATACTTGTTTGATTATGTTGGATCTCAGTTGTGAAGATTTAATTCATGATATGCTCCATCAGTTTTTAATTTCTATTAAAAGCAACCGCATGCAAAATGTTTTATCTTTCATGTAACTAATTATGCCTTCAATCATTGAAGAGAGTGATGTTGATTCAAATCACTTCCAATCTACAATGTTGGCTAATTTGAAACAAACATGTCACTTCTTTTGATGCTTATAATTTGATTAACAATGTCATCAAAGAATGTGAGCAAAAATTAAAATCATTCTTAATAAGGGACAAAGTTAAGGGAGGAATAAAATAAGAATTGTTCCAACCTATAGAGAAGGATGAAAAAGATAGAACTTAGTTACATGTGTAGCTTAATAGGGATGAAGCTAATAGTATTATGGGGGACTACTAGGCTGAAAAAGACACACTTATGGATCAACCACCTGGAAATTTGGAGTTTGCATTCATTATGACTTCATGTTCATTAGATGATGACTATAGGATTGATAAAGCATCTTTTGGATCAAGTTTCTATGTAGCAACAATGAAGGGTATGGCATAAGGATATTTATTCCTATAATGACAATACTTTTAGGCAACGTAATGTTAATTGGATGAAGCATTGTAATTTACTCTATGAGATGGATGTTGATTGGATATTGGAGAATCCAATATTTGAGTTTGATGATGAAATACCTTTTGATATTGATCAAGAGTCACAAATTCATAATGATTGCATGTAGGAGGTGGCTGATACGTTACATTTGACACGTGCATAATTCTGATTGCAAATCAGCCTTGGATAGTAACTTGGCTAATAGTACGGCCAAGGAGCATATAAGGAGAAAGGATATGTTGTTGGCTATTCAATGATTGATTCTTCCCCTCATTTATCTAGTGCCTATTGTCACTCTATCATCACAGATGTTGGGTATGATGATAACACTTGGTTTGTTGCACTCGTCTTCATGATGAAGGCAACCATATCTAGTTTGCTTCTTCAGTATAGTTACAGTTTCAACATACATTAGAGGAGTAGTGTTGTGAGTTGGATATTTTGGACATTCTACTTTTTCCTAGTATGGAGTGTCAGGATATTCCAGATATTTGGGAAGGTGGATGACCTCTTTTTTTGTGGGACCTAGGAGGATAAATCACATGATTTTAGGGAGCTTTTTGGCATGGTGTTGAATTCCCATCTCTATTTGAATCTAGTAGTGCATGTGATCTTAGTTGGTGTGAGGTTCTCAGTTGGATTGGGGATTTTATCACATATGATAGCAACACTAGACATGTTGATTTGATAGATTATGCCTCGAAGTTATCCAAGTTCATGATATTAGTATGAGTGGCGTATTGTGGTGGAAAATTGATGAGAATCTTCACAATTTGAAAAATCTCATTTGTATTAGAGTGGTGCAATGACTTGGTGGAGCAACTTCCTTGAGATTGATATGGGGCCCTGGTATAAGTTTGTGAACTCATGATTGCTTGAGGGCAAGCAATCTCGAGGAGGGAGGACTTGTAATGTCCCATTTTTGGGGCATTTGAGGCTCCAAAGTTAAATTCATAAAATATGAAATTTGACTTATGAGAGTCCAAAGAAAATTTATAAAATGCGTAAATTAAATCTTATAAAGGGAGTTAAAATGTGTCCAAGAAGAAAAGGGATGAATGGAGAGGAAGGAAGTTCAAGAGTCACATGTTGGGTCTTTAAAAGAGGGACACAGAGCTCATTTGGATAGGCTTGGATTTAAGATTGATCTTTTTGTTTCTCTTGAAAGAACATAAGGAAGCTTCAACTTCTATTTAGGATCCAAGGACGCAAACCCTTAGGTTCTTCTTTGGTGGATTGTATGTATAGCCTCAATTCATCATCTATGGTAGATTCACATCAAAATTCACATATGTTAAGATTGGATAGTTGATATCTGGTTATTTTATTGCTGATTTATAATGCAATAAGATATTTTGAAGTATTTTAATGAGTATTTACTGGTTTATTAGTATTTACTAGTTCATTGCTGGTTATTTCAACTGGTTTTATTTGCAAATAATATATGTTATTTTTTGAAAATTATTTGAGAGTAAATTTGGGGAAATTATCCAACTGGGATATTTCAGATGTCCATGGAGAATGACTCTCGTCGACTGGTGAATACACATGAGAAGCACGATGAATACTTCCACTTTGATTGTGGCAATCAATCCTCTTTCACATGGGATCCAAGAGCGCTATTATCAAGGCATGGAAAGGGTCTTGTTTAGAATGAATTTCTCATTCATTCGTACATCATTTCAAATTCATCTCTAAAGTCATGCAAAGAGGGTAATAATGAAGACGTTAAAGTTGAAAAGTATGGAGATGATATTGATTAGAAATCTGGTTTTTTATTTCCTTATTGATGATTTCAAGCAAGTCTATGGTAGCCTTGATTTTGAGGAGAAACATAGAAGCCTTGGTTATGAGCGAAGACATGGTAGCATAACTGATTTGAATCCTCTATCCAATCCTACACATTTTAATAAAGTTAGAAAATAAGTTTATGAAAGTTGGGTCAGCTATGGTGATGATAGGATTCAGGACACATGTTCAATTTCTTTCTATGAGAAGTCTTACTTAATTTGGAGTACAGGTTCCACCATCAAAGTTAGTATTCTTTCTTGCTTGCCAATTGTTGGTTATCAAAATCACAGGTTAGAAACCTACGAGCCTTGCCTGCTCGATGCTGGGTATTTAACTGATTTTGGCCAACTTGACAGGACTGACTCCAATCCTTTGCGCTTTTGGTTCTGCTAGACCAAGGCCTGTTTACCTAAATCCTGGATGGCAAAACTTAATTCCAAGATAAATAGTAGCAGACTATTGCATTCAAATGAACTCCTCCATTGGCAAGCATCAAAGCAGACTTCAAATTGTGACTATTAACTTCAAAATTTATAAGAATTGTATACTGAAATAGGAAAGTTAAAACGAGTTATTATATAAATTCAAATCTTCAAAGAAAAATGATAAAGATACGCTAGCATTGAATCCAAAATAAATGAGAAAGTTTTTGATTAGTGTTGAATTCCGATTGGGTGATAGAGTCAAATGTACATCCCTTACATACAACTTTATAGTATCTGATGATAAAGTATTTGTTGATAACTTAATCAATTTGATGCCACAAATTGCCACATTGTAATGTATTCAGACTAGTCTATTATGATTTAACCATTATGCGGACAAAATAGCTACAAACAATGGGATTAAAACTATATCCTTCACTGTTTGTATTGATCAAATCTGAATAACAGTAAACAATTGAATGTGCTTATCAAATTGTTAAATTAGAGCCAAACAGACAACAAAACCATAAAGGACGAGTTCTATACACTCCAACTCCAAAATAAAAAAGAATTTCTTACTGATTTATTTGTTGAACAAATCGTGCTGAAGACATTCAACCATTTGATGATCTATTCAGTACAATCTGATCCACAAAATGATTATATTAATGCTCAGAAATTTACAGTATTCTTTGCCCAGTTCGTAACTTTAGCTTCTCCTTAAAAAGACAAGAAACCCAGTAACATCTCCGCTGAATAAAAATGACAAGTTTTTTTCTGTTTTTTTACATATCTCCACGTTGATTTACATTGCACATATATATAGACCACGGAGAGTCGTATTTTGAAAAGTTATGTCTCTTTGAAAAGTCATGTTTGATAACACAACTATTCAAAACTAATGACTAACCGCCCATTGTTATAAATTTTTATTAAAACACTAATGTTTCACAACTGCCTGCCTGCTAATTAAATCATCAAAATTTGAGCATGGACATTTCCATCCATGCCGATAAACTCCAATGCTTGCCCCTGCCGTTGATATTCGCATTGCATTCTAAATTGCCTTACATTATGTGAGCATTTTCACCACTATCTGCATAGACAGCATCCTGTGATATGCACCACAAACTGCGAGATCCTCTTCCATTTTATCTGGGCGTTCGCATATACTTCTCCAGATTTCCTTTCAAATTTATGCCTGCCAAATTACACATAGGGGATTATAAGAAACCAGAAGACGAAAAAGAATCATAAAAATTTTTACCCGAAAACTCTACAGATGCCATTGACGCAAGGAAAAAGAAACTCGTTATAAAAGGATGGAGGCCTGGAGATCACGCGCAATTAAAACAAATAGAAACAACATTATCATCCTAATTTCCTATGGCGAAATATCTTCCTTTTGGATGCTGTGCAGATGCAAACGAATGACCTCAAAGATCAGTAACAACCTCCTCGTCTGGCGGTTTACAAATAATCCATCGACATGATCTCTGACCACCACCACAAATGCTTTATTTGGACTTATGGAAGTGTGATTTACAGCCCATGGAAAATAATTATGCCATGGCATAGAAAAGGGTCTCCATAATCAATTATTTGAGTTCATTAACTTTATTGCACCACTTGGGCTGTCATAGATCTCAATGGCATTAGTGATATCATTCTCATCATAAGTGAATTTTGCACAGCATGAAACACCACGACAATCCAAATTCTTCTCAAGCAGTAGATTATTCTTGACACACACTGTACTAATCCGTATCTTTCCTAGACCCTGTTGCATAGTACGAGAATTCTTTTGAACCCCGTCTTCCCTCAATGGTTCGGCAATATTTAGAATTGTCATGCTTCTCCGGCTCAATGAGCATCTATGAATAACAGAGTAACCACATATTACATACGTATCATGCTTTGATGTGGACCAAATGAGATTTCCCAACTGAAAAATGGACGAATGTAGATTTCACTGATCTTGCATTATAGTGAAACTCAGAAAACTTCCCATCCTTCCTTACGGATTGGCATTCCTTCTTTAGTTCTTTGTATGGAAAATGCAGATTTTCATATTTATTGTACTGCTTTAGTCTTGCGAAACTTTTCTCTTTGTAAATTGCAACCTTTCCCAAGGAATGCTTTGAATGCCTTTGTATGCTGGAGTTGTCTTCTTTTCGATTGTTCTATGTTTTATTTGCACTCTTATCTCTGTAGAGGCATGCCTTGTTAAATGTTACTTTCAACTTCTTGTTATCTGCAATTTATTATTAGTATCTCCAATCTGCCATAAATTATCAACATATGCAGGCTATCGTATATCATGTTTAATGTTGCTGTATAATGCCAGACATAACAGTAAAGCCAACACACATGGGATCACAATGGTACTGTTCTGATGCAGTGTGTCAGAAGTCAATGTTATTGAATCTGCTAACTCAAATCTGTTCTTGAATGCACCATTGCTCACAGCTTCAGCTTCTATTGCTATTAGGAATAATTATGTGAACTTCCCTTCCTCAGCAACCACGAATTCAGAAATATGTATCCTTCATCAATCTAAGAGCAGTGCTGTATGTATGTTTATTACTTTAAACAAAATCTGGTCCTCACTGCCCTATTACTTCAACAAGATATAGAAATGATCCACCCCATCATAAACTCACGAATGAAGATATAAACTTTTCAGGTTCCATCACTAATCAACTTACACATAACTCGAGATCCTGAGTTGCAGATGAGTTGGATGACACCTTCAACCCATCATTTCAACGATGTTTGGCTAAGGTGGGATTGTAGAGGTAAATTGGTCATACAAGATGCTTCTATTCCTACCTCCACACTCTTGCATCCTATGATCCCAATCATATTTAAAATTGGTTATTGCTTTCCTTACATCTTTTTGTTGGCTCTAGAGATATCTTGTCATGAGAAGATTGTGGTTGAGCATGAGTAGACTTTTTGCCAATATGCTGTAAGTCTATTTTGAGTATAATACATCCATTCATTGCTAATACTCAGAAGAGAAATGGTCATTGTAGTTACATCATAGAGTTGATATGTATGATTACATATAATAGTTTGGTGTTTGTAGAGATTTGGTTATGTTGATATATTTAAAACCTTCTATTTGATATTTGGATGTTAAGTGTTGGTGGTTTGGTTTTGACTGATGATAACATAAGGTTTTCTTGGTTGAGAAGTTTTATGGGAGTGATTGCTTTTCTTTATGTTTGTGATAGTGATGCTAAATATTATATCTTATGGTTGAAGTTATGGAAGTATTGTTATAACACCTTCAATTGTATGCCCTTTGGTATATACATATTTCATGCTATTTGTAATAATACACTTTCAGAACCTATGATGCATGGTAGTGATATGACAAAGAATGTGGCAGGCATCTTGTATATACATGACAAAGAATGTGGCACTGTCTTGGAAACATCCGAAAAATCTTCATATATCGATGACCATTTTCTCACAAAAAGGAGATATGAATTTGAATTAGGTAGACATTCTAATATAGCATGAGATAAAGATTGACTTTTTGGTTTGTGATAGTGGTTGCTTATCTTCATTTTATCATGTTATGTTAGCCAAGAGGATCAACCTTAAGACTTATACTTTTCATGGAGTATCTCATATTGGAGTGATGGTTATGGGAGAACATGAAACAATGAGGGCAAACAATTTGAGGATAATTGAAGGCACTAAATAGAGGTATGGCATCAATCCTAGTTTTTTGATTTGGGTCAACACATCTTCACATTTGCATAGTCGGACAAAATAAACCCTTACACATGAGAATGAAAGTGAGAAGTTTCCCTACCATTGACACTATATTGAGGGCCAAATATGAAGACTATGGAATTTATAAGGCCCAACATTGTTGATTTGACATTGAGAGGGAAAAAGAAGATTCAAGCCATGGGATGAATGAGAGATGAACACTACACGGTGACTAATCAAATAGAGAAATCAAGATGGAGGCATGTTTCAAACTTGAGTACAAATAGACACACATACACACGCACAAACAACTTTACTCATGAGGTTGTAGAGTCCTATCTTTTGTGAACCTACTTTTAAGGTCTGACAACATACACTCAAATGACATGATGGAACACACACTTGGTGGATCAACTGCTAGTGCTATGCCTTCATATTCTAAGGGAGACATGATTGATACTTGTTTGGGTTGGTCTTTGATCAATCATGAGGCAATGAAAGAGTTTTCTAGCAACAAGTCCCATTATATTGATATCTCTTTGACAAAGCATGTGGCTGCCCCACTTCTCAAACTTGTGGCACACAACATGGATGCATATTCTTTTGATTGACATACCTTTGGAGGTACAAATATTATGTTGAGATGTGATTAACAGTTTGATGGTATTACTTTGCTATTTAATGTTAAGGCTCTAATGTTTGTGTTCATTCAAATTATGATGTAGGAGATGAAAATGAGCATGATAGAATTGTTGATCTAGTTTTAGCTTGTGGAGTTCCACCTCTACCATGATAGAAGAAAGTTATCCTAATATATGGAGCATTTTCGTCCTTCTAGGTTCTTGGTGGATAGAATTTTCTCAAAGATGGGGAGATGAGTTGGATTATCTTCTCCCAGGAGATGGGAATAGGGATGTCATTCTATCATCCTATATCATGGGATATACTTTCTCTTTTACATGGGATTTGGTGAGTGGACTTGTACTGACATTATTGTGAGATGCTTCTATTTCTACATGTCTTTAATTTGTGAGGATCCAATGGTTTGGAATTCATGTGGTGACATCACACCTTTTCATGGGGATCTTGATGAGTATCTCAAAAAGTATATGGAGCATTGATAATTGCATTAGAGTAGAACAAAGAAATTGTGGAGGCTTGAGATGGTGTTTTAGAGTTCACATCTTTCATCACTTGTTAACATGCATCATTTTTTCAAGGCATTGAATTGTATTTTGATGGAATTTTATAGAAAATTGAATCATACATGTAGGTAGTTTCTTGAGGAAAAATAAGTTTTGGAAAGAAGGACTTGTCATGTCCCACATTTCAAAAAAAAAACTTACTATTTATAGCAAGTCCGGATGCCCAAAAATTTCAAATCAAGAAGGAAAAATAGCTTTGAATTTGATAGTAAATTTGACGAGAAAAAATAAATATAGTTTATTATTCAATCATCAAAACACTTTCAAATGTTGATTTCTCCTAACTTGAGTGCTAGACTTGGTGGGCCCATGGGTTGGCTGAAAATGACAACAATACGTATTTTATGACGATTAATGACAACCTTAGAAAAGTGACACCATGCATGGGAGTGGATGGTTTCTATAAACACTTGGCATCTATGGATACATGCATTACATGCCAGAGAGAATCTTTCCTTGGTCGTGAGTTTTGAAAAATGACACTTTAATGTCATATAGTTAATTTGGAAAATACTTTAAAAAAAAAGTACAAAGATGCCTCGCAAGTGGTAAAACATGAAAGACTGATTTTAGAATGGCTATAATGAATTTTATGACATTTATAAGTGTCTAAATTTAGAAGGGATTATTTGGACATGATTCTAATGTCAGGTGAAAGTTTCTAAAGGAAGGGGAGTCCATAAATATTGGTCATCATCATGCAAAATGATCTTTTTGCGTTATTCAATCACAACTATGTATTTTCTTTAGAGGCTTTACAATACCTCAGAGAAGGAGATTGGAGAACAAGAGTCTAAAGCTTTCTAGAGAGGCTAAGGGTGGGAATCCAAGGACTTTCAAGGAAGGTTGAGGGTGAGAATCAAATGCTTTCCATTGTGCAAATCACGTAAATTTTTCCAATGCCCCAATGATCATTTATTGTTTCAACTTTTAGTATGGTGCATGGTTTTCTTATGACAGTTGGGGTTCTAGTTTTTTGTTATATTTTAGAGTATTTTGTACGTGTTTTCTAATGTTGTTATCAACTTTGAGGTCTCAAATAACCTAACATTGATAGCCATTGTTTTCCAGTTTAGTTCTTTTTTGTAGTTTGTTGTGCTTCTATTGGAGATTGAGATCCTGTTTAGAGCATTTTTCTAATATGTTGTAGATCTAAAAATTTCATTTTGTAGGCCATTATGCTTCTGGGATTTCAATAGAAATCATTCATAGTTGGAGCACAATAAGTTTGATGTATTTTTGGTTCCCTAAATACAAGTTTCAATATACCCAATTTCATTATTTTTCTTGTTTTTTCTTTGAACCTTAGTTATTTAAATTTATTCAAAATCTGATATAAAATATAGAAAAGAGACATTACAAAGAATGTGAAGATCAAATAAGAAATGAAAGGGGCAAGAATTGTCAAATAGATGTATCTTTTTAGAACAACATGTGTGACCCTTTCCCAAGGGACATTGAGGTGGGCAATAATATATTATTCTCAAAGGTAACAATGAAAAGTGGTGACTTTTTCAATTGTAAATTACACAGGGAGACTATTCCAATCAACCATATATGCATCATCACTCATTGATGTGTCACAAAATCAAGTAGTCTACGATTTACAAAAGGTTGAATCAAACAATCTATCAATTAGCAAATACAAATTCAACAAAGTGAGTAAACAAGAATTAAATCATCATCAACAAATTCACATCTTGGAATCACAAATCAATCAATATAGTCATTAGACAAAATTCAATCATTTAAGTGTTACCACATCAAACCTACACTTGTTCATTCAATTGTTGGAAATAGATAACAAAGACATAATGAGGAAAGAGAAAGAACTCAACCGTTCAATCTAGGTAGCAATACTATATGGCACTATAGACATGTAAATTTGATTACACAAATTAATAATCTTATTTAGTTATCTGCTAAGGTATTATTGATTAAATATTAAATATTAAATATTTATGTCATTCTCCTAGTTAATAAATTCAATTAATTAATTATAGCCCAACTAATTATTTAAATGACAACCCATAGTTAGATAATTAACTTAAATCCCTATTCCTCTATTAATTTTGTTGGTGTAATTAAGTATTTACTAATTACACTTTACTTAAGCTTACTTAGGTTAATGCATTAGCATATTGGTTGTCATGTAGACGCCTAAGAGTTTGTAGATTCATATGAGTTGTCATGTTGACAACATAGTAGTTTGCACTCCAATTGAGCACATGTTGTCTACTACATCTCTTTATGAGATACACCTTTGCATTCTTATCCTCTCATTGTTGCACGTACATTCATGCACAATGGAGAATAATCCACTTTTGGTGGACATGTGCTTAGTTGTTATGCTTATCTCTTTGTTGACTCTTAGTCATATCAGTTGCCTTTATATACAAGACACTTCTATAATGTATTTATCCAATTATGTGATATCCAATTATCTGATTAATGCAATCATTTGATATCCATTATCATTTGATCATCATTTGTCTCTCTTGTGCTATTTACAGAGCTTGTTGATCTTGGCGTTGAATTATTGCCTTAGGCAAATTTTTACATGGTATCAGAGCCATAAGAGTTTCATTGCATAGCCATTGGAGATTTTTTTTCGCAAGTCAGGATTTGAGCTTGCTAGTGCAAACTAGATATTGATATCACATTCAGAAGGTCAAAAAACTCCCAAATCAACCTTTGTTTCATCAAAATTGGACATTTGAGGTGAAATCTAGAGTCATTTGATTTTTGGAGATACAACAACGACAATTCAGGAAAAATAATTACAGAGGTTGTTTGTGATCTTTGTTCCAATTTTTTTTTTTTTTTTGAAAACTGCCAATTCCAATTTTTACAACTTTAGAGGCTTTGTTTAGGCTCATATGGACAAATATTCAAGTGCTATTTTTTTTTGAAAGTGCATAATTTTTTGTCTTCTTTTTAGATCTAGTATTAGTTTGTAGTAATTTTGAGTGGACATATTACATTCAACATTTGGTCATTTTGGCTTATTTTGACACTTGTAATCAATTAGATCCTTAAGAGGTCTTGTGTCTTATCTTGTTGAGTCATATATAGCTTCATATTTTCAGTTGTAAATATAAAAAATTAGAGTTTCACTTTGGCCCAAAATTGACAAGTGGCTATTGTACCTGCACTAAATATAGAATGCCAAATCATCTTTTTTGGGGTGGGGATTTTTTGGTTGAGTGAAAAGGGGGGGGTGTCTTGTGTTCTTGTGTCTTTCTTTCTCTATTGTGCTCTTTTAATTTTTTGCATCATGGGTTCACCTAAAACTCCACTTTTAACTTCACACAATTATACTGCATGGAAATATATTGTATGGAGTAGACTAATGGAAAAAAAGGTTTAAATCTATATGTCGATAGTTCAATTGTAAACCCACTGATGCTGATGCATAAGTTGATTGGAAAATTAAAGACAACCAGGCTTAAGGAATTATTAGGAGTTGTGTTCATAGAGATCTCTTCTTCCACATTTCCAGTTTTAAGGATGCCAAGGGTGCTTGGGACAAACTTGAAGGGTTGATGGTAAGGTGGATGAGGATAAGAGATTCCAAATTGAGGATGATCTACTTTTGGATCTTAAGAATTTTGACACAATTCAAGACTATGTCAACAAAGCCAATGAATTGGGAGCACTACTTAAGGATTGTGGTAATCCCATGAAGGATGATAGATTGATTCATCACATCTTTAAGAGGCTCCCTTCAGAGTATGCATCTTTTGTTTCGAGTTCCAACACTCACAAGTTGACCATGGGAAGTGCCTTCACTAAGCCTTCATTCGATGCATTTGTAGAAATGTTGATATTGGAACAATGCAATTTGATAGATATGGGAATTCTCAAGTCATCGAAGTCCCAAGGCATTGGTGGCTAGTAATGAGAACCAAACAAATCAAGGTGGCCAAAGTTTCACCAACAAAAGAAATAGTAGTGGAAGCCAAAATCACAATCAGAGACACAACAATCTTCCTCCTCGCAACAAGGCAATTCTTCTTCCAACAAGAAGGATAAACTATTTTGTGCATATTGCAAGAAACCAAATCATGATGAGCATCATTGAAAGATTAAGAGAATAAATAAGTTGGAAAACTTACTTAGGAAGAACAAAATCAATGTGCCAAATGCTTTCAAGGATTCAAATCCATCCACTTCAAAGGGAAAAGGGCAAGCACTTATGGCAAGTTCAAGTTCTTAAGGGGAATGGATTCTTGACTTAGGTGTCTCACATCATATGGGTTCTTCAAAAGGACACTTTTCTTCATTGGAGCAATCTAAGATACTTCACATCTTTGTAGGGAGTGATACCCAAGTGGAAGTTTAAGGCAAAGGACAAGTTGAGATGGAAAATGGAGAGTTCAAAGATGTTCTCTATGTTCCTAACTTAGTGTCATGCCCAAAATTTTAAGGTAAAAACACAATTATATTAAAAAAAAACAAAAAAACAATGTACTTCATTCATAACTTTCAATGTTAAGTCTAGGTTATGATATAAGTTACCCTAGCTACGAGGTGCACTGGTGAACATTGTGACTGATTAGTAGGCCTATAATTTTTAGATGACTTATATCATATCATTTAATTTCAACACCAACGGTGATTAATCATGACATATCTAAAAATTACCCTATCTTTTGATAAGACTACAGAGGAATTGGTTCTATATTAAGTAATCAAAAGGGATATTCTTTATATAAAGAAAAAATATAACAAAATGTCCATGCATCTGATGTACTAAAACATATTACCAAGAATTATAGGGAAAATCAAAATGTAAGTCGATTAAGGAATATTATTTAAATAATTAGGTGGGATTAATAACTCAATAAGTCCTTTGTTATTAAATACCAACTTTTCCTATATGTCTTAACTCAACATTCTTACCCACGTAACAAGATGCCTAACTATCTGTCTAAAACTTATTAAGCACCTAAATCTTATGACCATAATCCCCACCATTTGTTTTGTCTACTGAAGGTATATGCATATATACTATTTATTTTAATCTTCAATTTTCCCTAAAACTTGTTACTAGTTATCAACTATTTAGTGCTGATTCACACCTATGTTGGATTGCCTCTACTATGAAGATTATTTCGTTAAACTTATACCCCAACTAAGGATCATAACTTTTTAATTAATGAAATTAAGTGAATAAAAGGATTATAGAACCCCAACAAGAATTACAAGTCTAATTCTCAATATTAAATTAATATTTATCTAACCACCTCTACATCTATCCCACTACCCCATTTTACCTCTTCCCATAACAAAAATAAGACACCATAATTATTTGAGGTTAGCAACTTAAGTCATGACTTTGCTGCTTATAATCCCTTTTCTAACATTCTACCACTAACATGAAGCTACACATACCTAACCCCAATCACACTAATAATTCTTCATATGCTAAACTAATATTAATTAGGGTTCTAATTACTATGCCAAAACTACTCTCCTAGCACTTACCTAATCCACCAAGGCTATACCACCCACTAGGTGACTTTACCATTACCATGGCACTTTATTCAAAGATGGGCCACCTCCTTACCACCATGATGTAGGCGCCTAGGGAAGGTGAGTCTGACTTTGTCAGCTCATGACCAATTTATGTCCCCCATGCTTATGCACTCAAACCAAGAACTTAGGAGTGTTAGGTGCCTAGGGAATGGTCCCTGACATGTGGCAGGGGGTTAAGGCATTCAAAATGTGCTCAAGTCCATTTACAAGGTGATATGCATAGAAATAAGTTTATTTCTTTTAGCTTTTTGATCCTATTTACCCTAGTGCCTAGGTCTCCTAGTTTGTACTAATGTTAAATTCTTTAACTTGTTTGATTTGTCCACATACCAAGCATGGCAATTTTTCTTAATAGTATAAAGGTTTGTTTGTTTGTTTTTCTTTTGTTTAGCTTTATTATTGTTATTATTATTTTTATATGGCAATAGTTGTATGGTACTCTCCTTTTGTCTAGGTTTTTGGGGAAAAGGCCTAGGTCCCTGACTTTTACATGAAATTTCTTTTTATATTGTGTCACAATGGTCACAGAATTCAAAAGAGTCTTCACCCATAATTACTTGTGAGTTAGGTGTCTATTATTGTTTTTGAGTCCTTGTCTCCTAGCATGTAGGTTGTCTTATCAACATTTCATACATAAGGTTCCAAGTATATCCCTTCTGAATAAAATATTAGCCCGTAATAGGCTTTCACTTATTTCCTCACCTTCATACAAATTCCAGAGAAGGGAATGTACATCTTTAGCATACTTTTTTTTTTCTCATAGACTTTTAAACTATGAAACATATGGAGTTGATTTTCCTTTCACTTTTAGCTATGAATTAGGATGATTTGTTGGTGATCAAATTGATGTTATCCCTTGTCCTATATAATCCTAGAAGTTTAATGATATAAGACAACCTAAAGCTTATCACTTCAATGTACAGGTCCATATTAGATACTTTCTCTTTTTTTAAAATAATGATTATTAGCATATATGAGAACAATTACTCATAGAGACAAGCAATTTCAGGATGATTAGAATCACATACGATACCAAATACTCATAGATACAATGAATTCTTTGTGTGCATACTTATTTACAATTACAATATTAGGACTGTTTATTCATACTCCTCTAACCACCTAACTGTGAGGCCCCTCCTTGTATGTAATTATCTATACGAATGCTTTGTTAAAATTGCTATAGGAGATTGAAATGGATAAGATGTAATGTTTTATGTTGTGAATGCCCTAATGAGATTGAGATCAGTTAATTCATCCATGTTTTAAATGCTTAGTGATTCGAGAACTACTACATCACCTCGACTGTTAAAACATTAATTTTTACTAATTATGGTACGAAGTGTTTTCACCTGATAATGAGAATGTTGATTTTGATACCTTGATGATTAAGTTATATGCAATTCAGATGTTACCGTATGCCCTATTGGTGATGTTATGATGTTTAGGTATATGCATGCTTAACGATGATTATACTTGTGCTTAGTCTGAATTAAGGAATAAGTTATGTTATATTGATTATGTGGTTGTTGATGATTAAATGAGAGTAGAAATGAATTAAACAATAGATTATTAGAAAGATGGATGTTTTAAATTTACATGATTTTCCTGATACGTAATTTACATATATGCATGTGATTTCTTGAACTACTGATGTGTGCAATTAGTGTGCAGGATATTTAATCGGAAAATCTAATGGAAAGACGAGACTGAACCCCTTGCTATTTATGCTAATTTGCATTGTCTTTCTTTGGAGGTTGTTATATAGTTTTAAAATTCTCCTAACTTTTGTTGGTTTCTATTAAGTCTTAAAGGCCTAAAAATATTAAATTTAAGTATCCTAGGGGTAAGGGTATGGGTTGGGAATACTTTCCACCCCCTTGGCCTCTTAGGTTGACTTTTAGGGTCACTCAAAAACCCTACTTTTGGTTGATTGCGAAAATTGATTTGTCTCTCTCGTGAGTTGGTGACTCAAACTCCACCTTGGGGTTACCTAAAGCCTAGTTGAGTTAGGATCATATTTAGATGCATTTTGGAGAAGTTTTTGAGTTGTTACTCAATCTCTAGTTTTTAGAGAGAAGTTTGAAGATTGAGGGAAAGGAAGGATAAACTCTCCTCAACTTGTCATTTTACCATAACTTTTTGTGAATGTAGGGTTCTTCACTCTTTTGATCATGTTTCTTCTTATTGTTCATGCTTGATTCATGCACAAGGCAGTGTGATGATCTTTGTATTGCTTGTATGTGTGTTGAGGGTATTTTGGGAGGGATCTTGACTTGTTCTTGAGTGTCATTTTTATGTTTTGCTTTGAAATTTTGAGAGGATTTCATGGGGATTGTTATGGCATTACTCACCTTTGGATAGGGAAGAAGTGGTCAAGTAAGGGGGAAGGGCTTTAGTTGGACCTCAATAGTGTAGAGTCTTCTCTCATGGTGAGAAGAGGGAAAGAGGGTAGGGTGTGTGAGCCCCTACTTGTCATCACATACCTTGTATGAAAATTTGAACTTTTGAAGAAGGGAAGGAATGAAATTCTTTGTTATATTGGCCTTGAAAGGGCATTGGTAGAAGAATGGAAGTTCTTGAATCTTAGCCCCGAAAGGACTATGTTATGGTATGGTGATTGACATCTCCTATTGAGAAAATCTACCTCCCCCCTTATTTTGGTTCAATGTTGAACTTCTTGTGCAAAACCGGGTTGGGAATGCATGCTTGAATTGTTCATCATATATGTTGTTTCACCTTCGGATCAATTCTTGTCTTTCCCATGGTTTTCTTGATGCATTGAAGAAATCGGAAAATACCTCTTGTGAAAGACCTAGAAGAGAATTTAGTTGAATTGTAACATTATGTAAAAATGTATTTTGAATTTTGATGTATTTGGCAAAGACGTCAGGTTTTCTTATTGGTTCTTTCCCGATGGAGCCTTGAACTAGGTTGATTAATATAAGGGAAAAGATTGAGCAACAATTTTTGTATGGAATCTTACAGTATTTCAGTTATGCATGTGTGTATCGAAAAATGGATAAAATAATGTTCACTCTTCCTTAGGCATTCTTATGTTTGAAATCATATTCATAAGATTAATATTAATTAGGCAGAATGGAGAAAGGATGGAACGATCGATCTTAAGTATATTTTGTGTGAATGTCCGATAAGAGAAATAGTGCAAATTAAATCAAAATCATTAGTTTTGTATATGAATTGAGACACATACTTCTCACCTTTCAAGTTGTCCTTAAAATTGTCTTGAACTTGGATTCAAATATTACTCCTAGTATGTTGAAAATTAAAATCATGTAACTTTGGCTCTTTAGAACTTTAAAAAAATAAAAAAATTCACCTACAGGATGCAAAGTCAATGTCTTAAATGCAAATTCAGACCTTGCACTTTTCATGATTTAACCTCTGCACTCAATCCTTATTTCCCTCCACCCCATGCATTTTCTGCCAATAGGTTTTCTTGGGATCACATGCCCCACTTGTCAGTGTGTCCCCCCCTTGAAACTAGCATATGAAATATTGTAGAAGGGGCTGTTTTATGAATGGGCAGGTTAATAGTTGTAAGTTTTATATATTAATGGTGTCTTCAGCACTTGCCCACACTTGGTCCTTGCCGCCAGACTTGGGCACTACATTTGGCAGGCCTTTGTCTACGTGAAGGGGGGGAAAGTCAGCTCGGGCCTTGAGCCGACGTGGTTGAGAGAGTTCCTAGTTGAAGGAAGGGTGGAATAGATGTTACGTAATCCATATTAAGATAACTTAATGGAATTCCTTTACTAAATCATTTCAAATAAGACATTCAAAATGTTAAAATATCAAAATCTACACATGACATTTAATCATAAATCATCATAATTAATTTTAACATACTCAACTATCATAATCAACTTCTATTCCTCAATCATTTTCATATAAAGTTAAAATGTGAGAATCTGCATATCAACATTAATTTTTTAGTTAACTGATCCAACTAACATTTTGAACCACATCTTAACCCATTTTCTATCAAAATGATGAATTGTTGGATCTTTATTACTAAATCAAACAACATGAAAATTAGTTCCAATCACATACCTTAGGTCAAAACCACCAAAATGTAATCATCACGACTAACATTCTTTGATTCAATTACATATAGTTTGATTACTAACACTATCTCGCTATCATTATGAGATATTTCATGATAAGGCCCATGTCTCTAAAATCACTAATGTCAAGAAATCAGGATGTTTTCAAAGTCATGTTTGCATAGGTTCAAAATCGATCATTAGGTAAACCCAGTATATCTGTTAGGCAATTAAAAAAAAATAAATCTTAATCATCATTCGGTATTATTGCTTGTACAACAATTGTCTTATAATATTTACATTATGCCGAGCTCCACCAAGTAAGCCTTTTCTAAATTGATAACAATTTTTGTCTATAATTATTAGTACTCACAAGGGCAGGTGTTAGTGTAGCTTTCCATAATGGCCTCTTAAAACAACTATCCTAATAGATCATAACATACTATGAATCCTCCGACATAGTTTTCTAAGTGATAACATCTCGAGTCTTTATTCCATAGGGTCTTAGATTACTAACCTAATTTTGAATACGATACTAACAATAATGACCACAATGTATATCAATATAATAAGATCTCAGGTCCAATATTAATAAGAAGGATGCCAATCATGACATACCTAAATCTTAGAACCTGCTTATCGTCACCCTATCATAACGTATATGCTAATAGTCTATAATTCACATACCATGCATGAGAGACAGTCATGACATGTCACCTCCTTATACTTCCTAGTTTTGACCATATTCATGTTATTTAGGGTTTATAATATAGTACTAGGGAAAGGGTTTACACTTAGCACTAATCTCCTTTCAATTTACCAAATCACTCACTGTGGAGGTAGAAATAAAGTTGAGTTCCTCCCTGATTTAGTAATGTTGCGAAATCTTAAAGATGATTCATTGGTTGTAGTGGTTAAAGTTAATCATGACACAAGGCTTTATTATTTCTCCCACTTTGTGCCTAAGTCTCCTTCACATGCCTTGTTGACACATTCACAATCACAAGGTAAATTATGGCATGAATGGTATGGACATCTTGCCTTCCGCTATCCTCATCGACTTAGCTCAAAAATTTTGGTGAAAGGTCTACCTACAATCAACTTTTCTAAGGGTGAATGTTCAACTTGTTCAATGGATATGCATCTAGAAGAGAAGTTTGACAAAGGGTAGTCTTGGAGAGCATCAGTTGTTCTTGAGTTGGTTCACACAATTCTAGCAAGCCCTTTTTTAGTGACATCAGTTAGTAAGGGTTGCTATGTCCTCACTTTCATTGATGACTTTTCACGCTACACGTGGATCTACTTTCTTGATCACAAGAATGAAGTGTTTGTAAGTTTCTAGCCTTCAAGAGTCATGTTGAGAAATCAATTAAAGCCATCAAGGTTCTTCGTATGTACAATGAAAGTAGATATGTGAATTCAAGACTTAGAGACTTTTGTGAACTTCAGGGTATTGATCTTCAAAATCATGTAGCATTTAGTCCACAGAAGACAAGTGTTGCATCAATGAGGATTATAACTCTTAAGTCAATGACAAGTTGCATGATTCAAGCTAAGTCTCTTGACAAATCACTTGAGGTAGAAGCTATAAGTAGTGCCAATCACATCCTTAATAGGTCTCCTCATAATGTCTTAGATGGAATGACTCCTTTTGAGGCATGGTGCAGAAGAAAACCAGTTGTGAAACACTTAAGAGTTTTTCTTTGTCATGCATGGGCACACATATCTTCAAGGGAATGCAAGGCACCACCATCAAGGCCTTGTACTTGTTGGGCGTTCATTTTGCACGAGGTCAACGACAATAATCCATAGTGTAATTCCTCTCTTGAAAAACAAATCTTTTAAAGGATCCACTCCAAGGTTTAGTGTTTGTCTTGTGACGTACCAAAATCCGCTCGGTAGAAGATAAATGTGAATGTTCATGAGGAGGCCTTTGCTACTTCCAAAAACTCTTCTACCTTGGAATCAAGTAAAATCTACTCACTGTCTCAAAATATCACACCAAAAGAACAATATTTTTTGTATTTTCTATTTTTCAATGAATGCAACTCTAACAATGCAGCTACTATGAGGTCCTATTCTAATAGGGGGTTAGCAAAGTAAATAGCGAAACTAAAAGAAAATAACATGAAATCAAATAACTTAAAATTGCAAATCCTAAATGGACATAAGTTACAGAACACAACACGTTGCGAGTTAAACCTTCAAAGAAATCGGTAGGAAACCAATGAAAACAGGAGCAACGCTTCCTAGAATCCATTGATGCAATCGTCGGTGAGAATCTTTAACAAATCGAATGATGTTTCACTCTTTCTCAAATCACAAGGCCACCGAAAGTGTGCTCATGTGAGACAAAAAGCTATGTAGACACAATTGGGTGATTTCTTCTCGATCTCGTTACGTCAACGGAATTCATATATTTGTAGCAAACACCAGAACTAAAAGATCGCACAACCAGAAACAATGCAATAAACCTTTGGCTCAATCACAATCTCATGAATAAAATTCACAAATCAATGACACATTCAGACAAGAATAACTACACTCCAAATGCTAGCACCAAAAGCATAACTTTATTGCATAATAATGGCGGCCCTTTTTACATTTTACAATGGGGTATTTATAAGAAATCATCTCCTCAATTTGTGTTGAGAGTGAGAGATATCTTAATGCAATAAAATGTTTTTAAAACATTAAAACAAACTAAATATATACAAATTGGTAATCTAACTGGTGCTTAGAGGGACTCCATCCATATTTTATTTATTGATTGGATGCATGAGCCCTTTACATGTCAAGAACAATGAAAGCATGAGAGAGAAAGTAGGAGGAAGCCATCAGTCGAAGTGGAAGTGCATGGAGACACCAAAAATAGAAGCTGACCCTTCACTTGATGTGTGTTGGAGTTAACTTGCCATCAAAATGCGCTCCCAATGCATGGAAAGTGCTATTTTTGAAATTGACAGTCAATTGTCGATGCACCTCTGAATTGCAGAGCTACATGAAAATGCATAGCTGCGGACCTGCGGAGTTGTGGATCTGTGGAGCTGCGTACCTGCGGAGCTCAATTTGCCAAAAAATCAAAGTTCTCAATTTTGAAAACAGTTTCTAAGTTTTTCTCAAATGAGGTTTTAGATCACTTTTTGTATACGCTCCATGCCCCTTTCTGATGATTTACACCCTCTTTATAGTCAATTGCTTTCATAAACTTGCACTCCCTCTACTTCTCCAATCGAAAATCTTAAGGCACCTGCATTGAATCTTGTCCCCAATAGCTGCATAAGATGAGGAACCTGATTTGCTTTATGCGTCCAACTTCTGTATCTTTAACCTTTGTCTTCTCTCCACCTATCCAATCCTTCTCGGTGAGAAACCAAGTGATCCAGATTATCCAAAATGTTTGCAACTTTTCATATCTTTTCACAAATTTTCTAGGCATTTTTAAATGACCTTTTTGGAGGTCTTTTGCTCAAAATTTCAAGTTGGAACCTTCGTCGGTCCCTAAAATTGGATAACTGAAGGCTCACTATTTTAGGCACTAAAATTAGATCTTCAGTTCTTCTTTCCAACGGTGTAAGCGGTTCTAAATTCAGAGGCTTGAGTCAAAGTTATGACCTCGACAAGTTGAGGATGCTATTTTTACCTACACAAGAAGCAAACATTAGTCCGTAGAGTTAACAATGCATAGTAAAGATACACCAGCTACTCAAACAAAACTAGAGGTGAATCCTAAAATTTGGCTGAGTCTGAAATTCTAAAGCCCTGAAATTTGGCTTAAGTCTAGATTCCTGAAGCCCTAAAATTTCTTAGAATCTTTACCTTATCTTTGGGAGGTCTGAAACCTATCTCAAAAGATTTGTCGTATATATTAACATATATCTTAAGTATAAGTTGACGTATATTTAATTTCTTATACTTAAAATATATTTAATTTAATTTCTTATACTTAACATATATTTAATTTAATTTCTTATACTTAACATATATTTAATTTAATTTCTTATACTTAAAATATATTTAATTTCTTATACTTAAACGATATATTTTAAACCCCCTTATGGCTACTATGACAAAATTGGAGGTGAAAGGGCAGCTTGGCAAGGGCACATGGTGCTTTGGGAGCGCGCGACACGAATGAGCACGAGGTGCCTTGATCATGCGCACACGCACATGTACAAGTGTATCAGAGTGCGTGCGCGAGGTGCGAACCTGTGGCAAAGCCTGCGGGTGTGGGCACGGCGGTGCACAGGTGCACATGTGCACGACGCGCAAGCGCGCATGCGTGCGGGCGCGAGCACGCGACACACAAGCGCACATGCGCGCAAGTGCACGGGCGCTCGACGCAAGGTGTGAGCGCGTGAGCACTCTGTGCGAGCATCGTGTGAGCATGACGACGCACGACGCGTGTCGCTCAAGTGTTGTAGTGCCTGCCCTCATTCACATCTTTCTGGACATTGTTGCTATTATTATCAGACTATGATAGACTAGTTTTATGTTGATGGATTAGTAGTATTGTTTTGAGACTATCAGATATTATGTTATGGATTCAGTTGATATATGATGAGATCATTTAGACTTCACATTTCAAGTATGCATGATGATCATTATCTTGCTTTCAGTTATTGATGATGATTAGTTAGATGGCTTATTATCTCATGTGTTTTATTATGGATACTTACCCCATACTTGCATGTGTATGGTGTGCGTGTTTGTTCTTATTGTATGGCGTTTCTGATGTGGTTAAGGAAGGGAGTCATAGTCACCTGCTAGTCGGGATCTACACGATGCACCACTTCCTGCCATTGCCTATTTAGCGTAGCATTATAATATTGTATGTACATGCATGGTTTTTATGCAGGTTGTAGGTACCGGGTATCGACTTCCCTGAATTGCCAGGATAAGCATACCCTATTACACTATCTCAATGATAAGAGAAGGGAGATAAATTCTCAAGTCCAAATCCCAAACCCTTAAACCATTTGTCCTAGTGAGGTAGGACAAGTATCTGGATATTTTACCCACCGAATGTGTCGGATGACATATTTCGTGATTTTTAACCCTTTAGACTGATTTTGTATGAATTGTTCTATGATGGGTTTTCATATTTTATCTTGGAGGTCTATGGCGAATTTTCTATTAATTAAGTCTTAATAAATTGATTTAATTAATAAATTAATTATTTGGAGAAAATTACTATAAATATCATGATCTTTGATATTTTGATTAAAATTAATTAAATGAGAATTAATTGAGAAAAAAAAATTAAATAAAAGAAAATTAGATATTAAAATTAATAATAATTATAAAATAATAATAAAGTAATAAATAAATAATAATAATAAAAGTTATAAAAATAATAATGAAAGTTATAAAAATTTAAATAGAAGTTATAAAAAAAAAAAAAAAAGGAGTTATAAGCTTGCCTATTAGTTAACACACCTTTTTATTTCTCATATGTCTACAACATGGGGGTTAGTGCACCAATTAAGCACATGGTGTCTACAACCTTATAACTCATCTAGAAGGTTGGAAAAAGCTCATGCTTAGTTGGTGACACCTTCTAGTTGTTTCTAGAGACATTCTAGGTGCTTCCTAAGAACTCTTTATATTTAGACATTCCTAGAAGCTTAGACACAACGTTTGGAGAGCGTTTTGGAGCATTGGAGGACTCAGAAACTTTGGAGAAGGGACGAGCTTGTTCTGAGGGTTTTCTGAGGAAGAGCGAATTAGCATCAAAATTCGGGTAGACTCTTGTGATTTTGCTTATGCTATTTCTGCATCTTGCACTTCCTGTCTTCTTCGTGTCTTCCATATGTTTTCTGAGGATTTCCATATTTTGGTTGTTTGCATTCTCAATATGGGTAGTTAAAATTTATTTGAGAAAACCTTATAGGCGTAGATCTGAGAATTCTATGGACTAGGGTTAAAAAAATATAGCCAAATCCATTAAAAGAATTGTTGGGTAAATTTAGAGAGCAAATATTTTATAGGAAATTCTTAAAATTGTATATATATATATTCTTGGTGGAAAAAACATATAATTTCAGATCTGCATAAAAATACATTATAAAAAATATATGTTTATGCTATATAAACTTTGCGTACACACACACACACACACACACACACACACACACACACACACACACACACACACACACACACACACACACACACACACACACACACACACACACACACACACACATATACTTATTTGAAAAGCCGAATGATATCACATTGTGATTGATTGAATACGTTTTAAAAAACGTTATTCGAAAAAGCAATTAAAAAATCAAATCACAATCATGTTTGTAATGTTTATTAAAAATGTTATAAAAAAAATTGTTTAGAAGTTTAAAGAGGGGCGGGAGAGACATATCTCCCCACCCCTCGACGAAACGTGATGCAGACTGCAGGATCGCAGTGTACCTGCGATCCGCAGGTCGAACACTTGTGACTAGCGATTATTAAATAACTCGCTTGTGTTTATAATGAGATGCTTTGTTAAATTCATTTTTTTATATATATTTCGTTTATGTAAAATATTATTATTATAATATATATGTATTTATGTATATATATATAAATATGTATATATATTGATGTTAATAAATAATTATTATATTTAAAAATGATTTGTATTAATAGATAATTGCTTTTAATAACAAATTAGGTTGTAATATTAAAGTTTGATAATTTAGGTTTAATTAAATTATTTAATTGACTTGTATTATGAAAAAGAGAAGTTAATAAAAAGAGTTGGTAAATTCTCAATTACTATTTAAATTTGATGGGGGTCTTCTTCAACTAATGTTTATATAAACAATATATCATTAAAATAAATGAAAAATTGATTCTAAGGGTTTTAGGGAGAGACTTTTATCTATCAAACAAATACATGGGCTAGAAAAAAAAAACATACAAAATATTCCTCCATTCATTATCCAAACTTGAAAACGTAAATTGGGACCTCTACATTTAATTCAAAGATGTAATTTAAGCAAAACCAAAACATGTGCTTGCCTTGTGTATTCTTTATGTTGTTTGTTTTGAGTTTTGGGTTGACTAGTGTTGACCAGTTATAGGACATCTACCAGAAGCTTGGGGGTTATGATTGTGATGTCATGATGATGTCTTATTTCTACTCTTTATAAACCCAACCATGGTTATGTGATGGAATGCTCTAAGAAATACTCGTATTTAATGAATGATGTTCTTGTGTATGAGACACTTGACTTAACCTTTTGAGTCATTGATCAGTTATCCTTGGGATATTTTCCAGTCGCCATGATGAGACTAAAATGTTATTTTATGATGTCATGTTGTGACATGTTTTGACTCAACCATTTTGGAGTCTTCGATCAGTATGATTTGAGATATATTTTGGTTATTGGGAACTAATGGATACTTTTGATTATCAGTGATGCTTCAGTTGCCAATAGAGAGCTGTTGTGGTCATAATTTTTTATGGATGCTTGCTCATGGAGATTTGATGCTTTTATTGTGCATATTTGATGTTCTTATTATGGATTATCTTTTATGATTTTGAGATTTATGATTCCATGAGCTTAGGGTAGGTTATCTGCTTGTAGTGTTGAGAAGTGGCTTGCAATGGGGGCCGAGGCCCTAAGAGGTTGCCAGGGTAACTCATTGTAAGTTGTTTAATAAGTGAAAACATTCACACCTAATACTAACTAAATAAACCTAAAAAGATAATTGTTTTGTTCTCGCCTATGCCTGGAGTGCTTGTATAGACTAGGATGGGAGTAGAGAGAACGCATGGTTGCGACCTTGCATTCCATAGTATGCCTTGTTAGTATGAGAGGATACTAGTGGCCGCATGAGGATCAGTAGGGACCCGTGGAGTTTAGCTAACTGCTAGGGTAACTTCTACATGATATATACTATGACACTTTCCCGCTTGCATAGTAGGTTCCTACATGTCTTTGTGTGCCTCTGGGAATTAGATGCCGATTTTGTGATTGGAACCTTGAGTTAGTATACTTTTAGTATTCCAAGACTTAGAGAGTATTCTTATGCTATGTGATTTTGATAGCCTGTTTGGGACTTGAGATTATCTCCTCAGCATGGTGGGAGTGGACCACTTAGGTACCACACGGTTGGGTGGTAGTGTTTTTCCACTCTTATCATTTGAGATCCGTTTGAGACATCGTGGCTGATGTGTCCTTCGTGATGGTGGATATGTATCCTTTCACTGATGATTAGCATATGTTAGATGATGTTATCTTATGCTTATATTTGCATGTTAGATTAGTTTCTACATATGATATAGTATATGTTAGGAGTGACATTCCTACTATGTTAATACCGATGATCTCTTCGGTGATTTGGAATGTTACGCATAGAGGGATGACTAGGACCCACGATTGTCTAATGATGCTATTTACGGTTGGGAGGAACCGTGCACTTAGTTTATTATGTTTGATCTTTATGATGGATGTATTTATCTTTTATGATGATGTATCATGTGTATCATGTGATTATCTTTACTTTGATGTATCATGGATTAGAATAGGATGATGTACCTTATTTCACATATGTATATTCTTTTAAGCTTTTCATACCCTGTGACATGTACAATTGATGATTGAGCATTTAGAAATGTAATGTATAAACATTGGGCTTATCATTATTATTTCATGTGGTTGTTGTATTAGATGAATTCAATAATGTTAGTTGATTTAGATGTAATTCAACGGTAAGGGATCCTTAAAGAATGTAATATGTTGTGTATGTTATGTTTACTTTTAGATAGACATTGCTATTGCTTCCATTATTGTGTATAAGTTATATGTGTTATTTACTTTCATGTTAAAAAAAAAAAATTCTACCAAACTTAGTGAAATTCTAGGTTAATTCTTTGGATCCCTTGGCGAGGCATTACAAGCGTCGCAGGCGCGGGTGCGCGACACTTTTTTCAACTTCTCATTTTTTTTTTTCAAATTTTTTTTTTTTTTTGTGATTTTTTAATTTTTGATTTTTTTGTGATTTTTGGACTCAACTTTCAAACAAAAATTCTTCTCCTGACTTGACTTGTGAGTCTGAGAGTCGAAAAAAATAGGGGGTCCCCATTCCTAGTGAGGAATGGGGTGTGTGTTGTGGACACCACAATAGTACTTTCATTGGATATGAAGAAAGTGTTAAGGCATATAGACTTATGGATCCTGAGACTCATGAGATATTCATAGAGAGGAATGTTCACTTTGAGAAAAGTTCACCTAGCTTATCCTCTAATCCTCTCCATACTTCATAGATTGTGGAAATTGATAGTGACAATAGTGATAGTGATTCAACAGGTTCAGATGTGGGGGATCCTTTTGAAAGATGCAGGACAAGATCACAACATCAGAAAATTCCACATGCATACATTGCTATAGTGATAGGTCCATGCAATTTAGTACAGTTGGGTATACCTCGTCTTTCGGTTCCAGTATCAGGGGATGCATACTTGAAAAACATTTGAGATTTGTTTGTGGAGTGTTGCATAGTATATCTAGGAGACATTATTGATGATATACATCTTCTCTTTGATGAAGAAGATCCTTCTTTAGTTGCTACGAGGGAACACTCTGACTCTCTTGTCCATTCTCTACATGATCAGTATTTCATGGTTGATATGATTGTGTATCCTTTTGTACAATAGTTGCAAGAGGTCTCTTTATCATTTGAGGAGACAGTTGGTTCTTTGGGATATGTTCTACATCCATCCTTGCTAGATTTGAACTTGTTCTTTTCAGTAGTGCTGGAAGGGGCAACCGTTAGTATCGACATAGGGACAGTTGAGCAATTTTAGAGACACCATTCATCTTGAGGATTCTTTCTACACATTTGGGAAGCATCTCATATGTACCTATGACATTATTTCTTCCTAAGGGGAGAAACATTATTTAGTAGTCAATCAGCTTCTACATTCATTTTGGAGCAACTATCACTGATGGGCATTCTGTATTGAGGGGGGACTACCTTGTCTCCTTTCTTCTTCTTATACTTTTTCTCTCTTATGGGGGGGGACCTTTTCCTTTCATGGGATTGTGTTCTTTTCAAACTTCTCTATTGTATACATCTCTCTTTTTGGAGGAGGGTTTTTTCCATGATGTTTTCTCTCTTTCTCCACTTTATGAGAGATTGCATTGCATATCTTTTGCACTTTCATTTTGTACATGGGTACCTAACATGGCCTATTAGCCGGGACCCATATTGCATTATCACATAGCTTTTGTGAGCTTAAGTGCATTCCCCTAAGTTGCACTTAAGGGGGGTGTTGGTGTAATTAAGTATTTACTAATTAGACTTTACTTAAGTTTACTTAGGTTAATGCATTAGCATATTAGTTGTCATGTAGACACCTAGGAGTTTGTAGATTCATATGAGTTGTCATGTTGACAACACATTAGTTTGCACTCCAATTGAGCACATGTTGTCTACTACATCTCTTTATGAAACACACCTTTGCATTCTTATCCTCTCATTGTTGCACATCCATTCATGCATAATGGAGGATAATCCACTCTTGGTGGACATGTTCTTAGTTGTTATGCTTATCTCTTTGCTGACTCCTAGTCATATAAGTTGCCTTTATATACAAGGCACTTCTATAATGTATTCATCCAATTATCTAATTAATCCAATCATCTAATATCCATTCTCATTTGATCATCATTTCTCTCTCTTGTGCTATCTACTGAGCTTCTTGATCTTGGTGTTGAATTATTGCCTTAGGCAAATTCTTACAAATTTAAATAAATGCACATATCTATTTAAATTAATCCCCAAATTCCCCCCTTTTAAAAATAAATCCTATTTAATCAATTACAACATATGGCTACTAAATTTAACCCCAACCTAACCCTTGACTCTTGGTTTAGACTTGACTTGACTCTTGGTTTAGACTCGACTTAACACATTCACACATAGTAAGCCTAATTAATTAATTAACCCTACAAAATTTAGTCTCCCACTAGCATTCTTCATAAAATCACACTTGCACCCTAATCACATTCTAATCCAAGCCTAATCTAAAATTAATCATTTCACAATCTTAATAATGAGAATTAAGAAATCTAACCTAATCCCCAAGTCAAATATTGTCACATCTTCATCAATCTCAATCCCCAAGCCTTATGCAACTTTAAATGATCTTGCACATCTCTGACACACTTCATCTCCCTCACACATGTTTGCCCCATCCCTCTTCCCGAAATGGTTACAATCCTCAAGGAATTGGCCTCTCCTCGGAAGCTCCCTCATTGTGCCACTTGTCACAAGGCTATGAGTTTGAAGAAGCACAATCCATGCACTCTCCTTTCCTTGCATCTTGAACCTTCCTTAAGTTTGTGTCTTGACCATCCATGTGCCTCACCATTTTCCTATAAATTGAACCCTCATTTCCTCGCTTTTTATCCACCTTTCAAGTGTTGTTATCATGCCAAATTGCCTCCAAAAATTATAGCTAAGTACCCTTATTATGCCAAAATCCTTCCACAATAGTCCCTCACATTTATTGAATTTTGAGCATCATCAAGAACACATTCCTCCATTTGGGCAAATCTACGCTACATTGGAGCTACTTGAAGTTTGAAGTTTTGCATTCTCTTATGGGTTTGAGCATTATTTTGTAGGTCTTATCTTATAAACTAATCAATGCTTTAATATATTATTGTGTTCCCTTTTGTTATGACTAATTCATTGATGCATTTTTGGCTCACCTGCAAGGAACCACTTTAACGAGTTATACTTCTATCTATTTCATTATTTTTGGCTTGTAATACTAATCTTTAAACTAATTTTTTTTAGTATTTCATTGTGTTGCAAGGTAATTTCCAGGTTTTGTAGGATTCAAATCTAACTAGTTAGTTTGGGTGATACATTTTTCAACACCAAATTTTAAACAACAAAAACATCCAACATCGAGATCACTTGGATAGTTTTTGGAATAGTGGACATCACCTCTGAGATCATTCCCACTTTCCAAGACATCTCAGCCTAAAAAGTTCCCTCTTTTGTCTATTTCCCATTCAACATAGTCGATGGGAACATGACCTGGCTTCACGAGATCACTTAGTTTGTAAGACTTAAGACAAACACATGCTATAAATAATTTTAATATCTTTTCTGCTCACAAGTTCATTGTTTGACACGATTGTATTGTAGGCTAACTCTACGAGAATGCGCATGCTAGATATTAAAACTACTAATGATATTTTCACTTAGAATAATAGAAGAGATGGAGCTAGAAGTGTAGAAGAAAGGTTAGAAAAATTCTTCTTATTGGAGATTTAGTTTCCTTTAATCACACTTTTTCAACCTTAATTCTTGCCCATTGTAGATCAAATCATTTCCCTATTAATTTGCACATTACCAAAGAAATTGAACCAACTAGGAACCCTTTCAAATTTGAGAACACATGGCTTCATGATAACAATTTCCTAGGGCTACTTGAACTTGGTGGAAGGAATAAAACTTTGAGGGATCTAAAATATTTTGTTTTGTGTCAAAATTTAAAAAACTAAAAACTAAAATCCTAAATAGTGACAAAATTCATTTTAAAAATATTTTTGAAGAAAATATTTAGGCTGAAAAAACTTTCAAAAATTTAATGAATAAGTAATTAGGAATGATATGGATAATAGTAAATATTTCAAAGGAAAAGAATTACTTAATAAATATTAAGTATTACTTTTAAAGGAAGAAACCTTCCAGAAACAAAAATCTAGAGAAAATTAGTTATCTAAGGGCGCTAGGAACTTTAAATATCTTTATACATGTACTAAGCATAGACGAAATATTAACAAAAAAGTCAAAATAAAAAACAAGGTGGGGTTTTAATTATGAGACAAAAGATTTAGCAAATGAATTTGTCAAATTTTATCAAAATATGTTAAATAATGGGGAGTC